>OY728142.1:1279572308-1280197308 GCA_963277665.1 Viscum album | reverse complement strand
CAAAATGTTCAAAGCATTCACATCAATCACCTTATTACAAATTGAATTGAAAAAATAACACAAATTCATTATAGTCTTTCTGAAACGGATGGGAAATATTCCATGCAATGCAACTGGTAGAAGTTGTTGCATCATGATGTGAAAATCATGAGATTTCATACTAATCAACTTCAAGTCCTTTAATGAGAAAAAAAATTTTACATTTGAAGAATAACCTTGAGGCACTTTGATATTATGAAGACACTGAAAAAAGCTAATTTTCTCCCTATTCAATAATGTATGAAAAACCGGGGGAAGAAATGTTTGTCTTCCATTTAGAGTGGGAGCTAACTCCAAACGTATTCCCATTGATAGTAAGTCTAATCTTGCATTCAACCCATCTTTTTGCATTCCTTTAATATCTAAAAATGTTCCAATAAAACTATCACAGATATTCTTCTCCACGTGCATGACATAAATATTATGTTTAACTTCATGATATCTCCAATATGGAATCTTAAAAAATATTTACCTTTTCTTCCAATTATGTCTATCATTACTAGATTTCTTTGTCTTTCCTAATGTCACATCAATGTTTTTTACCCTCTCAAAATATAGATCAGTGGATAATGTTTTTGGAGCAATATAAAATTTTTTGTGAGCCATTAAATGCCTTTTTTATTCTTCTATAAGAGTGATCCATAGGAAAAAACTTTCGATGACCCATGTACATTTTTTTCCTCCCAGGATGCAATTGACAATATGATGTCTGTTGTTTGCAAATTGGACATGCTTTTAACACTATATCTAGAAAAATTTACATATGATGCGAAGTCATTTATAGTGAACAAAATCACTACATGCAGTTGAAAATATTCTATTTTATAAGAATCATTAACCCTAATACCATCCTCCCATAAAAGTTTCAAATCATCAATCAACGGTGACAAGAAAACATCAATATCATTGCTAGGTTGCTTCGGACTAGTGATCATTATACTCAACATGACATATTTGTGCTTCATACAAACGTCAGGAGAGAGGTTTTAAATTACCAATAAAATAGTCCATAAACTATGTGTGCTACTGAGGGTCTGGTATGGATTCATTCCATCTGTGCACAACCCTAGTCTGAGATTTCTAATTTCATTTTCAAATGTAGGATACTGCTCATCAATTTTCTTCCATTGTGGACAATCATATGGATGATGTATTTTTTCATCACATAACCACTCATCATCATGCCATCTTAACCTTTTTTCATAATGTGAATTATAAAATAAACGTTTGAAATGATGAATTATAGGAAGATACCAAAATACCTTTGAAGGGATCTTTGTAATATCTACATCTTCTTGAGATTTTTATTTCACCTTATACCGTGATGTCCCACATTTAGGACACTCTGATAGAAATTCATATTCCTTCCTATATATCATACAGTCATTCGGACAGGCATGTATTTTCTTGTATCCCAATCCAATCGGGCATAATATTTTCTTGGCCTTATAATGTGAATCTGTAAGATCATTATCTTTTGGAAGAATGTCTTTCATCAATTGTATCGGCTCTGTAAAACTTTTTTCACTCCATCCATGTTTCACCTTCAGGTTAATCAATCTTAACAACACCAACAAAACCATAAAATCTATACAACCAAGATATAATGGTTTTTCAGCATCACCATATAGATGCGCAATTGTCGATTCTATCTCAATTTTTTCTGTTGCAATATCGTGAATAATTTCTTCAATTCTATCAGAGTCACCATCTTGAAAATCATCATCATCAGTGAAATTCCTTACAGTTTCACCATGCCAAATACAAGGTTTGTAACTCAGATTAAAATCATTACAAATCAAATGATCTTTTATCTCTATAATTTTCAACTTCTTCATATTCAAACATTTCAGGCATGGACAAAAAAATGTCACTGCTTGGAACATTTGGTTTAGCAAGTTCCAAAAAGGCATCAACACCTTCGTCATATTCATTGCCCATTCGATGTGTCGTAATCCAACTTCGAATCATTATTACCTATAACAAATATCAAAATTATTCATCTTTTTAAGATAAGACAAATATATGTTTATATGAAAAAAATCATAATTTGAATGTAAAACAATTTTTAAATATAAAAAAAATCTATGCATGTCTAAAAGAAATATTTTTTAATATGATTTTAAAAAGAAAATATAGTTAGATATAACAGTTTTAAATTCCATGTAATCAAAGAAAACCATGGGGCCTCCAATGTTTGATAGAAAATTGGAGAAAATGGAGTAAACCTGAGAATCAAATCAAATTTAAAATAAAAACTCGGATGGAGAAAATCACAATTTAAAGCCATTCATCACGGCATAATGGAATCATATTGCAACACTAATATCCATGAAACAATACAATCATCATGTCATAATCTCACAAACCACAATGCAATAGTCAATCCCAACTAACACTTATCCACCACCCCCTTGGACACCCCCTGGACACCACCACCCCCTTGGACAGCCCCCCACCACCTGGACACCACCCCCACCCCCTTGGACACCCCCTGGACACCACCATCCCCATGAACACCCCCCCCCCCACCCCCTTGGAAACCCCCTAGACACCACCACACCCTTGGATAGGCCCCCCACCCCTCAGGACACCACCCCCACCCCCTGGACACCCCCTCCCCCCTTGGACACCCCCACACCTCCTCCTACCCCCTTGGACACCCCCTGGACACCCTCCAACCCTCTGGACAGCCCCCCCCCCCCCCACAGACTACCCTGAAACCCTATGGATAGGCCCCCACCCCCTTGGACAGCCCCCCCCCCCCCCCCCACCCCCTTAAACACCCCCACCCTCTTGGACCCCCCCCCCCACCTCCATGGACACCCTGGACACCCCCAACCCTCTGGAAAGCCCCCCGAACCCTTCGGACACCACCCCTCACCCCCTTAGACACCCCCTGGACACCACCACACCAATGGACACCCCCCCCCACCCCTCCTGGACACCACCCCCACCCCTTGGATAGCCTCCCCCCCCCCCCCCACCCCCTTGGACACCCCCACCCCTCCTGGACACCCCTACCCCTCCTGGACACCACCACCCCTCCTGGACACCACCACCCACCTCCTACCCCCTTGGACACCCCCTGAACACCCCCCAACCCTCTAGACACCCCCCCCCCCTCGGAAAACCCCCAAAACCTCTGGAAAGGCCCCCACCACCTTGGATAGCCCCCACCCCCCCACCCCCTTAGACACCCCCACCCCCTTGGACCCCCCCCCCCCCCACACACACACACACCCCCTAAACTGCCCCCCCCCCCCACCCCACCCCCTTGGACACCCCCTAGACACCACCAACCCCTTGGACAGCCCCCACCCCTCTGGACAGCCCCCACCCCCTGGAAATCCCCCCAACCTCTAGATAGAACCCCCCCCCCCCACCCTCACACCCTTGGACACCCCCACCCCTCCTGGACACCACCCCCCCCCCCACCCACCCACCCACCCACTACCCCCTTGGACACCCCCTGGACACCCCCCAACCCTCTGAACATCCCCCACGCCCTTAGAAAACCCCCCAAACCCTCTGTACAGGCCCCCACCCCCTTGGACACCCCCCCCCCCACCCCCTTGGACCCCCCACACCCACACACCCACACACCCCTATACTACCCCCCCCCCCTCCCACCTCCATAGACACCCTGGACATCCCCCAACCCTCTGAACAGCCCCCAACCCGCTGGACAGCCCCCAACCCTCGGGACATCCCCCTAGAACCATGGGATTTTAACCTCAAGCTACTAGTTTTGGTATATCTATGGATTTTAACCTCAATCTACTAGTTTGGTATCATGCCATTTTTAAAAATGATAACCATGAACTATATCTCCTACTAGTCTAAAATTCTATATTATTCAATGAATCGGGTTTTAATAGCATATAAAGACTTATAATAGTCTATGAAAATAAGCGACGTAAATAGTTTATGGAACAACAAAAAGTGATACCCAAAATAGAAACAACCAAGGATCAAAAACAAACAGTCCACCATGAAAAACCATATATACTTTAAAAATAAAACACACTGGTACACGGAATAGATTTATCACAATGGTTTAGATATAATTTGTAGTAATATAGGTGAATGAGATCATTAGTTTTCAATGAAAACAAATATTACCACAAATGTAGGGAATCTGTGAAAAAAAACAAACGAAATAGAAGTAGGTGAGGCTTACATGAATATTGCTAGTTGATCTAATAGATCTAGTGATAATAAATAAGATGATGATGGAAAAACGAGGTAAGAGGGTTCGAAATCGAAGAATCTTACCTAGTATAAACAAAAAAATCGCAAAATGTAAATATAGACTATCCAGGAAAAAAATGAATGAAATAAATTCGTGGGAGGGTCAACTGAGTGTTGTGAGTAGAGATGATAGATCTAGGGAGAGTAAAGATGATAAACGATGATGAAAAACAAGTTTAACAAAATGATATCTAAGAGTTCATTCTAGGTTTTCCGTGCAAGAGAGACGAGTCGCAGGTTTGTCAATCGAAAAATCGGGAATGACAATCCATGGGGCCTGATAAATTTTTGAAATTTTTTATAATGTCGGTTATTTAATAACTGACATTATAAACTATTTTTATTAAATTTATAACATCATTTATTATAATAACTAACATTAAAAATGTATCAGATACCGCATTTTGTACTTTGGTTATTTTATAACCGACATAAAAAAAAGATGTGTGTTGGTTTTTTACGTCAGTTATTGTATAACCGATGTAAAAAACACATCAGAAACCATAGTTTTTAAAATGGTTATTTAATAACCGATGTAAAAACATCCATGTGTTGGCTTTTACGTCGGTTATAATATAACCGACGTAAAAAATTCTGCGAGTTTGGTTTTTACGTCGGTTATCAAATAACCGACATGAAAAAGGACTCAGATGTCGCCTTTTTTATGTCGGTTATAAAATAACCGACGTAAAAAATTCGTTAGATGCCTCATTTTTTACATCGGTTATCAAATAACCAACATAAAAAATTTATTCTCAGTATTTTTCACGTCAATTATTTTTTAACCGAAGTAAAAAATGGTGATGTTAAAGAAGTTTTCTACACTAGTTCATAAGGCATAAATATAATAATTACCCATATAAATAAAATGGGTTGTATAATCTGTTCTCATATCATAATCAAAGGAAATTTCATAATGAAGGAATTTGAGATATGACCATAAGGTATGTATTACCACATCAAAGTAATGAATATTAAGCTTCATATATCAGTGAGATTCATATATACATAATTTATAAGAAATACATAACATCAAAGGTTTTATTTGTTGATTAAAATATCTTTAAAATATTAAATAGAATATTTCTTGAGAAAAATACCATTTTCAATTTGAAATAACCAATTCAATATTTAAAAAATTAAGAAATATTATAGAAACTAATTTCTTCAAAAAATATAAAATACTATATGGAATTTTTCAATGAGTTGAGTGGTCATGATAGTAGGTAATTCCATATATGTTGTATAAGTTAAAAAAATAATCTATTCACATTGTTGTAAAAAGGTTAAAAAGTCCCTCATTCAGAAAATGATAAGAATATTCCTTTCAAACCATTTTTTAAAAAGTAAAATGTGGGTAAAAAATTCATTAATAAATCATTTGGATAATTTTAAAAACATTATTAAAAATATTTTTAGAAAACATGGATATGGAAGAAAAAATATTTTTGAATGAAGAGAGAAATGAAGCCAGCTTTTCTTAAGAACATTTTCCTAATCATTTTCAATACCAAATAGAGGGAAATGGTTCTATTGATTTAAAGTTTTTTGAATAAATTTATATGAATAAAATTAATTGGTTTTATCATACAATGATCAAATAATTTTCTAAAACATAAATTCAAACATAAATAATCTC
Organism: Viscum album; assembly: GCA_963277665.1. NCBI lineage: Eukaryota > Viridiplantae > Streptophyta > Magnoliopsida > Santalales > Viscaceae > Viscum > Viscum album. Next base: position 1,280,191,376 of record OY728142.1, on the reverse strand, counting down.
AATTAAAATGAGATGGTAACATAAACCATTACGACTTTGGTAACTTTTAAATCATAACTCCCATGAATAAATTATATGAATTTTAATTTAAAATGTCAGGAATTAAGAATTATTCATGATATAATATTTAAATGTTCATTATGTGCAACATTTAAAAGAAATTGGGTGCATAAAAAACATGTGTCTCAAAGAAAGAATTTTTTAGACGAAACTCTTACCTCGGGTCCAGGCATTGTCATGTATGTCTTTTATCTCCTATATAATAAAATTATATAAATTATTTGTTTTATTAAAAACATTTCCCATATAAAATATGTTATATATAAATCATTTACTTCATTTATTTTAATTATATGTTTAATTACTTATTTAGTTATATTCATGTTGGGTGTTTGGGGGACACTCAGTTCATAATTTCAAAATGACATTGGTATGTTGACCATGGTCAAATTCATCCCCATTCCAGAATCTATAAAACAATAAAATTGAAATAATTATAACTTTTATAAATAAATTTTACTTTAAAATCACCCATGAATAATGGTTATAAAAAATTAAGTACATTACAATCATGGACATGGTAGGATCGTACATACGCATTAGTAACGATTCCATCTTTCAAAAATCATAATGGGAAGAAGTTAAGTATTATTTTCTCTTTATATAATGATAATTTAATATTAAATATCATATTATTTATTTAAATACACTTAAATATTTTATCCATGTGATTTGGTAAATAAAAAAATGAATTGCAATGCTTCGTAAGGCGGTAGTCAGTTGTACACACAAATGACGTTTTCATTTTCCAATGGATGGTAAGGTAAGAAGGTATATGATATTTCACTTTACTAGAATGATTAATATTTCATGAATATAATATATAAATATTAAATCCATCATCATGAATAAATTTTAGAGGTGATTATGGGAATGGATTACATCAGTTTGCAAGGCCGTAGTCTTATGTACTCACGAATAATGGTTTTGTTTCCCATTTGATTGAATAGGAGATGGATAAATATTATGACATAAACATAATAATACTTCGGTATATATTATATATTTTTGTTATTATATTTGTAATTTTTCATACTTAATTGAAGGTGTAAAATGAATAAGTAAAAAAAGAAGGATCTCAGTGACCTTCGCTTAGAAGAGCCTCCTTTGGATCTCTTATTAATGACCATAAGGTTTGTCTCTTGGGAAGACCAGAATCTATATAATGTGGATAAAGATGTTTGGAATATATTTTTGTAGGTTTTATATGAGATAAATGGTTGTATAGGTGTTAATAAGTGATGGGAGGGGTGTATCTAATAGTTGAGGAGGGCTGATATTTTATCAATTACCCCAAACTATTCAATTAGGGGAAGTCATTATCAAGAAAAGAACATAAAATGTTGAATAATGGATTTTAAGGGATATATTTTCTATAAAAATCCCCAAAATTTGAAAATAAACATTCTTCAAACATATTACTCACTTTACCTCTTTAATTTAACCCCTCAGTAAATCTATTTTAACATTAACTATGGTAACAATTTTTTACTATTTTTAATATTCAATATGATCAAAAATTAATTTAACATTATTATATAATATTAATTTTTTTTTCCAAATTTTAAACCCATTTATAAAATTTAATTCATATATTTTCAAATTTTAATTTAAAATTTAACCAGCCAAACGTGTCGAAAAACGGGTTTTCATGAAATGTATTTTTCAAGCAATAGATTATATTATATTAACTCTGACTATAAATCATCATTATATGAATTTTAATTCATACAAATATTTGTATAATATATTAATTTTATTTAAATATTTCCATACCAGTGGATGTTTTAATTAATTAAAATGGGTAAACATTATGTTTCTAAATACAATTTATAGAAAACTGCATTTTTAAGAATAAAATAAAATTATACCAAAATCATGAAAATTAATTATTAAAATGAAATTAATTAAATTATTATAAATAAAATGTTTCATATTTCATATTAATATCAAATAAAAAATATAATTTATCTTTTAAATTACTTTATTTAATGAAAAGAAGTGTCACTATTTAAAAATCACAAATTTTAACTATTCATTGAGAAATCAAACATTTCAGAAAAATCCCAAAAATTTACCATAAGTTAATTTTGATATAATAATTTTTAAAAAAATTCATTTTATAAAATAATATTTCTAAAATTTCCATAAATTAATTATAATATTTTCTCTTAAAAAATAATAAAAATTATTTTTGAAGGAAACCTAGTTTTTGTAGAATAAAATATCTTTATTAAAGGTTGAGTGATTATTTATTAAGAATTTATAAATAAATATATATTTAGTGGTACCTTTATATATGCTTCTTAAATTAGTTAATATTATTCATACCCTCCAATTTAATTGTAAGGTTATAATGGTAATATATTTCGCAGGTTGTTTAAGATTGGTGTTGTGTGTCGTATACACTGTTGAAAATTATGTTCTTATTTTAAAATCTTGGGTTTTTATATTATACCCCTTAAATAAATTTCATCCATAGAATTAGAACTTTTTCTCAGTAATAAATTGTTTGAAATATGAAAATTCTTTTTTCAAAAATCAACATCGTAAAAAGGGTTAATAAAACATTCTCTTAATAAGAAGGAAAGGGAAATACAATGGTCATTATAAATAATACAAACCTAGGTTTCCACATAAGAAGAACATTTGGAGGAGGTAAAAACATGGATTTAAAATTCAATCCATTTAAGGGATAATTTTATTATTATTTTTTAAGGATATAAGATACCATCAATTTCTCGAAAATGAAAAACATCTTATTTTAAATACTATAGCATCCCAGGTGATGTAACATGTTGTAGTAGTTGTGGGAATTTTAGAAAGAACTATAGTGGTGGAATGACTATAGAAAGTACTATTTTAGTCTGGGTATTTTAGCATCACTATTCATCGGTGGTCCTTCGGGTCAAAATTTTGGGCCTTCATGGCCATGTAACGGGCTATCATGCCCATTCGGCCAAGGGACATGTATTGAATAAATACGGATTGATTGTGGGATATACCTTGGGGGGAATATGGCCTGCCTTTCTGGCCATTGTGTGTGGTGTTTTATGTGTTTAATGTAATTATAAACTCAAACACCTAATATATATGTATATATATTGCCAAAATCTCATTTGTTTCTTCAAACAATGAATATTCATGATGAATTTTTTAATGTGTGAATCACTAAAATTAACTTCTAATAGGTCACATGATTCCAAAAAATGATATAAATATATTCCTTATGTCTTTAGGCATTAACCAAAACTATAAATGGTTATCACAAGGTAATATAATTCAAAAAATGAAGACCCCTTCATATTAATCTCCAAATCCAAAGTTCAACTTAAATCATTCAATAACTAAATAACCCTACATCCCAAATAACCAAAACATTCAAGGATTTAATTTTGTTCATCCTAAATAATCATTCATTTCAAATCACATGTTAGACAAAAGGGCTAAATATACCTCAACTTAATGAAACATTTAATAAAATATCATTAATCACCTCAAAATCCAATAAATTCTTAAAAGATTTGATCGTAAAATATGTTTCCTAAAATAAAATTAATATTTATCCATAAAATAATTTATGTAAAAACAATTTCATACTAACTAGTACATCACATAGGAAAGTGGTATGCATTGAACTCTTGTCTCCCTTCGGTTGTGGGTTCAATCCCATCATCATTTCCAGATGCAAAGGGTTGTCACCCAGCTTTTAGTTATCCTTTTTCTAAAACTATGGATAAAAAAGTGATAATAGTATTTTCAATTAAACTTGATCCTACAATATTCTCAAGAACATCATCTTAAAAATAAAATTATTCATCAAAGAACCCCTTTTTTAACCTCTAAGGTTTTCTATTCAGCTCATCATTTTCCATAATATCAAATAATTTTAATTGACTATAATTACCTCAACATTAAGAATACCCTAAATATTATGTCTTCCTAAATCAGGTGTTTTCCATAAAATATCACATTATCATTAAATTTTCTTTTTAGTTCATTAGTACCATTCAATATATTCTTTAATATCCTTAAGAAAACTAATGAAGAATAATCCTTAAAATTTCCATGATTCTAATAAAAAGAATACTATTGAAAAAAAAATACCTCAACAACTTGATTCTTGAGTTCCAATTTCTAAACACTTAAGTAATTCCACTTTAATGATTATCATAACATAGGCCCTTAGGAATTAATCATTGTATTAGGTAATTGACTTAGATAATGACCAAGTTTCCCACATCTACGACTTTGAACTGTTAGTGGAGTCTTAGGTTGAACTTTATTTTCCAGCATCTAGTTAACTGGGATCTTTATTTTTCTTTGTCAATTATCTATTATATGGAATTATTTTATACACATAAATCATCTTATAGTTCCTTTAAGTCATTTTCCATGGTGTCTATTCCCAAATTTTTAACATGTATGAAATTGATCTTGTTTTTATTATTATATTTAACACTAAAACAATCATGAGGCACCATCCTTCTCTTATCAGATGTGTTTGGAAATTCACCTACATTACATTTGTTAATAATAATTAAAGATAGATAATTTTTCATGATAAAAAGATGTATAACTACCATTATCATTAGGTTAGGAATATTTTTAGGAAAATTTCCAAATTCCCCATCACATTGGTTGTTGGCATGTTTTCTCTTATTTCTCTCCATTAACTATAAGAAGAAAAATAATATAAGAATATATTAACTAATAAACATATAAAAGGTAAACTTACAAAATTGGTAGGAATAAATTATAAAAGATATATATATATCCATACTTATGATTCTCTAGGTTTCAATATATTTTATCCATAGTAATGTTTCCTATTAGTTTTTCTAAGTTAATAATTTATTCAAGTCTTTCATAATATTTTATAAAGAGTTTGTGAATTTATAAAGAATATCCCCCAAAAGTATTAAACAAGGTGACCATAAAGGACCATTTTTATACACCAAGTGATGATCAAGTCCATCTCAATGAACCCGTTTAGAATTATTACCCCTAGTTACAACTATTTCTGAGGAACATCCACTTTTAGTATCGAGAGATGTTATTTTTCAAAAAACACTTGATATATCCTTCACAAATATTCCATGAATTTTCCTATATGTATAATTTCCCTTAGGATTATCCCTAGGTTTATCATTGATGTATTCTTATGATTGTTTCCAAACGTAAACCAAACCATTTATATGAAACCAACTATAGCGACCCAAGTCCTTTACACATATTATTAAATTATTTTTAATGGAAAAATCAATTAAATATAACCTAGATATCATGAGGCCTAGTGTATTTGGAAGAGTGGGTTTATAATACATCAAGGTGAGAATAAAATAAAACTTATTTATTTTATTCTCCATAATGAATTCCTAAATACTTTTGAGTTCCTAAAACTTTATGGGATAACAGAGGGAATACATATAGAAAATGGTTGATCTAAAAATCTTATTAAGGGAATAAACATTATAAGAAAGTATAACTTTTGAGTTAAAGGTACAACATCATATCATAAAAGAGAAGTAATATGAGTAATCACATGGGGGAATAACATAAATATTGTTGTATCATAAGAACATGGAATTATAAGAAATTTTCTAGAAACTAATAACATAACATAAACATGATTTAAAGTTAACTTCCTATACAATATCACTTGTTGGACAATGTCCCATAATGGATTAGGCTTACTCTCTAGTCCCATACATGATGCCTCATGAGAATAAATATTTACCCAATTAATTTGAGTGATATTCAGGTGCACCCATCATAACATTTTAATCATTATGTATTACACAAAATAGAAATTAATCATAATGAATAAACATAATAATTTCCTATAAAATAAAATTGGTTTCATAATCTTGTCTCATATCTTAATCAGAGAAAATTTATTAATCAATGAATTTGAGAGATTAGAATAAGGAATTCATTACCACCATAAAATTAAAGGATAATAATAAAGGTATATATGTGAGATACATATATATATAATTTATAAGAAATAAATAACATCAATGTTTTTCTTAAATGATTAAAATTTCTTTAAAATAATAAATGGATGTTTTTTTAGAAAAATAAAATTTTCCCTTTTAGATCACTTCTTAAAAATTTAAAAATTTCCAAAATGTTATATAAAATATTTTCTTTAAAAATAACCATGGAAACTTACAAGGGGTGTTTTAAATATTTTAATGGTTATGATGGTGGGTAATTCTACACATTTCATTTAAGTTAAAAAACATTCCTTTCACACTATGGTAAAATGGTAAAAAATTCCCTCATTCAGAAAATGAAAAGAAGATTACTTTAAAAATATTTTTTAAAAATTAAAACAAGTGAAAAATTATTTAATAAATCATTTGGAGAATTTTTAAAACATTCATGAAAACACTTTTCTAAAGCATGGATATGGAAGAAAAAGGATTTTCAATCGAAGAGAGAAACTGAGTCACCTTTTCTTAAAAACGTTTTCTCAAACATTTTTACTATGAAATAGTGGAAAATGGTACAATTAATTGAAAGTTTCATTAATAACTATATGATAATAAAATTAATGGGTTTTATTATACAATTATAAAATAATTTCCTACAACGTAAATTTAAGAATAAACAATCCCTATTAAAATGAGAATGAAACATAAACCCTTACCATTTTAGTAACTTTTGGATCATAACTCACATGATTGAATTAAATGAATTGTAACTTAAAATATCATGAATTATTAAATATTAATTATATAATATTTAAAGGGACATTATATACACCATTTCAAATAAATTAGGTGCATAAAATAACATGTGTCTCAAAAAAGGAAGTTTTGAGAAGAAACCCTTACCTCGAGTTCAAGCATTGTCGTGTATGTCTTTTATCTACTTTATAAGAAACAAATATAAATTATTTGTTTTATTAAAAAAATACATTTTTAATACCTTATAATTAAACCATTTAATTTATTTATCTTAATGACATATTTAATTACTTATTCAGTTATGTCCATGTTCAGTGTTCTAAGGATGCTCAGTTCATAATTTCAAAACTGCATCGATGTGTTGATCATGGTCAAAAGGGTCATCCTTATATCATATATATAATAATAATCATTAAATAATTATAATTTTTATAAATAAATTATACTTTTAAAACCAATCATGAAATATGGTTATGGAAAATGAAGTACAGTATAATCATGGATATAGTAGGTTGTACATATGCATTAGTAACGTTTATATTTTTAAAAGATCATGATTGAGAAAATTTAAGTGTTATTTAATATTTATATAATTATAATTAAATAATAAATATATTATTATTTCTTTAAATACAATATTCATTTGATGTGATAATTAAAAAATGAATCACATCAATTCATGAGGGAGTAGTCCGTCGTACAGATGAATAACGTTATCATTTTTTCAATGGATGGTAAGGTAAAAAGGTATATCATATTTTATTTGTATATAATAATTAATATTTCATTAATATAATATATAAAAATTTAATCCATAATCATGAACCTCTTTGAGATGTGACGATGGAAAATGAATTACATCGGTTCGTGAGGCGGTAGTCCTTCGTACACATAAACAATGGATTCATTTCATATTTAATGGAAGAGGATATGGATAAATATTATTACATAAATATAATAACATATTTTTATATGTTATATAATTTTTTCATTATATTGTAATTTTTAATAAATAATTTAAAGTGAAAAAATAATAATTAAAAAAAGAGCTCAGTGAAGACATTTACCTTCGCTAAGAAGAACCTCCTTTGGATCTCTTATTAAGGACCCTAAGGTTTGTATTTTGGAAATACTGGAAGCTCTATATGTGTATAAGGATTTTGGGGATATAATTTGGTAGGTTTTTTATATTAATGGATGAATAGGTGTTAAAAAGTGAGGGGAGGGTGTAATTCTATAATTGAGGAGGAGTTTAATTTTTGTAAACACCCAAAATTATTCAATAATGGGAAGTCACTCTCAAGAAAAGTTCCTCAAAAATTGATAAATAATAGAGTGGATGTGTCATATGGTCAATATACACTAACACCTATGAAAATTAAACATGTTTTAAACATTTTCCTCACTTTTCCTTTTTATTTTAACACCCTAGTGAAATGGTTTCAATATTAACTGTGGTAATAGATTTTTACTATTTTTACTATTCAATATGATCAAAAATTAAGTTGAAATTATTATATAATATTAATAATTCTGATACAAAATATTGAATCCATTTTATTAAAATAAATTCATATTAGTTTCAAAATTTAATTTAAAATTAATCTTAAAAAACGTGTCAAAAAAATGGGTTTTCAAGAAATACATTTTTCAGGAAATATATGATCTTATATTAGATATATGACTAAAAATAATAATTATATGAATTTAAATTAATATAAATAGATTTATAATATTTTAATTTAATTTAAATATTTCTTTATAAGGGGATATTTTAATTAATTAAAATGGATACACTTTATGCATTTTAAAAGAGTTTGTAGAAAACTGCGTTTTAACCATAAAAATAAAGTTATACTAAAATCATGAAAAATGATGATTAAAATAAAATTGATTAGATTATTATAAATAATATGGATCATATATTACATTAAAATTAAATACAAAATATAATGAAACTTTTAAATTACTTTATTTAATGAAAATAAATGTTATTATTTAAAAATTTTGTAATTTTCACTATTTATTGAAAAATCAAACATATCATAAAAATTCAAAAATTTCACCCGAATATAATTTTTATATGTTGATTTAAAAAAATATTTTCATTTTATGAAATAAAATTTCTAATATTTCCATAAATTAATTATAATATTTTTCTCAAAAAACAATACAAAACATTGTTAAAGGAAACTTATTTTTTAGAATAAATATCACAATTAAAATTCTGGTGCTTATTTATTAAGCATTTATAAATAAATTTATATTGATTTGGGAATTGATATATAGTTCATAAAGTATTTAATACTATTCATACCCACTAATTTAATTGTTATTTTATAATGGTAGTATATTTCACAGATCATTTAAGCTTGGTGTTGTGTATTTTATCTAGGATCTGGGCACAGCGGAAGAGCGTTGGTGGGTGTGCCCAACTTTAATTTTAGTGTTAACAATGATCAATCTGATATCTATCACGATAATAAAATGCTGGATATTTATAATAGAATGAAGAACAAAAAAAATAGGGGAGTCCCAGAACCATAGATATGATCATCATATGTTGGTTATAATTAATTTAATTAATTGGCAAGAATTACCTTGATGGAATTATTTATTTGTTGATGTTTTTGATCATGATCTGATGTGATCCATAGTTGCGTCATAGAATCCAAGAGTAGGATTCCCCTAGCAGTGATCTACATGTTCTCCATGTATCTCTAGACATCTCTGAAGGGATCTTCGGGTGCTAGTGCAGAAGAACCTTCGCTTGTGATTTCCACCTTCGATCGTCATGATCTGGTGGAGGTGGATCTCCCTCTCTCTCTCATAGCTTGAGAGCATTCTTGGTGGAAAAAGAATTCTCTCTTGGCTTGAGAGCTTTTCCAAATTTGTTGTGCACAACCACACAAAATGGTTAGGCTAATGAGAAATATATATAATTAGGATTTTTAATTATGTAGAATGATAAAATGAATTAATTACTCAAAAGCATTTATTCATTTCATTTAATTCTTAGTAATACCCCATGTCTAATAATAACAGTTGAATTATTATTATTACTTGACATGGGCCCAGTTAATTAATAATATTATTTCTCATAAGTTCTGATAAAAAAATACATGGCGTGTATATTTAATGTAGATGGTGTGTACTTTTATTTTTTCATTTTTCTTATTTCCTCTGCCATATTTATTAGACCTTGAATAATGACAATTTTTTGTCAAATAAATATCACCGCATTACTTGTTAATAAATATATTATTCTGCCCATAATATATAATCTCGAATTTCTAGTGTCAAAATAAATGCGATCAAGCATCCTTGAATAATTATTAAACCACAGTCGAGAATAATATTTATTCAATTTGTTAAATTAATATTTAACTGAGATACTTGGATACACTTAGTGAGTGACCCTCTAGGCCTCTTTCTTAGTGGCATTAGGTGGAGCCTGCCTAAAGTCCTAGGTTAGCGTCTAGAAACATGCCAAGGCACCCATAGAGAAAGAAGTTAACGTCGCAATGATGTGTCACCTCCTACGAAAACTTATCGTGTAATGTAATCCCTTTGTCACGATATCTCATATCAAGTAGGTTACATGCTATTTCCATCAACCCATGTGCTCGATTATTTTTTCTTTGACTTCCTGAAATTGAACTTTCTCATTCCTCACCATGGCCATGGAATTATTTAGGCTATATCAATTCCATCAAATGGCCTGAGATATCTACTTGTGTTATGGAACAGAAGGGATAAATCCTTTCTCGCATTATCTATTAATGTAGTATTGCTCGTGACACACCCAACATATCCTACCTCACTATGAATAGTGTTTCGTCATATTTTTTGTCAATACATATAATTGTGCGATTTTTAATACCCATTAATAATAATCTTAAATTTTAAGGACCAATACACACATCCAATGATAGGGACATCCAATGACACTATGAAATGTGTATTTCCTGCTGGCGGGTCTCGTTCTCATAATATCCTCTTGGATATTACCAAGGGCGCACACCATGAGAAGGTTCATCAAAGTTTTATAAGTACTCAACCCTAATAGCCCATATTATTTATGTCCCTAAAATAACATGATCCGGCCATAGAACATATATTCAAGAATAGTTTTATGGAATTTTTTGGTTCTCATCATAGCAGGGATTTGCTATGACCCTTTAATGCAACAGCTATCCTTGGGAAATTATCACATGCATTTTCATGTATAAGAACAATAAAGATGTGATAAGGTATTTATTAATGAATAAAGTACAAAGTAGTTGGTTTTAGGCCACCAACTCCAATAGACTCCCACTTGGACTAGAGCCAACTATTAACAACCTTTAACCCACTAGCTCTCACATGATATTCATGATTCTGTTTAGATAGTAATTTAGTCATGGGGTCCACCACGTTCTCTTCCATGGACACTATGCTCATAGAAACTTCACCCCTTTGATATAAATCCCTCAAGAGGTGATACTTCTGAAGTATGTGATTTGTCCATTGATGTGACTTTGGTTCTTTTTCAAGAACCACTGCTGCAGTATTTTCACAATACAACATGATAGGATCTTTACTGATAGGAACCACATCAAGCTCTTGGACAAATTTCTGAATCCAGACGGCTTCCCTGGATGCATCAGAAGCTGCTATATATTCGGACTCCACTGTAGAATCGGCAACAACTGGCTGCTTTGAACTCTTCCAGCTCACAGCTCCTTCATTGAGGCAGAAAACATATCCAGATTGCAACTTCAGATTGTTCTGATCTGTCTGAACACCAGCATCAACATACCCTCTGATGAAAATCTCTTCATCTCCTCTATACACTAGGAACATATCCTTAGTTCTTCTTAGATACTTAATTATAGTCTTAATAGCAGTCCAATGTTGTTGTCCTAGATCTACTTGATATCTTCCTACCATGTTTAGTGCATAGGGAACATCAAGACTGGTACATAACATGGAATACATGATGGATACTATAGTCGAAACATATGGGATCTTAATCATTCTATCTTTCTCTTGTTGTGTATGAGGACACATTTTCTTAGAAAGATGCAGGTCATGTGACACTGGAACCAATACCCTCTTGGATTGTGCCATAATAATCTCTTTAGTCTCTGGTCAATGTATGTACCTTGACTTAATCCAAGTAGCCTCTTGGGTCTATCACAAATGATCTTGATCCCTAAAATGTAGGCTACTTCACCCAAGTCCTTCATGGGTAAACACTCATCCAAACAGTCCTTAACAGACTACAAGACTGGTACCTCATTTCCAATAAACAATATGTCGTCAACATATACTACTAGGATAACGATCTCATTCCCATTAAACCTCTTATAAACACATGTCTCACATTCATACTTAATGAAATCAAATTAATTTATGGATTTATCAAATCGAATGTTCCATAACCTGGATGATTGATTTATTCCATAAATGGATTTCTACAACTTGGAAACCTGTTTGGATTCACCTGGTGTCACAAACCCTTCTGGTTGTGTCATATAGACATCTTCCTAAAGGTTCCTGTTAAGGAATTCCATTTTGATATACATCTTCCAAATCTCATAGTCATGGTAAGCTGCTATGGAAAGTATGATTCTTATGGATTTAAACATAGAAACTGGTGATAAGGTTTCATCAGAGTCATTTACTAGAGATTGTCTGAATCCTTTAGCCACTAGGCCTAATTTATAGGTGCTAACTTTACCTTCCATGTCTAGTTTTCTTTTGAATACCCATTTGAATCCAACAGGTTTTACATCAACTGGATCATCGACCAGAACCCAGACTTGGTTCTGATACATGGAATCCATCTCATAATTCATAGCTTCTAGACATCTTTCAGCTTATGATCTTTCTACTACTTCCTTGTAAGAGATAGGTTCATCATTTTCCAACAATAATGATTCACCATCCTCAGTGACTAGGAAACCAAATCTCTCTTTTTCCCTTACCTCTCTTGATATCCTACGCAGCACTCATGTTTCTAGAACCTCTTCCATGGGGACCTGTGGAAGTTGTTCCTGTACCAACCCTTGTGTCTCTTGAGCATCAACTTTGTCGAAGTCAATCTTTCTCCCACTATCTGTTTTGAGGATGTGCTCCCTCTCAAGAAATACGGATTTTCTAGAGACAGTCACTTTCTTGTTTGAAAGGTTATATAGGTAATATCCTTTTGTTTCCTTGTCATATCCTATAAAGATACACTTCGTGCCTCGAGGTTCTAGTTTGTTTCCTAAGAAGGCCTTAACAAATTCCTTGCATCCCCATACACATGTATGCGACAAAATGGGTTTCTTTATATTCCATAACTCATATGGAATTCCATTTTCCACCTTGGTTGGTAATCGGTTTAATGTGTATATTATAGTCTGTAATGCATATCCCCAAAAGGATAATGTAAGATCTACATGACTCATCATCTACCTCACCATGTCCAACAAGGTGTAGTTCCTCCTTTCACTAACACCATTCCACTATGGTGTATAAGGAGGAGTGAGCTGAGATAGAATCCCAGAATCCCGTAGAATATCGATGAACTCTTGGTTCAGATATTCTCTTCCTCGATCTGATGGAAGCTTCTTTATCTTCTTACCAAGCTGATTCTCTACTTTATTATTTAATTCCTTAAATTTCTCTAAGTCTTATGACTTATACCTTATTAAGTAGACATAGCCATATCTACTCAAATCATCAGTAAAAGTGATGAAGTAAGAATATCCACCTTTAACTTCTACTGGAAATGGTCCACACACATCCGTGTGTATGAATCCTAGAATCTTTGTAGCCCTTTCACCCTATTCACCAAAAGGAAGCTTGGTCATTTTACCATGTAAACAAGCATGAAATCTATCAAGTGGTTTTAGCTCAGTAGAGTCTAAATAGACATATTAGCATAGTTTTTTCAAGCGCTTCTCATTTACATGACCGAGATGGTGATGCCACAACTGGGTGATGTATGAGTCATGTGAGTCTATTTCGTTATCGATTTCCAACACTTGGTTTTAATAATTTAATACATACAAACCATTATTTAGATGAACCATACCATAACATAAGTTGTTATTATAAAATATACAACCCTTATTTCCAAACATGAAAATAAATCCATCCATATCCAAACAATATACAGAGATTATGTTATTGGAAACACTAGGCACATAATAATGGTTATGTAAAACCAAAATCATCCCAGTCAGTAATGAGAGGTGGTAATTGCCAATGACTAACGCAGCCAGCCTCACGCCATTAGAAGCTCGAAGATCCACCTCTCCTCTAGAAATATTTATAAATATACTTGGTTCCTATATTTGAATATATATGTGATCCCCACAAACTATATCTAATACCCAATGTTTAGAAATGGAAAGATTATACTCGATAACAAATACACCTTTAGCATCCCCATGCTTTTGGGTAAAATTCCTCTTCCAGTGGCCTTGATTTCCACATAAAAAACACACCGCCTCCTGTTCCTTGCCCTGCCTATGGATATTCCCCTTCTTGGAGGGATAGTGATCGGGGGATTTAGACCGTTTATAAGTATTTATCCCCTTTTACTTGTCCTTCCTTTTCTTATTCACCATTAGGATTGCAGGTTTGTCATGCCCCATGTCCTTATCTACCTAGAGAATTAAGTTCAGAAGTTTTTATAGACTCTTATCATTGTTTCTCATGTTATAATTGACAATGAATTAATAGAACATCTTGGGAAGTGATGATAGGATGAGATCTGTACGCAACTCATCCAGGAATTTAATCCCTAAGATTTGCAGGTGTTTAATGTCACCAATAAGTTTGAATACATGAGTCCCATCTAGTGAAGACTCTCTGAGCTTAGTTGTAAAAAAATCGTTGGAGATCTCATATCTCTACTATCTCTCCTTCTCTTGGTAGAGATCATTAAGGTGAGACATCATGTTATACGCATCCATGTTTTCATGTTGCTTCAAGATCTCATTATACATGGCTGATAGCATGAAACATTGGACATATGTGGAATCATCCATATGTTTCATATAGATAGATAGTTCCTCATCACTGTCCTCTTTCCTAGGTGAAACTGTAATAGGCTCTTCTATCACATACAATTTTCTCTCTTGGTGAAAGATGATGCGTAAACGCCTCTACCACTCTTGGAAATTGGTGCTAGTGAGAAGGTTTTCCTTCTCGAGTATAGTTCGCAATGATATTTTTAAAGTCATTTTTCTTGTCATTTCTACAAATTAAGATGAGCGAAGGTTTAGTACTTTATCATAATAAAACTAAGAAAAATTAATAATTTAATACTTATTAGTCTCCCACTATTTTATCAAAATCCAATATCCCTCACGATTGACTTCAGAATATTCTATTGCCTGAATATTATAGTAGAAAGGATCCATATTTCCCTTCGCAATACCCCAACTAGGGTTGGTCAAGCAACTTGAAGGGTTTTAGGTAGGCATTCCAAATGAAAACTGCATTAACTCGCATCTCCTTGATCTGCTGAGTGGACTCTCCAATCCTGAAATCCTTTTATTTTTGGATTTCCTCAACCTTTGCCTCTTGTTCACACGAAGTCATGTTCTGGCAGTCAACCCTTGATGAGAACCAAGTCAATTCAACCCAAAACCTTGAATAATAATTCCCTGATAATTTAAATCACCTCAACTAGGGTTGGTCAAGCACTTTGAACTATGGTTCGATTCTAACCAAGATTATGGAAGGCTATAACGACTTAATGTTTCGTTGAGGGATTTTATCCTTATGAATAAATTGCCAATTTATTATCTTTGATTACATGATAATTAATATTAAGTGGGATATAATTAAGTGATTAACCATGGAAAATATAATATTTATGCATAAGTCGATCTTATTTTAGTTCCATCTTGCATGCTTGTTTAATTCATTAATTGTGTCATTGTGACAACACACCCACAATAAATAAACCATGTAACTGAAAAAAAAATGGTATGATCATGAGCTTGTTCTATTTGTTATTTTATCTAGAGGTTGATAAACTAACCCAAGACCTAGGGGAGAAACATCTTGAACCTTTCAGGTTCATGTATACAGCCTTCCACCTGTCCACCTTTGTATATCCTTGGATTGGTTTCACCTAGGATCCTGACTTGATCCACCTCAATTATCTTGGGAGCTCCATTAATTACATATAAATTTATCTCACACACAGGTGAGGGGTAAAAAGGGGTTTTTATATAAAATAAACCTTGGACGCGCAGGCCCTACATATTTATGAGGAGAAGGTTCATAGTCCAAAAAAAATAATTTAAAAAAATAAAATAAAATAAACCATTCACATAAAAAGGTATTGGACTTTCTCATGATCATCCATGCATACAACGATATTTATGCATAAATAAAACTAGCATTCAATTATTTAATCGTTATTGTTTAAGATAAATCACACTTTAATCAATTAATTATCTTAATTAATCAATCATTTTATCTTAAACCTTTTTTTTGAATTTCCTTGAGATTCTCATCCATCATAATTTTAAACAAATAAATTCATTTAAACTTATCTTTGTACGTAACTTGTACCTTGGAGGCAACCCGATGAATTCCCATTCATTACACGGATTTTAAATTAAACACATATATATAAAACACCTATCACGTGTTGTGCCTCAGATTTACACCTACATTGTGGTACACATCTCAAGGGTTTGTATAATATAATAATAAATTTTAATAAATCTGCATAATTTGGATGAGTACAGGGCATGTAGTTCCGACTACATGGCGTGTACTTTTGTTCACCGTCCATCCAAAGTACACGCCCAAGGAAATGGCGTGTAGATGTACTTCGGAAATTTTCAGAGTACACAGCGTGTTCAATTGGACACACACCGTGTAGTATCTATGTTACAAAGTTTCCAGCCAGGCACGCCGTGTATGGGGTACATGGTCCAACCCCATCCAGAAGGGACTACACACCGTGTGTAGTGGACCACATGGTGAGTAATCCAGAAACCATGTGCCACCTATTCCTGGTCAACACACGGTGTCATTTATGACTTTGGATTACTCTAACACACGACCTAATTTGGTGGATCTATTTGATGCATTTAACTTAGACTACGCAACGTGTACTTTCAAATACACACTGTGTATTCTAGTTTTGTATGGCTAGGAACATTTGGCACCTCCAGATGAGATCCTCTATTTTATTTTAATCAAAATTAAAAGAAAAAAAATTGTAAGGTGAACGAGAAACAAGAGGCTAGGAACAGATCTCAAGATTCAAATTTTAAAGAACAATTAACTTGAATTGAAACAGCTAAATTATTAAATGCGTAAATCACCAAAAAAATCTTAAATAATTATAATCAATGATATGACCCCTATGATACAACTTGTAGGTTCCGAGTGCAGTGGTAGCGCGTTGGTGGTTGTGCCCAACTTTAATTTTAGCGTTAACAATAATCAATTCGAGATCTATCACGATAATAAAATGCTGGATATTCAGAATATAATGAATAATGAAAAGAAATAGGGGATTCCTGGAACCATAAATAGGATTATCATATGTTGGTTATAATTAATTTAATTAATTAACAAGAATTACCTTGATGTAATTCTTTCTTCGTTGATGTTTCTGGTCATGATCCAATGTGATCTGTCGTTGCATTATAGAATCCAAGTGTAGGATTCCTCTAGTAGTGATCCACACATGCTCCATGTATCTCTGGACATCATCGAAGGGATCTCCAGGTGATAGTGCAGAAGATCCTTCACTTGCGATGTCCGCCATCGATTGTCATGATCTGGTGGAGGTGGATCTCTCTCTCGTAGCTTGAGAGCGTTCTTGGTGGAAAAGAAATTCTCTCTTGGCTTGAGAGCTTTTCCAAATCTATTGTGCACAACCACATAAAATGGATAGGGTAATGAGATATATATATAATTGGTATTTTTAGTTACATAGAATAATAAAATGAATTAATTACCCAAAATTATTTATTCATTTCATTTAATTCTTAGTAATATTCCATGTCTTATAATAAAAGTTGACTTATTATTATTACTTGAAATGCACCCAGCAAATTAATAAAATTATTTCTCATAAATACCCAGAAAAAAATACATGTTATGTATATTTAATTTACATGGTGTGTACTTTTATTTTTTCATTTTCTTTATTTCCTCCACCACATTTATTAGACCTTGAATAATGATTATTTTTTTCTCAAATAAATATCACTGCATTACTCGCTAATGAATATATTATTCCACACACAATATATTCTCTTGAATAACTAGTGTCAAAATAAATGCGATCAGGAATCCTTGAATAATTATTAAACCACATTCGGGAATAATCTTTATTCAATTTGTTAAATTAATATTTAATTGAGATACTTGGATACACTTAGTGTGTGACCCTCTAGGAATCTTTCTCAGTGGCATTAGGCAGATCCTGCCTAAATCCATAGGTTAGCATCTATAAACATGCCAAGGACCCCATAGAGAAAGAAGTTAACACCAGAATGACGTGTCACCTCCTACGAACGCTTACCGTGTAATGTAATCCCTTTGTCACGATATCTCATATCAAGAGGGTTCCATGCTAGTTTCATCAACCCATGTGCCTTATTATTCTTTCTTTGACTTCCCAGAATTGAACTTGATCATTCCTCACCATGGTAATGGAATTATTTAGGCTATATCAATTCCATCAAAGGGCTTGAGATATCAATTTCCATTATGGAATAGAAGGAAAAAATCCTTTCTTGCATTATCTATTAATGCAGTATTACTCGTGGTGCACCCAACGTATCCTACCTCGCTGTGAATAGTGTTTCATCACAATTTTCTTCAATAAATATACGTGCGCGATTTGTAATAACCCTTAATAATAATCTTGAAGTATAAGGACCAATACACATGTCCGCAGATAGGAGCATCCAATGACATTATGAAATGTGGATTTCCTACTGGCGGGTCTCATTCTCATAATATCCTCTTGGATATTACCAAGGGCTCACACTATGAGAAGGTGACTCAAAGTTATATGAGTCCTCAACCCTAAAAGCCGGTATTATTTGTGTCCCTCAAATAACATCATCCGGCCATAGAACATATATTCAAGAACAGTGTTATGGAATTTTTGGGTTCTCATCATAACAGGGATCCGCTATGACCCTTTAATGCAACAGCTATCCTTGAGACATTATCACATGCATTGTCACGTAGAAGAACAATCATGTTGTGATAAGGTATTTATTAATGAATAAAGTATAAATTAGTTGGTTATAGGCCAGAAACTCCAACATTTTATACACTATTGAACATTATGTTCTTATTTTAAAATCTTGGGGTGTTACAGATCTCCCAATATAAAATGTGAGTTGAAGGAGAGTTTTTATTATCAATTTTTTTCATCCAAATGGGTATTTGAATACTAATCCATGGAATTTGAAGAAGAAATATTAGTTTTCACTCATAAAATGAAAAATTTAAGGTGAATATGTACCCTTTATCACTTATTCTTTAGATATTTTTGGTCAAAGTGGAAGAAATAAAAAAGTCCAATTATTTTTAACCCTTAATGTATTTATAAATGGGTATAAAAAAATATATTTATAGAATCCAAATCTATATGTTTAACCTAATGGGAGAGACTTATTATTTAAGTGGAGAATATATTTATGGGGGTTTTTAAAAGGGGAAAGTTGTGAAGTCACCATTTGTGTTTGTGTTGTGTGTGTTGTGAACTTCTATGACATATTTTTTGATCATGTATATAGGAGTTTTTTATATATAGGTTCAAATAAAAAAAAATTAAGTCAGATAAGAGTTATTTCATGAAGTTGATCTTAGTTGGTTTCAAGTTCTATGAAGAAGTAGATGTAAGTCACTTTAATGGAAAACATGAAATTATTATTCAATGTTATTGTTTATTACATTGGTTTTTCTCGTGTATGACTAAAATTATTGAATGATTATTTTTTTTCCTAGTGTGATGAGTTTGAAAGGTTATTTTTAGTCAATGGTTAATAAAAAATATTAAAAGTAGGAGATTGTTGATACTAAGAGATGATTAAAGATGGTGTTGAGATATAGAGTTATTAAGACCATGATTATATTGTTGTGACTTGAGAAGGTAAGTTAGATAAGGTTATGATATGGATATCAATTCTCTATAATTGTCGAGAGAGGAAAATTTTAGAAAATATTAAGTGTATATAGTTTTGTTGTTGTATTTTGTTGTCAACACATAAATCATGTTAAAAATCAAGTTTTATATGGTGTTTAATTTGAGGTGAATTTTGTTCTAGGTTTTTTGAGTGATTAGAATAACATGGAATAATTTTTTATTAGTAACAGTGGTGTTCAAATCTTTTTGAATTGTTGATAACCTTACTACTCTATGGTTAAACATAAAATGGGTGTGGCACTGATCTAGGAAGTAAAACACCATGGATACTCAAGAAATGGATGTTTTGGTTAGTTATAGTCTTAGGGAAAATACCCAAATGTGTTATGGTATAATAAAATACACACCATATCAAGTAAAAAAAGGAGATAAACTTTGAAATAACTGTTTAAAAAGGTGTTTCAATTGAAAAATTTCCCTATGAGAAACAAAGAGGTTTGTACAAACTAGTGTCAAAACCATAGAGGTTCATGTATGATTAATATGAAGTAAAATAAAAGCAATGATGGAATGGGTATGATTAACCTATATAAAAATTGTTTTTCATGTGATTAACCTGGAGGAAGATAAAAACATCTTGGATGGTGAAATGGTTAATGAAAATGGTGATTGGTTATATGTGGGATCAAACAGAATCTACCATGCCATGGTCAAGTTATTATGGAAATTTTTATATGTCTATAAAACATTGATGATGTTTCTAAATAAGGAATTGAAATGGAATATTTGATTCATTAATGTTGCATGAGGTTTAAAATGGGGAGTCCTATTTCATGGAATATGTCATTGTGGGAGAATAAAATCCATTTCTAAAAGAAATAGGGGATAACACACCATGTAAAATGGAATTTTGAAAGCAGTTTTAAAGTATTTTAGAGAATTTGAAATTTATAAGTCATACAAAATGACTTGGTGAAGTTAAATTTGTTTTTCTTAGTGAGTAATTATATATTTTGAGTGTATTTTATGATATAACTCATTTTACAACTCATGCACTTCTCATAATCAATATATAAATCCCCATTAATAAATTAAAGGTGATGGAGAGGTATAAAATAATCCAAAGGATCAAAAATATGTGGGTAACTTGAAGAAAATTTGAAGAAAGTTGTGAAATATAATTTGAATTTGAATTTTTAATTTCAATTATGTTGAGTAATTTTTTTAAGACTATATGAATAGGTTTATTTGATGAATTAAGAGAAAAAATAGAGGAAGTATATTCTGTAATAGTAGTGTTCATATAAAAGGATATAAGAATAAGAATAAGGGTACACACTTGGTTTGTGTATGATCATCAGAACTATGTTTTGTGTTGAAGAAGAAGGAGGTTCACACCTTTTCTGCATCATGAAGAAGTGAGGCAGCATTATTCACTCTTGGGGTATAATCATTTAATGGAAAAGTATAATCCCAACCTTAGTGAAGATAATATAACATCATCAATAATATTGATCAAGGTGAAATCCATTCTTTTTTATGTCGATACACAGATGTGTTGTATTCTTATAACATGAGTTCATGGATAAACTCTACTCATTTTATCTAAAATGATGATTTTAGTGCACTGTGTTTTTTCAGGTTTTTATAGATTATGGAAAATAATTAAATACATGTTTTGAGTAGTGAACCTTGTACATTAGGTGTTATTTATTAAATTTCTTTTCTTGGTGTGGGAGAAGTTTATCAGTGGGATCATTCAGTCAACCAAGTGAAATAGGTTGGTTTTTCAAGAAATTATAAAAGGAAAAATTGAATATTTTTCACTAATTAACCCCCCCCCCCAAAGTTAACTAACACCATACATTAGGTACATCACAAGTGGTTTTAGAACATTCTATGTTCCCATTGAAGATCGAGAAGTTTTAAGTTTTCTTTTGTGAAGTTTTTTTAACTCAATTGGTATTTTAGTTCTTCTCCCTCTTTCAAAATCGAGGTAGTATCCAAGTTTCTTTATTGAATGTGTTTATTGATGTTGTATTTGGGATATTCATCTTAATATATATTGTGGATAATATCAATTTGGTGAATAGTAAAGGATTTACCATATTAAATGGTAAAAATTACAATGTTTGGAAGGAGATAATTACACCCTACTTACTTTAATTGGGTATATATGTACTAGAAATTATGTCTGATGGTTTAAAACCTATTTTATAAGTATCCACTTTGATGTAGGAAACTAGAAATAATTTTTAGATTGATGGGTTTATAATAAATTCCCTCTTATCCACACTTTTAGGGAATTATTTTTTAAAGTTTTTGGGGATCAAAACTATGAAAATAATTTGAGAAAATATAAAAATAATATATAAAGGCAATGTAAAAGTAAAAAAGGATAAATTGAAAAAAATTGAAATATAATGATATTTCTATTCTAGAAGGTGAATATATTGATGAATTATTCAGAGGGGTTAATGAGGTGTTGATCACTATTATAGGATTCATTGAGAACAATAAAGATTTAATAGTGGTCTATAAGATACTTCATATTTTATTTGGATGATTTGATTCGAAATTTTCAACTCTAAAGGATTGAAATCTTGAAACACTTCCTTTGGATTTCTTACATAGAATCTTGGTTGCATATGATATGAGAAAGAAATATTCTTTGAATAATATTTTCACAGAGAATGAAATATCTCTTAACGTCATGAAGAGGGAAGGGATCTCAGAGATAATTAAGGAAGAAGATAAATATTATGTTTGAATTTAGGATTCATATGAATTGATGACATAATGTTCAGCAAGATCATGTCACTCAACTCAAAATGTGTCTGAAGAGGAGATTTAAAATTTAAAGGAAAGTTTATTTTAAAGTGTTTCAATTTTTATATAATTGGATATTTTTCTACAAATTTCCCAAATATAGAATAAGATTAAAATATATATGAATTAGGTTTCTATCATGAAGCTTTAATGAATAATTATAATAATTTATAAGAAGATAAGTTTTTGTCAAGGAGTTCATGAAATAATTCTTATTTTACCAAAAATAGAAGTTATTTATCAGATAATGATGAAACATAAAGTGATGTAAGTGCGAGTGGTTGTTGATAAAGTGGTATTGGTGTGAATACGTTCATTATAATAATGTATTTTATGGATTTAAGAAATTAATATGACTTAAATAAAGAAAAATAGGTTTCTTCAATACGTGATAAAGAGTTATGTGAATCTAAAATGGAGTTCACATCAAAGTAGGAAATGAATAAGAGCATATTTGCAACAAACCTATATGGGTCTAGCCCAACACCTGACCTGATCATACCGAAGGCCTGAAGGGAATTCTAGATCCCCACTGGCTGGAAACTAGTGCATGGGCATCATGTAACATGACTTGGGAATTATTTACCCCTCATGCAACAATGATAAATAAGAAATGTAAATAAAATAAATAAACCATCCAAGAATGAGATAAACATAACTTGGAATCCAAACATGATATATAATTGATACATAAATAAATAAAAAGTGGATGAAAATAAAAAATAAAACCATACAATAAAATAACACTGGTCAATGACTAGTACAAATCCCAAATTTGAAGAAAATCATCTGAATCAGCTACCATGATCCACCATGTGACCCACAATCACTAACCAACCCAACGTCACCCTCAGAATATCAAAGTGGATAATCAATATGGAATCAACATAGACTTTTAAGATATAGGCATGAGATAAATATCCTAGTAGGTTTCCACCCACCAAATCTATTCATTCACTTTCATATTAAATCATAAAAATACTAGTTTGAAATACAGTTGAGATATAATCATTGTTTAGAAGATTTTTATAAATAAATAACCAACACATCACAATTGTGTCAAAATAATTTTTTTATGGATTTTCATTAAATGAAAATAATCATTTGGAGATAATTTTCTCTTACCAATACCTATTGGTATAACCACTATTTTAAATTCCCTCTTTAAAACCATTTAATAAACACCTATTTTTGAAATACACATTTAATAACTCAAAAGATATTCCAAATTTTCACATAGTCTTCCAAAACGTATTTTAAAATCAATTCTCCCATAAAAATAGGCATGTTGGCCTAAAAAAATGTTTTCAAAACCCACACACATTGGGGTTTAAAAAATAAACCACTTCCATTTTCTAAATAAAACACTACAAAACTCTTTGGAAGTCAAATTTTTACATATAAAGAACCCCTTTCAAACTCATTATTAAAATATTTTGAAACATTTAATTCAAACTTTCACTCCCCATTTAAAAACATTATATTTACCTGTTTTAAAACATATAAAAAGAAAATCCATAAATGGGAGAGGGAGGAAATCACACAAATAGGCATAATTATGTCAAGTCCAAAAATAAGGGTAAATAAATAATAGGTACATGGGTTCCAAAAAATAATCTAGGAAGCAATGGATATAATCAAAAAATATATAAATCCACTAAAATGATCCTAAATTGGATCCTAGTTACATGGGATCTAACCAATAGGTTCTAATCTGAGGGCTTTAACATGAATTAAATAACTCTTGGTCCACTGAACACCAAGTGTGAACAATAAATATTGGAATCTATCTTGGTATTCCCTAAAATCTCTCGGTTACAACATACTATCTCTATACCAACCCCCCATTATCTCTCTTGAACCCATGGATAATGTTCCCTCCATTATCTCTCTCATTCCAATGGACAACATCCCTAAACAAGTTAGCAAACTAAGTCATGGATTCAACCACCTACATCACCTTTATTGATTCCCTAATGTTTCCCATGACAAGTCAAAATCAAGTGAGTATAATAAATTATCACATATATCAAATATAAAGTATTTAAATAACTCACATATCACCTCATATACCCTCACAAGGAAGAAACCTTATTACATTAAAACATAATCAGTATATAAGAATACGTCAATAGAGAACCTCCCCATACATGATCACAATCCACCCCGGGCATAAAAGAATCACATGGGGCCCAAATTGGGATCACATCGTTTATGAAAAATATTTTATCATAAAGTTTCAAATGGGACTTTTCCAAAAAGGAGCTTTGAATTCCAATCTAACACGCTATTTCCTAAAATTCATTTCAATATTCTCTTGAAATTTTTTATTAAAACTCCTTTGAAACACAAGTGGGAATTTACACTCCCCTTTAATTAAACTTTTAAAACATTCAAACCCACCAATAGGTTTCAATATATAATTCACAATGGGAAACACATCCCATTGAAACCAACCAACCCATTTTTATTTCCCAAAATCATTAAACACCTTAATCCTTTGAATTAAAAATCAACCAAAGCCATAAAAAGGTTTAAAATATAACCCAATAATGTTAAAAAACCTTTTAAAATGAAAATCTCATGTAAAAAAATTTCAACCCATTTAAATCACTAAAACAATTGGTTTGAAAATCATTAAATACCAAATTCCCAATTAAAATTGAAGACGTCCCCAAGAGTTTCTTTTTAAAAGAGTCACATTATTTAAAAATCCACTCATGAATTTTTAGAAACACTTGGTATGGAATCTCATTCCATGCTAAGGGTCAAAACCATTTAAATTAAACTTTGGCCCCTCATGTGTCATAAACATAGGCATATTAATAGTAAGGAAGCATTTAAAAATAAATAATAATCCATTGGCATATAATTGAAAGTGTCATTAAAGAATCACCTACCTCAGTTAAACAATGATTAATCCAAAAGGTTTTTTACATAAATGTAGAATACTCATACAAGCCAATGAATTACCTCTATAACTCCTACATGGGAAAATCCCCATGATTCGAACCAACCCCTTGTTGGTACTAGGAACAGTGAAGAATCTTGAAAAAATAGGAATTTAAACTTTTCGGTTGAGACCGATAACATGTTGTCATCGCCAATGTAATCACATCCCTGTTACAATCCAGGGATCTCATATTATTAAATTTAAGCACCAAAATTAAATGAAATAAAACCTCTTCATATTTTTATTGGGTACATGTTATTCTTGTATTTAAAGATGTTAACATGAAGGAACTGAACTTGTAACACTTTAGAACATCCATATTCACTCTATAGTATTTTTCAATCATCAATCAAGAATCTATGGGTGCTATTATAGAGAATCAAAGTCACTTTAGACATCAAAACAGTCATGGGATCATTAACTCTTTGATCTGGGTGGGAGAACATGTACTAGGGTGACTTAAACTATCTTTCCACTCTCTAGAACTTGAGGGATAGTAGATACATTCTCTCAAATTTGTGGGTTCAATAGTTCCTGGGAATAGTGACTTAAATAGGGGGGTTTCATTTACAAAAAATGAACTTTGTCCCTTTTATAAATGAAACTCTTTAAATGAAACCACATTAAACATGTATGATACAGTTATGTGTCATAAATTTCCTAAATATTTTTTCACTTACTTTTAATAGCTAAATTATTTTACGTGATAAAATATGATTCATTAAACCAACTTGTTTCTCTTATATAAAAATTTAATGAACCTCAAATATTAAATATTTAATATTCATTCAGAAAATATTTTTCTTTATATTCACTAAATAACTCATGAATATAATAAGTAAATAAATTCAATATATATTATTCAAAACATGAATTATATTGAATTTATTTATTTTCATGTAATTGTTCAGACTTGGATATTAACCAACCCTCAATGTGGGGCACACAGTGTCCTAAAACTCCAATTCAATAGAATTTTTCAAGATTGTGAATACTCTTTGTATTTGATCCTCTAGGTCCTTATATCAATAGTAGGTATTACTATTCATAGACTATGATTAGTTTCTAGAAACTCATAAAGTCCCCTAAAAAGATAAGGTATATTCATAGAAATGACAACCTCCTATGAGAACACGTTGTGTAATACAATCTTTTTGTCATATGAAATCTCATAAAGAAAGATAAACACTCATTTCCATCATTATTTCATGATTTATTTATTTTTGACCTTAATATATAGACTTAACTTATACTACCATGGTCATAGATTCAATAAATTTATTGTCATCTTGGTCAACTCTTCCCAAGATATCTCTTCCTTTTGGAAGTGAAAAAAATTATCTTGACTATTCAACACATGTCATACCACTAATGATGCAACCAACACAAGATACCTTGACATGAAATAAATTTCATGGTTTTCATATTGAATTAAAGTACATGATAAAATGTTATACATTGATAAATATCTTAATTAGATTCACCAATACAAATTCTAATGAATAAAATAACCAATGAAACCTAAAACATGTAGTATTTCTATTGGAGGGTTATTCTTCATGATCTCCTCTAATTGAGATCACCAAGTAAAAAAATAATGGGAATAAGACTCAATGTCTATAATACCCAACCACCTAATAGTCATACATCATCTGTCTCTAGTCGGTATAATGTATCTAGACCATAGGACATATGTTTAAGATTAATGGAATGGTATCTCACAGTTCTCATATAGATGAGAAATTCTATAACAACATGATATGAAATATAATATAAGGACATTACCAAGTAAATAGTGGATGTATAAATATAAACATTATTATGGTAAGTATACATCATACATAACTCACTATATGAATGATATAATAATTCAAAAATATTGTTCAAGATAGGTCTAGGGAACCCAATTTTACCACACTCCCAATTTCACTAGATCGAACTTTCTAATTATACTTATTATATCTCAAATGATAATATCATTCTTATCCTGAGTTATGGATTTAGTCGTTGATCCTTTTTCACTTCTATTATGTGGTTACTTCACTGTCTTTGAATTCACCTCCTTGAGTAAGTCTCCTTAAGAGATGATATCCTTGATTATATACCCTTTTTTTTGCAATCATAATCTTGACGACTTAGTTAATACCTTTGGTATGATTTCAAGAACTAAAACAAAACAATACATATTATTTATTGCTTCTGTAACTATATCATAAGTCACAATGTACTAGATATCTGTACATATGGATATTATTGGCTTGAATGTGCTTCTTTTTCTCATCACTTTATCCTAACTATGATATTAGATCATATTGATCTATGGGAATACTAGTTTGTATCCCCTTAAAACTAGTGTCCCTTCCTCTTCATTTATTAGCTACATATCCTTTTTTTTTCAAGTACACACTAGTAGAATAAAGGCTTTTAGTGACCATCAAAAGTCGTCATTAAAGGGATATAGCGCCACCTAGAATCCGCCAAATGGTGGTTGCTTTAGGCCCGTCGTTGTTGCTTATAGAATCTCCATTTGGAAGACTCTATAGAGGATATGGGAATGGCCTATAGCGACCTCCATTTGGCGGTCTTTATAGTTCGACTATGTATAGCTTATAGCAACTGCCAAATGGCAGTCGCTATAAGTTTTTTTTATTTTTTTAAAAAATTTGACAGAAATACAAGAAATGCCACTATATTTCAAAAAAAATCCAAAATATCTAAACTCATGGGAACATAAATATCTTCATCACATTATATTCCAATATCCACATCCATAATTTAATATAACTTCATAAAAAAAATTAATAAAAAAATAATACAGAAAAAAATCATCCCAACAAATAATTGAAATTCAATAACATATTTCAATTCAAGCTTAGTATAATAGATCGAAGTTATTTGGTTTTAAAAATATATTAATAATTTAGAATAAATTTTTAAAAATTTAAAATCACTAATTCTATCATTCTAAGAATACCACATGTCCAATTGATGTTTCTTATGCTTTCACACGTCACCAATAATAATGAGTTGGTTGTCCTATGACTTCATTTCATTCTGATGTCGTTCACTAGGCAATTGATTTTTAAATGAATTTTTTGGTATTTTATAACATAAAAAATGTGTTTTCTATCACTGAGGTCAAACAAAACCTCCAATTGACATACTATCTACCCAACCATTTCAAAATTCATTCACTGGTTGTTGTCGTCTGATTTTAATGGAATTCTGAGATCGTTCTACTAGTTTTGACCACCCAATGCACCTTTTTAAAGCCCTCAAACCCTTAAGAACCACATACTCAATCGTACCATTTACACTGCACTTCTGATTGACATGTTGTCTCCTCAAACACATCACAAATAATAATTATATTGTTGTCATGTGATTTCAAGTCATTCTGATGTTTCTTGTTATGGATATGACCACCAAACATCTGTTTTGATGTTTTATGACACCGAAATTTTATTTTCCATCATGAAGGTAAGACGACACCTATTATTGACGTATCATCTACCCAATCATTTCACAATTCACTCACCAGTTTTTCTCATCTGATTTCATGGAATTTCAAGGTCGTTTGGCTAGTTTTGACCAACCGACACACCTTTTTAAACAGCATTAAACCCTTAAAAACACATATTCAGTCGTACTTCTCACACCACACATATTATTGATGTTTAGTTTCCTAATACAGATCATGAATAATAATTAGACCATTTTTCTATGATTTCAAGTCATTCTGGGCACCTTTGATATGTATCTGACCGTTAAACGTCCATTTTGTTGTTTTATGGCACCAGAATTGTGTTTTCTGTCACTGTGGTCAAATGACACTTCTGATTGATGTACTTTATACCCAATAATTTTACAATTCACTCTATGGTTTTTATCGACTGATTTCATGGCATTATGAGGTCGTTCATCTAGTTTTGACCAACTAACGCACTTTTTAAAAGGGCGTCAAACCATTAAAAAACAAATATTCAGTCGTACCACACACACTGCATGTTTTATTGACATGTCATTTACCCATACACATTAAGAATAATAATTATCATATTTTCCTATGATTTCAAGTTATTATGAGGATTGTTTCTATACATTTGGTTGTTAAACATCTGTTTCGGTGTTTTATGACATGAAAAGTGTGTTTTCTATCACCGTGGTAAAAGAACACCTCTAATTGAAATACCGTCAGCCCGACCATTTCACAATTTACTTAGAAGTTGTTTTCGTCTAATTTCATGTCATTTGGATGGTTTTGACCAACTGATGCACCTTTTTAAAAGGGTTTCAAATCGTTAAAAACAAATATTTAGTCATATCACGCACACCGCACATCTAATTGATGTGTTGTCTTCTCATAAATGTCACGAGTAATAATTATACCATTATCATATGATTTAAAGTCATCCTGTGGATGTTTTATTTGTATTTGACCATTAAATGTTCGTTTTTTTGTTTTAGGGCACCTGATTTTCGTTTTTTGTCACTACAGACAAAAAACACCTCCTATTAACATAATGTCTACTCGGCCATTTCAAAATTCAGTCCATGGTTGTTTTCTTCTAATTTCATGGTATTATGAAGTCGTTTAGTTTATTTTGACCAACCAACCCACCTTTTTTAACACCGCCAAATACATAAAAACACATATTTATTCATACCACGCACACCGCACATCTAATTGACGTTTCGTCTCCTCGTACAAATCACGAATAATAATTAGACTATTGTTATGTGATTTCAAGTCATTATGAGAACATTTTCTATTCATTTATTGTAAAATGTATGTTTTGGTGTTTTATGACATAGAAATTGCGTTTTATGTCACTGCAGTCAAATGATATCATCTTCCCAAAAATTTCACAATTCACCCAATGGTTGTTTTCATCTAATTTCATGGCATTCTGAGTTCATTCGGCTAGTTTTCACCACCCAACTCACCTTTTTAAAGGGTGCCAACCCCTTAAAACACATATTCATTCATACTATGCACACTGCACGTCTGATTGATGTTTCATCTCCTCATAAATGACATGAATAATAATTAGACCGTTGTACTAAGATTTTATGTCATTCCAAGGATGTTTTATATGGATCTGACCATTAAACGTCTGTTTTGTTGTTTTATGCCACCAGATTTGTGATTTATGTCACCACGGTCAAACGACACCTCTGATTGGAATATCATCTACTCATCTATTTCAAAGTTCACTCCATGATTGTTGTCGTCTGATTTCATGGAATTCCAAGGTCATTTAGCTGATGTTGACCACCCGACACACCTTTTTAAACAGCGCCAAACACTTAAAAAACACATATTTAGTCATACCATGCACAATTCACATTTGATTGATGTTTCTTATCCTCGTACACATCAAGAATAATAATTAGACCATTTTCTATGATTTCAAGTCATTTTGAGGACGTATTCTATGCATTTGATTGTTAAACATTTGTTTCGGTGTTTTATGACACCAAAATTGTGTTTTATGTCACCACGGTCAAACAGAACCTCCAATTGATGTATTGTCTCCCTAAACATTTCACAATTTACTCAGTTGTTGTTGTTGTCTGATTTCAGGGCATTTTGAGGTCGTTCGGCTTGTTTTGACCACCCAACGCATCTTTTTAAATGGTACCACGCCCTTAAAAACACATATTCAGTCTTACCACACACACATCACATATAATTGATGTATCGTATCCTCATAAACATCACAAATAATAATTACACCATTTTCTTGTGATTTCGATCACATTTTCTATAGATCTGACCGTTAAATGTCTGTTTTGTTGTTTTATGACACCATATTTGTGTTTTCTGTTATCGTGGTAAAACGACACCTATTATTAACATAATTTCTACTCAACCATTTCAAAATTCACTCCACAGTTTTTGTCATATGATTTCATGTAATTTTGAGGTATCTGGCTTGTTTTGACCACTCGACGCACCTTTTTAAACGGCGTCAAACACTTCAAAACACATATTCAGTTATACTTCACACAATGAATGTTTGATTGATGTGTAGTCTCCTTATAAATGTCATGAATAATAATTATACCATTTTCTTAAGATTTTATGCCATTTCGAGGAAGTTTTCTATGGATCTAACCATTAAACATCTATTTTGTTGTTTTATGGCACCAGATTTAAGTTTTCCATCACCATAGTCAAAATAAACATCTGATTTATGTACCTTATTCTTGGTCATTTCAAAATTCACTCCACATTTTTTTTCATATGATCTCATGGCATTCTTAGGTCGTTCAGCTGATTTTGACCACCTGATGCACCTTTTTAAACAACACCAAACACATAAAAAACACATATTCAGTCATACCATGGTCACCACATGTATGATTGATGTACTATCTCCTCGTACACATCAAGAATAGTAATTATACCATTTTCCTATGATTTGAAGTCATTCCAAGTACATTTTATTTTCATTTGATTGTTAAATGTTCGTTTTGGTGTTTTATGACACCAGAATTGTGTTTTCCATCACTAAGGTCAAACGACACCTCTGATTAATGTACTATCTACCCAACCATTTCAAAATTCACTCATTAGTTGTTTTTGTCTGATTTCATACCATTCTGAGGTCGTTCAGCTAGTTTTGAACACCTGACACACCTTTTTAAATGGCACCAAACCCTTAAAAACACATATTCAATCATACTATTCACAACGCACTACCTATTAATGTTTTGTCTCCTTTTAAATGTTAAGAATAATAATTAAACCATTTTATTGTGATTTCAAGTCTTTTTTAGCATGTTTTCTATGTATATGACTGTTAAATGCTCGTTTTTTTGTTTTATGGCACCGGATTTGTGTTTTCCATCATCGTGGTCAAAAGACACCTCTGATTGGCATATCATCTACTCGAACATTTCACAATTCACTCCATGGTTTTTTTATCTAATTTCATGGCATTCTGAGGTTATTTGGATGGTTTTGACCACCCAATGCACCTTTTTAAATGGCACCAAACACTTAGAAAACACATATTCTGTCTTACCGCACACACCGCACATTTTATTGATATATTGTCTTATATTACATGTCACAAATAATAATTTTATCATTCTCATAAGATTTCAAGTCATTCCAAGCACGTTTTTTATGGATCTGATCGTTAAACATCAGTTTTGTTGTTTTATGGAACTGGATTTACGTTTTCCATCACCGTGGTCAAACGGCGCCTCTGATTAGCATATCGTCTACTCTAACATTTCAAAATTCACTCCATGTTTTTTTTTGTTTTATTTCATAGAGTTCCGATGTCGTTTAGCTGGTTTTGACCACCTGATGCACCTTTTTAAACAGCGTCAAATACTTAAAACACATATTCAGTCATACTGCACACACCACATCTCAAATTGACGTGGCATCTCCTTGTACAAATAAATAATAATAATTAGACCCTTTCTAGTGATTTCAAGTCATTTTGGGGGAGTTTGATATGCATTTGATTGTTAAATATCTGTTTTGGTGTTTTATGACACCAAAATTGTGTTTTTCATCACCACAGTCAAACGACACCTATGATTGATGTACTATATACCCAACCATTTTAGAATTCACTCAGAGGCTTTTTACATTTTATGTCATAGTATTCTGAGTTCTTTCGGCTGGTTTTGACCACCCGACACACCTTTTTAAATGGCACCAAACCCTTAAAAACACATATTTAGTCGTACCACATACACTGCATGTCCAATTGATGTGTTTTCTCATCTTAATAATCAGGAATAATAAATTTTCCATTTTCCTATGATTTCAAGTCATTTTGAGAATTTTGTTGTGGATATTACTGTTAAACATTTGTTTTGTTGTTTTATGGAACCAGATTTGAATTTTCTGACATCACGGTCAAACTACACCTCTGATTGACATACCATCTACTCGACCATTTAAAAATTCACTCCATAGTTGTTGTAGTCTGATTTTAGGGCATTCTGAGGTCGTTCGGCTAGTTTTGACCACCTGATGCACCTTTTTAAATGGCATCAAACACTTAAAAAAATATTCAATCGTATCATGCACACCGCACATCTGATTGATGTGTTGTCTCCTCGTACATATCACGAATAATAATTATACCATTTTACTATGATTTAAAGTCATTCCAAGGATGTTTTCTATGCATTTTATTGTTAGACATCCGTTTTGGTGTTTTACGACACCAAAATTGCATTTTATGTCACCGCGGTCAGACGAAACCTCTGATTGACGTAATGCCTACCCGACTATTTCACAATTCACTCAAATTTTGTTTTCATTTGATTTCATGGAATTATTAGGTTGTTCAGCTAGTTTTTACCACCCAACACACCTTTTTAAATGGTACAAAACCCTTAAACCCCATATTCAATCGTACCGCGCACACCGCACATCTGATTAACTTGTTCTCTCCTCATAAAAATCACAAATAATAATCAGACAGTTTTCCTATGAACTAGATCTAATTTTTTCACCAAATACCTTTATTCTTAATTTATTACTGGTAATGACATATTGTACCAACAAGAAATTGATGTGTTTCCACAGGAGTGTACTGGTCATTAAAAGTGGGATGCTCAATCTGGAATGGACTAAATAATACTATAATTTATAAGAGGTAAAACCAAGGCATCATCCAACTACTCATTTGTAATGGTATACTCAAAAACCAGAAAATTAAACTTAAAAAAGATAAATATTAATAAATTGAAGTGTTATGTAATATATCATAATTAACAATCAAGTAGACTTTAAAATAATGAATTAAATCACGAGAATTAAAATAATAAAACAAAGAGGTGTAAATGGAACTAAAGGTTTGAGAATAATTATTAATTCCTAATTCATGTATTATATTAAAATGGTAGTGTAAATTACCTAATGAATGAGTTTTTTCATCATATGGATCACTAATATCACTGTGATGTCCACCAGCTATATCTGGAGCCTATAATATATATAAATATTATGTATCTTAAATATATCAATAAAAGTCGATATGAGTATGGTTTGTTTTATTTTTTACTTGTGGTACCACTTATGAACTATCAATAGGACGTTGTGTCATCACTTTATTGATGTGTGATGACATCTATGATAATTTCTCCACATACTATGCACATAACTGTTAAAACCGCTCATCTGTATTGCATTACATAGCATGCATGGAAGAATCTATCTCATTCTGCGTGTGCATCCCAGCATCTTTGCATGCACCCATCACCTATACTCTAGTAACTACACGCCATGGGACACCACCACCATAAGTCAATGAATAAACATGATCGTCACGCCCCCATGACACGTTGAAATATCTCATCTCTACGCACATTACTATGATGTTTCTCCTCTGGAAACTCTACTAACTAAGCATCAAATTGATCCTATATCATATACATAATGAATTAATTAACAAATCTGAATAATTTCTATGAAATAAAAATAAATTTGTTACTAAATAATTTACTTACTGTAACACTGGAAATATCGAGATCACCTGCCCCACGATTCCTCACCCATATTGACATCTTATCGATCATCTCACCTTGTCGGTGTAACTTTAATAAAGGGGTTCACCATATTATACTATAATATTTTTAATATATGAATGAATATTGAATTATAAACTTACATCATGTCTGAGCTATGACACATGACGAGTGCTAATTCTGGAAGTCGTGCCCTACATCGCCCGATTATGTGAATGATGAGAAGACTCAGTCTACATTCAACGTATTCAGTTAATTGACATCTGAAAAATTAGTCATTTATAGATTAAAATCAAAAAAAATTATTATCTTCTCCTCACTCGACCAAAATGCAAAAAAAATCATGGACACCCACAAATGGTATCTAGTGATATCTCTTCACCCCTCCCTTGTAATCCTTCCATAATTTTTGGCATTTGGTGATACATACTACCCAAAATTCACCTGGACATGATTTCAAATTATCCTGTTAAAAAAATAGTCAGTAGTTGTGATAATAATAAAAACGATATCATGAAAAATTAAACATTGAATTTACTTGAAACTCCCTCCATAATCTTTCAATCGCATCCTAGGGGAAATAAGCACAATAATTAGTCGTTAGAGAGAATATGTGTGGGTCTCATATCATATTCCCAAACTGATGAATCAATACAGTTGCACCTTCTCCAATTGGATGAAATGTGTCATCAAATAACACATTTAATCAGGCTCTAGAGTTCCAGGATTTAACCCCTCTACTAGGACCCCTGTATTTGCTGGAATACGCACCAAATCCTAATAAACAGAAATTTATAATGAAATTATAATATAACTAAATTTAAAATTTATAAATATCTAGGGAAATATCCACAGAAAATTATAATCAATTAATTTAGAAAAATGAAAACATACATACCGACAACATCAAGTGAACCAATATGACCACCCTGTGAGATACCTACATTAAAAAATATATAGTTAAATCAAGTAATTTATATATATATATATATATATATATATATCATACAAAAAAAATTCAAACATTAACTTGGGAAATAACTATAATCTTTCACTAATCATGAAAGTCTATCATATCTCTTTTAATTGTCTCTCTGTCCCATTTTATATCTTCATCTCGTAGAGATATTGTTGTTTGGTCAAGTTTTTTATCAGAAAATGCGACAATGTCGGGTTCCTCTCAGTCAATCAGAAAAACCCATCTTCTAGACAATTTCACCACAACTTTCCAATCAAAATCAATGTCGAAAAAGTAAACCTTATATGCCTACAATGTCAGTATGAAGGGATCATTTCTTACTCAGTCATCTTTATATATCACATTGTTAAAGTTTACTAACATAAATTGGAAGTTGTCAACTTTCGTTCCACGAAACAGATCGACCCAATCACACCTTAACAATATGTGTTTTAATCCATGACCATAAATAACCTCAATAATATCCCTCAAAAATCCATAATAATAACCTAAATAAACAAAATAACAACCAACACCACTATTTTTTATTGATTGATTCACGTCAAAATCTCTAATATGAAATTGGAATCTGTTAGCATACAAATACTTGTAGTGATGAGTTGTAATAAATGGGACATTAGCTAGTTGGTTGAGTTCATCGCTCATATTATGGGTACTTAAATCACAAATCTTTTGAATCTGTAAATTTCACATAGTTAAATGGATAAAGTATTGTGAAAATACAACTAAGTTTCACTATAAAAATATTAAATCAATTATTTATATATACATGTGTAACACCCCAATATTTTATGAAAAATATTATTTTTAATTTCATTAATGTCTTGTGTTGTACGCTACACCAAAAGGAGCTTTCACAACACACATCCTTGACTTGGCCTGTATTACACGCAATCACGACCTTCCACGATAGCGTGTGTTGTACGCAATACCGAGTTTCTCTAAACAACGATATGTTATATAAACTAGCCATTATGAATAGTAATACCCAATTTTTGAAATTTTTTAAATTTTATTTTTCAAAATGGACTTCATTTTTGGATTCGGAATATCGAAATTATCCAAGGATGAAATTTTGGTATTTTTCTGAAAACTTTCAATTTTTGATGAATAATGAAAACACTGGGTTACTATTTAAAAACCGACTTTTTATTTTAATAATATTTTATTTTATTTAAATTTATTTTAGGTCAAAATTGATACATAATATCTTATAATTTCAATTTAATTCATTGGAGTCACTTTATAATAATTTTAGATATATAAAAATTTTATTG
Source organism: Viscum album (assembly GCA_963277665.1). Classification (NCBI taxonomy): domain Eukaryota; kingdom Viridiplantae; phylum Streptophyta; class Magnoliopsida; order Santalales; family Viscaceae; genus Viscum; species Viscum album. Next base: position 1,280,153,950 of record OY728142.1, on the reverse strand, counting down.
AACTTTTGACTGTCTTTTACCCACCTCCTAGGGGAATTTGCAAATTTACATAAAAATTAATTTTACTTCTTTTGTGAATGGAATTTTAAAAATCCGAGATACGCGGTTGATGTCAGTAAGTAAAATTTGGTTCAATGAGATGAAAATAATTGTTGGTGAATAGTAACTTGTTACTTTTATTTACCACGGTTAAAAGTAAATAGGGAAATTAAGGGTAAAAATGATATTATTATTACCCTAACACATGTACTAATTCTATTGGATAAGTGTAATTCGACCAAAAACAACCTTAGGAATAAAATATGACCATTTAGGCCCACTTGGATTAGATTAGGACATTTATTATTAATTTATTTAAAGAAGGGTTAAAATAGTTAAAATCAAAGTTTAATAACTAAATAATTTTTAATATAGGGTTATAAATAAGATAAATTAGACTATAAATATTCATTAGAAATATAAAAAGAGTTCATACATAACGGTATTTTATTTATAATTTTTATACATTAAATAAGTTAATTTATTTATGACACAATGATGATGCAGTAATTATCTTATTAATGAAATATTGACATAATTGATGTTATAAATACTCAAATAAATGTAATTTGAGACTTTTTATGAATTAAAATAATTTTAAATGTTAATATTAAATGTTAGAATTTATTTAATTAACTTTTTTCGAACTAATATATCTGTTATGATTTTCAAAAAAATCAATTACCAAATAGTGTCAAAATTGACATAAAATAGTTTTAAAAACAAATATTATATTATTAATTGTTATTTTATTCCTAAAAATCTAATGTTCTACCAAATGACTTATATAAGGTTATATATATTAATAATAAACAACTTGGGGTTTTTTTGGCTTGTTATAGTAAGTTTATTAACATTATAGTGTAAGCAAACAAGAAGACACGGTAAAAGTTAAATTATCAAACTTAAAGTTAAATCTTAATGGTAAGGTTAAAATAGAAACCTAAACTTGTCTAAATTATATTTTATGAGAGGATTTGGACCAATACCCACCTTATATTAGAAATAAATCAATTTGGAACTATTACAAATAGAATATGACTTTATAATAAAATAATATTTTTAGTTTTTTCAAAGGTGCCCCTCTCCTCCCTTATAAAAGGGCACCTCCTCCCTCTCTTCCTCGCACCACGTTGAGCCTTCAAGCTCGGCCAAACCCTGAAAAATTGTCTTCTCCACTTCCCTAGAAACATCCTAGAGGTTATTGTCTTCTTCAAAGACCAATATTAGTGCCATAATAGGAGGTTTCAAAAAGGCGTATCGAAAGAAGAGGTAATATCCGTTACCGATTCTTTCAACTTTATTTATTCTTCTACTTATTCTTATTTAGTTGTTTCATTATGAAGTAATAACATCAGTATCACTAATATAATGATATGTTATTATAATTATGAAACAACCCTATTTAACCATTTATCCATCCTACGGAAAACAAAATCACCGCGCGTGCGTACGTACGGAATACCGTCTCCACACCGTGGTGTAATCTGTTTTCGACCACCACCTTACTTGGATGGGTATAATGGTGTAAATAAATAACTATATATGATTATTGAAAATTTATATTTATTCTTAAATATTATACATACACTTCAATGCAATTCCATGATCATGGGAATGATATCGTCGCTCGTGCGTACGTACGGACTACCGTCTCCACGACGCGATGAGATTCATTATTCATGTTAACCATTCATGAATGATTATAAAGTATATATAATAAGTAATCATGAAATATATGACATAATAATTATACTGTATTTATGTGTATATATATGTATGTCATCTACTTAATTTCATTCAATTCAATAAGGAAACAAAAACAGCGTTCATGCGTATGTACGGCCTACCATCTCCATGAACGGTGTATTTCATTTAATTTAATAGATCTATCATATATGTATATACTGAAATATATATTATATATAAATCATGTTTTACATTCTGGAATTAAGTAAATAAGGATATAAGTAATAATATCAAGAAAAACAAGTCCAAACACGTACGATAAATAAAATGATTTAACCCAAAACGCTGCTTTAACATGGAACTTACAAAAGAACGGGTAATATAAAGTCATAAGTGAACCATATATGATATCATAACAATGAATATGATTATTTAATAAGTCAATGACATTATTTAAATCATTATACATGAGGTTCGGAAACGTACGAATCATATCGGACCTAAGGTAAGGGATAATTTTGCAAATCTCATTTTTATCCGAGATTGCTTATACATAACTATTTACTAGGGTTATTATTATCATACATGTCCATGTTTTCTAAAAGTGTTTTTATGTATGTTTAAAGTCCTTTATACCCATTTTTGAATTTTACTACATGGTATGTGTGGAATCTTTCTTTTACGAGGTACTTTTTGACTTTTCTGGCAAAAGTACGAGAATAGTGTTTTTTAACTTATACGGCACGAACAGATTTTTTACGGTTTTATAAAGACTTATTTTCATGAAGCTTCCTCAAAAAGATTTCATGACTATTTTCAACAAAATATTTTTCTTTTAAAATTGCATGATGTTTTGTGAAAAGAAAATGATTTTGAATAGGAAAGGATATTTTCCTCAAAAATTCATTTCAAGTGTTTTATCAAAACCATTTTCCATCTAAGATGACATTATTTCATATGTGTATGTTTCAAGTATAATGTATTTATGATTTACATGGTTCCAATTTTCTTATGATGAAATATCCATTTTTTTATATGGATTATGTGATGATGGGATGATGTTTATAAAACCTATTTTATTCTTTGGGTTATGATGAATGTTTTAAGTTTATTTTGTGTCACAAGTAAGAATGATTTCATTATGAGATGGGTGGGACCTATATCTCCATCCAATGAATTGGGTAAAGATTTTATATCTCATGAGATAGACATGGCTGGAACGGTAAGTTAATCTGGTTCAGTGTTATAGGACTAAAACGAAGAGTGAACTCGATTCAGAAAGAGACTTTGTCCACTAAGATGGTCTTGGCAGCAATGCCTTGGATACTATGGAAATCATATCATGTGCTGAATGGTTTCCACAATTACATGTTTTATTCCCATTATATTTCATCATGGTTGATGTTCTGTTATGATATATGCCTTATGTACTTCCACGATTTATGTCTTTGCTCAAGATTTTGATGTTTAAATTTCATGTTCAAGTTTTTGCTTCCAAATGTTTATGGATTATTTTATGTTATCTATGTTTGCCCTTACTGAGCATTTGAGATCACCCTTTTCATGTTTTATTTTCCCCAGGAAATAAAGAAAGGTTTTAGGTAAGGAAACAAAAAGGGGAAGATCGTTATGGGAGTTGTTGAAAATATTTCAACATGATTAGAAGTTTATATTCCGAGTTTCCAAAGACACTAAACTATTACGATGCTTGTGTGTCTGTTTTTGTTATGTATTAAGTATTCCGAAAATGTAATGTAATGTCCATGTACGTCAAGATTCGGGCCTCTACAGTTGGTATTAGAGGAAAGTTTTAGTCAAACTTTGGAAACTAGGATGAGAAAACGTTAGTGATATCCCTAAAGATATTTCTAAGGTATGTCTAGGGATGTCTCTAAGGATAAGTATACGTATAGGATATAGTCCTAGAACTATGGTAACGATATTAGAATTTAACCTAAGATGTTAGATATTGAGGGTACTTCCCCTTTACTATTTTTTTTCCCTAGAATGATTTTTTCCTCTCACACTATTCTTTTTGGGTTTTAGAAAATGGATGGAAATAGGAAGATTCACGATAATGGAGGATATGATGGATAATGCAATGATATTATTCATGAGGAACAAAATGAAAAGGGAGTTGGAAGTCCAAACATCGTTATTATGCCTAATCAGCAATCTTATAATATGATCAATAATCTCAACTTTGGTGAGTTTCCCGACTCAGATAATAATAGAAAGATGGAGTTTCATGATGATTATAAAGGAAAGAAAGTTCAATTTCTCTCATGTAAATCATGTGGGAAGAGGCATTAGGGAGATTGTTTCAAAGGAACTGGAAGATGCTTTGGGTGTGGAAAATAAGGACACAAAGCTAGTAAGTGCAAAGGAAAAGGTTCAGTTAACAGCATGGACAAGGATAATGGTATTGCTACGACATCAACAATGATAAGATGTTTTAAATGTGGAATGTATGGGCATTATGCAAACCAATTCCCTAAGGGAAAATCTCATAAAGAGAATCAGCATGGTCATATGAGTAGTATTTATGTGGATGATGATGAAGAGACTAAAAATGAAATATGAGATAAAATAAATGATGAAGCCCAGTCAGTGGTTTAAGAAGATAGTGGAATGATTGTATGTTTATAATAATATGGAATAAAGAACCATCTAAGGATTGTTACACTATTGTTTTTCCAAAATTATTTGAAAGTGTATGTTGAATGGTACTGGTATCCATGGAAGGTTATTCAGATATTTTTGGAAAGTAGATGATATGCGCATAATGAAGGGATAAGAAGATAATGAGATTTTTTATTGTATTCATGAGCTCATGACTGGTATAAGGACTAAGTGATATTATGGTTTTAGTATATAGAATTTTTGGGATTTTGGTATGTGGAAAGTGTTAAAATTTAACAACATTCATGTTTTCACTAAGGTTCAATGGGTATTCATTATTCAAGAGAATACATGATTAAGGTATTCACGTGTTTGTAATTTGACCAACAAGATATATCTTATGATATATGTGAGATAAATGCTTGTATTCAAATTCTTGGTAGATAACCTTTCTAGTAATTTTTTTCTTTATACTATGAGAATGGACTGAAGTATTTTATATAATCCTAAAGATTGGAATGGATTATGTTGGACATAAGTAAGTATTGTGTAAGGATAGAACTTTCTTTCGATATTATTGATGGGATGTTATAGTAATGTAGTTTTAGAAAAAGGACAACCTACAGGGCGGGCAACAGCCCATCGCGTCAGACAAGGTTGTGGGAATCGAACCCACAACCGAAGTATGACTGGCCTTTATCGCATACCACTGGCCTAAAAGAAGTCCCTGGTTAGTGGAAACTAGTTTTATTTTATTAAGAGGTATGATATTTGAAGTATAAGATCATTTTTGGAATCATATACGATTAACCTCACCATAGATAGACTTATGTAAATTTGATAACTTTTGCTAATCTTTTGTTTGAAACAGATGGAATGACCCATCATTCTATCACATGATCTGTTAACACTTCACGAATAAAAAATTCAACTTCATTTCTTTAAGAGATGAAGTGGAAATTGATCAAAGCACGAAAAATAGTGAGATTGTACCAAAATAAAGTAAGTATTTATTCTAATTCAAATTCTACAACTTTAGGGAAATGATCTTGAAAACCAAAAATTTTGTCCTACTACCCTTATATCTGATGAATCAGATGGTACCCTAGATTATCAAAAATTTATGGCTTTGTGATTTTTGGCTTTTTCATAGCCCTGTTCTCTACCACTCTCCATCAAAACATGACAGTTAGATTTCTCTTCCATATCCATATTTTCACCTATGTTCTCTTATGTGGAAACCCAGTGATTAGTTAATTTGGGTAAACGTTACGTTTCATACTTTAGTTTTTCAAGCCAAGTTTTGGTATTCATTTTTACGATGTGGGTTTCTATTAAAGAAACTTTGAGTAATAAATCATTTATAACCCCGACGAATTTCAACGGTGAAATTCATTTTAAGGGGGGTAGAATGTAACACCCCAAGATTTTATGAAAAATATTCTTTTTAATTTCATTAACATATTGTGTTGTATGCTACACCAAAAGGATCTTGCACAACACGCATCCCTGACTTGGCTTGCATTACACGCAATCACGACCTTCCACGATAGCGTGTGTTCTACGCAATACAGAGTTTCGCTAAACAATGATATGTTATATAAACTAGCTGTTATGAATAGTAATACCCAATTTTTAAAATTTTGTAAATTTTATTTTTCAAAATGGACTTCATTTTTGGATTCGAAATATCAAAATTATCCTAGGGTGAGATTTTGATATTTTTCTGAAAACTTTCAATTTTTGATGAATAGTGAAAACACTAGGTTACTATTTAAAAACCGAATTTTTATTTAATTAATTATTTATTTTATTTAAATTTATTTTAGGTAAAAATTGATACATAATACCTATATAAGTTCAATTTAATTCATTGGAGTCATTTTATAATAATTTTAGATATATAAAAATTTTATTGAACTTTTGACCGTCTTTTACCCACCTCCTAGGGGAATTTGCAAATTTACATAAAACTTAATTTTACCGCTTTTGTGAATGGAAATTCAAAAATCCGAGAGACACAGTTGATGTCAGTAAGTAAAATGTGGTTCAATGAGATGAAAATATTTTTTGGTGAATAGAAACTTTTTACTTTTATTTACCACGGTTAAAAGTAAATAGGGTAATTAAGGGTAAAAATGATATTATTATTACTATAACACATGTCCTAATTCTATTGGATAAGTTTAATTCGATCAAAAACAACCTTAGTAATAAAATAAGACCATTTAGGCCCGCTTGGATTAGATTAGTACATTTATTATTAATTTATTTAAAGAAAGGTTAAAATAGTTAAAATCAAAGTTTAATAACTAAATAATTTTTAATATAGGGTTATAAATAAGATAAATCAGACTAAAAATATTCATTAGAAAGATAAAAATATTTCCTACATAATCGTATTTTATTTATAATTTTTAGACATTAAATAAGTTAATTTATTTATGACACAATGATGATGTAGTAATTATCTTATTAATGAAATATTTACATAATTGAGTTTAGAAATACCCAAATATATGTAATTTGAGACTTTTTATGAATTAAAATAATTTTATATGTTAATATTACATATTCTTAGTGATTTAATTAACTTTTTTTGAACTAATCTTTCTATGATGATTTTCACAAAAATCAATTACCAAATAGTGTCAAAATTGACATAAAATAGTTTTTAAAACAAATATTATATTATTAATTGTTATTTTATTACTAAAAAGATAATGTTAAGCCAAATGACTTATATAAGGTTATATATATTAATAATAAACAACTTGGGGTTCTTTTGTCTTGTTATAGTAATTTTATTAACCTTATAGTGTAAGAAAACAAGAAGACAAGGTAAAAGTTAAATTATCTAACTTAAAGTTAAATCTAAATGATAAGGTTAAAATAGAAACATAAACTTGTCTAAATTATATTGGATGAGAGTATTTAGACCCATACCCACCTTAGCTTAGAAATAAATCAATTTGTAACTATTAAAAACAGAATATGACTTTATAATAAAATAATATTTTTAGTTTTTCCAAAGGTGCCCCTCTCCTCCCTTATAAAAGGGAACCTCCTCCCTCTCTTCCTCACACCACTTTGAGCCTTCAATCTTGGACAAACCCTAAAAAATTCTCTTCTCCACTTCCTTAGAAACATCCTAGAGGTTCTTGTCTTCTTCCAAGACCAATCTTAGTGCCCTAATAGGAGGTTTCAAAAAGGCGTATCAAAAGAAGAGGTAATATCTGTTACCGATTCTTTCAACTTTATTTCTTATTCTACTTATTCTTATTTATTTGTTTCATTATGAAGTAATAACATCAGTATCAATCATATACTGATATGTTATTATAAGTATGAAACAACCCTATTTCACCATCTATCCATCCTACGGAAAACGAAATCACCGCGCGTGCGTACGTACGGAATACTGTCTCCACGCCGTGGTGTAATCTGTTTTCGACCACCACCTTACTTGGATGGGTATAATGGTGTAAATAAATAACTATATATGATTATTGAAAAGTGATATTGATTCTGAAATATTATACATACACTTCAATGAATTTCCATGATCATGGGAATGATATCATCGCTCATGCGTACGTACGGACTACCGTCTCCACGATGCGATGAGATTCATTCTTCATGTTAAACATTCATGAATGATTATAAAGTATATATAATAAGTAATCATTAAATATATGACATAATAATGATACTGTATTTATATGTATATATATGTATGTCATCTACTTAATTTCATTCAATTCAATAAGGAAACGAAAACAACGTTCATGCATGCGTACGGCCTACCGTCTCCATGAACGGTGTATTTCATTTCATTTAATCGATCTATAATATATGTATATACTGAAATATATATTATATATAAATCATGATTTACATTCTTTAATTATGTAAATAAGGATATAAGTAATAATATCAAGAACAACAAGTCCAAACACGTACGATAAATAAAATGATTTAACCCAAAACGCTGCTTTAACATGGAACTTACAAAAGAACAGGTAATATAAAGTCATAAGTGAACCATATATGATATCATAACAATGAATATGATTCTGTAATAAGTCAATGACATTATTTAAATCATTATACAGGAGTTTTGGAAACGTACGAAGCATATCAGACCTAAGGTAAGGGATAATTTTGCAAATCTCATTTTTATCCGAGATTACATATACATAACTATTTATTGGGGTTATTGTTATCATCCATGTCCATGTTTTCTAAAAGTTTTTTATGTATGTTTAAAGTCCTTTTTACCCAGTTTTGACTTTTACTACATGGTATGTGTGGAATCATTCTTTTACGATGTACTTTTTGACTTTTCCGGCAAAAGTACGAGAAGAGTGTTTTTTTAACTTATACGGCACGAACGGATTTTTTACGGTTTTATAAAGCCTTATTTTCATGAAGATTCCTCCAAAAGATTTCCTGACTATTTTCAACAAAATATTTTTCTTTTAAAATTTCACGATGTTTTGTGAAAAGAAAATTATTTTGAAGAAGAAAGGATAGTTTCTTCAAGAATTCATTTCAAGTGTTTTATCAAAACCATTTTCCATCTAAGATGGAATTATTTCATATGTGTATGTTTCAAGTATAATGTCTATATGATTTACATGGTTTCACTTTTCTTATGATGAAATATCTATTTGTTTTATATGGATTATTTGATGAAGGGATGATGTTTATGAAACCCATTTTATTCTTTGAGTTATGATGAATGTTTTAAGTTTATTTTGTGGCACAAGTAAGAATGATTTCATTATGAGATGGGTGGGACCTATATCTCCCTCCAATGCATTGGGTAAAGATTTTATATCTCATGAGATAGACATGGCGGGAATGGTAAGTTAATCTGGTTCAGTGTTACAGGACTGAAACGAGGAGTGAGCTCGATTCAGAAAGGGACTTTGTCCACTAAGATGGTCTTGGCAGCAATGCCTTGGCTACTATGGAAATAATATCATGTACGGAATGGTTTCCACAATTACATGTTTTATTTCCATTATATTTTATCATGGTTTATGTTCTGTTATGATATATGCCTTACGTACTTCCACGATTTATGTCTTTGCTCAAGATTTTGATGTTTAAATTTCATGTTCAAGTTTTTCTTCCAAATGTTTATGGATTGTTTTATGTTATCTATGTTTTCCCTTACTGAGCATTTAAGATCACCATTTTTATGTTTTATTTTCCCCAGGAAATAAAGAAAGGTTTTAGGTAAGGAAACAAAAAGGGGAAGATCGTTATGGGAGTTGTTGAAAATATTTCAATATGATTAGAAGTTTATATTCCGAGTTTCCAAAGACACTAAACTATTACGATCATTGTGTGTCTATTTTTGTTATGTATTAAGTATTCTGCAAATGTAATGTAATTTCCATGTACGTCAAGCTTCGGGCCTCTACAAAATGAGTCTTGAACCACTCATGAAATGTGTTAAAATGACATTTTTGGGTTCGATGGTCAATTTCATGGGGTCTTTCACATTTCAAATCAGCGATATGCATCCTAAATCACAACACAAAAAAAGGTAAGTATTAAAATAAATATAGAAACATAAGACACATCAACTATGAAACTTACTATATCAATGGAATAATTGATGAAGTGTTGAAAAACACATATCAATGAGCTTGAACCCACTCATCATTGTGCATATCAAGCATTATCCCTTCTCCAATTAGACTCTCATCATTCTGGGAGGGTTTATCTAACTTTGTTTCAACCTACACAATATATGAAGCACATAAATTAGTACACTAATACATTAAATATCCCATGTCAATTGAAGCTTCTGGATGAGCTTTTTTGTGCACATACCATTTCAATGTATTTATGTATCTCTCTATTGGATACATCCACCTAAATTGCATGGGACCACCAGTAATGATTTCACCAGTTAAATTCATAGTCAATTGAACTATGACATCAAAAAAAGATGACAAAAATATTTTCAATAGTTGACATAGTTCAAGTAAAATCTTATCCTATTGATTTTTCATATCACTCATGTGATGATTCCCTAAACAGAGCTTTCTGAAAAATTAGAAACTTCAATCAACGGTTCAACAACCCGGGTACGTAATCAATCATGAATTTCTATAGGAATTAATTGTTGAAGCAGAATATTATTATTGTGACTTTTCAACCCCTATAATTTCATTCTCATCATATTGACATGGTTTTAAATATTAGATAAATAACCATATGGCACCTTGATGGTCTTCAAAATTGATAGAAATTTTTTTTTCTCTTTTTTACTCATTGTGTACTGTGCATTATCCATGGATTCTTGATTACAGTCACCCATATTTAAATGTAAATATTTTCTTAATTACATTTCTTGAAAATCACATAGAGAATTAGAATTTTCCTTTCATTTCCCCTTAACACCTAAAATGGTGCACAATATATTATCACATACATTTTTTTCAATGTGCATCACATCCAAATTATGTCTTAAAATGTTATATTTCCAATAAGGAAATTCGAAAAAAAAAATACAATATTTTTTTAAATTATGATTGTGTTGTTTATTAAAAGCAATATTAGAAGGCATTACAAGATCCAATAAATCATGAAAATCGTACATTGTATGGATATTTTCTTGATCATGTTTTGTATGAATTTGAACCCAAGATAGTATTTGTGGTGATGGTTCATGCTCTCTATTACCATTAAACGACACACAGTATTTTCTAAACCTGCACAATGGTGGAAGAAAGAATTTGTGACCAAGTTATACCCACTTTCTACAGTGATTAATCCATATATATTTCTTACTTTTATTACAGCAAGGGAATGTGAATTATTATTTTTTACTCTAACCTAATAAGTTAATATACAATGTGAAATCATTAATTGTCTATAACAAAGCGACTCAGAGTCTAAAAATTTCATTAACTATCAAGTCAAAAGTAATTACACCATCAGCCCAAAATTATTGTAGATCGTCAATAAAAGGTTGCATATAAACATTAATTTTATCGCCAGGTCCTCTCGGTCCATCAATTAGAGTTGATAGTAACAAAAATTCTTGCTTCATACATACCCATGGGGAAAGGTTGTATGGAACCTACACTACTGGCCACGTAATATGTGTCTCACCAACTATGAACCTAAATGGATTAAAACCATATACTTTCAATTCTATTATAACATTAAAATCATACTGAGAAAAGTTTGGGTTCCTTTTATCAAACTCTTTCCATTCCAAATAATCTACCTGGTGAGTTAATTTATCAACCTCTTTATTTCTCTCTGAATTCCAACTCATCAATTTTAAAATTTTTGCTAACATGATTAATCCCTTTAATATTGATTTTAGTGGGAAATAATGGTTATTCTTAGAGGAAACTTGTTTCCCTTGATTCAATACCCTACCTAGAAGAATCTGACTACCTTGGTTAATCTCATTGGCCTTCCACTTGGATGTATAGCAAATAGTACAAGTATTTAATTGTGCATTCTCTTTTCTGAAAAAACATGAAATTATTTTGGCATGCATTAATGGTATAATATGTAAAACCAAAGTCATCAGTCAACTTTCTAGCTTGATATAATGACTCTGGAATCTTCTCTCTAGTAGGGAGTACCTTCTTCAACAATACCAACAACATGTCGAATGAGGTGTCTAACCACTGATTCAAGGCCTTCAGCTGTAACAATTCAACGATGAATGAAAATTTACTAAATTTAGTGCATCCATGATATAATTCAGTACGCGCATCATTAATAATTTTAAATAATTTCAATGCTTCTCCATCTACATAAGAACTGGGATTAATCCATCCAACATTGTCATTTACGGCATTACTGTCTTCAGGTTGAAATTGATGCATCATATCATTGATAATTATGTTCATCGGATCAACTGTTCTCGAATCAACATCCATATGAATAATTTCTAATTAATGACATGAAATATAATCTTCTCCTTGATGTTTCCATGTTTTATAGTTTTTTAAAAACCCATTCAAAAATAGATGTTCTCTAACACTACCTCGTTTTAAGAGATATCTATTTGCACATTTTCTTCATGGAAAACTAATCAAATCGCATTTAAATCTGCTAGTGAAATCCATAAATATCTTAATCCCCTTGTAATATTCAGAATAAAACCTATATTTTATATCAATCCATCTATTATCCATATTTGTTTTTAATAGAAAGAAAAGTATTAAAATATCTTATTTAAATTCTAAAAAAACATATCATTAAAAATTAAAAACCAATGATTTTAAAGATATTTTTAAGGAAAAATAAATAAAGTGGATTGGTTTTGGTGATATTGTGACATATCTATATATATTGTGATCTACTTAAACAAGGAGGTAATAACTGTTAAAACTGGTGGTATTCCATTATAAAAAACCTATGAGAGAATATTAGATCACTTGTGTAATATTTAAATCCTTTACCTGTGTAATATGGTGAACATAGTTCTAGGATAATACCTGGAAACCTTTTATATTTAAAAATTAAATATTCATTTATTATTCTTCCATGTATTATATGGTAAAAATATAGTGGTTTTTTTGGTGTTTTATTATCAAGTTCAAGTTTTGAGATCACCTATGTGGTGGGGTGCGGGTAGATGTCCCAGATTAATTATGTTATGTGCACTAATGTTGGTGTTTTGATGGTATATTGTGAATAAAGTATGTTCGTTTCTAACCCCATCACTAAACATGATTATGTTATGTGTAATATGGGTGGTGGGTGTTATGAGAGACTGCTTAAAGTGATAAGAGTTCATGACAATATTTATTTTCAAAGGAAATGTGTTTCAGAAAAAGAAATATATTAATAAGTGGCGATTGAAGACCAAACTGTGTTGGGAAAAGTATTGAGAACAATCTAACATGATATCAATGATTCCATATTAAAAAGAAAGAAACTTTTACTCTTTAAATATTACATAGTCAATTGATAAAATCTATATCACACTTCAAACTTGACATGGACAGTTATGTTAGGGAACAATGCATTGTAAGTTCAATATATTTTAGAAAAGTGTATGGAATATATCATGATGAACTTCATAATAACTTCTTGATAGTGTTTTATTGATGTGATATCAACCTTTTTATATCAATATATTATAAGAATAGTCACTAATATATTTCCATATTCTTCTTGTATACATTGAGGTTAAAAATTCTTCAGTATATCATTTCTAGGTTTCTACTTCACCTTCAATGATATAAGAACCCCTGATTATGAAATCCTAATTTTATAAACTCTCTTAATACTGATTTTCATGAATGAGCTATTGTATTGTAGAAGTCAAAGAATGACTTACCTACATGGGACTCAACCACGGTTAAAGGGGGTGACTCAATTTCAGATCCATGACAGTGTAGGGGCTCGACAATACGGGTTTGATGGTCGGGATAGATGGGGGAGGAACATGTTGATAGGGTAGGGATGACTCAATGAAGTGCGGGAGGGTTCTATGGCAGGACACGACTGGTCGATAGGGTTCACTGGATACGGGAAGGGGGGATCGATGGAGGGGTGCAGCTAGGTCAGGAGGGATTGACGGCAGCGATATTATCCAGAGGCACATTGTAGAGATGGGGAGGTGGGAGTCGTCAGGTTGTGGGGGTGTATCGGGGTCTTGGGAGGGTGAACAGGGGAGAGGTTCATGGGTTTAGGGAGGGTGAATGAGAGGGTGAGGTAAAATTAGGGTGGAGGATAAAAAATATAATAACCTCTATTTGGTTGTTACTAATAATATCAATAGAGAGATACAAATGGCGATCTCTCTAATTGTCCCACCTCGAAAACTTAAATTTATACTAGTGAAAATTTGACAATTCTAACTTATTCCCAAGAAGTTATTATAGATTTAACTGATAATTTCCTACTATATATTATTTTTTGTCAATATCATATCTATTATATAGCATATAATATGTGATATATCCATAACTAAGCATATGGAATTCAATTCAACATTATAATCTCCTCATATGTCTCATATGTGTCTTCTTAGAGAGATTTATGCCATGTGATGTTGGTAAAAAATCTCTCTCTAATTTTTCCAACATGTACTTTTCAATGCCTTGTCAATATATATACATTTACTTTGTATAATAACCCCTTATATCTACCTTATTAGATCTTGTTCTCTAAAACATAGGCTGATACTTTTAGTCAATCTCTGGATAGTTTCTTTCATTCTAGTCTTAACTAATTATAAGAATAATGAATTTTTCCCATATGTTACCAACATATTTTAATTAAAAATAATGGTCCTTACACTAAAAATTATAGAAGTGTAATATTTTCATTCCAAATAAATATTATATGATTATAATGTTTTCATTTTTCAATAAATAGAACTCTACAACTTTTATATATTATTAGAATTCTTTGGTTTTATCAACCTTTTAGGGTTGTTTTTCATAGACACCTTCTTAGAAAAGTTTTCTTGACATCCATCCATAATATAATAGTCATATAAATTTAGTATGGAAAGTATAATTCAATAGGATTTAACATGATGTTTAGTGAAAAGGTTTTTTCTTAGACTTTGTCTAGATGTTTCTACTTAAACCTTTCAACTATTAATCATGACTCATTGATCTGAACTTGACCATCCATGTATGTTTTCTCTTGAATGCCCACTACAGCATGAAGATATGAAACATTCAAAATACTAATCACCTTAACATTGGTTCATTGAACCCATTATTGAATTTCAATGAACTTTCCAATCATAGATGATTGTTATTTATTACTTTATTAAGGGATCCATTATTCTTATTGAATAATATATCACCCACTATTGTGTATTTTAAAACACTACTATTGTTTTACCCTTCCAATGTCGTTGTGTATTTGGAACATTATATTTCCATAATCTCTTATGGAACTTATTCTTTTTCCAAATAAATGTGTATCTACATCCTTAACTTAACCCAAGTCAATATTTCTACCACTATCTCAAATATATATGTTCACCATTCTATCGAAATATTGTCTATCACTTGACTATAACTTTCTATCTCAGGAATTTCTATAATATTTTTAGAATCCATTAGGATAATTACCTTAGATTCACATTATATCCTCTTGATGAAAGTTTGTTTATTAAATTATCCTTAATAAACTCATTGCATCTAAACACGTTTTACTATTACATAATGGATTTATTTCATAATATAAATCATATGATATCCATTTTTCATTATAATTTTCATACGGTTATGGGTTAATGTAGTTATTTGTGAATCACATCATGAAAATATAATGGAATGTTTTCCATGACTTATAAAACTCATCATTGAACCTCCTTCTACTAACATCATGATTCTGATGTGTATATAAAAATATGAATTTAGGAATTACTCCATGATATATTTTAATGATAAATGATTTCATTTAAGACTCATTTTAGATCTTCTTTTTAATAAAATCATGACTTTTATGTGTGTAAGGAAATGTGTGTTTAGGAATTACTCCATGATACATTTTAATTATCAATGAATGCTTGGTTAAGATAGTTTTTGGCTCATGGGACTAAAGTAACTCATATATTCTAACCATGAATATTTATTACTTAATATTTTATATTCCTTATAACTCTTAAAGTAATACCATGAAGTATATGAATTTACCTCTATATTCCCCTTAGAATAGTTTATAATATCTAGCTGAAATAATTCAAAAATGTTTTTGGATTACCTTTATTTATAATTGTTTATTTATCCTGAACTAGATAAGTAAATGTGTCTATAATACCTAATTTATTCAGCTTCAAATAGTCTAGTTACTATAATGGGTATATCCTTGATATCTACTTACTTTTCTTGAAAAATAATCATATTTCCATAACTGTGTATTTGAGTATTACATTTTATTTTCATCAGTTATAGCTGATGATTCAAGTATTACTTAACTATTCATTGAGTATTAAGTAACATAATAAATATCCATCCCAATAGTGAATAATTTCTCCTTATATCAAATAAATACATGAGAGAAATATGTTTCAATACTCAATAAAATTTCAACTAGAATCGTTGACCATGAAAATTAGAAGTTGTGCACTTCTCACTCCTAACTTAGGAATCACCCTTTCTCACCCCCTTAGAGAATTATTCTTACTTCTTATAATTTTTACATTATTAATTTGTTATTTTATGTAAATAAACATATTTTATAGGTATATTATATTTTATACCCAAAAATTATGAAAAAATTATTACTTTTAATTGATGATTATACCTGAAGTATAAATGTCTAATTTCTTTTTCAATTTATTTCAATGTAATTTATCTTCCATAGCGTTATCTCATGACATTCGAAGAAAATTAACTCTTGTGTAATTAATTTCATCTATTCTATAAAATATTTTTTCTAAGGTTCCTTTGGTGTCACACTTTCCATTACTCTTTTTCTCATTATCTTTAAAAAAAATCCATAAAAACTAAAGATTAATCTTTCTTTGAGTTTTTATCTTCTTAGAGAAGATTGAAAAAGTTAATGAAGTGTTTTTCTCCATATTATTCATTTTATAATCCTAAAATAAATTGGAATAATTGGTTGATAAGGATATAATAATGGGATGCATTGAATGATCATGATACATATTTAAATTTGCATGTGTTAAGTATAATCTTCATCTAATTCATTTATCACTTCCCCTTATTCTCAAAGACTTATCAGAGTTGAGACAACATTTGAAACCATCGAGGTCTTAATTTTTTTTTCACAACACATTGAAAATTGATGATATCATTTTAAGGATCATTGCCAATAGAATACTAAAGAAACTAAGTATTCTGGATCTATTAGTTGAGGGTTTATATGTTTTGATAAAATAGTGGGATAAATTTATGATAATATAATCTATAATGTTTAATAATTGGTAATCAAGTTAAAATTACAAATTTTCTTATGTTTTATTTTTTAGTATAATGGAAAGTAATTAGAAAAAATATCTGTGATTAATTTGAGACAAATAATATGTCCTAACCGATATGAATTTCCAAGATTAGTACTAGATATTACATAAACTAATATGATATATGAAATTATATGTGTGATAGGGATATAAATGGTGATGGGGAAACATAAATTAATTGGTTACTTCCTCTTATTGCAGATACATCCATACAATGTTATCCTCAACATGGATTGACTATATTCCATATATTCATTCATTGAATACTTTTGGAGGAGGGTTTTTTTTCAAATGTGGATGGACAGAGAGTGTAGTTTGTCAATAAGTGAAGTCATTGGATGGATTGTAAAAAAATAGAAAATCTTTAATCTTATTTGGAAGATATATTCGTATAATATTAGTTAGAGAGTGATCTAAGATTTTTATAATAGTTCCTTGGTGTTTTACTAAAAGAGGTTATAACAATACCCCCTTGACATGATGTTAATTTTAGTATATATTTTTAGTCGAACATGTCTCTAATTTCAATGGATCCCTATTGGATAGAACCTATAGAGCTGTGTGAGTTAAGGTTTCAGGTGGATGATTTGATGAAAAGGGGTTTTATATGTCCTAGTGTGTCACCATGGGGAGCTCAATTGCTATTCTATAAAAAGGTGGATTATTTATAAGGTTGTGTATATACTATTGGAGGTTTAATAAGGAAATGGTCAGGAACTGTTACCCTATTATAGGGATATAAAATCTTTTTGACCAACAGAGAGGAGATAGTTTTTTTTCAAAGATTTATCTATGTTATAGATATCATTGGTTGAGGTTGAAGGATTAGGATATTCATAAGACTACATTCAAATGTAGATATGGGAAATTATAGTTTTTAATCATTTCTTTTGGTGTTATGAATGCACCATCCATGTTCATCGGGATCATTAACTCCATGTTCTGTGGGTTTCTAGACTGATTCTTCATTATATTCAATGATGATATATTGATCTACTCGAAGTCATAGGAGGAGCATGAAGAGCATCTCATATCTATTTTTTAGGTCCTTTGACACCACTAGATCTACATAAATTTTTTCAAGTGTGTGTTTTGGATGTTATGGGTGCCTTCCCACAGACATGTAGTGTCCTGGTAGGGTGTGGTAGTGGACCCATTATAGATCGAGGTAGTTGTTTCTTTAGAATCGCCCAATAATTTGGAAGAGGTTTGTAGTTTCCTTGGAATCGCAATCTATTATTGGAATTATAAACCTGATTTCTCTTGTTTTGTATCCATACTAATATATTATAGTATTAAGGTCCAAGATTTTTTTTGGATTTATCAGTTCTAGGAAACATTTGGTTACCTAAAAGAGAATCTAGTCAATTCTCCAGTGCTTCAGTTTCCAGAGGAGGGAATACTGTTTAAGATTTTCTATGATGATTCCCAGATGGGTTTGGTATGTTTATTTATTTATTAAAGTTATGATCTATTATATTTCTAGTTATTTATATCCCCATTAGTGAAACTATTACACCCATGATCTGGAGTTGGAGGAAGTTGTGTTTTCACTAAATTTCTAATGACATTACATAATTGGTGAGTAATTTGTGGTTTTAACAACCCATAATTTCATAAAATATGTTTTCTATCAATGAGATATGAATCTATGTCTATGTAGGTAGATGGATTTTATATAGGATTACAATTTTGATATCTCTTTCATCCTAGGAAATGAGAATTTGGTTGTCGGTGCATTGAGTTGGAAGTCCCAAGGAGATGTGGTTCGAGAGTCTGTATATGTTTTGAAAGGGATGGAGGTTCCTATAATGATGAATCTTAACATTAGAAAGATTATTGTATGAGAATGAATTTGTTATATGAATATAGATTCATACTTTTTGTAGAGGGCATAGGACCATCAAAGGATATACTTAGAGGTATAGGTGATGCATGATCATATTGGGTATGGTGACACTCCTAAGGGATGGTTAAAGGATGGTAAAAACTATGTTTATTTCTAAATAAGTTTTTTTATTACATGGAATATACATGAGTTATTTGTCTATTATTTTAACAACTCACCTTTATCGGTGCATCCCGATGTAAAAAATATGTTTCATGGAATTAGGAGGTAGCTTTGGTGGCCAAGAATGAAATGGTCAATGGAAGAGTTGGTGGTAAAGTGTCTAGTTCTTCATCAAGATAAATTGGACCACCATATTTTTTTAATTTTATTACAATACTCATATTTTAAAAAGTTTAAATAGGATTTCATATTTACGGATTTATTCACTAGAATAACCCAAGATTAGGGAGGTTGTGATGCAGTTTGGGTGATGGTGGATTGACTGAAGAAGGAAGCTCATTTTCTAGAGATCTATGAGTCATGTTCCATGCTTGTTTTGGAAAGGATATATATATGTAATATGTGGTTAGACTTCATGGGGTAACAAGGAACATCATATCTAATCGAGATCCTCATTTTTCCTCGAGAATCTATAGAAGATTACAACATTTTTTGGCTCCTATTTGTGTCTTAGTAAAACTTTCCACCCTCAGACAAATGAGTATATGGAGTAGACCATCCAGATTCTAGAGGATATATTGAGATCTTGCATCTTTAACTTTGGTGGATATTGGTTAAGTCACTTTACTTTGATTTAATTTATGTATAATAATAGTTATCACTCGTCCAATGGAATAGCTAAAGTTTAGGTGTTGTACGAGCAGTCATGTCATTCTCCGTTGTGTGGGATGGAGGTTGGGGAATTAACAGTTATTGGTATGGATGTGGTGTAGAGCACTATTGAGAAATCTATTTTTGTTCAAGAGAGGAATTTGGATGGATTAGTACCACCATAAGGCCTACATTGATCATAGGAATATTCCCCTGGAGTTCAAGGGTGGGGATCATGTGTTCTTCTCCCCTCGGTGTGGGAAGTAGAGTTTTGGTATGGGAATTAAGCTTTTTACCTACTTTGTTGAGCCCTTTGAGGTGTTGGGTCATGTTGGTGAGGTGTAATATCAGTTGGAATTGTCACTATAGTTTCAGAGGATCCATGATGTCTTCCATGTGTCCCAGCTTCATCGGTATCTTCATGATGAATCTCATGTCATCGACTAGAGAGAGTTGAATATCGAGGGTGACACAGCATTCGTGGAGTGACCAATAGAGATATAGGATCATCAAGATATGGTTCTATGTGTATGAACCATTCCCATGGTTCACATTTTTTAGAGGCATGGTATCCTAGAAGAGATTACTTTGGATAAAGAGGCGTAGATTCAATCCCATTAACCAGAGCTATTTTGAGTTTTTCTTTTCTTTTTTTAGTTTTTCCTAAATGTTGTGATGATGTATCTTGTTGTTTTATGAGATGTGATTTTTTCTTGATGTGTGATTTGTGATGTGTTATAAATATTATAACATGTGAAAATGGGAGGAACTGAATCCTAATCAAAATGCATTATATTTGATGTGATTAAAACTGTATGGACCTAAAGAGGATAATATCTTGATATGTAAGATATAATTACTTTATCTATGTGCTTGAGGTATTGTTTTGTGTTGATTTTTATAGTGGTAATATTTCATTGTATGGAGGTTGATATGGTTTTGCGAATGGTATAGTGATGTGATGTTGATTCATGTTGTGATGTGGTAGGTGGTGTAGCAATGTGGTTATATGGAAAGGGAGGAGGTTTATGGATTCTATTGGATAAGTTGTGTTATGATAAATGGGAGATTTTGATGTCTCTATGTGGTGTATTTTATGGGTGGTTTGGTTTGGTGTGTTTGGATAGTGGTAGAATTTGAGGTATAATGAGATCTTTGATAGGTATATCATGGGGTAGTTGTTTGGAACCATTTCTTTCTTTGGGTTTGGTTTTGATTCTTGGGAATGAGAATAATTTGAGACTTAACTGATGTAATGATTCATTCTTTTTAGACCCATTACTTTTTCATTTTGGGTGTTGGAGGTGTTTCAGATGAGGACATAAAAGAATCCTATGGATTTGGAGCTGTAATAGTACTATAATAGGTGGTTCATGACATGAACCGATTTACATAATGACTTGGTGACTCTAAACATGTGAGGCTAGTGGATTTATATGTTGTGTTCTACTTAGGTGTTCAGTGTGAAAAAAATTCATATCATTAAAGGGTAATTCATGACGTGTAATTAATTTAAGCCAAGCCGAGTTCATTTTTATGTAAACCAAATATATTTAGGTTTTATGGATTTAAAGGGATTCACAACTTGTAAAACATTTCCCCATTAAATTCACTTCATAAAACTGTAATTCATGATGTGATAGGGGCATTTTATAGTTCATTTTTAATGTAGGTTTGGTTGATCATTTCCCCATTTGACTGTTCCTCCTCTCAATTTTTTGAAAATCCTAGGTTCCCTTAAAAGATATTCAATCATGCTTCTCTCTGGTTAAATCCTTGGGTTTTGGTAGTTTCTAGTTAGAGATATATAGTGAGTTCTTCCTTTATCTCCATTATTCTTTTATATTCTTCCTTCAGAGATCCATAGTGACATCCTGGCCTGGCTCACCTAATTACAATAGTCGAACTGATTTTCCACATGGCCTCAAGTACGAATCCCCATATGCCAAAGGCTTCTGATGACTAGTGAGGGTCTAAGGTGGTATGGTGGGGATATTATACCCTCATAATAAGATTAGAGCATATTGGTAAACAATTTATAAATAAATAATTAGAAGCAATAATAATGAATAAGGATGCATAATAATTATAAACATCTAATAAATAAATAATCATCTCAAAAGATAAAATTAATACCATTTACAAAAATGTTGTCATGTCTCTACAAAATGGATCAATCATACATTATAGTAGGCAGATAAAATATGTTGTATAAAAGAATCAAAAGGACTAAAAACTATTTAAACATCCCAAGAATTAGATCAGTAATCTTCTACCAAGATCTCATCCTAACACAAGAATTCACAGATCTATAACTGGGAACTTCCCCTTATGCACACCTATAATTATATAATCTACCCAGGTACCAATGGTGACCTGGATATGGTGTAAGATAAAATTATCATACGACCAATAATGACGTCTATACAAATCCATTTTTTGAATATAAATTATAGAAGTGTGAAAGTATATCAAAGTAAAATAGGAAATAATTATAGCTCATGTAGAGCTTAGGTTCCTCATAGTACACCTATCTGACCGTACATAATTCATCCTATGATGGATGTCTATGAACATGATGTATTCATTTAATAATTTATTCAATGTCTAAGGAATATAATACTGATGACTATGGAGTGATAATGATGATAATAATAAAAGAGGATCCATTGAGAATCTCAGGCATCCTTAACCTTATAAGGTCAAGCTATCTCACGGTACACAACCATGCATCCTAAAAATAAGGGTATAAGTGAAATCCAATGGGTACACCTAATTCATTCTACTATAAATATGTCTAGCCAAGTCCATGGATTAAATCCATGGTAAATCATAGGCTAATCATGACTGGAGAATAATCCAACGAGTCATATGTCTTGATACATCATGCTGAATCCAAGGATTTCATACAAGGAATTATAATTTTCTGAATATGGATAAGGGATCCTATAGAACCATTTCAGGCATCCAATAATATACAAAGATGGATTTCTGAGGTGGGTAACTCCCTTGGAAATCAGCATAATGAATCAGAAAGACATCATCTTAATGCTTAAGGAATTACCTCGGGAATCCAAGGCAGGCTCATGTCTAACCATTCATATAATGATGAAGAAATTCAATATGCACTAGGAACCTTATACATACATTTATATATATATATACACATACATAATTCATCATATTTTATGTAATAACTATGCCTATTAAAATTTACTTAGGTACATCTTTTCATTATAATGAAAAAGGGTCATTAAAGGACATGCAATCATAAAAAAAATCAATTATAAGAGTAAATATCCAAGTGATTTAGGCTTTCTATTTAATTATTAAATATTAATTTATTAAAAATATCACTTATCATATCAATGGTAAAGTCAAGAACACCAGAAGAGTGTTCTGGATAGTCACAGATTTGGTCATCATAAGACATAACAAGGAAAGAACCCTAAATGGATGGTTACTGTTGAGGTCTTAACCTCAAATGATGTCAATTAGTCTCATTTAATATTTATAATATAATTTTAAAAAAAATTAAATAATAATAATTTTAGAATTAACGTATAGTTAAACTAACATGCATAACAACAAAAACAAATCATAAATGATAAGAATTTTAAGGAAAACTCGTAGAACACCTACCTTATGCCTGTAGTAAATGCCCAATCAGTATAGACCCTTGATTTGGTCTGAATCAGTTGAAAATATAAGAATAAACAAACAACCTAAAAATAGGGAATATTAGCTCACACCAAAATATCACTGAATATGGTGATATAAAGCATGAAAGGAAGTTAATTAAAGAACTTACCGAGAATAATATAACATGATGAACAGTGATTGATTCTAAGGTCAAATATAATAAAAAATTTAAATACTATCTTAGGCATATGAGGATCTTCAATGGGAGTAGTGGGAGATTCACATTGTAAGGAATATGAAATAGGGTTTAAAACATATAAGGTAATAAGGGAAAAATTGTAAATTCACCCTTTAAAAATTGAATACATGGTTTGGTTGCATGGTTGACCAAACCATACACCAATCATGAAACAATAACTATCCCAAGACACTCCTTGAATGGGATAGGTGCATGGTTTGACTAACCATGAATAGCCCATGAAAAAAATATTTTCAATGAGGTCTGTAGAACTTGCATGGTCGTGCGGCCTCGGCTGTATGGTTAGAACAAACTGTGTGGCCCTCTATTATGCAATGGAACACCCCCACATGGTTTCAAGAAATAATGTTTATTGGGCTTCCTAGTTTATAATAACCATGATTCAAACTTATTTTCTATAAAATCTAGATCTCTAAGCCCCAAAAAAGCCTCGTGCAACCTTGTAACCTCTGTAGCCTCATTAGAAATTACCAGAAGGATACAACTAAAGAATTTAACTGAACATTAAAAGGTTCCATACCATATAAAAACCAGGATCATACAGTCTTCCTCCTTAAATAAACTCATACCTAGGTTGACCTTCTAAGGGTGGAAACTTAATTTCTAATAATAACTTTATCCACTTAGCATGTACGTTGGCCTCTATCTCCCAGGTATCATCTTGTACATGGTCATTTTTCCATAGCACCCGTACTAGTGGGATATACCTACCTCATAGAGCCTTCACACTCCAATAGATGATAAGAATAGGATACTCCTCAAAGAAATAATCAACCTCAAATTCAACATCATTAGGATTAAAAGTATGAGACGAGTCAACATTTGCAATAGAAAAACTATGAAACATAAATGAAATCATTCATGGCTCGATACATTTGAGGTAAATTTATCTGATAGGATATCGGCCTAACTCTCTCCAATATCTCTTAAGGTCCAATGAACCTGGGAGTTACCTTAACTTTCCTTTGTATCTGCCTATATCCTAGTCTAGGTGAAACATGCAAGAAAACATGATCCTTGGCCTAGAACTCTAGAGGTCGTTGATGGAAATCAGCATAAGATTTCTATATAGACTAAGTAGTAATCATATTCTTTGAGATAATTTGTACCTTCTCCAAATTCTCTAAGATTATTTGAGATCATGTTAACACTAACTCCTATACCTTTATCCAACATATAGTTTATCGGCATGGTCTACCATATAAGGCCTCATAAGGAGTCATCTATATGGTCTCCTGATATCTATTATTATAGGAGAACTAGAAAATAGTTATATTTTTTTCCCATGAACCTCAAGAATCAAGTATACATGATTGAAGAATTTTCTCTAGAACCTGTATTGTCTATTTTGATTGTCCATTAGTCTGATTATGATAAGATATACTCAGTAGTACATGTGTATCCATTACTTTTTACAACTCCTTTAATAACCTTGACATGAAACAAGTGTCCCTATCATAAAAAATAGTAAGAGGGACCCCATGTATGTGTATAATGTCAATGATGTATATTATCCCCATCTTACCCACTAAGAAGGTATTCTAGATAGGAATAAATTAGGATACCTTTGTTAGCCTATCCACGACTACCTAAACTGTGTCACTAACTCAAGGTGACCTTGGTAAACTAGTTGCAAAATGCATCATGACATCATCCCAATTTAATTCTAGGATTGGTAATAATTGTAACAATACAAAAGAACAGTAGTGATCCACCTTCACCCTCTAAGAGGTGGAACACCTAGTGATAAAATTAACAATCTGACGTTTCATCCCAAGCCACCAATACTAGTGGTTCATGTCAAGGTACATATTGGAAATTTTTATGTTCACTACCCACTGTGAATCATGGTATTCTTGCATCAAATTCTATTTTATGTTTGTAGGAACCTAGATATAACCATGTATAATTAGGATGTAATCTCCATCAATAGAATAATCTGGTGGTGGGTCTGTACCTGAAATACTCTCCTGCAGGTGCAAGACTTCAGGATATGAGAATTACCTCCTCTTTTACTCTATCCAAAAGTGATGAGGATACCGCTAATGACATAAGAAAAGTTTGTTTGTAACTATAATAAGAAATAATATCCATCAACCTTTATTCATCACTAGAAACCTAAACATCTTGCATTTGAGTCTTCCAGCTTATAGAATTGTTAGCTACATTTCTCTTTCCATATGTATAGGCAGGCTCAAAATCAAAGGACTAAAGATATTCAACCCATATCCATTTGATGAGGTTCAATTCACACAATGTGAAGATATATTTGAGAATTTTATGGTCCTTATACACCACAAAGAGAACTCCTAGAGAATAGTGCCTCCAACAATGTAAGACATGGAAAACTATTGCTAGGTTGAGTTCATGTTTTGGGTTGTTACATTCATTAGGCCTCAAATGATGATAATTGTATGAAACGAATCAATCATCTAACATCATAACTAATCATATCCCAATTCCAAATTCATCACAAAGAATTGTATATCCTGTACCTAGATCAATTAGTATCAAGATCAGGGCTAAGGTAAGTCTTTCCTTGAACTCCTAAAAATATTTCTCACATGCTTTAAACCAAATAAACTAGACATGCTTCTTTGTAAAAACTATAATAAGTAATGAAATATAGGAAAAAATACTATATAAAATGAATATAATATCCATCTAGACCAAAGAAACTATGTATATCAATCACTTTCTTGGGATTCTCCTAAGAAACTAAGTCCCTTACCTTCTCTAGGTCAACTGATACTCTTGGTTATGATATAATATGACCCTAGAAGTGAACCTTTTTTATCCAAAAGTGGAATTTTGTGGGTTTATAATATAACATATTCTCTCTCAATATACTCAAAATTATATCAAGGTGTTTAACATGATCATGCTGAGTCTGAGAGTATACTAATATATTTTCCATGAATATTATAATTAAGGAATCTAGGTATGGGTGGAAAATCCAATTCATCAAGGCCATGAAAATGGAGGGTGCATTCATAAAACTGAACGAAATAACCAAAAACTCATAAACATAATACCTACTTTTAAATGGTGTCTGAGGTATTTATGAAGGTCTAACACATACCTAATGATAGAATGGCCTCATATCGGTCTTCTAGAATACTCTAGCTCCACAGAGCTAGTCTAAAAGATCATTTATGTGAGGAAACTGATACTGGTTCATAACTGTAAGATGTTTTAACTGTAGTTAATCCATAAATATCCTAAGGGTTTTGTCTAACTTCTTGGAAAATATCATGGGTAAACCCCAAGGTGAATTACTGGGTAATATAAAACCCTTAGATTCCAAATCCTATAATTGTCTCTTGATCTCCTGATGCTTAATAGGTGTTATCTTGTACGGAGGAATAGACATCGGTGTTGCTCCTAGAATGAGATCAATTGAAAATTCTACCTCTCTCTTAGGTTGTATTCCTAAGAAATTTTTTATAAATACGTCCCTAAAATGAACTACCATTGGAGGAAAAACTACCAAAAAAAACCTCTGACCATCTAAGTAAATACTAGTGATCTAGGTTGTTTCCCCTCCCATCCCTCAACACTCTATTCCAGATCAACTTCCCTAGACATTCCATTCATCATTATGTACATATATACCACCCTTTGGTGACATGAAGGACACCCTCCTATGATAACAGTCAATTTGGGAATTATAGGGAACTATCCAATCCACCCAAAGTATGATTTTATAACCTTTCATCTTAAGGATAAAAAGGATCCATAAGAAATGATAACTGCCAATATCCATAGGAAAATAATTTCATTGGAATAAACTCTCTTAACTTGCTCCCAATAGAGTATATAGGGTCAACACCCCATAGAATTAAATAATTTCAAGAACAAGACTTTCCACAATTGATACAAAAATAAAAGAGTGAGAGGCACCTGTGTTCAATAAGGAAGATATGATAGTAGAGTCTTCTACAATATTACATCATAATGTATATGGTAATACACTCTTATCCTTAGTTATAAGTTTTACTATATGAAATTTTCTTTATCCGTATCCCTAATTTATAGTTGGCCTACCCTGAGTGGATCCACTCTGATAATGTTGAAAATAAAAAGATTGAATAACTTGGCCCTGACTTCCTCCTCGTCCTGATTGGTTAGTACTACTCCATATCCCTACCTAACATGTAGCTATTTATCCTTCTATATAAGTTATATCTAGTGTGGATACTCTCCCACTATAAATAAATGGGAAGGTATGTCATAATCTATGATGATATCCCATTCGATCATAGGCTCTGCACTCAACTGGGTTTTTATCGCACTGAGGCTTCATGTGGAATTACCTCCCACGCTGATGTAATACTACTGTACTACTAGTATGGATACTATTTCCACCACTACCATACTAATAACTCTTATAACATTGCTTTTTACCACTGTAGTAACCACTACTCTATCTTGGTACTAAGTCACCATGCCCTATATTGTCAGCTTCCCTCATATTTTTTTCTATAATAAGGACTTGATTCAAAATATATCAAATGGTAGTAAACCTAAATAAATTTACCTGAGATCAAATGGAACACATGATACCATCCTTGACTTTTATTTACCTATACAAATTTTCACTATCTAGGGTTGGTGAAAAACATTTAATCTCAATAAAGAGAGGTTAATAATCCATTAAGAAAATTTTTCCCTGCTCCAGGTGCAATAACCCACTCACCTAATCATCTCTCATCATCCCTGAGAAGAAAAATTCCTAGAAACTAGACTATGAATTCATCAAAGTAATTCTATAGTGTTTATCATCATGATTCAGAACATCTAACCATTGCTTGGTAGAATCATGAATCATGTAAGTAGAGAGTTTCACACTCCTCTTGGGAGGAATATCAAGATGATAAAAAAAACAATAACATGGCCCCCATCCATGAATTCATGACCTATGGACCTCCATCCCTTGAAAATATGTAAGTTTTATACTATTGAAACGTATGGGTCAACTCTAACAAAGAAGAACCATGTTTTAGATCATCTTGTATGGACTATACAAATTTTAGAAAACCCTCCCATATTTGGCTATCAATTCCCAATGCAGGTATAGAGGGTGGTGCCTCAACTATTACTATAGAAGGTATCACTGGTGGGTCAGGTACCACCATCTCTAGATCATGGTCATACCCACCCTCATGGTGCACTAATAGAGGAATTTGCGGTGGAATATCTCTATAATTTTATGTACACGCCTTAGAAAATATATCAAGGAAAATAGGGTCATAAACAAAAGAGGAAAAAAAATGGATCAATAACAAACATAGTATCCCAAGCACTAAAATATATGTTCTGGGTATTAGTAAGCATTAATTTTTTTATTTACATGAGTTTTGGTATATATAGGGTAAATTCCAAGTTATGGAGGAAAATTCTCCTTAAGTTTCAGTAGCCCTCCCCATTTATTAGCAACAATTTTTATTCATAGTTTATAATTTCAAATTTATAAGTCCATATATGGGTACATGTAAAAGGGTCCAATTATATGTACTACAATTCCCAACTTATAAGTTCACATGATTTAAGAGTTATATTTGGAATTCTGTATAACATTAACTGGATTATTATATTTGGTCTCAGAATGTAATAAGTAAAAGATGATAGCTCTATTAGATAGATATTGTATCATAATTTATATAATGACTATCTTTATAAATTTCAATTGAAATCAATGTAATCAAATCTAACTAACGTTTCATCTCATGTTACTTTAGTTACATAGCTTAAACATATAAAAATTGGTTAGTTGAGGTTTCATCCTCAAGATCTATGGGAAAAAACTACTTAGATTGGGGTAGAAACTTTAATAAACAATTATTTTATCTATTTTCTATAGAAACTTTTAGTGAAACATACATATATAACAACCAAATCACACTCATCAATCATAGGAAACATAAGAAATACAAGCAATAAAATGAACCTATATGGAATGGCATATACAGGGCATGTGAATCTATAGGTTTCTATAATGATGTATGCAGAAATATTATTCACCGTATTAGGATAAGTTAAAATATCTATAAAGCATAATGAACTTTAAAAATCATTTGATTCTCCCAATTATGAAATTATATCAATATTAATAAGTGAAATATCGAATGAAAATTTTCCATTTCTTGAAAATTTGGATTTTCTCTTATACATGGGTAAGATACTCTCATAAATAGGATAATTACCAAATTTTGACACATTTTAATATCCTTTGAACCATACCAAAATAATAAGTCTAATAAAATAACATTTGATAGCACTTTGTGAAGTCCCATCCTGTCCCACTCGGAAAATGTACTCGAACTGGTTGGACACATGGCCACAAGCATGCCTCCCTTTATGCCAGAGTCTTCCGACTAGAAGTGAGGGTATAAGTTGGTATATTGGGGATACTATACCCTCATAATTATAGTATATCATAGTGTTAAAACATTTATAAATAAATAAGTGGAATAAATAATAATTAATAAGGAAATAGACAAATTATAAACATCTATGCAATAATTAATCAACTCAAAAGATGAAATCAATACCATATAAAAAAAATTTCCGGTCTCTATAAAATGGATCAAGAATATATGGTATTTGGAAGATAAAATATGTTGTATGAAATATTCAAAAATACTAAAAAATATTCAAGGATCCCAAGAACTGACATGGTCATCTGTTACTAAGATCTCATTGTAATAAAATAAGTTACAAATCTATAACTGGAAACTTCCCCTTATCTACACCTTTAGTCATATAATATTTTAGGTTACAAATTAGCCTAAATATGGTGTAAGGTAAACTAATTAGGCCACCAAAAATAGATTCTTGTAAAATAAAATCTATGAATATAAATCATAGCAGTGTGAAGGTATATCAAAGTAAAACAAGAAATAAATACAACCCATGTTGAGCTTAGGTTCCTTATGGGAAACTTGGATAACTATAACTTATTTAACCTATGTGGTATTTCTATGAGAATATATTCATTTAATAATTTATTTAAGATCTAATTAATTTATCACCAATGTCCATAGAGTGATAATTATGATAATAATAATAAAGGATCCAAGGAAAAACCAAGGAATCCTTAACCTTATATGGTTAAGCTAGCTCACGGTATACAACAATGCATCCTATAATAAATGGATAAGTGTAAACCAAGGGGTAAACCCAAGGAATTCCACTAGAAATATTTATAATCGAGTCCATGGATCGATTCTGAGGAAATTCCAAGGCTAAGAATAACTGGATCCTAAGGAGTAAAATCCAATGTGTCGCATGTCTTAATACATTACATTAAATTCAAAGAGTGAATATAAGGATTTTTAATTCTACAAAGAAGGATAAGGGGTCCTACAGAACCATTTCAAGCATCCACTAATAGAAAAATACAAAGTTCCAAGGTGGGTATCTCCCTTGGAAACCAGATAAATGAATTAAAATGGCATCCTCTGGGTGTTTAAGACATTCCCTTCGGAATCTAAGATGGGCTTAAATATGACCATTCCTATAAAGATAAAAAAAAGGTTCATATGCACTGGGATCCTTATACATAAATTTATATATATATATAATTCATTATAGGCCATGTAATAACCATGAATATTAAAATTTACTTAGGTTTACTCCAAGACCTTTTCTTCACAATGAAAAAGGGTAAAAGAGGGACCTGAAACCATAAAAATTCAATTATAAGAGTTATGATCCAAGTGATTTAGTCTTTACTTTTAATGATTAAATTTTAATTTATTAAAAATATAAATTACCATAGAAAATTTCAAGTCAATCACACCCAAATGGTGCTCCACATAGTCATGGATTTGGTCATCATGAGGAATAACAATGAACACATCCAAATTGTGTGGTTAGTACTGAGGTATCAACCTCCAATGGGATCAATTTTTTTATTTGGTCTTTAGATTATAATTTAGACAATTTTATTTAAGGCATGATAATTTTAGAGTCAATGTACAATTAAAACAACATGTGTAACAATAGAAAAATTCATAAATGGTGATACTTTGAAGGATAAGTCATAGACCACCTACCTTCTTCTTGTAGTATATTCCTCTTCTGGTAATGACCCTTGGTTTGGCCTAAATCTTAAGAAAAAGGAATAATAGAAAAAATTTAGGAAAATATGGCATATTATCTCACATAAAAAGAGCATAAAAGAGGTTGATATAAACCCTGAAAAAAGTGGATTAAAGAAATTTCTGAGAGGAATCCAACATGATGAATGATTCTTGATTCCAAATTCAGATGGAAGAGAAACCTCAAAGCCTAGATTAATATATGGAGGAGATGTAATGGGATGACGGGCACCACGCATTGGAAGGAAGATGAAATAGTGGTTAAAACATATAATGGGATAAGTGAGAAATTGTAAATTCTCCCTTTAAAAAGGGGTTGCATGATTTGGACACATGGTTGGCCAAACTATGCACCAACCATGCGACAAGAATTATCCCAAGACACTACTTTCATGGTCTAGGTTCATGGTTTGACTAACCTTGTGTAACTCATGAAAAACACCTATACAATGAGGTTTGTATCACTTTAATGGTCATTCATCCTGGGATGTATAGTAAGAAAGAATTGTGTAACCCTCTTCTATGCACTAGAACACCCTCTATGTTTTTAACAAACCATAAGAACTGGGTAGCACGGTTTATACTAACCACTCAGCCCACCTGTTTCATCCAAAACCTAGGGATCTAGGATCCTAACAAGCCCAGTACACCCTCATAACCTCTATAAC
Source organism: Viscum album (assembly GCA_963277665.1). NCBI lineage: Eukaryota > Viridiplantae > Streptophyta > Magnoliopsida > Santalales > Viscaceae > Viscum > Viscum album. Next base: position 1,280,121,318 of record OY728142.1, on the reverse strand, counting down.
CACATTAGGACTTACCAAAATGCTAAAACTTAAGAATTAAAATTATAATTAAAAGTTTTCATACCTTATAGACGAATAGATATCTTACATCCATTGTAGTGTTAATGTTTCATCTGGGGTGTGTTTTGGGTGATGTTTTGATGAACCTTTGGCATGGTGTAGGTCAATTTGTGATCTCATGGTGTGGTTTTGGTTTCTAAGAAGTTTTTTCACCCTGTGGTTTGTAATAAGATCATAAAGCTTCTTTGAGGTAGGGGATCCTCATTATCACTCATTTTATATATCATATGTGAGATCTGTATGGTTTTGTTTTTATTTTGGTGGATAGTAAGGTTCCTCATAAATAATATAATAAATTTTCTTAATTTTAATTAATGTGTATTAGAGATATCACACGTTTATACTGGTTTGATATCGTTACTGATAATATTCTTCCATGTTTTTCCTTTCTAAAATAATGGTTTTTAGAAGACTTAATTACACTTTAGTTGATATGAGTTGAGACCCTTATTGTGTTTTTATGTGATCTCACCTTGAATAAAAGGTTAAAGAACATATATATGGATAAATAAATCGTTTCCCATGAAATTTGGTTTGTGTGATAATACTCATGCTAAATAAATATGTGATTTGACAAAATCTCTTGAATAAATTGTGGAATCTAGAATATGGTGTTGTTGTGTGTTTGTGCTTGTAGTGGTGCCCTATATAGTTTAGTTTTTTTTGTGGTAATAGAGGTGACCCAATAGGTTGTGTGGTGTGTGGGGTTTTGATGTGATGTGGTTGGTTGGAATTGATGATGTGTGGATAGTTGTGATGTGTGTATGGTGTGTTGTGGTGTGATGCACGATAGAGATTATGTGTGGTGGTTTAGTATCATATGGTAGTATTTTGTGATGAGTATTTAGTTGTGTTATGTGGTGTGTAGAGGTTAGATGTGGTATTATGGTGCATATAGGTTGTATTTTACAGTGTTGATGATGTGTGGTGCTGATTCACATTTGTTGTATGTGGTTTTTGTGTTGTGAGATGTGGTTGGGATGTGTGATATGTGGTTGTTGTGGTGAGATGGCTTGGGAAATGTAGTGCAGAAAAGATGGTGGATGGGTGGTGTTGTGTTAGTGGTTGTGTGAGTTGGACCAGTTTTTGTGTGGAGTGGTTGTAACAGTTTCTCTGTTATCCATGGAATAAATTGTAATGACAAAATGAAACAAAATAAGCTAGTAAAGAAGTGAGATGGGATGGAAATGGATGTGTAGTAAAATAGATTCAATGAATTAAATGAATTAATGGGTTATATGATGTGAAATAGAATTTCTAAATTTATATAAGTTGTAACATCTTAAGATTTTAAAATAACAATATACTTGATAGTGTATTCAACACACAACACTAATTTTGAACGAACCATGACATAATATTAAAATATAATTATTTAAATGTTACCATTAAATTGGGTATTATGAATAGTATTAACTAATTTATGAAATATTTATAAATTTCTTACTCAATATAAATTTAATGATAAATTATTAATAAATAAGAACACAACTTCTAATAAATATATTTTATTCTACAAAAAATATGTTTCCTTCAAAAATGATTTTATTACTTTTTGTGAGAAAATAATATAATTAATTTATAGAACTTTTCAAAGTTTTATTTTATAAAATTAAAATAATTTTTAAAATTATCATATTAAAATTATCTTAGGGTGGAATTTTGTAAATTTTTTTGAATTTGTTTTATTTTTTAGTGAATAGTGAAAATGCTAATATTTTGTAAAACCGTCATTTATTTTAATAGATTAAGTAAATTAAAAGTATAATTATTATTTTTATTTTATTTAAATTCAATATAATTATTATATATTTATATTTAATCCAATTTATTATATTTAAATCATATTTATACTATATTTTAACAAAAGTTTATTTTTAAGCTTTAAAACACATTTTCCTGAAAACTATTTTAAAGTGTGTAATGTTTCCCCATTTTAAAAAAAATTAAATAACCCCTAATAAAGAATTATTTATATTAAATTTACATATTATATATCTGTATTTTTTAATTTAAATTTTTATAATTATTATTTCTGTTTATATAGTAAATAAGACCATCATTTCCATGAAAAATACATTTTTCAAAAAACCACATTTTCATCGCGCTTGTGGGTTTTATTTTAAATTAAATTCTGAAACTTCTATAAATTTAATTTGATAAAATAGATTCCTTATTTTTAAAAAGAATAATTTATATTATATAACAACTTTAACTAAAAAATTCATTATGAATAGTAAAACAGTAAAAAATGGTTACTTTGATAGAAAAACATTAAAAGGGTAAAAGTGAGTAACCATGGTGTTAAAGAGGATAACATGTTTATTTTTAATCGTATATGTTTTTATATGAATTATCTATAATAAAATACATTATTTTTAAATATTTTAGGTACTTGGATTTAGATTGACTTCCCATTATTGAATAGTTTTGGGTATTTACAAGAATGTTGCTCCTTCTCCCTTATAAAGGGCACCCACTATCCTCTCCTTTATGCACTTAAAAAACAGATTGATTCAGATAAAACCTACCAAAATACCATAATTAATTTACTAACCACTTCATAGAGGCCTTATTTTTATCATAAATACAATCTAGGGAGGCTTGAGGTTTAATCCTAAAGAGGCGGTCTGAACAAAATGTAGTGTTCTTAACCGAGAATCATTATTGTATTTATTCTTCCACCTCCTAAAAATATCACTAAATAATGATAATATAATAACATCAGTATATCCCATATACTATTATGTTATTATGTTAATTTTTTACCCTAAATCCATCTCCACTTCCATCAAATATGAAATGAAATTATCGATCCTATGTATGATGTACTACCGCCTCGCGAACCAATGTAATTCATTTTCCATCATCACATATAATGGTTGTTAATGATAATGGATTTAATATATATATATGATATTTATGAAATATTAATCATTATTAAAATTTAATATATCATATAATTTCTTACCTTACCATCCATTGAAAATGATATCATCATTTGCGTGTACGTTGGACCACTGCCTCACGAAGCGAGGTGATTCATTTTTTATTACCGCATCGCATGTATGGTATATTTATGTGAATTTAAATAAATAAAATGTTATTTATAATATTATAATCATTATTTTAAGAGTAAATAATAGTTATCTTCTTTTCATTATGATCTTTGAAAATGGAAATGTTACACATGCGTACATATGGCATACCGTCTCCATGATTGTAACATAATTATTTTCCCATAACCATAATTCATGATTATTTTTAAAAATATAATTTATTTATAAAAAATATAATTATATCATAATTATTATTCTATATATTATTGAACAATAACTCATTTTATCACAATAAACACATTGATGTCGTTTGGAAATTATGAATTGAGTGTCCTCAAAACACCCGACATGGACATAATTGAATAAGTGGTCAAATACATCATTAAAATAAATTAAGTAAATAGTTTAGATATAAATAATTAAACTTGGAAAACATTATTAAGAAAAAAAGTAATTTATAAAATTCTATTATATTGTAGATAAAAGACATATACAATAAATTTTTGACTCGAGGTAAGGGTTTCATCACAAAACCTCCTTCTTTGAGACACATGTTATTTTATAAACCTAGTTTATTTTATATGGTGTATATACTATACTTTTACATATTATATAATGACTAATTTTTTACTTCATGGTATTATAATATATAATTCACTTAATTTATTCATGGGGGTTATGATTCAAAAGTTATCAAGGCGGTAAGGGTTTATGTTTTAATCTCATTTTAATCAGGATTATTTATGCTTGAATTTACATTATAGGAAATTATTTGATCATTATATAATAAAACCCTTTAATTTTATTATCCTCTAGTTATTCATGAAATTTTAAATTAATAGTACTATTTTCCTCTCTTCCGTACTTAAAATTATTGAGTAATATTTAAGGAAAATAAAACTTATTTATCTCTTTAGTTAAAAACCCTTTCTATTTTGTGTCCATATTTTCTTTAAAATATTTTCAAAAATGTTTTAAAATTATAATATGATTGTTTAAAGTAGTTTTAACCCATGTTTAGTTTTTAAAAAATTGTTTAAAATTAATCTTATTATTTTTTTCCAAATTAAGTACTTTTTTACCAAAGTGTGAAAGGAAAATCTTTTTAACTTATACGAATTGTACAGAATTACCCATTTTCATGGCCATTATTTTCTTTGAAGTTACATGTATAAGTTTCTAGGTTTATGTAAAGGAAAATTATTACCACAATATTTTGTGATTTTTTTAGTTTTTCAAAAGTGATTTTAAAATATTAAAGGTATTAAAGGTTATTTTCCTCAAGAATTTTTTTGAGATTTTTAAATTTATTTATATTCATCAATTACGACAACCATTAATGTTATGGAATGATTATAAATTATATATATGTGTATCTTACATATATACCTAGCTTACTCTACCTTCCTTTGATATTGTAATATATTTCTTATGTTCATCTCTCAAATGCCTTTATTATGAAATTTATTTTGATTATGATATGAGACAAGATAATGAAACCCATTTCTTCCCAGGGGTAATTCTTATGTTTATGACTTATGATTAGTTTTCTTTATGTGGAACACATAAATCATGATCATGTTATGATCGGGGAAGCCATATATATCTTTAATTAATTGGTTAATTTTTTAGTCTCATGAGATATTATGTATGGGATTAAGGATTAAATCTAATCCATATGGGACTTTATCCACCATGTGATATTGTCTAGGAAGTTATCCTTGACTCATATTTATGTCATGTTATATATTTTTTCCACATTTCCTATCTTACCATGATCTTATGATACCATGTTCCTTATGTTATTATTCTATTTGATTACTCGTGATCCATCCCTTTTATGATATCTTGTTATACCTTGACTCACATGTTATGTTTTGTAATCATGTTTATTACATTATTGGTATTTTTAGCTCATGCATTTTTTCTACGTATTTCCAAGGTTATCCAATGAAGTTTAGGAGATCTAAAGGATTTAGAAACTTATTATAGGTAATAAAATACAAATTATTTTTTTAGTCATTATTTGATGTATTATAAATATAGTCTTCTGAATAAACTAGGCCTCATGATATTTGAGTGGTAATTAATGAATTATTATATTAGAAATCATGTAATAATATATCTATAATAATTGGCTTTCTATAGTTGGTTTCAGAGAAAATGATTTGTTAACCTTTGGAAACTAGGATGAGAAAAATTTAGTGAAAACCCTAGGGATAAGTAAACTGATAATGCTAAGTATAATAAAAACAATAATATCCTTGAATTTTAGTTTAGTGTAGATTGAATGGGTTATAAGAAATTACATCCCAATATATATGTTATAAGTGGATGTGGATCTGGAATAGTTTTAACTAGGGTAGATAACTCTGTAAAGGGTGTATTAAGTTGAACTAAATCATTACATAGTGAAAAACAATATGCCTTGTTGCACACCTAGTTTGACACTCCCATGTATATTATTTGAAATTCACAAACACTTTACAAGCCATTATGAAGTACTTGAACAAATTTTCAGGTTATAAAATCTTATAGGAATCATTTCCATGGATAACCTAAATTGAAACCTAAAGACTCATAATTTAGAATATACATATAATTTATAAGTTATTTATTCTAGGTTTATAAGTTTACCCTTTTTATTTTAATGCATGATCATCTTTTTTTCTTTTATTATTTTTATTTAACGAAGGAAAATAATATAAATCATGCCAACAACCAATGTGATAGTAAATGTAATGATTTCCCTAAATAGTTGACTAACCTAATGGGAATGGAATTTATCCATCTTATGACCATTCCAAATGAGAAATATAAAATTATGATTAACAGCTGGAACATAGTTGAATTTTTGAACATGTAAAAGAATATAAGTATGGAATATCATGGGAGTTCAAGTAGTAAAGATGATAAAGAAAACAAGATTCAATTTTCTAAATTTCAAAATTTTGGAAAGAGTCCCCATGGAAAATTTCTTAAAGAAACTGGAAGATGATTTATGTGTTAGAAACTAGGGAACAAAGTGGATAATTGCAAAACGAAAATGAAGAATCTAGTTAAAAAGATACTGGGAAATGAATTTCAACCTAAGGAACCACTAACAGTTCATTTTCGTATATGTGTGGAACTTGGTCATTATCTAAGTCAATTACCTAATTCAAGGATTAATTCCTAAGGGCCTATATTATGAAAATAATTTTTGGGGAATTATTTAAGTTTTTAAGTTTTGGAATTAAATAATTATATTTTTGAAGTTTTATTATTAATGTAATCATTAAACTTATAAGGATTTTAATTTAATGATTTTCGTGAATATTTTAAATGGTACAAATGAACTAGAAAAGTGATTTAATAGTAAAGATATATTTTATGGAAAAAATTACAATTGAGGAAAAGATGATATTTGATATGTTCTTGATGTTGAGGTAATTATATTCAATAAATATTATTTGATTTTTAAAAAAACAATATGTATAGAATACTTTTCTAGTTAAAAATCGATTTGATGATTAATGTTATTTTGAGATTATTCATCATATTTTTGGGAAAGTTATAGGAGTTATATAAATTTGGTTCTATAAAAAGGATAACTGGTATTCTGGGTGATAGCCCATATCATATATCATGGTCATTGAGCTTGAATACACAATTGAAGGATGATAAGGGTACATCACCTACCATTGGGAAACGTGATATATAGTTTAGTATGATGTTATTTTTACATAAATGATTTGGTGGGTAAATTTTAAGTTGATTTTGGGAAACATATGAGAAGATAAAATATTTTTCAATTTTATGGATTTTGAGTTGATTAATGATGTTTTGGGAAATTTTTTATTAGGTTGAAGTATATATAACCTTTGGGTTTAATGTAAATGTTTACTTGGGAAAATGATATCTTGTTTCTTGAGAAGTAATCTTGAGATTTTTAAGGATATAAACTTATGGAATGGATTAAGTTGAACTTTATGAGTTACTATTAGGGTATTATATATTAATTTATTATATTTTATAACTTTTTCTAACCAATTTTGTTTTAGTAAAGATATGAGTAATAACTAGTTATTCTTTTGGGGGTGATGTAATGCGTTATAAGATTATTTTATTAATTCAGGTATAAAAATTTCATCATGAACAATCATAGTTTGGAGAAAATATGATATTGTGGTGGAAATTATTATTGGGTGAAATTATACTTATAAAGTATTTATATTTCATTATGTTATTATTCTATATGGTAAAACGATCCCTTAGCTTTAGTAAAATTATCTTTAAATAAAAAAGTTATTCATTTTTGATAAATCGACGGTCTCTCATCTCATAAAAAATAGGGTATCACATTACCTACTAAATTGTTATTCTTTCTAAATTTATTTTTTCACTTTCCACACATGTTTTCCTATTTATAAGCCTAATATGTGTTATTATATATAACCTTTATACTTCCCAATAAATCTTATCAAGAGAATGTTTTATTGACTCTTTTTATTATGTGAGTCTTCCACATAATCATTTTTGATTGAAAAACCTTTGATTAATAAGCATAAGTTTAAATTTTAAGGAAGAAATTTATTTAAGGGGTTATAATGTAACACCCTTATATTTTAAAATAACATTATACTCGATAGCAAATTCAACACGAAACACTTAGTTTGAACAAACCACGACATAATATTAAAATTTTATTATTTAAATGTTATCATTATAACCTAGATATTAAATTTTAAGATATAAATAGTTTTAAAAACTTTATAAAATAAATATAAAGTTACTCCTCAATATAAATTTATTTATAAATTATTAATAAATAATAACTAAAATTTAAATAAAGATATTTTATTTTACAAAAAATATGTTTACTTCAAAAATGATTTCTATTTATTTTTTAGAATAAATATTATAATTAATTTATGAGAATTTTTTAAATTTTATTTTATTAAATTAACATCATTTTTTAAATCATCATATCAAAATTAACTTTGGGGGATTTTTTTTAATGTTTAAAAATGTTTTATTTTTCATTGAATAATGAAAAATACCAATTTTTTTAAAACTATCATTTCTTTTAATAAAAATTTTAATTTAAAAGTAATTATTATTTTTAATTTGATTTAAAATTAACATAAGTATTATCTATTTATATTTCATCTAATTAATTATATCTAAATCATCGTTATACAATATTTTAGCATAAGTTTATTTTTAGGATTTAAAACATGTTTTTCTGAAAATTGTTTTAATGTGCATAATGTTTCCCCATTTTGAGTAATTTAAATAAACCATAAAAATAAAATATTTAAATTAAATTATATATCTATATTTTTAATTAAAATTTATATAATTATTATTTCTATTCATATTGTTAATATATGATCATCCTTTCCTTGAAAAATACATTTTTTAGAAACCCCTTTATCATTGTGCTTGTGGGTTTTATTTTAAATTAAATTATATCAATTATATGTATTAAATTTGATAAAATATATTACATATTTCTAATAATAATATATATATTTTCAAATAATTTCAACTTATTTTTTTCATAATGATTATTAAAAAGAGTAAAAAAATAGTTACCATGGTAGAAAAATTAAAACGGTAAAAGTGAGTAAACGTGAAGGTAAAGAAGATAAAATGTTTAAAACATGTTTATTTTAAATTTTAGAGGTTTTATGGACTTATATATCCTCTAATAATTTATTTTTAAATTTTTGAGGCTCTTTTATTGAGATTAACTTCCCGTTATTGAATATTTTTGGGTATTTACAGGAATGTCACTCCTCATCCCTTATAAAAGGGAACCCCCTATCCTCTCCTTTATGGTCTTTTTAATCCCATTATTTCGTCCAAAACTACCCAAATACCTTAATTACTTCTCTACCCATGTATTATAGGCCTTATTTTCCTCATAAATCCAATTTAGGGTGGCTTTAGGTATAATTCTAAAGAGGTGTTGTAAAGAAGATGTAACATTCTTAACCGAGCATATTTATTGTACTTATTCTTCCACCTCCTTAAAATATTACTAAATCATGATCATATAATACCATAATTAACTCCCATATAATATTATATTATTATTTTAATGTAATACACTAAATCCATCTCCACTTCTATCAAATGGGAAACAAAACAATCGATTGTGTGTACGATGGAATATCACCTCGTGAACCGATGTAATTCATTTTCAATAATCGCCTCTCACTTTTGTTTATGATAATGGATTTAATTTTTATATATGATATTAATTACATAATAATATTTCTCTAAATTTAATATTTCATATACTTCCCTACCTTACCATCCATTGAAAATTAAAATGATGTTCATGTGTACAACACACTACCACCTTATGAAGAGATGGGATTCATTTTTTATTATTGCATCACATGTATGGTATATATAAGTGAATTTGAAGAAATAATATGATATTTATTATATTATTATAATTTTTTAAATATATAATATCACTGACCTTCTTTCAATCATGTTCATTGGAAAATGGAAATGTTATACATTCGTGCGTACGACCTATGATCTTTATGATTGTAACACAGTTATTTTCTCATAATCATAATTCATGGTTATTTTTAAAATTATAGTTTATGTAAAAAATGATAATTTTATCATTATTATTATTCTATTTATTTTGGTATAATGATTTCTTTTATCACGGTCAACACACCGATGGCATTTTGAAATTATGAACCGAGCGTCCTTAAAACGTGTGATGTGGACATAAATAATTAAGTGGTGAAATACATCATTAAATTAAATGAATTAAATAGTTTAATTATAATGGATTAAACCTATAAATGTTTCTTAAGAAAACAAATAATTGATATAATTTTATTATATGTGATATAAAATACATACGTGATAAATTCTAGACTCAAGGTAATGGATTCGTTTCAAAACTTCCTTCTTTGAGACACGTCTTCTTTTATACACCTGATTTATTTTATATACTTTATATAATTCCCATTTACATATTATATCATTAATACTTTTTAATTCATTTTATTTTAACTTATAATTAACTTACTCCATTCATAATGGTTAGGATTTAAAAGTTACCAAGGTGGTAAGGGTATATGTTTCAATTTTATTTTAATCAATATTATTTATGCTAGAATATTTATTGTAGAAAATTATTTGATAATTGTATAATAACAAAATTTCATTTATTTATCCTGTATTTATTCATTAACATTTCAAGTAATAGTTCCATTTTTTATTTGGTACTTACATTGATTAAGTAAATGTTTTTAATTAAAATTGACTTTATTTATCTCTTCAATTAAAACACCTTTCCCTTACGTGTTCATGTTTTCTTTAAAATGTTTTAAGAAATATTTTGTAATTTTTATTTTTATTTTTAAAGTCATTTTACTCAATTTAAATTTTAAAAAAATGGTTTAAAATCAATCTTCTTATCGTTTTCTAAATGAGTTACTTTTTTACCAAAGTTTGAAAGGAATGTTTTTTAATTGATACAATAGGTAAAAAATTACCTAATGCCATGACTATTTTTTTGAATATTAATTTATAATTTTACCTGGTTTTTTCAAATAAAATTACTTCCACAATATTTTTTTAATTTTTTTGTTTTTAAAAATTGATCTTTAAAGTGGAAAGTTAATTTTCCTCAAGAATTTTTTCTATCTTTTTAAAATTATTTTTATTCCCCAATAAAAACAACTTTTAATGTTATTAAATAATTAAAAATTATATATATATATATATATTTATGTATCTTATGTATATACCTATATCTATCTCCCTTCATTTTATACGGTAATACATGCCTTATGTTCCTATCTTAAATGCATTCATTATGAAAAAAATTTTTATTATGATATGATGAAGGATTATGAAACCTATTTATTTCCATGAGTAATTCTTATATTTATTCTTCATGATTGATTTCCTTTATGCATCACACATAAATAATGATCATGTTATTATGGGTTCACCCAAATAGTACTCTAATGTGTTATGTAATGTTTTAGTCACATGAGACATCATGTATGGGATTATGGAGTAAACCTAATCCATTATGAGAGTTTTTCGACCATGTGATATTGTCTATGAAGTTAGCCTTAACTCATGTTTATTCCATTTTATATATTAATTACTCATTTTCTATGTTTCCAAGATCTTATGGTACCATGTCCCTTACGTTATTCTTCCATGTGATTACTCGTGAGCCTTAACTTTTATGATATCATGTTACACATTGACTCACATGTTATGTTTCCTTATCATGTTTATTCCCTTACTGGGTTTTTAGATCACCCATTTTTCCTATGTATTCCTAAGGTTATCCATTGTAATTTAGGTGATCTAAATGATTTAGAATCTCATTATAGAGAATAAAATAAATAATTTTATTTTTTTATTCTCAATTTGATATATTATGAACCTATTCTTCCAAATACACTAAGTCTCATGGTCATTGGATTGTAATTAATGAGTAATTATGTTAAAAACAAGTAACAATCTGTGTAAAAGGCTTGGGTATCTATAAATGTGGTGGAAGCTATAGCTGAAAGTGGAATCATGTATCTTGTGTGGTTATTGTGTAATGTGTTTCATATATTGGTTGCAGCGGTTGTGATGGTTTTTTTGTGGTATAGTGGTGGTGATGTGGTGTATTCTAGTTCGTATCTTGTGATGCCATAGGCTGAGTATTGTGTGGTATCTATATCATTTATGTTTATTTTATTTCTATACGCACCCCACTCAAGTTGAATAATTTGGTTTTAGGTTCTGGGTGTTTTCTCCAACATCTATGATGATGGTGTTATAGATGGATAGCTACCCCATCTTCCCTTCTCTTCCTTCAAAATTAGTGATGATGCAGGTTGGTGTTGATGATAACCTAACAGTGATGGCCCAGGTGTTTTTTGGAATGATGTGATATTATGAGTAAATGATGTGATGTGATATGTGGTTGGGTTCATGCGAAGTATGAGGAGGGAAAAATGTTGATTTACTTCATGTTCATAATACCCTACTACTCTGGTTATGTGATGAGATGTGGTGTGATATCCCAAGTGTCTTCGGGTGAGAGGAGATGTGATGGCCTAGGTTCCTTCAGTTGAGACATGGTGTTATGATTCCTGATGTTAGCATGAGATAGTAGACCTTGCAATGGTGGGGTATGTAGGGATGTTCCCAGATACACATTAGAGATGGTCTAGGTATCTTCGAGTGATATGTAATGTGATGTGATGCTATGTGATGTGTATGGAAGGTATGCGAGCATAGAACATTCAATGTTGGGTAATAACAGTGGAAAATAAATTAAGGAGTGGCAGTGAGGCCCATTTTATTAATATGATCTCAATTTTATGTTATTATATTATATTCCTGATTTGGGGAGTAATCTATAGTGAGGAAGGGTTTAGTTAGATGAACTGTATAGGTGATTGTTGGTTCTGTTGTTTTTTTATTGGTGCATTAGTGTTCTTTTTTCCCATGTTCACTTGAGACCTTGGCCATGTCCCTATTGTCACGCCCGGACTTTTTTGAGGTATACGTTTAATTTTAAATTTTTATTTCATAAATTAATTGTATGTTTATTTAAATTTTTGGGTTATAGATCGGGCTGAACCCGATGTGGGTCGCCCGTTGTGGCAGCGATGTGTGCGCGCAAGCCCTACATCGCTCGGCGCATGGGCAGGGCACGGGCGAAGCCGTACAACTTCGCCGGTTGATACGTGTTCCCGATGCGCGTACGTTAAATAACCGGATAAATTTTTATTATGTATTTATTGTTTATTATTGTATTATTATTATTATTATTATTATTTTTATTATTATATTATTATTATTGTTATTATTATCTTATAATTAATATGATATTATTATTATTGCTAATGTATTATTATTGTTATTATTTTATTGTTATGTGTTTATTATTATTAAGATTATTATTATTATTATTATTATTAATATTATTATTTCTAATATTATTATGATAATAATATTATTATTATTAAGATTTTGTTGTGTTTTTTTTTTCTTTTCCGGTTTTCCTCCTCCCTGAAACCCTAGTCGCCGCCACCCATTCTCTCTTTTTTTTTATTTATTTCCTTCCCCTCCTTCCGCTTGGCTTCACCCTCACGCCACTCTCCTGCTCACTGGCGCGCCACCCCTCCGCTCAGCCTCACCTCTCCATCTCGGACCCCTCCTTGTTAGCCCGGCCTCCCCGTTCGACCACGCCCAGTCCGCTCCGAACCACGCACCCCCTCCGGCTACTCTGCTCGGCAACACCAGCAATCGCGCTTCGCCGGCCACGCCTCTCCCCTACCCCCCTGTTTTGCACCCACGCCGGAGCCGCCTGCTGCCTCCCGGCTTTCCCTGCTACGCACCCCCCTGCTTTCCTTCCCAGCCGCACCTCTCCTTCTCCAGCGGCACCTCCCTGCTCCAGCCGCACCCCCCTGCTCTCCTGCTCCAACCGCACAGACCTCCCGCCGGACCTGCATCAGCCGCGCCTCCGCCTCGGACTGCTGCTCCTCTTGCAACCGCAACGGACCAGCGGCTGCTCTTCTTTTCCTCCTTCTTATCTTCTTCTTCTCTTCTTCTTCCCTTCTTCCTCTTCTTTCTTTTCTCCTTCTTCTCCTCTTCTTCTTCTTCTTCTTCCTCCGCCTCCACCTCGGCCGACCTGCTGCTCCCCTTGCACCCCAGCCGGCGCAACCCCCTGCCTCATCTCCTTCTCTCCTTCCTCTATTTCTCTTCTTCTCTTCTTCTTCTTCTCCTCTTCTCCTCCTTCTCTTCTTCTTCCTCTCCTCTTCCTCTCCTCTCCTTATTCTTCCTTTCTTTTTCTTCCTCTTCTCCTCTGTTCCAGCGCGCCTGTTCGGCCTCCTCCGCACAGGTCCGTTTTTTTTTTTTTTAGTTATTTTATTTTATTATTTTAAGTTATCTAATTAGGTATTATGTTTTCTTTTGTTATTTTTATTAATATGTTATTTATTATATCATTACTATAAATATTAATATGTTATTATTGTAATTATGTAAATAATAATAATAATATTATTATTATTATTATTATTATTGTTATTATTATTATTATTATTATTGTTATTATTATTATTTATAATAATTATTATTAATATGCTATTACTATTATTAATATTAATGTTATTGTTATTATTATTATGTATAATTATTATTATTATTACTATTATTATTGCTATCATTATTATATTATTATTATTATTCTATTATATTATTACTAAGTTTATTAACGATTTTCTGTTTTAGGGCCCCTTGACGGCTTCCTACAGTGACCGTTGTTCGTCGGGAATTCGGTGCCGCGTCGTTTCACGCACCCGCTTGAGGTAGGTGGTTCCGCACTCAAGTATGGGTTTATAATCCTTTGCTTGCACTCCTAGTTAATCAAATGTTTTATCCCCTGTTTACATACTATGAACTTTTTCCCCTTATTAAAGAAATGTCATGTGTTTATTACTTGGACCTAGTTAAAACTTTGAATGTCTTTCTTTCTCTCTCTTTTAAAATAGTTATCAGCAAGTTTTAAAAGTACTGTTTTGGTTTACCTGTTTGAAGAAAAGAAAAAGGATGTTGTTTATTTTCAAACTGTGCTACTGGTTTTATTTAGCGTACTTGCAATACATACTATGTTTTGAAATGCTATGGTGTGCGTGTGGTATTTTCAAAAGAAAGAATATCAGTGTGCGGGTGATATGGCAGGTGTTTTCTGAATTGGGTGAGCACAAGGAGGGAAGTCTGGGTATTAGGTGGGTGGACTAGGACTAGTGAGCTGGTAGTCCGGAGATGACTCAACCCGGTTTCACTGGCAGGTTTGACGATTGCAACACTAACTAAACATATGATATCTGAGGGTCGTGGCCTTCTAAGCCACATGTTCTGAGGGTCGTGGCCTTCTAATCCACGTTTTCTGAGGGTCGTGGCCATCTAAGCCACGTTTCACTGAGACACGATGTCCTAGGGTCCCACTGTTACTAGTATCCTTAGGGCATTCCCATCCTCTGGTGCTACTGATACTTGTGCGCACACTGATCCGTGATATTTATACCATTTGAATTTCATTCTGGTACGTGACTTGAACCGTTTTTCTTTAAAAGCATTTTGTGAAAATCTTTTATTTATTTCCGCACCTTTTACTTTATACAGCATTGCAAATGGATTTTCTCTTTATACTTGTGCGTGGAATCTTGCTTGGTGATATCCTGTTGGGCGATTGCTCACACCCTACTTACACCTTTGGGTGTAAGTAGATCTGTTTACTTCTGATACAGGTAGGGGTCCAGCTTTTGGGAGCAGTGGTTCAGGTTTCTAGCCAGACTATCTACGTGGCATTTTGGTGGTGGCCTAGAGGCGGTGTCCTTACACCGGGCAACATTCCTTAGGTTGGTTTTTGGTTGTCTTGTTTTGGTGTTATTTGGGTTTTGAGTACTTGTGAACCAAAGACCTGTTTGGTTATCTACATGTTTAACTGTAACCTTTATCTCTGTTTGGTTCACTTTGGTTGGCTGCTTTACATTTATTCACTCGGGTAAATCGTTCCCAAGGTTTATTTTGATACCCGGGCACTTGTGCCAGCCCGTGGGGATAGGGAACGCCCTTCGGGCCTTGCCGTGGGCCGAGTCGGGCGTCGGTTCGGATGGCGACCCGATTCGGTTCGTGACAAAATGGTATCAAAGGCCAGGTTTTGTTGGTGGTTTATGTTATTTGGGATGAGTTGGGTTATACATGAGTTGGGTCTGTCGGGGATCAGAATTCATGTTGCGAGTAGGGTGCCTGGCCAGCACGCCTCGTGATAGATACTGAGTCACCATGGGATGTCAGGGTGCTTGCTTCACTTTCTTTCTGGGTGGGACGTGCAGGCTGCAGACTGTGCGTGGACACCAGATAAGGAAAGTAAAGTTTTTATATGGATTTGTGTTTGCATGATTGGTTTATTGATGAATAATTATCTTGTTGGAAAATTTTATTCCCCTTTTATTGATGGTTTCCTTTCTTGATTGCTGCTCTTTTTCAGTAAGATGCCTCCCCGGAGAGTTCCCATGCATCCATGGGAGGAAGCCGGAGAGAGTTCTCCCGCGCCGCTTGATCAGAGATTTGTTGAGGCGATGGTCCGAGCCGTTCAGGCTTTAGGACAAGGGGCGACTCCTGCCCCCGCCCCTGTTCCAGCTAGAGGGGAAGATTTTGGCTCCAGAAAGGATAGAGCTCGGGAGTTTCTGAGGAGAAAACCTCCTTCTTTCCAAGGTGGTTCAGAACCTCAGGAGGCATAGGAGTGGCTTGAGAAGATAGAACGCGTGTTCGATTTCCTTGACACGCCTGAGGAAGTCAGGGTGAAGTGCGCCTCGTTCCAGCTGGAGGGTTCCAGTCGCAAATGGTGGGAATCAGTGGTCCAGGCTGGGAAGCATGAGCACATGAGCTGGAAGGATTTCAAGGGTATCTTCAACGAGCAGTATTGTCCAGAGTTTGTAGCCTATGATAGATCTCGGGAGTTCATGGAGCTATCGCAGGGGAATCAGACAGTGATGGAGTATGCGAATCGCTTTGCTGAACTGGTACGGTACGCACCTGAGATAGTTTCGAGCGAATTCTTGAAGGCTCGGAAGTTTGAGAAGGGCCTTCGACCATAAATTCACTCCCAGGTTTTCTTGTTCAAGCTGAAGACTTATGCTGAGGTGGTCGATCGTGCTTGTATGGCCGAGATTGACCAGAAGGGAAAGTCGGGGTTTTCTGGATCAGTGTCAGGGCTTGGCAGTAGCAGTTCATCTGAGAAGAAAAGGAAGCGTGATGAGCAGTGGAAGAAGGGTGATGGCAGCTCAGGTCATCCTCCCAGGCAGTTTTCATCTGGGGCTTCTGGTTTAGGGTCCGTTGTGTGCCATCAGTGCGGAAGGGAAGGACACATCCGACCTTTTTGTCCATACCCTCCCAGACCATGCCATGGATGTGGAGTGGTGGGACATCTACAGTGCTTCTGCAGGACTGCACGCCCTTATCAGAGCGGGGCTGGATCAGTGGCTTCTAGAGGGGTATCAGTTCAGTCAGAGCCGACCAGGACGACAGGATCTCGGTTTGGTGGGCGTGGTGGTAGGACCGGATCGTCTTCAGGGCAGAGCCATATCAGGGCGGAGCCTCAGGTGAGCGGTCGCTCTCAGGCAGGGACCAGGAAACTGCATGCTGTGGATCAGGCACCAGCGGGATCTGATACAGGGCCTTCGACGGTTCGAGGTACTATTCTGGTTGCATCTTCTATAGCTGCAGTTTTATTTGATACTGGTGCTTCAGTTTCTTTTATATCTGCCCGTTTTGTGAATCTGCTGAACCTACCATCCGAGCTTTTATCGTTTGCTATGGAGTTGGTAACGTCGTTGGGGAAAAAGAGGGAGCAAGGCCTCAAGTGCCGATCGTGCGCACTTTCTGTGTCGGGTGTCGAGATGGAATGGGATCTCTTGGTCCTTGACATGGACCTATTTGATGTGATCCTCGGTATGGACTGGCTGGTGCGCTTCCAGGCGCACATTGATTGCTATCGACGCCGAGTCAGCTTTACAGCACCAGATGGGACTCCTCAGCTATTTCACGGAGAATGGGATCCTCGGTCGGGACGTGCGGGACCTCCACTCCCTGAGCTTGGAAATCATTATTATCAGTTGTCAGCGCTCGCGCTGGAGGACGATGGTGGTATTTCACAGGGCGGGTTACCTCGTGTAGTGGATGAGTTCCCAGAGGTTTTCCCAGATGATTTTTATGGCTTACCCCCAGAGCGAGACGTGGAGTTCTCGATTGAGTTGGCGCCGGGAACACAGCCTATATCTCTTCCCTCATATCGCATGGCCCCCACCGAATTGAGGGAATTAAAGATACAGCTGGACGATTTGGAATCCAAAGGATTCATTCGCCCGAGCGTCTCTCCTTGGGCCGCACCGGTTTTATTCGCGAAGAAGGCCGATGGAACCCTTTGGTTGTGCATTGATTACCGGAAGCTGAACAAGGTAACCATCAAGAATAAATACCCTTTGCCTCGGATTGACGATTTGTTTGACCAGCTGAAGGGGGCAAAGTGGTTCTCCAAGATTGATTTGCGTTCGGGATACCACCAGCTCAGGGTGAGAGAAGCAGATATCCCGAAGACGGCTTTCCGAAGCAGGTACGGTCACTTCGAGTACTTGGTCATGCCTTTTGGACTGACGAATGCTCCTGCAGTTTTTATGGCACTCATGAATAGGGTGTTCCACCAATATCTCGACTCATTTGTCGTGGTATTCATGGATGACATCCTAGTCTACTCTGGATCTGAGGAGGAGCATGAGCACCACTTGCGCGTTGTTTTGGGCACCTTGCGAGATCACCGCTTGTATGCCAAACTCTCGAAGTGCACTTTCTGGATCAGGGAAGTGAAGTTTTTGGGGCATGTCGTCTCAAAACATGGGGTTTCAGTGGATCCCGAAAAGATCAGAGCAGTTATGTCTTGGGAGCAGCCGAGAAATGTGTTTGAGATCAGGAGTTTTCTGGGCTTGGTAGGTTATTACAGGCGCTTTGTCCGGGACTTCTCGCGGCTTGCCTCCCCCATGACCGCACTCACCTGGAAAGGGGTGAAGTTTGAGTGGAGCCCACAGTGCCAGACATCTTTTGAGGAGCTGAAGCGGCGGTTGATCACTGCACCTGTGTTGACCTTACCGGAGTCAGGAAAGGGCTATGTGGTGTACTGTGATGCGTCAGGTACGGGCCTTGGATGTGTGCTCATGCAGGATGACCATGTGGTGGCTTATGGTTCTCGCCAACTCCGGCCGCATGAGAAGAACTATCCGACTCACGACTTAGAGTTGGCGGCAGTGATGCATGATTTGAAGACGTGGCGCCACTATCTTTTTGGGGAGAAGTTTGTGGTATATTCTGACCACAAGAGCCTGGCCTATATTTTCTCTCAGAGGGATCTCAATTTGAGGCAGCGCCGCTGGGTCGAGTACCTGCAGGGTTTTGATTTTGATATTGTCTATACCCCTAGCAAGGGTAATGTGGTAGCTGACGCATTGAGCAGAAAAGTACCAGTGCAGGCGTTGAAGAAGTCCAGCGATGAGTGGACTTTGATGGGGCTCTTCGCCCAGTTGCATTTGGAGAGCAGGGAGCACAGTGGAGGTACTTTCTTGGCTAGCATCCAGTTGACTCCTGCCCTTCTAGAGTTGATTCAGCAGGAGCAGCCTAGTGATGAGTTTTGTCAGCGATCTATGCAGTTTCTTCATGGTGGGGAGACCCCTTCTGATTGGTCCTTGTCTTCCCAGAGGGTTCTATGCTTCAAGGGCCGTGCTGTAGTGCTGTTGTCTCTGCGAAAGGTGGTGATGCAGGATAACCACCAGTCTCAGTGGGCCATCCATCCTGGTACCACCAAGATGTACTACGATGTTCGCCGGCAGTTCTGGTGGCCAGGTATGAGACGGGACATATCCGACTTCGTATCCCGATGTTACACTTGCCAGCAAGTGAAAGCAGAACATCAGAGACCATCTGGCCTACTCCAGCCATTACCCATTCCTACCTGGAAGTGGGACGAGGTCGCCATGGACTTCATCATTGGCCTGCCTCGTACACCTCGAGGGAGGAATGCTATCTGGGTGGTGATTGACCGTTTGACTAATTCTGCCCACTTCATTCCGATCAGAGACACGTCGAAGGTAGAGGAACTGGGCCGCTTGTACGTTCAGGAGGTGGTCAGACTTCATGGTGTGCCGTCGGCAGTTGTGTCTGACAGGGACCCCCGCTTTACATCACGGTTTTGGGGAGGCCTCCAGAAGGCTTTGGGGTCGCAGATTAAGATGAGCACGGCATACCACCTGCAAACCGATGGCCAGACAGAGCGGGCGAATCAGATTCTGGAAGACATGCTCCGAGCCTGTGTGTCAGATTTTGGAGGCTCATGGGATAGCCATTTGGGGCTGGTGGAGTTTGCTTACAATAACAGTTACCAGTCTTCCATCAGAATGGAACCCTTTGAGGCGCTCTATGGTCGGCCTTGTCGGTCTCCTTTGTGTTGGGCTGAGGTAGGAGAAGCCTCACTCTTGGGACCGAGTCTTGTACAGGAGACGTCTGAGAAGGTCAAGCTGATTAGGCAGCGGTTGTTGACAGCTCAGAGTCATCACAAGTCTTATGCAGATCAGAGGCGGCGGGACCTCGAGTTTTCAGTGGGGGACAGAGTGTTCCTGAAAGTGGCCCCTCGCTTGGGTCACCGTCGTTTGGGGAAACAGGGGAAGCTGACATCGAGATTTGTCGGACCTTTCGAGATTCTTGAGCGGATTGGTAAGGTGGCATACAGGTTAGCTTTGCCCTCGCAGTTGACGTCGATTCACGACGTATTTCATGTCTCCCAACTGAAGAAGTACAACCCCGACCCGTCGCATGTGCTGAATTGGGAGGATCTGGAGATAGAGTCCGACTTGTCTGTGGTCGAGCGACCAGTGCGTATAGTGGATTCTCGGGAAAAGGTGCTGCGTGGAAAGTCCATTCCTCTGGTCCGTGTTCTTTGGTAGCACGGGAATGATGAACACGAGACTTGGGAGCGGAAGTCATGGGTTGAGTAGGAGTACCCATTTCTATTCTCTGATCAGGCTTTGAGCTGACTTTCCGAGGGCGGAAAGTTTTCATGGTGGGGAGAATTGTCATGCCCAAACTTTTTTGAGGTATACGTTTAATTTTAAATTTTTATTTCATAAATTAATTTTATGTTTATTTAAATTTTTGGGTTATAGATCGGGCTGAACCCGATGTGGGTCGCCCGTTGTGGCAGCGATGTGTGCGCGCGAGCCCTACATCGCTCGGCGCATGGGCAGGGCACGGGAGAAGCCGTACAACTTCGCCGGTTGATACGCGTTCCCGATGCGCGTACGTTAAATAACCGGATAAATTTTTATTATGTATTTATTGTTTATTATTGTATTATTATTATTATTATTATTATTGTTATTATTATATTATTATTATTGTTATTATTATCTTATAATTAATATGATATTATTGTTATTGCTAATGTATTATTATTGTTATTATTTTATTGTTATGTGTTTATTATTATTAAGATTATGATTATTATTATTACTATTAATATTATTATTTCAAATATTATTATGATAATAATATTATTATTATTAAGATTTTGTTGTGTTTTTTTTTCTTTTCCGGTTTTCCTCCTCCCTGAAACCCTAGCCGCCGCCACCCATTCTCTCTTTTTTTTTCCTTCCTCTCCTTCCGCTTGGCTTCACCCTCACGCCACTCTCCTGCTCACTGGCGCGCCACCCCTCCGCTCAGCCTCACCTCTCCATCTCGGACCCCTCCCTATTAGCCCAGCCTCCCCGTTCGACCACGCCCAGTCCGCTCCGAACCACGCACCCCCTCCGGCTACTCTGCTCGGCAACACTAGCAACCGTGCTTCGCCGGCCACGCCACTCCCCTACCCCCCTGTTTTGCACCCACGCCGGAGCCGCCTGCTGCCTCCCGGCTTTCCCTGCTACGCACCCCCCTGCTTTCCTTCCCAGCCGCACCTCTCCTTCTCCAGCGGCACCTCCCTGCTCCAGCCGCACCCCCCTGCTCTCCTGCTCCAACCGCACAGACCTCCCGCCGGACCTGCATCAGCCGCGCCTCCGCCTCGGACTGCTGCTCCTCTTGCAACCGCAACGGACCAGCGGCTGCTCTTCTTTTCCTCCTTCTTATCTTCTTCTTCTCTTCTTCTTCCCTTATTCCTCTTCTTTCTTTTCTCCTTCTTCTCCTCTTCTTCTTCTTCTTCTTCCTCCGCCTCCACCTCGGCCGACCTGCTGCTCCCCTTGCACCCCAGCCGGCGCAACCCCCTGCCTCATCTCCTTCTCTCCTTCCTCTATTTCTCTTCTTCTCTTCTTCTTCTTCTCCTCTTCTCCTCCTTCTCTTCTTCTTCCTCTCCTCTTCCTCTCCTCTCCTTCTTCTTCCTTTCTTTTTCTTCCTCTTCTCCTCTGTTCCAGCGCGCCTGTTCGGCCTCCTCCGCACAGGTCCGTTTTTTTTTTAGTTATTTTATTTTATTATTTTAAGTTATCTAATTAGGTATTATGTTTTCTTTTGTTATTTTTATTAATATTTTATTTATTATATCATTACTATAAATATTAATATGTTATTATTGTAATTATGTAAATAATAATAATAATATTATTATTATTATTATTATTATTGTTATTATTATTATTATATTATTATAATTATTATTATTGTTATTATTATTATTTATAATAATTATTATTAATATGCTATTACTATTATTAATATTAATGTTATTGTTATTATTATTATGTATAATTATTATTATTATTACTATTATTATTGCTATCGTTATTATATTATTATTATTATTCTATTATATTATTACTAAGTTTATTAACGATTTTCTGTTTTAGGGCCCCTTGACGGCTTCCTACAGTGACCGTTGTTCATCGGGAATTCGGTGCCACGTCGTTTCACGCACCCGCTTGAGGTAGGTGGTTCCGCACTCAAGTATGGGTTTATAATCCTTTGCTTGCACTCCTAGTTAATCAAATGTTTTATCCCCTGTTTACATACTATGAACTTTTTCCCCTTATTAAAGAAATGCCATGTGTTTATTACTTGGACCTAGTTAAAACTTTGAATGTCTTTCTTTCTCTCTCTTTTAAAATAGTTATCAGCAAGTTTTAAAAGTACTGTTTTGGTTTACCTGTTTGAAGAAAAGAAAAAGGATGTTGTTTATTTTCAAACTGTGCTACTGGTTTTATTTAGCGTACTTGCAATACATACTATGTTTTGAAATGCTATGGTGTGCGTGTGGTATTTTCAAAAGAAAGAATATCAGTGTGAGGGTGATATGGCAGGTGTTTTCTGAATTGGGTGAGCACAAGGAGGGAAGCCTGGGTATTAGGTGGGTGGACTAGGACTAGTGAGCTAGTAGTCCGGAGATGACTCAACCCGGTTTCACTGGCAGGTTTGACGATTGCAACACTAACTAAACATATGATATCTGAGGGTCGTGGCCTTCTAAGCCACGTGTTCTGAGGGTCGTGGCCTTCTAAGCCACGTTTTCTGAGGTTCGTGGCCATCTAAGCCATGTTTCACTGAGACACGATGTCCTAGGGTCCCACTGTTACTAGTATCCTTAGGGCATTCCCATCCTCTGGTGCTACTGATACTTGTGTGCACACTGATCCGTGATATTTATACCATTTGAATTTCATTCTGGTACGTGACTTGAACCGTTTTTCTTTAAAAGAATTTTGTGAAAATCTTTTATTTATTTTTGCACCTTTTACTTTATACAGCATTGCAAATGGATTTTCTCTTTATACTTGTGCGTGGAATCTTGCTTGGTGATATCCTGCTGGGCGATTGCTCACACCCTACTTACACCTTTGGGTGTAAGTAGATCTGTTTACTTCTGATACAGGTAGGGGTCCAGCTTTTGGGAGCAGTGGTTCAGGTTGCTAGCCAGACTATCTACATGGCGTTTTGGTGGTGGCCTAGAGGCGGTGTCCTTACACCGGGCGACAGTCCTTAGGTTGGTTTTTGGTTGTCTTGTTTTGGTGTTATTTGGGTTTTGAGTACTTGTGAACCAAAGACCTGTTTGGTTATCTACATGTTTAACTGTAACCTTTATCTCTGTTTGGTTCACTTTGGTTGGCTGATTTACATTTATTCACTCGGGTAAATCGTTCCCAAGGTTTATTTTGATACCCGGGCACTTGTGCCAGCCCGTGGGGATAGGGAACGCCCTTCGGGCCTTGCCGCGGGCCGAGTCGGGCGTCGGTTCGGATGGCGACCCGATTCGGTTCGTGACACCTATTGAGTATATTTTTATACTCACTCTATGTATATAAACTATTTCTAAAGTTTCTAGGAGGACTTTTGGGACTGAGCTAGACATTTTTAGTTGGGTTGGAGTAGTTGTTGAGTCTCTATTGTAAACTTGTATTTTAATATTTACTATGATGACTTATATAAATATATATATATATATATATATATCAGTTTACTTTATTCATGCGTTGTGGTTTGGTTTTTGGTTTACCTTTATATTATATATTGGAGTTTCATTGTGGTTGTTTATCCTATATATTGATCTTGTATTATTTATAGGGAATTTTCCCTTATCATGACATAAAACCATTAAATCTGCTTGGGTACCCATGGATTCCCAAATAGGGTGTGAGTACAACTCAATAGGCCACCACCATTAGTATCTAAAGTAGTATATAGTCCAATGATAGTATAAGAACCCAAAAATAAACATAAAATAAACTTGAGTTTTAGTTTTGAATTCACTTTCTTTCACATTGAAAATATTTTCAGATTTATAGTTTTAGAGAACTAATTCACAAATCATACATAACACAACCATATAATACAAAGGGCACACTTTGATTAGCATCCATTTTTCTCATAACATAAAAAATTTAAAATAAATAATGATTTATTTTCATGTAAAATATTCAAAACTTTCAACTTGAATTCTTCATTTCCCTTACCCATCCTTAAACCCTATGAAAAAAAATGTCGGATGAACACAAAAATATTAGTAAGGGATATAAAAAATAAATAAAACCATTATTCTAGTGAAAAACATGAAACTCATGAAATCTTTTAACATTATCTTAATGTTATTTGAGTAAAATAAATAAATTATTTTCACATGAAAGACACACGATTTTTTTAAAATAAAATCAATAAAACCCAAATAAATCAATTAAAAACCCATTTTGGAAACATAGAAAATCATATTTATAAAAACCTTTGAAAACCCTTTTAATGGGAAGAACCATATAGCCAACTTCCAATATAATCATTACCCGATGAATTGGAGAGCTATAACGGGGCTCACCCTTAATATAATCTATATTGAGATTATCCATTTTTCATGAGCTATAATGGGGTTCAACCCTTCATATAATCTATATTAAGCTCACTCATAAGATATAATGGGGATAAACCCTTTGTATGAGCTATATCAGGCTCAACCGTTTTTTATATAATTTTTGGGCACCATATCATGAATAAAACATTTTATATATGAACTTTTCCATTATAAAACACCTCAAAAACTATTTTAAACTCATAATAAAATCACTTTTAGATATTAAAATATCATTTTATTTTAAAACCTCATTTTCAAAACCAAAATACCATTTTATTTGGAAAAATCATTTTTCAAACCAAAATACCCTTTTCTTTTGGAAAAACCATTTTAAATACCAAAATACCAAAAATTAGGGAATATTTTTTTATTTTAAAAAAATATTGATGCTATTAAAGTAATTCAAACTTAAAATATTATCTATGGAGGTGGAAAAATCATTATCTCTATATACATTAAAATAGAACATTCATTTTTTTTGTCAAGACATTCCTAATAAAACATGTAAAAATATTTATTTTGAAACCCCTTGAAATGAAGTAAAAAATAGACAAAAAATTACTTTATAAATGTATTATTTCCATATAAAAACTTTCATAAAATAATTTTAAAAACATATAAATGGAAGGAAAACACTAAAAAATTGTTTTTTAAAAGATAATCCCCTTATCACTTAGAAAACACTTGAATCGTAATCCCCATGAAAGAGTAAAATTAAAAAAAATGACATTAGAATAGATAAATTAATGATATAACATGTCAAAGGGGATATATATACACCTTATGAAATAACATAGATTCATAACATCAAAATATGACTTAATGAAATAAATTGAGATGAAGTCCCTTGCCTTGAGTCTAACTTGTAACATATATTATTTCTCTTCCTAAATTATAGACTTATGTTAATTATTTACTTTTGTTATAAACTTTTTAAAGTTTATTATTCCTTTTATTTCACTTATTATCTTGTTATATACAATTACTTAATCAACTAAGTTTATATCGGGTGTTTTAATGATATTGGGCTTATGTGTCAAAAATTACTTATGTAGGTGGAATATTGGTAAAATAAGTCATTATTAAACATCTAAATAATATTAACCATGAAATAATTATAATATTTATACATAAATTATACTTTTAAAAACCAATCATGGAATATGGTTTTGAAAAATGAACTATGTTACAATCATGGAGATGGTAGCATGCACGTGCGCATAAGTAACTTTTCCATTTTTCAATAATCATTATGAAAATAAGGTAATTAATATTTTACCTTTAAAAAATGATCATAATATCTTAAATATAATATTATTTAATTTCATATACTTATATATATCATCCATATTTTTTGGTGATGACAAAAAATAATCACATCACTTTATGTACACGGTAGCTCACCATACGCACGAATGATGTTATCGTACCCCCCACAGAATGGAAAGTAATGAGGTATATGTGATATAATAACCCCATAAGTATAATTATGTTAAAAATATAATATATATACTTTAAATTCATAATTAAAAAATCAATTAGAGGTGACTATGGAAAACAAATGTTATCGGTTCGTTAGACGGTAGTCTATTGTACACAAGAATGGTGATTTTGTGTCCCATTTGATGGAAGAGGAGATGGAATTTGGTTATTCCATTAACATAATAACATATTAGTATATTTTATATATTTTTATTATTATATAATTATAATTGGAGAATATTTTAAGGATTTATAATAAGAAATAAAATAAAGACACTCGGTTAAGCATGATACCTCTTCTTCGGGAACCTCCTTAGGTAAGAACCAAAATCCTTATTATGATAGATTTAGAATCCAAATAATGGATATATATATATATATATATATATATATATTGGGGATAGAATTAAGGAATATATATGTGTAGTTATTTTTGGATCCAATTGGTTTTTAATGCATGAATAAGAGAGGAGAGGGGGTGACCTTTTATAAGTGTGGTGAGTGGAACACTTGTAATTTTTGAAATGAAAAAGGTATACCTACATTTTTCACATGCCAAAAGACAAAAAATAGACCATTTTTAATAATTATACATGATAAAGTCAAAATATGTCCATAAAATATATTTTATACACTTTTATATATCATTTTAACCCTTTTCTTTTTAGTTTAGCCCCTGGTAAATCCATTTTTACTTTAACCACGGTAACTAATTTTTATTGTGTTCACTATTCATTATGGTAAAAAATTAAGTTGAAATTATTAGAAAATATTAATAATTATAATTAAAAAAATGGATTTAATTTTACTAAATTTAATTCATATAAGAGGAAAATTTTAATTTAAAATTAAACACATAGACGCGATGAACAAATAAGTTTTTATAAAGTGTATTTTTCAAAAAAAAAGATGATTTTATATTAACTCTTTGATTAATAATAATAATTTTATAAATATAAATTAATATTTGTTTATTTATATTCTAAAAATTTAATTTAAAAATTTTCTCATTATTCATTATTTTAATTGATTAAAATGGATAAACACTATTCACTTTAAAATTGTTTTAAAAAAACTTATTTTTAAACCCAAAAATGAACTAATACTAAAATAAAATATAAAGTTGATTATAAAATAATTTAGTGGATTAAATATATCCAAATAATAATTATGTTACTTTAAATCATATTCAAAACATATTCTTTTTTTAAAATTTCTTAATTTATTGAAAATAAAAGACACTTTCACAAAAAAAACTGTATTTTCACTATTCACTAAAAAATCAATATTTTCCAAAAAATATAAAAATTTGACCCAAAGTAAATTTTGATGTTATTATTTAAAAAATTAATTTCATTTTATCAAATAAATTTTCTAAAATTTCCAAAAAAATAATTATAATATTTCCTTACAAAAAGAAGTAAAATCATTTTTTAAGAAAACCTATTTTTGATGAATAGAATTACTTTGCTAAAAATTAATTGATTATTTAATAAGAATTTATCAGTGATTTATATTGAGTAGTAAATTTATATATATATATATATATAGTAAATTAGTAAATACTATTCATACCTTCTAATTTAGTAGCTAGGTTATAAAGGTTATATATTTTGTGTGTCATTTAATCTCAGTGTTGCATATCAGACACACTATTGAATATAATTTTATTTTCTAAAATCTAAGGTAATTACATCCTCCCCACCCCCTTTAATAAATTTCATCCAAAAAATTTAACTTTATCTCAGTAATCAAAGGTTGGAAATTTTAAAATATCTTATTTGGGAACCCCCATTTTAAAAATGTTCAATATAACTTCCTTTTGATAAGAGATAAAAGGAAGTACATAGGTCATATGTAATAACACATAAATAGGTTCCCAAGTAGGATAACATAGTTGGGAAGTGTATATTTGGACATGGAAAAAAAGTTTAATGTCCAAACAATGATGTAGAGTGATAAATATCATTGGTCACAAGAAATTGAATGATCGATAAAAAGTTAAGGACCTCAAATTAATAAATCTCTGATGAGTTAAATAGCCATTTGACTCATTATAAATGAATGTAATAGAATAAAATTTTCATTTTAAATATATATTTTTTATAATTGAGTAATTCCTATACAGTATTGACTAAAATTATAAGGAAATATACTTACTTGTCTAGTATAATTTCTATAATCAATCAATTTCCACCACACTCTCATCATTTTTCCAATGATGTGTGTCCATGATGAATGTTTCATGTATTAAGTACTAAAATAAACTTATAATGGATTACATCGTCCCCAAAATGAAAAACATATATTTCTCATATATTTATATATTAACTATAACTAAAATTGTTAGCATAAGGAAATATGCTACCCAAAATTATATTTATCCTCTCTTGAAACAACATTAATCACTAAATCGCTAAATTACTTTTTAATCACATGGTTTTCAAGGTGATAAAGTATATTTTTTGGAAATGCACTCGATCATTATATTTAAAACCGTTTAATTTAAAAATAATGATTTTATACTAACTAGGACATTACATAGGCTAGTGCTCAAAATTTCACCCTTATCAACCTTCGGTTGTGGGTTTAAAATTGTGGCCATGCTGGTTGTTATTTTTCATCACTCAGCCTTCGATCTATACTTTTTCATAAAATATCATCCTTATAAAATTCCTACAAAAATAATCAACATCTTTATTAATAAATTTAATAATTAAGGATCATATAAACCATAAAGTTTATCAATAAATTAAAAATATTACCCAAAAAATTAAAGTCGTACTTCACATTAAACAAAATCTTTACATATACATAAACCCAATAAAAAATATCCCAAAAATTCATTAATAAATTTAATATCTCCAAACTTAAAACCTTAAAGGGGTGTCTAAAACATATAAC
Organism: Viscum album; assembly: GCA_963277665.1. Classification (NCBI taxonomy): domain Eukaryota; kingdom Viridiplantae; phylum Streptophyta; class Magnoliopsida; order Santalales; family Viscaceae; genus Viscum; species Viscum album. The sequence continues at coordinate 1,280,091,906 of OY728142.1, read as the reverse complement.
TTATGATTATCCTTTGAAAAATACTGATCTACCTAGGGTTTTTACTAGTTCACCAGATAACCCATTATCAACTATAGTAATAGCAAATGATTTTTCTACACATTTATTTTTTGATCATGGTTAATTCCACCCTAAGTAAGAAACATCATACGCATATTAGTATAATATCCCAACTCATTATATCTAAAACATATCACCATTTACTGGATATATGTTATCTCAATATTTTATTATTCAGGACTCTTTTTTGTAGTCAAAAACCATGTGACCATACTTACCAAACCTATAACACTTTTTTTATCTTGAAAAACAGTCACCAAAATGCCTTTTTTTATACTTGGAACATGTTTTGGGATTACCTATAGACTTCTTAGTTGGTTTAATCTCCATATCCTGCCACCTTGATTGTTTCTTACTCTTATCATCTCATGGAACAAAATTTTTGGCAAACTCCAACTCAACTTTCTCAGCACAATAAATAACTTTCTCATTGCTTTTAAATTATCAATTAGACAAACATGAAAACCCCTAAAATGTTTTACCTTTATCTCAATGGTATTTTAGTGAAATAAATAAATTATTTTCACTTGAAAAACACACACATTTTAGTCAAATAAAATCATTAAAACCCATATAAACCACTTAAAACCTATTTTGGATACTTAGATCATCATATTCATAAAACCCTTTAAAAAACCTTTTAATTGGAATAAACATATGTCCTACTTGAAATATAATAATTACATAATAAATTAGAGAGCAATAATGGGGCTCACCCTTTATATAATCTATATTAAGATCACCTATTTTCATTTAATGTTCAAGTACCATATCATGAATAAAACATTTTATGCTTCCACTTTTCCATCATAAAACATTTGAAAAAATATTTTAAACTTATAATCAAATCACTTTTGGATATCAAAATACTCTTTTATTTTAAAAATCCATTTTCAATACCAAAATACCCTTTTCATTTAGAAAACCATTTTCAATAACAAAATACATTATGATTTTGAAAAACCATTTTCAATACCAAAATAAACTTTTCTTTGGAAAATACCATTTTCAATACCAAAATACCCAAAAAAATGGAAGGGTTTTTTTCTTTGGATAAAACATCAAATATTGTAAAGTAATACAAACTTAAAATAACGGTTATGGTGGTAGAAAATTAATTTTCACTATATAAGTTAAAATAGAACATCCATTTTTTGTTTTTCAAAGAGTTATTTATAAAACAAGAAAAACATATTCCTTCTGAAAACATTTGAAATAAAGTAAAAAGTTACATAAAATTTAATTTATAAAATTTTTATGTCCATATAAAAAAATCATATAATTATTTAAAAAACATGAACATTGAATAGAAATAGTTTGAAGGAAAACTTTAAAATATGGTTTTTATAAAGAAAATTACCTTATCACTTGGGAAACATGTGAATTATAATCCCCATGAAATAATAACATTAAAAAAACTTTAAATATAATGATAACAGAAAAAATATTGATATAAAATTTCAAAGGGGTTGTATATACACCTTATGATATAATATATGTGCATAACATCAAAATATTCATCAATGAAAGTAAATTGAGAAAAAATATCTTACCTTGAGTCTGACCTTTCTTGTACATTATTTATATTCCTGAATAATAAACTTATATTAATTATTTACTTTCTTGAGAACCTTTTTCAAGTTTCTTATTCCTATTATTTCACTGATTACCATTTTATATACAATTACATAATTAATTGCGTTTATGTCGGGTATTTCGATTATATTTGGATTATGTGTCAAAAATTACTTCAGTAGGTTGAATATTTTTCGAAGTAGTCATTCATCAACATCTAAAGAATAATAATCATGAAATTAGTGTCAAATTTATAAATAAATTATATTTCTCAAAACCAATCATGAAATATTGTTATGAAAAATTAACTAAGTTACAATCATAGAGACGGTAGGTCGTACGTACGCATGTGTAACATTTCCATTTTTCAATGATTATTATATAAAGAAGGTAAGTAATATTATATCTTTATAGAATGATCATAATACCATAGAAACCATATTTTTTCATTAAATATACTTATTTATATTATCCATGTGTTGTGGTGATGATAAAAATAATCACATCACTTTATGGAGGCGGTAGTCCACACGTACACGAACGACGATATAATTTTTTCAGTGTATGAAAGAAAATGAAATATTATATTTTATGAATGAAAAATATGTAATTAATATTATTATTATGAAATTTATATCACATATATTCATTAAATTTATCCTTATTACCTTCCATTTAAATTGTTATTGAAAAATGAATCATATCGCTTTGCAAGGCGATAGTCCGCAGTACACACAAGTGATGCTATTGTATCCCACACATAATGGAAAGTAAGAAGTTATATATGATATACTAACTTAAAAGGTATAAATATGTTAAAAATATGATACATATATATATATATATATTAAATTCATCATTAAAGCAAGCCATGAGAGGGGATGATGGAAAATGAATGACATCGGTTCGTGAGCTGGTAGTCCATCGTACAAATGAATGATGATTTCGCATCCCATTTGATGAAAGATTTGATGGATTTAGTTTATTATATTAACATAATAACATATCAGTTTATGTTAGATAATTTTTTTATCATATAATCATAATTTTATAAGATTTCAATTAGTTTGAATAAGAAATAAAGTAGACACTCAATTAGGCCCAATACCACTTCTTCGAGAAACCTCCTAAGGTAAGCATAAAAACCCTTATTTGGGTGGATTTATAATCAAAATAATGGATGTATATATTTTTTATGGAATTGAGGAAGATTTTTTGTTAGTTCATGGATGATCCAAATGTATTTTAATCTATGAAGAGAAGAGGAGAGGGGGTGGCCTTCTATAAGTGAGGTGAGTGGCACAGTTGTAATATTTGAAAAGAAAGAGGTGTACCCTCGTTATTCACATTCCAAAAGGCTCCCAAATAGACCATTCTCAAAAAATATACATCATAATTTATAAATATGTACATATAATAGAAAAACTTAGGTCATTTTAACCCTTATATTTTTAGGTACCCCCTAGTAAATCCATTTTTATCTAAATCGCAGTAATTAATTTTTACTGTTCTCACTATACGATATATTTAAAAAATAGGTTTCCTTTATTAGATAATAAAAATTAATATGATAGAAAATTTTTAATCCATTTTTATATATTCAATTAATATATGCATAAAATTTTAATTTAAAATTAAAAATGAAGATATGATGAAAAAGTGAGTATTGAGGAAGTGTATTTTTTAATAAAAATATGATTTTATATTAACTCTATGATTAATAATAATAATTAAATGAATATAAATTAATATTTATTGATATATAATATATAAATTTAATTCAAAACACTACTCATTATTAATTACTTGAATTAATTAAAATTGAGAAACATTATGCACTTTAAAACAGTTTTTAGAAGAAAAAAAATCCCATTTTTAAACCCAAAAAACAAAATTATACTAAAATAAAATTTAAAGTTAATTCAAAAGTAATTAATTGGATTAAATATAACAAAATAATACTTATTTTAGTTTAAAACATATTTAAATAATATTTTTACTTTTAATTTACTTATTTTATTGAAAATAAAATACATTTTCACAAAAATCGGTATTTTCACAATTCACTGAAAAATCAATATTTTCTGAAAAATAACAAAATTTCACCCTATTTAAATTTTAATATTATGATTTAAACAATGTATTAAATTTTATAAAATAAAATTTCTAAAATTTTAAAAAATTAATTATAATATTTCTTTACAATAAAATCAATAAAAACATTTTTCAAGAAAATCTATTTTTTTAGAATAAAATTACTTTACTAAAAATTGATTGATTATTTAAAAATAATTTATCCATAATTTATATTGAGTAAGAAATATGTTTATATATATATATATCATAACTTATTTAATATAATTCATAACTTCCAATTTAACATCTTGCTTATAATAGTTATATATTTTACAGGTTGTTTAAGCTCGGTGTTACGAGTCAAACATGCTATCAAACATAGTTTTCTTTTTTTAAATTTAAAGGTGTTAAAAATAGAGTATTAAGAAGTATAAAATAATAATAGATAATAAATTAATAAAAAAATTATAATTAAATAGTCTTCATTTGGCCATATGGGCTCCCAGGTTCTACCATAACACCTGACTCGTCAAACCTGCTTCAGCCCATGCTCGAAGTCAGAACCATAAACCATAAGGGGTTAAACACTTTAATTACCAAGGGAATTCATTTAATAATTACATATAAATCATTTTACCTTTTATCATATATATATATATATATATTGATACCTTATCCATCCATAGAAATTTGGAGCATCAATCTAGCATCCAAACCATGTAATGCATTGATGGGACCTAGAGAATCAGTCTAACCCAGACTATGCAATTCATCGGTGTTGTCTGGAGAATCAGTCTATCCCGCCCCAAGGATGAGGATCATCAGTCCAACATAAAACCATTCTATATGATCTTGTTTCATTATTCCATCATAAAAAACATACCATTATCCACATCATTTAATGGTTCATCATTAGTGACCTTTTTACACATTACAACAACAATACAGGTATACCTTTCTATTTAACCAATATTTATTGTTCTCTATGGTATAAATATCCAAAAAATTAAACCACATTTATCATTTTACAATTTTATCATTTATTTATATGATACAACCTCCAATCATCCTATATAAACCATTTAACAACTTACAAACCCCATTTTAAACCAACTACCGTACCATCTCAGGACCATGTCATAAACCATTTAATTTTCAAAAAAAACAACCCCTTAAGCCATGATAAAAAGTCACACAATGAATAATAATTGGTTTAAACTCATAAAATCCTAATTCCATCATTTAATAACTCAACTAAACATTTTCAAATGAGTGGAAAACCTAATGTGTGTCCCCAAACCTAGTCTCATAGTCGTCAACAAACCCAATGAGTCTGAGAAGGGTATCTCTCATAAATTAAGGCCCAATTAATTATTCTTAGTCAATAACATAAATGCATAATATATTGGCATAATTTTATAACCACATATATAATTGTAATATAAAAACTATGAGAGAAAGATTGTATATCACCTACCTCAGGCTAGTAGAAAATCACTCACCCAACCTCGGACTTAGGTTTGAGCTAAAATGTCCATTAACATCGAGGATAAAGATTCCATATAAAAATTAGGTTTTAGGAGATTTAAAATAAGTGGAACAATGACACAATTATTCTTCCAAAATATAGGATAAAGTATAATCATAGACTTAGTCTAATCTTATATTCACACTAAACTATACTCTAATTACCTAATAATCAAAGTAGATTGATCCTTAGAAGAGCATAGATATTTTGGTTCATATCCCTTTGAAGCTGGAGAATAAAATTGGGATGAAATTGGGTAATATTTTATAAGTTTAGGGAGGTAAACCCCATAAATTTTTTACTTTTTAAGAGGTACATGGTTTGGTCACACAGTTTTCCAAAACATACGCTAACTACGTGATTCCATCTATACAAGAGGAAATTGATCTTAATGGTTTGTATCAACACCCACACAGTTTGAAAAACCATGCAGTAGTCATGTGGTTTCATTTATATAAAGGGATAAAGCTGCATGGTTTCTTGGGACAACATGCATGGTTTGTTAAACATGCTCATTCCTCATCTATGTCGCATGGTTATGTAATACAGTTAGTATTAACCATCTGTCAACCATGAAACATGCACTAAATGACCTATTTTCCCCCATTTTCATTCCATAGACCCATGGGACACTCTCAATAATTCTCCTACACCCAAGAGGTATTATATTAAACAATTTAAATGGATTTACTCAAAAAATTATAACAAATATATACCTTCCCAAAATTTATGATCTTATACAAAATCTCAAAAATAAGTGGGACAATTTGAAGGAAGTTTTGAATTAGAATTTGAACTTGAAAGTTAAATTTTAATGATTCTATGGAATTTTTTTGTGTGAGACTATGTGAATAGAGTTCTTTCATGAATTAAGAGATAAACTAAAATAATTAGAGTGTTCAAAATAAGTTTTTATATAATTGTATATAAGAAGAAGAAAAAGAAGAAGTGTGCACACTTGGTTTTTGTGTTATCATCACATCTATGTTGTGTGTTGAGAAAGGAATAGGTTACCACTTATTTTACATCACTAAGAAGTGTGGATAACTATCCATTATCTGGATAGAAATATCTATAGTAAAATTATAATTCATGCCTTATTGAAGATAAGATAACATTAATTACAAGATTGATCAAGGAAAAATCCCTTCTTCTTATGTCAAGAAATTATTGTTTTGTATTCTTATAACATGAATTCAAGGATAAATCAAGCTCATTGTATCCAAAATATTGATTCTAGTATAATTTTTGGTCTTCATTTTTTTTTGAATAATTTCAAGGATGTAGCTTCTCGTTTAGAGTAGTAAACATTGTACATAAAATTTTTTGTGAATGTTTTTTTCCATTTGTGTGTGAGAAGCTAAATAGTGATATCATTCACTCTAACAAGTTATAGAGGTTGATTTCACAAGAAGTTATGAAAGGGAAAAGGAATGTTATTCATTTATTTACACCTTCCCCTCTCAGTGAACCAACACCATATATTGGGTTTATAATAAGTGTAATTAGAGTGCTACAGGATTCCTCAGAAGATTGATAATTTTAATGTTTAATTCTATGAAGGTTATTGAACTTTTTTGGTATTTGATTTATATATATTTAAGAATCAAGTTAGTGTTTGAGTTTCTATTTTTAATGTGTTTCTTAAAGTTGGATTTTTTATCTAGATTTTTATATCTATTATGAATAATATTAATTTTATATACAAAAAAAAAGGTTCCACATTCAATGGGAAATACTATATTTTTTAGATGGATATAATGTTAACCTACTTTTTATCATTGGGTATAGATGTTATAGAAATTATGGATATGGTTTTCCACTTATTTCACAAGGAGAGACTTTAACTCTGGATGCTATAAATAATTTGGAGATTTATGGACATACAATAAATGTCATATTATCCTTAATTTCATGGAAGGAGTTTTTAAAGGTTATGGGGATCAATACTATGAAAATAATTTGGTATGAGCTATAAAATATCTACAAAGAAAATGTAAAACTCAAAAAATTATAAATTAAAAAATTCTAAATTAAAGTATAAATATTTTCATATACTCTAAGGTAAATTTTTTTGATGAATTAATTATAATGGTTAAAGAGATGGTGACCACCATTAGAAGATTTAGTGAGACCCTTAAATATTCAAAAATGATTGAGAAGATGCTTTTTATATTAGTGTATTGATTTGATGAAAAAAATTTAGCTCAAGAGGATTGTGATCTTATTAAACTTCCTTTGAATTACTTTCACAACATCATGGTTACAAATGAGTTTAGAAAAGAGTGTACTTTGATGAAAAATAATTCAGCTAAGAAGTAATTCTTGATTAAATTTTTGAATAGGTAAAGGACCTAAAATAAAATTTATGAATATGATAAAGATGAATTTGGATGTTTATATTAGTTAAAATATTTCTAAATGAAGTTAGTAAATCTCATTTCTCTCAGCTAAAATGGTTTTTTAAATGTAAAGGGAAATTGTAACACCAGTAATTTTTAAAAGAATAAAATTATGTTTGATGGCATAAATGAAATGAAACACTGAACTTATATGAGAATGTAACTCCCCAATAATTTATCATATAATTATTTTTAAATATATTTAACCTCTTTGATAGATTTTGGTACGTGCAACCCCAATATTTTTATGTTCGATAGTGTATTCAAGACACAACATCGAGCTTAAACGACCTAAAATATATATAATCATTATAACCTAGCCATTAAATTAGTGAGTATTAATAGTATAAACTAATTTAAAATATATATATATATATATATATATTCTACTCAATATAAATTATTTATAAATTTTTAGTAAATAATCCATCAATTTTTAGTAAAGTGATTTTATTTTTCAGAAATATTTTTTATTCAGAAATTATTTTTTATTTATTTTTAATAAAAAAAATTATTATAATCAATTTTTGAAACTTTTAGAAAAAATATTTGATTAAATAAACTTTTTTTGGATCATAATATCAAATATTACCTTGTGTAAAATTTTGGGTCTTTTTAGAAAATATTAATCTTTCAGGGAATAGTGAAAAATACTGATTTTTTTAAAACTATCATTTATTTTCTATAAATTAATTGATATAAATTCTCTATTATGTCTTAGAGAAACATAAGTATTATATAGTTATATTTAATCCACTTATATACTTTTTTGATCAACTTTAATCTGGTTTTTATTATAATTTTTTTCTTAGTTTTAAAAACAAATTTTTCTAAAAACTGTTTTAAAATGCATAATGTTTCTCTATTTTAATTAATTAAAATAATCCCTAATTTGGAATTTTTTAAATGAAATTTATATATTATATATCATCAAATATTAATTTATTTTCATATAATTATTATTATTATTTATATAGTTAATATTGAATCATCTTTTACCCAAAAATACTCTTCTTAAAAACCTGCTTTTCTCACCGCGTTTGTGTGGTTAATATTAAATTATAATTTACCACTTATGTAAATTAAAATTTTTAAAAATGATTAAATATTTGGAATCAGAATAATTTTTAAGTTTTAATAAGTCCAACTTAATTTTTTATTATAATTATTATTTAAAACAGATAAAATTAATCATAATAATTAAGGTAAAAACGAGTTTACTAGTGGATTAAACTTTAAAATTAAGAGAAAAATGACCTAGGAAATTTTCTAACACCCTTTGGATGGACACGTTTCAAACTTATACATTTTATGATTGATAATGGACCATTATTCAGGCCTGGTGACATGAAAAAACATGGGTGGAATCCACTCTTTCAAAAATTACAAGTGTACCACTCACCCACCTTATAAATGGACTCCCCCTCTTCTCTCTTCTTCACACCTTCAAACCTATTGGTTTCAAAAAATACCAAACCAAAAAACTTAAAAAAATCCCATAACCACATTTTATAGTCCTTATTTTGGGCATAAATATATCCTAGGAAGGCCTTTGGTGGAAACCGATGGAGGATACCTGAAGAAGAGGTAGTGTTCTTCAACGGTCATTTTTATTTTATTCATTTCTACACCTCCTTAAAATATTATTAAACCATGATCATATAATAAAATCATTATATTCCATATACTAGGATGTTTTTATAATAATGGAATGACCTAAAACCATCTCTACTTCCCTCAAATGGGTTAGGAAATCGTCGTTTGTGTGTACGGCGGACTACCACCTCACGAATAGATGTCATTCGTTTTTCCATTACCACCTTTCACAGTTTGATATGATGATGGATATAAAGTATATATATGATATTTATAACATAATTATACCTCTAGAGTAATTATATCTTATATAACTTTTTCAATTTTCATTCTGTGGGGGATATGATAACATCTCTCATGTGTACGGCAGACTACTACCTCACGAAGCGATGTGATTCGTTTTTTACTAACGTGTTACATAGAAAGTAACAAGGGTAAATGTAATGAGTATATATGATATAAATGAAATAATAATGATATAAAGGACACATTTATCATTTTTAAAATATAATATGTCATTTTCTTTCTTACCTTTTCACTCGTTGAAAAGTTGGTAACATTTTTCATGTACGTGTGGACTACCGTCGTCACAGTGCAATGTGACTATCTTTTCATCTACACACCATAAGAATGATATATATATAAGTATATATAGTTAAATAATATGATATTTATGATATAATTATCATTATAAAAAGAAAACATACTACATACCTTATTTCCATAGTGATCATTGAAAAATGGAAATGTTACTTATGCTTACGCACGGCATACCGTCTCCACAATCGTAACGTTAGTTCATTTTTCATAATCATCTTTCATGATTGGTTTTAAAAGTATAATTAATGTTTAAATATGATAATTATTTCATGATTATTAATATTTAGATTGTGGAACTGTATAATATGTACAAGAACTGTAACATTCATAACAAAGCATGAGAAAAAGAAAACAAGACAATTAACTCTCGAAATAATGAAAATAATGAAAGATTATTAATGAACGGGTGATAACATGTTACACTACTAAAAATAAGTCTTTAATAGTTTTGGTCTTTATCAATGTTATAAAAAATAGATGATAAAGGTACTCTTTATCAGCGCTTTTTTTAGCAATGATAAAGGGTAACCATTATCAGCGCTTTTCCTTAGCACTGATAAAAGGTACCCTTTACCAACACTTTATTTTTTTACCCTAATAAAGGGTACCCTTTATCAGCCCTTTATATTTAGAACTAAAAAGTGGTAGCCTTTATCATTAATTTTTTAGCACTAATAAAGGTCCCAAATAAAAGGAAATAATTAAAGAAATATAAATTTAAAAATTGACTAACTTAAAAAAATGAAAAAATTTATTAATGAAAAAATTATTGATAAAAATGAATAACTTTAATATACATATATATATATATATTATAAATATTTGTAAATAGTAATATATTAAATATAGATATATAAAATGAATAAGATGTAATAATTAAATAAAAAAAATAAAAATGAACAAATTGCAATAATTAAACAAAGAAATTAAAAATGAATAAATTATAAAATTATTAAGAAATTATTAATGAAAGAATTTTTAACCAAAATGAATAAGTTTAATATATATATATATATATTAATTATAAATATTAATAAATAATATATATTAAATATAAATATATAAAATGAATAAAATGTAATAATTAAAAACATATTAATGTCTTATTCATTTTTAATAGTTTTTATACATTATTAATCATTAATACATTTAATATAGAAGTATATGCATATATATTTATATATATATATATATATGAATGTATATAATATTTCCTAAAATATGATTTATATAATACAAACTATTTATGATTTACATTAAATAAGTAATATATTTAGTAAACAATGGTTTATAATTAAAAATTAATATTAATTAAAAATAATAACTAATTGCATCGAGTAATGAACATAATTCAATGTTGTTTTATTTTTCAATTTAACATATATCAAACATGTATTACATTGACTTCACATACTTATACGTAATTAATGCATTTTTATATACAACTCACACACACAAATATTTACATAATTAATGAATATAAAAACACACACCTAATATTTATGTGATTTATTCAAATTTTAGTATTTATTTTATAATTTTCTTATAACATGATATGTTTAATATATTATTTATTTAATCGGTAAATATTGTTTATTTAATTTTATGATTATTACAGTTTGGTATTAATTCATTTTTAATATTTTTTATTTTTTATTTTTTATTTTTTATTTTTTAGGGAATTTAATCATTTTCTATTATCTATTTATATATATTTATTTACTATGTTTTAATATTTTCAATATGTATTCATCTTTATTTTAATATATATACATATTTTTTAATAGTTTTAATTTAATTATTAAAACTTATCCATTTTTCAATTTTTTTAATGTGTACTCATTTTTAATTATTCAATTTCACTCATTTTTAACATACATACATTTAAGATTATATATTTATTAATAATGTTAAAAATATTTTTTTAAATAAATATTTATAAATAAATATATTTATAGATGAATATTTACTATATTTATAAATTTATATATTTATGATTATAAATAAAAAATATTATTTTTTAAAAAGGTATTTATATAATTATAAATAAATAATTACATAAATATAAATAGTTATAAAATCATAATAAATTTATTTAAATAATGAATATATATACTATATTTATATTTCAATTTATATTTATTTATTAAATATATATATATATAATGATATAAATATATAAATATTATTTTTTAAAAATTATTTATATAATTATTAATAAATAATTATAAAATTATAATAAATATATTTCAATAATGGAAATATTTTCTATATTTATATTTATATATATATATAAATTTATTAATTATATATATATAGTTATATAAATACATTTATAATTATAAAATTGTAATAAATGTATATAATAATGAGCATATTTATAATATTTATATTTATATATGTTTATTAAATATATATATATAAAATGACATAAATATATTTATAAATATAAATAAATAACTATAAATATATTTACAAATATATGTATAAATTTATATAAACTATATTTATAAAATTTTATATTTATAATTATAAATAAAAATATATAGTTTTTTTAAAAAAATTATTTATATAATTATAAATAAATAATTACATATTTAATTAATTATAAAATTATAATAAAAATATATATTTATATAAATATATTTACAAAAAATATTTATAATTTTAATTATAAATCATTTATTAGTGCTAAAGTTTTATCACTGATAAAAGTGTCCCTGGTCTTTTTTAAAGAACCCAAACCATGATTGTATCACCACGATACCTTAAGCTTTTCATTAAAGCCTCCTTCTTTTGATGCTCCTCTTCATCAAATCCAAGCTCAAATAAAGCTCAAATCAAGGCTCAAATCAAGGCTCAAAAAAATCCAAGGTTCAAATCCAAGGATCAAACAAATCAAGGATTGAAGGAATCCAATGATCGAATGAATTCAAGCTTAGATGATATCTTTACTTTATCTCGGACGAATCAAAGATTTAATCCAAGTTATTTTATTTTCTCCTCCTCTCCGCTCATTGATTTCTTGTTTTGTGATATCTTTTTGTGTTTCTTTGTACATTTTCTCTTACTATTCATTACCTTTTTTCCATTGTGGTTTCATTGCTTCTTTTTCTTCTTCTTCAAGCCTTCCACTCGCTGTTGTGGAAGTTTTTTCATCATCTATAATATCCTTAGGTAAGTATATTTATGATTTATCTATTCCCTAATTTGTTTCATGTTTTTGGATGTTTGAAATTGGTTTCTCTAAAATTATAATTTTTATTTGGGTTTAATTAGATTTAAATATTCTTGTTTCTCAAGGTTTTTAAGGGATTATAATTGATTTCCAGTTGGGTTATTAAGGATTTTACTTAGTTTTTTATCTGCATTCAAAGGATAAATTATATTTTAACCAATAAAATATTTATGATGGTTTTCACAAATTAATTTGGTGTTTTAAAATTATTTGTGGTTGTTTATGAAATCTATTTGAGCCTTGTTGTTAAAGGCATGTTGAGGTGTGTGTCTTTTCAAGAGGCATTGTAAGGCACAGTTATATCGCTTTTCCACTGTCAAGGCTAGGTGATCTCACTGAGGCATGCAAAAGTTGTGCGCCTTTTATGCTTTCCTTTAGGCACAAGGTGCAAAAGTGGTGTTCCCCCTAAAAATATTTTACCAACTTCATGATTATTTTATAACTACATCACACATATTTATATTTTTAGTTTCATAATGTCCTTTTAGTAGTAATGAACTTACAAGAATTTAATTATTAACATTTTATAATAGTGATATAAAAATTTTAACTTGTTATGATTTTATATAGATATTTAGTGCTATATCTAATTTCATATGCATTATATGATAAAATGAATTGTTAAATATTGTTTTTTACACTAAAATTATATTTTATATGTAATTTATATCATTAATTATTATTTTATTTTATTTAAAGGTTATTTTTATCATATTTCTAAACCAATAAAGGATTCTATGTGCAAGTTTGGATACTTTAAAACATTTCATTAATGGTTTTGTAACATATTTTTCACTGAAATGATATTTTTTATTGTATATTTTATTTTATATTATAAATTAATAAGTAATATTTCAAGGGTTATTATCATAATATGGGTATCATATTTGTTGAATTAAGTAATTATAATAATAGTGTTATTTTAGGAATAACAATATAGCTATTTTGAAAAAAAATCTGTCACATTGATACTGCTTTCAAAAGTATTTATATAAAATATAAATTTAAAAAAAATATTTTTTATATTTAAAAAAAATAGATTAAATATTTTGAATCAGGATTTTAAAATTAGATAAGGGGTAAAAATTTTCATTTTTTATAAAATAATAAAAAATGGTAATAAATTGGTGAAATACGGTAACATATTGTAAATATGAGATCATAAATATTTATGAATGATCTAATTTACTAGTTTTTTTTCATTTTCATTATATTTTTACTAAAACTTCTAGTAGAGTATTACCAAAGTTAATGAGGTACTCTGGGTGGAGTGGGTAACTTGAGATAATGGAATTATAAAATATTGAATAATTAATTACATTGGATTCTACTCTCCACGCCTATAAATATACATCCCCTCTTCTCATTTATTCAAATATTATGCTCAATTTCACTCTTTAATGATCTATCAAAGATCATATTCATTATATTTCTCTTCAATCGTGAATATTTTTTGTGGTTAGAAGAGCTAATCTAAGCCAATAATTTCATAAAAATTAATGGTTAATATTCATATCCCTTCCTTTTCCTATAGTGATTGGTTTATTAAAATATTCTATAAATTCAAATTTAATAATATTATATCATTATAATATAGTACATTCATATCCCTTCCTTTCCCTATAGTTATTGGTTCATTAAAATCTTAATTAAGTTTTCCTAAGCCACTACTATGCCGATATAGGGATTCCTAATCTTTCCTAATTCATTTCTAAATGCATCTCATTTGTTATATTATGTTTTAAACTTCCTTTTAATACATTGATATGTTTCTATTTATAGTATATCATCATACATTTATTTTATTTTATATGATGTCTTTTTCATTCCCCTTATCAATCCCAGTTTCTAATCTATTACCTTATTTATGTAAGGTTCCATCTCCTCCATTCATTCCAAAAAAATTATATTGTTCTATTCTCTCTTAAACATCATTTGAATTTGATTCTATAATTATAAATCCATTATATTATCATCTATTTATTTATTTTCATGAGATTTAATTTATTGATTCTCATTATTCCCTTTCCCTAATGCATTACTATGGAAATGTAAAGAATTTATAATCCACTTTTTTTATTCTAAATAAAATGTTGTTTTTTAAAAATTGTTTGAAAATCATTATATAGAATATTTCATGAATACAATTATATTTTAATATTACCTCCATAATCATTTATCTGTGAGGGATCATATATTCACTCTCTTTGTACAATTTTGAAAGGCTACACCATATAAAATTTAAAGATTCCAGTTCATTTCCATTTAATTTCATTTTGTGATTAGTTTTTTATAAATGATTTAAAAATAATAATTTATATGGTTTTAAAAAGTTATATTTGGTATTATATAATACTTTGAATCTATTATGATTGTTATATTACACATTTTGTCTCATTTTTTACTTCTCATAATCCTTTATTATGTCAATGTATTCCAATGAACCACACTCCATTTTCCATGTTCTTATACACCCATAATTATATGGAAATAAAATCTCTTTAAAGGGATTGAAACAACTCAAACTTTGTCTTTTCAACCTAACAAACATTTATGATTATAATTTTTTCTACCAATACATTCCCATGTAATTACATTGTATGAAAAATCATTATCATCAAAATTTTCACGTGTCTCTAGGGTAGAAGTTGAGGAAATATAGTTCAAAATGGTTATTCCATGTTAGTGTGGGGTCACTTAATATTTTTGGATTTCCATAGAAAGATCACATGTCTAGAAAATTTTCTATTGTGGCACTAATTGTGTCATGCCCTTTTATTCTACATCCATTTTGATATAATTAAACGTGACATTGAAAATCTATTAAAATGACACCACTAAGTACAATGATGAAGAGGTTACCTTTAGCATATTCAATGGAAATGGTTTTAAACTTTTAATTTATTTTTACTGATTTTTGAATATGATTTTAAAAATTTTCACTTGATTTCAATAGTTTTTATAGAAAATGGGTTTCATATCCCATTAATTGTTTTGAAAGAAATTAGTCAATTTTCATGTGAAATTTAAAAAAATGGATTTCAAGTGGGGTTTTTGAAAATTCAAAAAGAAGCCTTTTGAATTTCAAAAGTGGTTTTGACATGATATTTGAAATTTTAAATTAATATGTGGTGATTTAAAAAAATTTGGAGACAAATTCCATCCTCATCAACTTTATATCCCAAATAGTTATTATTGAATTTTGTTTCTTAAGACTCATCACCCATCTCTTCTGTATATGAAACTATGTCTCTTGAACTACTTTGAGTTATGGACATCCCATATTGGGTACCGATAATCATTTTTTATGAATTCATAGGATAACACCTACCATATTGGATTAATTATTTTCTTAAATTCAATTACACATTTCCTTAAAAGCATACTGAAATTATTTGAAATAATCAAATTTTGGGTTCCCCTTATTAGAATTATCTATAAATTTCAGCTTATATGATGAATAACTTATGTGTATTTATTTATTGCACAAAATTAATATTTTATGAACCAAATAGGATGGATATGAATTGAAAATGGATGAACGCTAATATTTTGATAAAATATTATGAAAATTGAGTTAAAGTGTTCATCAAGTTTTCAATAGAGAATGCATACAAACCTTCTCAAATCATTTGTTTTTATTTACATTGTTTTTATTCAAGAAAAATTAGTTTGGAAGAGTTGTAAGAATATTTTATTTTTCATGGAATAGATTAGAGCTATAAATATTGGACTAGACATGGGGAAAACTTACTATTCACATCAATTGTGATGATATTGCGGTTTATGGATCATTGGATATGAATACCAGTGTAAATGATGATGGAGATCATATGGAATAAATGAAAATGGAAATTGAATATTTCCTTCATGATTTTCAAAAAAAATATGAAAATTTAAATAGATATTTTAAGAGACAATTTTATACCGGTTTTACTAAATACAAAACATTTTCAGATATATTGAAGTTATATAATTTGAAATCTATAAGTGGATGGAGTGACACCGTCTTTACAGAATTACTTAGTCTTATGAATGATATGATACTAGAATAAAATGTTTACATATTTTTCTTCAAGTATCGTGAATCACTCATAAAATTTCTTAAGTTTGGATCATATTGATATAAGAAAAAAGATTCAAGTCCTTCAAAATTTGTATGGTACTTTCCTATCATTAAATGGTTTAGAAGACTAAATGGATTTTAGAAAAGTGTGAGACAATTAACATGGAATGCAGATACAATAATAAAATATGGGAATATGCATCATCCAACATATTCTCTTTAGTGGAAGAAAATTGATTATGAGTATCCTAAATTTGAAAATGATCTGAGAAACTTTTGTCTTGAATTTTCTATAGATGGAATAAATCTTTTTGGTGTATTGAGTATCACTCATAGTACATGGTACTTCATGTTGGTAAATTATAACATGTCATCGCGGTAATTCATGAAGCACAAATACATTATGTTGTCTCTTCTTATATGTGGACCAAATAAACCTTGTAACGATATTTATGTCTATTTGGATCCATTGATCGAAGATCTGAAACTGATGTGGCATACAGGTATTTTAATGTATGATGCTCATATAAGTTAATAATTCACATTGAGGGCCATGTTTTATGGGACGATAAATGAATTTCACTATTATGTAAAATTTTCAAGTTATAGCATTAAATTAATATTGTGGCGTCCCATTTTTTAAGAATTCACACACTTAGTTTAGTTGAAAAATTCCTCAATGACTATGTTTTTAGGAAATCAAAAAAATTTACCTCAACAACATAAATATCGATCCTGAACAACAACATTCGATGGAAATACCGAACAAGGTACAACACCATATCTACTAACGGGTGATTAATTGTTCGATAGAGTAAAATATATTGAAACAATTTTTATTAAAACATTTTCAAAAAACCTTACAAAATCAGGTTGGAAGAAGAGATCAATTTTATTTAAATTACCATATTGTAATTATTTTCATGTCATAAATTTTATTGATGTCATTCATATAGAAAAAAAATCTATGTGATAGTGTTATTGAAACATTACTAAATATTCCTAAAAAAATATGGCATCAATGATAGGTTGGACATGATTGACATGGGGATGTGGTAAGAGTTTTCATAGATAAAGGGTATAGGGTGGAATTTTATTCCTCTAGAAAAATACAATCTATCCATACAGGGAAATTTACAATTTTTTATTTTCCTTAATAGTTTAAAATTTCAATAGGGGTATTCATCAAATATCAAGAATGTCATTTCAATGACTAATTTGAAGTTATAGGGACTAAAATCACATAACTTTTATGTTTTAATTCAATATTTGATTCTAGTTTCCTTTATCTGCATTTTTCCTAAAAATGTATGACATACATTAACTAGACTGCTTATTTTTCAAATCCATATAAATTAAATTTATAGACAAATTGAAGTTTTCAATCATGAATAAATAGGTCGTAGTCATATTATGTAAATTATATATGTTCTTCCCACCATTATTCTTTGATATAATGGTTCACCTGATGATTCACCTAGTTAGATAGGTTTAACTATGTGGTCTTTTCCATTATAGATGGATGTACCTCATTGAACGGTATGTGAAGATTTTGAAAGGGTATATCAAGAATCAAAGTCGTCTAGGAGGTTTTATTGAAGAACGATATATTTTTAAAGAAGTTGTTGAATTATTTACCAATTACCTATCAGATGTTGATAGCATCGGTCTCCCAAAGTCTCTTCATAGCATACACCTTATGGGAAAAGGTATTTCTAGAATTTATGTTGTTACAATTACTATAATAGGTTAGGAGTAAGTTCACCTTTACATTTTATATAATAGAATAGATGTTGATCCATACATTGAATCCCATAAATCAATTATCAGATATTTGAATCCATAAAGGGAATAAGGATGGATATCAAATACATATAATCAATAGTTTATAGGATGGTTTCAAGATCATATTTATAAGGAGTTATCTAAAAATATGAATTCAATTTTCGAATGAATTTAATGGCAATCCAGGGGACCAAATGAAAATTTTATATCTTAAACTGGTTTTATAATAATTGGTTATATGATCTATAAAAAAGAACAAGATAACTCCAGTACGATGCAAAATAGTGGAGATACACTTTTGGTAGAAGTGATGCACATATCTGGTTCCAAATATAGAAATAAAATTTATGTTAATATTTCATATTTTTTCATTATTGAATAGATATACGAGTTAAACTATACAACATTTCAAGGGATGATTTTCCATTTCAAATGTGTTGAAAATAGGAGTGTAGTGAAAGTTGATGAAATTTTCTTTGTAAATATAAATTTCACTGTAGAAGGGGAAAAGGATGAGTCTTTCAAAATGGAATCACAAGAAGTGCAAGTATATTATGTCTTAGTTCCAGAAAACAATAACTAGTTGATTTTCTTACTAGAAACTAAAACAAATTTAGGGTCAAATGAAAATTAAATCAAGGATTCCCCTTTCACTGGGAGATCATAATCAGTTCATGTTAGTACCAATATTGAAAATGTATTATATGTTAGATGAGATCACAAAGAAGAGATTTGGATTCTCTATAGAGGATCCAAATCCCTTCAACCATAAAAAAATAAATAGAGTTCAATGAAAGGTTAAATTGTATTTTTATATACTATGTTTTTCCTCATAATATTATATGTTATCTGTTATATTAACATAATCTAAATTAAATGTTTTAATAATCATGTATACAAACAATGTCTTTTACACATGATAATGTTTCCAATCCCAGGGAAGAACAAATTGTCGATACTAAAACTATAGAATTATTAGGGGATCAATAGCATGTTTATTAAAAAAAATAATGACACAACAGCACAATATTGAATAAAATTATCAAGGCAAGAAGTAAGGGTATAAAATTTGAGGTTGGATGGAATCAATGTGGCCAACATATTGACCCCCACAAGTCAATGTTAATTAGTTATGTTAGGGTCACAGTGAGGATTAATGTACCAATTGGTATAAATTCATGGAACCATATCCATCCTATAATGAAGAAAACCCTTTGGGAAGATATAAAGGTATTTTTACGATATACTTTCTCTATTTTACCAAAAAAATTATATAACAAAACATGGATTTAATTTTCATTATTACTTATATATTTCATTTATTTTATAATATTTCTATAGGAAATATGTCTAAATAGCCACTATAAAATCCTATATAGGCTTCTGAACTCTTTTTACCAAGTTACATCTTAGGGATGTTGAGGGAAAAGTAAATCCCCAGCCACTATTTAGTTATGAACAGATTATAAAGTAGTAAACATGGAATGATTTCATCATTAATTGTAATGAGAAATCAATTTAGGTTCATTTTAGTCAATAATAAATTATTTTACTTCATTTATTTAATCCAAATTTATTAAAAATTGTTAATTTTTGAAAAATCAAAAGAGTGATGAAAATAAAGAACATGACTCAAAACCAATGTACACCTATTGAAAAGAAAGGATGGGGTATTTTTCACTAGATAATAAATTGGTATATATTTTAAATCTATAATAAAATTTTTATGTGATATGAAACGAGATATGTTCCTTCGTTTCTATTTATATTGATGAATCAAAATCTTTATCCACTTCAATCCCACATCATGTGTTGTAAGAAAGAGGCTCATGTAAATAAGGAGGGTAAACTAGTTGATGAAAGCACAAAAGAAATATGGGAAACATGTGTAATTATAACATAATAGAAAGTCATTATGATTTAAAGCAGTACTATATAAAAATATATGTTTATGTTCATATGTTTTTTATATGGTTTAGACAGAAAAATTAGTAGTGACCATAGTGGAAGAAAAAACTACTTTTAGTAGCTTTGAAGTAGCCAGAACAATATGGTTGCATTAGATGGTTAGTTTTTGGATTCTCTCCTCGAAAATATTTTGAGAAGACAAAACCTAAAGAATATACATGTAATATGATGAAATAATGTATACAAAATTATATTCTTTGCAAGATATTATTGTTTGATTTGGTTTAAAAGATCAATATATGTGAATGGATCGAAAAAAACTGGAAGTGGAATAAGTATCCACACATGGAGAACAAAATGGACCCTCTATCTTTGAGGCCAGTCATTCTCCTCTACCACATACCTTACCTGAGGAACTCATTTTTTTCATTATCTTTCTCCTAAATGTGAATCAAACAACTTTTGAAAAAATTATATTACTAAAATTCTATAGGGTAAATTTTTATGTGATTTCTATCAATCAACACCCATGCACTGCCTTGTTAAGAGGGGTATGGTGTATAATATCCCATGAGAAAAGATACACAATAAATAACTCTAAAAGGATCATATGATAGTGGGGATTCCGGTATCTTAGGAGTTGACCGTTGAGCTTCTTGTTTCATTTAATGATTCCAATATTACAACTGTAAATAATTCTATTGAAATTTTTATAGTATGGTGGTATAATATTATAAAGGTACATGAGGTATGCATTTAACAATTTTTTTATGAAAAATCAGTAAAATTTTATGAAAAAAGGTCTGAAGTGAGGTATTCTATTACAGATGGATAAAGAGATGGGGAAATAGAAGGTGAAATCAAGAAAATATAGTGAATTGACCATGAGATCAAAAGGACCTTCTCGGATTACCTTCTCTCTTTAAATTCTACATCATCATTTATTATCATTAAAAATTCATGTAGAGACCATATTTAAAGATAAAAATATGTCTTATATTCTATATGAAGAATAAATATTTGAAAATATCATTATAGATGTAGTTTTTCTCAAAAGTATAAATGATATTATTATGTTTGAATGGTCGAGAGCCTCGGTTTTGAATAAATGAATAAGGTACATTTTCATAATACATCTATCCAAATAGTGATATAATATATTCATTAAAGTTAATAACTATTCATATTTTTATAGGAATTTATATTACTATTATATAAAGGTAAAAACATGAAAATCACAATTTGGATTCATTAATCACTGTATCATTTCTACATAAAAAATCTTCGGAGAAGGAAGAAATTAATAAGAATAAAAATGATCTATATGATACGTTTGAGAAAAAATAATAGACGATAGACTCTTTTGATTCCTAAAATGTAGGGGTAAAACTATAAAATATAATCACATAAAATATATTTTTATTTTTTTAATTACTTATTTTTTTAGGCATCACTATATTTTGATCGCATTCAATATGGATACCCCATATATTTATTTTTTGGATCCAATGAAATTATATCCAATAAATCTACCATACATGATGTGTATTTTTAATTTTTAATATGCTACAACCAACATTTTATAAATAAAATTAAAATTATATTTTCA
The DNA here is from genome assembly GCA_963277665.1 of Viscum album. Classification (NCBI taxonomy): domain Eukaryota; kingdom Viridiplantae; phylum Streptophyta; class Magnoliopsida; order Santalales; family Viscaceae; genus Viscum; species Viscum album. The sequence continues at coordinate 1,280,069,463 of OY728142.1, read as the reverse complement.
TTATGTGCTTTAATAAAAAAAATTATGATAGGGAAGTCACTAAATATAGGTTACTTCATGAAATGAAGTCGGTGGATGAACATAAAAGCTTATGGATTAATTAAAATGGAAAACGATTAGGTACATATAGACAGATTTAACTATCAAAACATATTTCAAAAAAATTTACTTGTTTTGGCCAATGTTTTTGTAGTTTCTAAAGAATGATAATGACAATGATTGTGAATATTATGTTTTTAAATTTATGATAGAGATCATAAACCATGAAGAGACTAGCATCCCCAAAGAGGTAAATTACAAAGGTAATTAAAATTTCATTAAAAATATTTATTAATCATTTGTTTGTCTATATTTTCTCAGTACTACAAAGATTGAAGACAAACTTAAAACTCAAAAGAAGAAGTGAATTTTTTTAGAGATGAGTGGATAGAATACATGGTGTTGGAATTTTCACCATAAACAAAATTAGGTGATTACCTACTATGTTTGTGATCTAGTATGGGATATAACCTTAGAAATATATTTGGGGTTTGAAGAATTAGTTTCATAATACTTATATATTATTTATGATCTATTTATCAAGGAGAAGTATAATGGAGGAAATAAATTTGCTTAGAAGTGTTGTCCTACAAAAAATAAAATCATTGGGCAATGAAAGAGGCAAATGCAGAGGTATAGGTAGAGGCGGAGGTGGATGCGGATTCGGAGACTGAGGTGGAGAAGTAGGTAAAGGAGTGGACCGAGGTGGAGATGGAGATAAAGAATTGTCTAAAAAACAATAAAAATTTTAGGAAATGAAGTATAATGGAGATAATACCAAGACTGTGTTTGAGAAAAAATTATTTAAAAGAGCACACAACCCATGTAACTTAAGATAAGATCCATTGTCAAAGTGTTTTAGGTTTATTATTTAAAAAAATCGCCACTTTTTTTAGTGATTTTTTAAAATAATTTAAGTAGAGGAACTTTTTTTAGAAACAAAACAAACACCAATTATTTTTTATACTGATTATTATAGGTTATGTTTTTTATTATCACATTACAAGTACTATAAAATATTATTGATGTGTAAAATAAACCCAACACCAAGAAAAAAATGAACAAAAAATAGATTCAGTTTCTTTACCATGGCTTATCTACACTATAAATAAGGGATCTTAGTAGAATACAACAACCCAAATAAGAAAATTTTCAATATTTGTAAACTAAAATTTATACTAAGAACGCAGAAATTCATAATCTATAAATTCCCTAATTAAGGTAACTTCAAAACAAAATATAGAAATTATATAAGTGGAATCTTAGTAATAAAATGTGTGTGGATGAATTCATTCATGAATACAAACAAAAATAAAAGGATAGTTCCTTATATTATGTAAACAAATATTTCATCTTCATGATGAGAATAGGCCATCATAGGCATTAAAGAGCTCACATGTTGCATCTGTAAAGAAGATAAATGTAAATAAAACCAATAATTCAACATTACAAACATAATTAATTAAAAAAATTTACATATACCTACCATATAGAAACCATTCATGTATTAAGTAGTGGATCCATTAGTCACTTTAGGGTCATAAATCACCAATCCAATCATCAAATAGGTATATAATACAGCTCAAATGTTTGAATAAGTATGTTTCCACTAGTTTTTCACTAATATGCATGTGAACATTCATTATATAAAATTATTCATTTTCAAAAAATCATTAATAAAAAACTCAAAATCATTCTCGATAAAAAATACATGAAATTGGGGATATACAAATTTTGATGAACAAACAATGATAATGTTATGTTAGAGTTTATCATCACCATGAATAATGAAAAGGATTCACTAATCTATAGCAAAATCCTTAAGACTTAATGGGTTCACTATATTTTAGTGTCATTTGGATGATATAAAGGGTTATACTAATGTTTAATACTATCAAAAGGGGTAAAAATTTATAATGGAGTTTAGTGTCTTCTAAAAATACATAATGGGTCGCACAAAATTTGTTTCCATCAAATAAGTTAAATGGTTATGGGGGATTTTTTACTCTATATTATGGTGAAAGGGAAATATATATTTTATTATTTCAGTCAATTAACTCTAATGTATTTACACTAATGGTTAATGTTTTCTAGGAATAAATAAATGGATACACTAATTTTTAGTATAATCCATGAATATATAATTTGTTATGCTAGTTTTTTGTAGCAAATAAGAATTAAAATGTTTATATATGAGTTTTACACCATCCCAAAAGGATAAAAGTATTACAGGAATTTTTTGTAATACATGAATGTTATGCTATTGTAAAGTGGTTAAATATATCATGTTGTTGGGATTTAGATTCTAAAATATTTTTTTAGGGTCATGTAAGATTGATTAAATTCCTTTTATTTTAGTTTCATATGATCATGAATAATTATATTATACATTAATGATATATAACTATAAAAAAATCCTTTTAGTTTATTTTCTCATAATTTTATCTACTTTTTTAGTTAATTTTCTCATCATTTTTATCAAATACTTATTTTGTTAATTTTTATAGAGGTCATGAAGAAATTACTCTTTCAACAAGGATGAGTCACCCCTTTAATATAATCATGAAAATTTAAATTAGTACTACTTATTTATTTACTTTTCTCACCATTTTATCTACTATTTTTATATTAATTTCCTTATAATTTTTATATAATTATTATTTATATATTTTTCATAGATCTTTTGGGAAGTCATATTTTTTATTTAACCATCTTAAACAATCCAAAAAAGAGAGAACATGTTTCTTTTGGATGAGGAATTTCAGGTATCATGGGTTTTCCTCTTCCATAAAAATGGAACATTTATTTCTTTTATAGATTGGTGCATATGATTGAAAAAGAAAACACACATCACATACTAAATCAGCCACACCTCAATATAATACACAGTGTATTTGGTATGACTCAAACTTTATATTTTTAGTTTATAATTTAAATTTTTGTTTAAAACACACATCACATACTCAGAACTGAGAAAATACATTCCCCAAGATTCGAACTACATTCACCTATATCTATATTTTACCAAAGAAATTTAATGAGTTAAAATAAAAATTGGTTGGTTGGTTCTTTTTGAATATTTAAAAAACTTATTCTCTTGCACAAGCTTTCTAATATTTATTTTTTCATAGTAAAATCATTTTCCATATAATTTATGTATTGTTTCACATTTATTTTTAATTTATTTATTTATAGTATTACTCATATAATAAGATTTTTCTTATATAGGTGGATTATTTTTTTCGAGTTGGGGTGGCTTGTTTGAAGCTTCACTTTCTCATGAGATATTGGACTTTGAATCTATAATTGAGATAATAACAATAAGTAAATGGGTTAATAATGTATATAACCATCATGAAAACTTTAATTCATATTAATTATTTAATTAATTTTATCATCATTTTTTCTACTATTTATAAGTTAATATCCTTATCATTTTTATCTAATACTTATTTAGTTTTCTTTAGAAATATTTTGGGAAGTCATATTCTACTTTCAACTATCTCTAACAATCCCGAAAATAGATAACATGTCCTCTTCTGGTGGAAGATGAAACCCCATGCTTCTAAAAACTTGAACGGTTTCAAGGAACATGAAGTTTCTCAACCATCACGATAGAACATGTTATATCTTTTCTATATTTTTATAGATAGTTTAAAGTAGAACACATATTGAATACTCAATCAAACTCACCTCAATCTGATATACAGTGACCTCAGTATTAATTAGACTTCATGTTTTTAGTTTATAATTTACATTTTAGTTCAAAACACACATCACATACTAAAAATAGAGAAAATGTATTAAGATTGTTTTGTTACTTTATTACAACAATCCCATAAGTAATTTTTTATTTTTATTAATCATCTGCACCTCAATCTGATGTATGGTGTTCCCGGTATGACTCTAACTGTGTCTTTTTATTTAAAATTGAAATTAATTTTAGTAAAAAAGACAAGTCAAATACTAAAAAATGAGAAAATGAACTCGGATTATCTTGATAATTTAATAAAATGATTTATAATTCATTTTTTATATTTAAAAATTATTCTCACATCAAACCAACACACTATGTAACCAGTATGACTCAAAGTGTGTGTTTCCTGTTTAAAATGACATTTTAGTTAAAAAGAAAAGTAACATATGCTAAAATGATAAAATAAATTATAATTATTTTTATACATTAGTAAAATGGTTTATAAGTCATTTGGGAAATTTAGGAATCTTTCACACCTCAATATGATGCACGGTGTGACCGTTATGACCCCAAGTGCATCATTTTATTTAAATTTGACATTAATTTTAGTAAAAAATAAAAGTTACATACTTTAAACTGAGAAAATGCATTCAGATTTTTTAATACCTTATTAAAATAATCCATAAGTAATTTGGTACCTTTAAGAATTATTCTAACCTTAATCAAACATAGGATGTGCCCAGTATGACTCAAAGTGTCTATTATTAGTTTAAAATTGACATTTTAGTTCAAAAATTAGAACTCACTTAAAACAAAGAAAACACAATCATATTATCTTTATAATTTATAAAAATGGTTAATAAGTTATTTTTGACATTTAGGAATTAGTCTCGCCTCAAAATGATGCATGATGTGACTATTATGACTCAAAGTGTGTATTTCCAGTTTAAAATGGCATTTTAGTAAAAAAAAAAGATATGTTACGTACTCAAAACTTAGTAGACACATTTTGATTGATTTTATGCTTTTTAAAAACAATCCATAAGTCATTTTGGAAATTTAATAATCAGGTGCACCTCAATCTTATAAACAGTGTGACCGGTATGACTCCAAGTGTGACTTTTTATTTAAAATTGACATTAATTTACGTAGAAAACACAAGTGATGCGTTCAAAACTAATAAATATCGTCTATATTGTTTTGATAAATTAGTAAAACAATACATAATTCATTTTTTATGTGTAGGAATTAGTTTCACCTCAATTCAATACATGATCTTTCTGATATGACTCAAAGTGTCCTTTATCAATTTAAAATTGACATTTTAGTTCAAAAAGTGTCACTCAATGAAAACTAAGAAAACACGATCATTTTTATTTATAATTTAAAAAAATTATTTATAATACATTTTTAATTTTTAATAATCATTATCACATCAAACTGAAACATGATGTGACTCGTATTACTCAAAGTGTGTGTTTCTAGTTTAAAATGACAAGTTAGTAAAAAACTAAAGTGACATACTCAAAACTAATGAAACAAATTTTAATTGTTTTAATAATTTAGTAAAATTATCCATACATAATTTGGGACATGTAGAAATCAACCTCACTACAAACCAACACACGACGTAAACTTTATGACTCCGTTTTCATCTTTTTATTTAAAATTGACATTAATTTTAGTAAAAAAGAAAACGGGCCTGCTCAAAATAGAGAAAATACATTCATATTATTTTCAAACTTTATAAAAATGATCCATAATTCATTTATTACGTGTAGGAATAATTCTAACCTCAATCAGATGCACGATGTGCCCAGTATGACTCAAAGTGTCTGTTATCCATTTAAAATTGATATTTTAGTTCAAAAAGTTCCACTCACTAAAAACTGATAAAAAGTGCTCATATTATCTTGATAATTTATTAAAAAAATTAATAATTAATTTTTTTATTTTTAGAAATAAGTATCACATCAAACTGACACATTATGTGACTGGTATGGCTCAAAGTGTGTGTTTCTATTTTAATATGACATTTTAGTAAAAAAAACATAGGTGACATACTCAAAACTAATAAAACACATTATGATTGTTTTTATACTTTATAAAAAATTATCCGTAAGTTATTTGGTACATTTAAGAATTATAATTACCTCAATCTAATGCATCTTGTGACTGATATGACTCCAAATGCATCTTTTTATTTAAAATTGACATTAATTTTAGTAAAAAAGACAACGAGCATACTCAAAACTGAGAAAACACATTCATATTGTTTTTATACTTTATTAAAATGATACATAAGACATTTTTGACATATAATAATCATCCAAACTTAAATGTGATACACTATATGATCGGTATGACTCAAAGTGTCTGTTATCAATTTAAAATTGATATTTTAGTTCAAAAATTATCAATCTATTAAAACCAAGAAAATGCACTCTAATTGTCTTGATAATTTATGAAAATGATTCGTAAGTCATTTTTTATGTGTATGAATTATTCTCAAATCAAAATAACACATTATGTGGCCGTTATGACTCAAAGTGCGTGTTTCTAGTTTAAAATGTAAATTTAGTAAAAAAGACAAGTGACTTAATCAAAACTGATCAAACATATTTAGATTGTTTTTATAAATTATTAAAAGGATCCATAATTTATTTGGGAAATTTTGTAATCATCCTCATCTCAATCTGATACATGATATTCCCAATATGACTCTAAGTGTGTATTTTTATTTAAAATTGGCATTAATTTAAGTGAAAAAGACAACTCACCAACTCAAAATAGATCAAATGGATTCGTATTGTTTGGATACTTTAGAAAAATGATCCATAAGTTATTTTTTGGAATATAAGAATCATCCTCACCTCAATCTAATACATGATGTTCCTAGTATGACTCAAAGTATTCATTATCAATTTAAAATTGATATTTTAGTTTAAAAATTATCACTCAATGAAAACCAAGAAAATGTGATCGTATTTTCTTGATAATTTATAAAAATTATTCATAATTAATTTATAACTTGTTAAAAAAAATTCTCACTTTAAACTAACACATGATGTGACTGCTATGACTCAAAGTACGTGTTTCCAGTTTAAAATGGAATTTTAGTAAAAAATACAAGTGATGTACTCAAAACCAAGAAAATGTATTCATATTGTTTTAATAATTTATTAAAATGATTCATAATTAATTTGGGATGTGTTGGAATCATCCACACCTCAATATGACACATGGTGTGACCGATAAGACTCCAAGTGTGTATTTTTATTTAAAATTGACATTAATTTTAGTAAAAAATATAAATGACATAATCAAAAATGATAAAATTAATTTATATTATTTTCATAATTTAGTAAAATAATATATAAGTCGTTTGGGGTGTGTAAGAATTAGACTCACCTCAATCTGATACATGATGTGTCCATTATGACCCAAAGTGTCCGTTATCAGTTTAAAATTGACATTTTAGATCAAAAAGTGTCACTCAATGAAAACCAATAAAATGTGATCAGATTGTATTGATAATTTAGGAAAATGGTTAATATTTCATTTTTTTGTGTAGGAAGTAGTATCATGTCAAACTAACACATGATGTGACCGACATGACTCAAAGTACGTGTTTCTAGTTTAAAATAACAATTTAGTAAAAAATACAAGTGACTTACTCAAAACTGAGAAAACACATTTGAATTGTTTTGATACTATAGGAAAACAATCTATAAGTGATTTGGGATATATAATAATCATATTCACCCTAATCTGATGCACGGTGTGATAGATATGACTCGAAGTGAGTCTTTTTTATAAATTAAAATTAATTTTTGTAAAAAGACAACAGACCTACTCAAAACCAAGAAAACACATTATTATTATTTTAATAATTTATGAAACATATATATAATTCATTTGGTATATGTATTAATCATATAAACCTCAATTTGATACGCTATCTTCTCGGTATGAATCAAAGTGTTCATCATTATTTTAAAATTTACATTTTAGTTCAAAAATTATCACTCACTGAAAAATGAGAAAACATACTCGGATTATATTAATAATTTAGGAAAAAATTCATAATTATTTTTTATGTGTAGGAATCAGTATCACATCAAATTTAAACATAATATGATAGGTATTACTCAAACTATGTGTTCCGGTTTAAAATGAAATTTTAGTAAAAAACACAAGTGACAAACTCAAAATTGAGAAAACACATTTTTATTTTTTTGATAATTTATTACAATGATCCATAAGTCATTTGAGACATTTAAGAATCATTTTCAACCCAATATGATTCACAGTGTGACTGTTATGACTCTAATTGTGTATTTTTATTTAAAATTGACATTAATTTTAGTAAATAAGACAACTGACGTACTCAAAACTAAGAAAATGCATTCATATTATTTTGATACTTCAGTAAAATTATCCATAAGTCATTTTTTGATTTTTAGGAATCAAATGAACCTCAATATAATACACTACATGCTCAGTATGACTCAAAGTGTTTGTTATCAATTTAAAATTGACATTTTAGTTCAAAAAGTGTCACTCACTAAAAACCAAGAAAAATCACTTGGATTGTATTGATAATTTATTAAAATTATTTATTAGTCATTTGGGATGTGTAAAAATTAGTCTCATGTCAAACCAACACATGATGTAAACATTATGACTCAAATTCTTTCTTTCTAGTTTAAAATGAAATTTCAGTAAAAGAGAAAAGTGATGAACTCAAAACTAATAAAATGCATTCAGATTATTTTTATAATTTAAGAAAATGATCCATAATTCATCTAGGATATGTAATAAACAGTTTCACCTTAATTTGATGCACGGTGTGATTGATATGACTCCAAGTGTGTGTTTTCAATATATAAGTATAATTTTAGTTTAAAATGCACATCACATCTCCAAAACTGAGAAATCGAGCCAAGATTATTTTCTCATCATTCTATGTTCTATTACTTAATTAATTTCCTTATTATTGGCCCCCTCTAAATGAGAATCAGCAAAAAATAAAAAGGAAGAGATGCCTAAATATGGGTATTATTGTCCCTGAAAAAGAAAAGGATTAAGAGAGTAGTCAAGACTCAACAATCACATGAACTCTTAAGATATACACTATTTCATGACCACCATAAAAAGACATATGAAGGAAACATGTGTAGTTAATGGCCTATAGAAGATCCAGTGAGGCTCCCTTTGGTGAGTCCTTTTACTCTCATAAAGGTTCCCAGGACAACTAGTGTTCATGTTGAGGCTATCATATGAGAACCCCCAGGAAAAGTGTCTTGTAAATCATAGGATTCCTAACAAACCATTCAAAAACCCTTCAAAAATAGGAGGAAAATATCTAAAATGAGGGAGACTCTTACAATCGTAAAATTCACACGACGCATCACTGATGGGAAGAATATTTGTCCTTGACAACATTCAATCCAACTCACAAGATCCCCAACCTTTGTAAAATAAAAAAAATAGGGAGGATTTGAGATCCTCTCATGGTTATAAAAGTCTCACAACACACCAATGGAAATCCGCAAGACACCATGAGACCCTAGCAATATGTCTGTCTCGTCTCATGAGAGTCCGCTGGCACGCCATCCTCATCATGTGAATGGCTTCGGGTATGTCCAAGATACCTTATGCTCCCCCTTTTTCTCTATAAGGAAAGATGTATATGATTTTCCATGAAATGATCATGATTATTCACAAGACCTTATTGTTCACACGACACATCACCAACAAGTAGAATTATTTTCTTCAAAAACATTCACTCAACCTCACGAGATCCTTAAACTTTGTAAAATAAAACAAAAGAAAAAAATATGGAGGTGGTGGGAGCCTCTCACAGTCTTAAAAGTATCGCGAAATTCCCCTGGGTGATCCAAAATACACCACGAGACTCTAGTGACATATCCACCTTGTCTCGTGAAAGCCCGCTGGCACGCCATCCTCATCACGTGAAGGGCCTCAAGTATATCCAGGTGACCTTGTGCTCCCCCATTGGCTTCATAAGGATAAACTTATAGAATTTTACATGAAATGTTCGTGCATATTCACAATACCTTATTGTTCATGTGATGCATCACCAATAAGTATACTTATTTTCTTCAATTACATTCATTCAACCTGACAAGATCCCCAATCTTTGTAAAATAAAACAAAGGAAATAAAAAAGAAAGAAGGTGGGTGATCTCGCAGTCATAAAACTCTTGTGATGCACCAAGAATGTATGTAGTATGGTCTTTCAATACCCCTTGAAAATAAATAATGATTTCAAAAAGTCCTCTTGAAAATCCATCATTGTCTCACAGAAAGTCTGGGACAAAGCTTCGAGCATAATGCGAAAGCCTTTTAGCAGGCACCCTGATCTCACAATCGAACTTGTACATGTTGGACAGACAATATGAAAGTCCTTTAGAATGAATGAATGATTCAACAATTCCCCATAAATTGTAAATAATATAATAAAGGATGCATTGAAGGGAGGTACTCATGGTGAATAAAAATCAGGCGACACCCTTGAAGTGATCCATGATAGGGATTCACGAAGATGCATGACACTAAAGCCCTTCTCCGACACCATCCTTGATTCTCGCGATATTCTCCATGAAAAATAGCTAATAACTAGGGTGGAGAGGTATATGAATACCCCTCCACAACATGAAAATTCACCAATACCTCTATAATCTCAAACACAAGTTGGATTTTTGGCATCTAGACGCACCGGTGCACCAAATCACTAGGGAGGATTTCTCAGAGTGGCTGATCATGTGACCGGAAAAATTTATCATCAGGTAAGATCTGGGGAATGTATAGAGTAATCATGTGTAATTCATAAACACTCCACATTATCATTATAGTTCACACAAATGATTTTTTATAGGACACGTGAAGAACATCCCCACATATGCTAGATCACACGAGACTTAAAAATAAGCTAACACCGAATAAATCTAAGGCACTTGCGATAAAAGGATAGAACAGAGAATAAGGAAATGGGAGACTCATGTGAAATACAAATACATTGATCCTTATAAGATTCATGTGAACCATCCAAGACACATAACAACACCATGACATATCGCCTAGATCTTAAAACAATCCATTGGCATTTTATTTGGATCATGTGAAGTCCTCTGGATGTGTCAAGCCAAGTCACAAGGAACCCCCATAGTAATGCCACCCAAGTCTCGTGAATCCCTCCAAGATTCCCATATAGACCTCATAGTTCCCTTCATACATGTTGATCAACTCATATGGAGACACTATTGTATGTCATCTAGGTCCCACGGTGGCAGCCGAGCATGTCAAACGACTCATGTGACACACTTTGGGCATGCTAACCAGGTCTCACGTGGTCCTCTAGACATGTCATCCAGGACACATGACACCCTCTAAGACATGTCACATTGACACTTGAGACTCCCTCCAAGTGTTTCAACCAGCTCTCATGATGAGACCAGGGTACATCAGTTAGATCATGCGACACTCTCTGGACATGCCCGCCCAGATTATGCGATGCCTTCCAAGGTCAATCAGACAGTATTGCAATGCCCTCTGTACATATCAGTCTTTATCATGTGACAACCCTCAGAAATTACATCCAATGTATATTAAATCCCGTGGACATTCCATTTGTATCATGTGATTATCCTATGAAATGTTAATTATACATCCTCTGACATGTCAAACAAGCAATCAAGGCATGTCGAGGGAACAATCAACATAGGTCAGGAAGGAAAACATATCAGGTCCTTGGTATAAGGACCCGACCTTATTACATTACATAATATTGAATTTAGTTAAGAAATCACTTCAATTAACATTAAGTATCTTTTAAAGGTTATAGATTTAGATAATTGGTACATTACACATTCATAAAATTACACATTATTACTTAGTGGATACCATAAAAGCAGTATTTATTTCTTGAAAAATATAAAACTTTTCACATAAAACATGATTTCTTTGACTAATATTCAAACATTTAACTTGGATTCCTTGTTTTTCTTACAAAAACTTATAACCTATGAAAATCATTTAAAAACTTGTGATGAGCACAAAATCTCAGTAAGGGGTATAAAAAGAAGGAAATAACGCATCAGTCCATGAATACTTATAACGTATGAAAACATTTTCAAAAGACGTACTTGTCACCCATAAATATATACTTACTTTGTGAAACATGATATTTATAAAATATTCCCACAAAACAAGAGAACATAAATATTACCATAAAGGTATATTGTGGAATTACTTACATAATATTTTAACCCTCACGTCTACCTTATAATTTGTAACCCTCACGGTTACCTTATAATTGTGAAACCATCGCAGTTACACATGGAGTAACCATACAGACAACCTCCAACTTACACATACCCAATGAATTGGAGGGAGATATAGGTCCCAACATTCATCGTAAACAATTAACAAGAACCAGAACATAATCATACAACATTAATAATCACATAAAAACATTTCTTTTGAATTTTGTAAAACAGATTTGTAAAAGATGATTTTAAAAGAAAATCCCCTTATAAATATCATACAATTGAAGACAGACTTAATAGAGTAGATGTAATATGTATATACAAAGTAAATACACATAATTAAACATAATATAAATAGGACCCATCACACAAACAATTTTAATACCACATAAATAACGAAGTATAAGGTTAACCCAAAGAATGGAAATTGGGTTAAGAATTTTCATACCTCGGGTTTGTCTTACTTAAAACTCATTTAAACCTCCTGTATAATGGTTAAAATAGTGTTATTAATATATTAAGGAATCATTACCATCTTTATAATACCTTATATGATCATTTAATTACATCATTTCACCCTTTAATTGTTAGTATTTTGTTCCTTGCATTGTTTTGGGTGTTCTTTACGTGTTTTCCATGATTGGTTCATGATTGTTGTTCTTGTCAATTGGAATTGAAACTCCAGAATTGTAATGGATTAGTATTTAAATATTTCCAGTACCATAAATTATATAATTTATCATTATGAATTATTACATGAGGATGATTCATAAGTTAAAACATTAATGATGTTCATTTAGATCATTTTAGTGGTTCTTTGATAATAACAACATCATTTTGTTTTATAAATTAAAACCTTGTGTAAAAAAGAATTACAGAACAATGGATGTGACATAATACATATATTATAACATGTTTAAACCTTAAAAATAGTCTCATGACCAGCCTTTAATGAATAAATAAAATTTAAATCACATCGTCCTTGATGTCGGTAATTCGACACATCACAGACAATGTTTTTAATTCCTTGAATAAGTGAGGGAGGAGAAGAAGATTGATGATTAATTTTCAATGACAATAAGAACATCCAGAATATACAATATTTTATATCTTTCATTCCTCTTGGATAAGAGGATGTGAGTAAAGAATAATAAAATAATGGAACTCAAAATAAAAGAAAATTTGAGAAATTCCTTACGAAAACTCGACAGCCTAACGGCATCGTTTCAATTTTCATAAAATAATTTGATGAGAGAAAATGGGTTTCTCATAATTATTAGATAATATGGATATTAAGGGGTATATGGAATGAAATATCCTAATATAATCCAAAGGTAATAAAAAAGAATAACATAAAATGAAAGGAAAGAAAGAAAATAAAAGAGGATGTTTACCTCTTGATCTCTTCTCCTTGAGATCCTTATTAAGGCCTTTGGTTTTGGCCTTTTGGTGAGACCAGAAGCTCTAGGATGTGGGGAAGACCCTTGGAAGGAGTATTGGGAAGAACTTAGGTAATTATAAAGGCTTCAAATGTAACACTCGAGACTTTTATGAGAAATATTTTGTTTTTATGTTATATAAATCATCAAAGGGATCTTTCACTACACACAACACTAGCTTGGCTTTCTTTACACGCAATCGTGACCTTCCTCGATAGCTTGCATCGTACGCAATACCGAGTTTCACTAAACAACGATATGCTATTAAAATATTATTAAAACTAGTCATTATGAATAGTTATAACCACTTTTTGAAATTTTGTAAATTTCATCTTTCAAAATGGACTTCATTTTTGGATTCAGAATATCGAAATTAGCCTAGGGTGAAATTTTGGTATTTTTCTGAGAACTTTCAATTTTGGATGAATAGTGAAAACACTGGGTTACTATTTAAAAACTGAATTTTTATTTAAATAATTATTTATTTTATTTATCTTAGGTCAAAATTGATACATAATACCTTTATAAGTTCAAATTAATTCATTGGAGTCATTTTATAATAATTGTAGATATATAAAAAAATTTATTGAACTTTTGACCGTCTTTTACCCACCTCCTAGGAGAATTTGCAAATTTACATAAAACTTAATTTTACCGCTTCTGTGAGTGGAATTTAAAAAATCTGAGAGACACGGTTGATTTCAGTAAGTAAAATGTGGTTCAATGAGATGAAAATAATTTTTGGTGAATAGTAACTTTTTACTTTTAATCACCACGGTTAAAATTAAATAGGGTAATTAAGGGTAAAAATGATATTATTATTAACCTAAAACATGTCCTAATTCTATTAGATAAGTTTAATTCGACCAAAAATAACCTTAGGAATAAAATATGACCATTTAGGCCCCCTTGGATTAGATTAGGACATTTATTATTAATTTATTTAAAGAAGGGTTAAAATAGTTAAAATCAAAGTTTTATCACTAAAACATTTTTAATATAGGGTTATAGATAAGATAAATTAGACTATAAATATTAATTATAAAGATAAAAAGGTTTCCTACATAATGGTAGTTTATTTATAATTTTTAGATATTAAATAATTTAATTTATTTATGACACAATGATGATCCAGTAATTATATTATTAATGAAATATTGACAAAAATGATGTTATAAATACCCAAATAAATGTAATTTGATTATTTTTATGAATTAAAATAATTTTATATGTTAATATGACATGTTAGTATTGATTTAATTAACGTTTTTTGAACTAATATTTCTTTTATGGTTTTCACAAAAATCAATTACCAAATAGTGTCAAAATTGACATAAAATAGTTTTTAAAACAAATATTATATTATTAATTGTTATTTTATTCCTAAAAATATAAGGTTCGGCCAAATGACTTAGATAAGGTTATATATATTAATAATAAACAACTTGGGGTTCTTTTGGCTTGTTATGGTAAGTTTGTTAACCTTATAGTGTAAGAAAACAAAAAGACACGATAAAAGTAAAATTATCTAACTTAAAGTTAAATATAAATGATAAGGTTAAAATAGTAACCTAAAATTGTCCAAATTCTATTGGATGAGAGGATTTAAACCCATACTCACCTTAGATTCTAAATAAATCAATTTTGAGCTATTAAAAACTGAATATTACTTTATAATAAAATAATATTTTTAGTTTCTCCAAAGGTGCCACTCTCCTCCCTTATAAAAGGGCACCTCCTTCCTCTCTTCATCACACCACTTTGAGCCTTCAAGCTCGGAAAACCCATAAAAATTTATCCTCTACACTTTCCTAGAAACATCCTAGAGGTCCCGGTATTCTTCAAAGACCAATTTTAGTTCCCTAAAAGGAGGTCTCAAAGAGGCACTTCAAAGAAGATGTAATGTCCGTTACAGATTCTTTCAACTTTATTTCTTCTTCCACTTCTTCTTCTTTAGTTGTTTAATTATGAAGTAATAACATCAGTATAACTCATATAATTATATGTTATTATAATTATGAAACAACCCTATTTCACCATCTATCCATCCTACAGAAAACGAAATCACCGCGCGTGCGTACGTACAGAATACCGTCTCCACGCCGTGGTGTAATCTATTTTCCACCACCACATTACTTGGATGGGTATAATGGTGTAAAGAATAAATATATATGATTATTGTAAATTGATATTGATTCTGAAATAGTATACATACACTCCAATAAAATTTCATGATCATGGGAATGATATCATCGCTCGTGCGTACGTACGGAATACTATCTCCACGATGTGATGTGACTCGTTCTACATGATCTTCATTGCATAATGACTATATAAATTAATTGAATGAATAAATATGATATATATTACACTAATAAAATTCTGGAAATGAGGTATCTATAACCTAAAAAGAAGAATAATAATTTATTCAACAAAACACGCATAAGAACAAAAAGCAATAAACACCTGAATAACAAGTAACAATGAAAAATTACTAATAAGAAGCTAAGAATATGACCATATATGATATCATAAAAATAATTATGATTCTGGAATAAGTCAATAACATTATTTAAATCATTATACAGTAGTTTCGGACACTTACGAAGCAAATCGGACCTAAGGTAAGGGATAAATTTTCAATCTCATTTTTTTATCCGAGATTGCTTATACATAAGTATTTACTGGGGTTACGTTTATCATCCATGACCATGTTTTCTAAAAATGTTTTCATAAAATGTTTACTATTATTCCATGAATGTTTAAAGTCATTATTACCCTTTATTGACTTTTTACCACATTGTATGGATGGAATCTTTCCTTTGGTTACCATATAAGGTACTTTTTGACTTTTATGGCAAAAGTACGAGAAGAATGTTTTTTTAACTTATATGGCATGAAAGGATTTTTATGGTTTTATAAAGCCTTATTTTCATGAAGCTTCCTCCAAAATATTTCATGACTATTTTCAAGAAAATATCTTTCTTTTAAAATTGCATGACGTTTTGTGAAAAGAAATTGATTTTAAGAAGAAAGGATATTTTCCTCAAGAATTCATTTCAAATGTTTTATCAAAACCATTTTCCATATAAGATGACTTTATTTCATATGTGTATGTTTCAAGTTTAATGTCTCTATGATTTACATGGTTTCACTTTTATTATGATGAAATTTCCATTTTTTATATGGATTATGAGATGATGGGATGATGTTTATGAAACCCATTTTATTCTTTGGGTTATGGTGAATGTTTTAAGTTTATTTTGTGGCACAAGTAAGAATGATTTCATTATGAGAAGGGTGGGACCTATATCTCCCTCCAATTAATTGGGTAAAGATTTATATCTCATGAGCTAGACTTGGCTGGAACAGCAGGTTAAACCGGTTTAGTGAAACAGGACTGAAACGAGGAGTGAACTTGGTTCAGAAATGGACTTTGTCCGCTAAGATAGTCTTGGAAATGAGTCTTGACTAATAAGAAATGATTCTCTATGATTATGTGTGTATGCCACAAAGTTTCATGTTTTAAGTTATGATTATTGGGATTACATTTCACTACTATGATTTATCCCATGTTATGAAATTATGATCTCTTTTGCAGGTTAAGATTTCCAAAATATTATGTTCTTATGAATATGATGTGATTGATATTTCTTTTGTTTACCCTTACTGAGCATTTGAGCTCACCCTTTTGTATGTTTTCTTTCCCCAGGTCAGGAAGAAGGTTATTAAGTAGGATATGCCAAAAAGGGGACTCTAGATATGATGAAATAAATGGGAGACAACGTAGATGATTTATGAACCAGTTGTTTATGTTTCCCAGTTTCTAAAGACACTATACTTATACGGTCCTTTCATGGTTTTGTTACATGTTGTAATAATTGTACTTAAATATTGAATTAATAACAATGTATGTAAAGTATGGGTTGTTATATTAGAGGTGTGGGAGGAAGAGGGGAATGAGGGTGGTATTTATAGTTGAGGGGAGGGTGTATTTTTCATTATTTTAATCATTATTATAATATTTTTGCTCAAGACTATGAATAATATTAATTTATGTGATCCCAAATAGTAATAATGTCATTTTAGTTTGAACAAAGTGGTATTAAATCACTTATTATATCATAAATAGTGTATTTAACTGATAATTTGAATATGCGGTATTTTATCGTATTTAACTATTCATTGAAAATTCAAGAATTTCTGGAAAATCCCAAAAATTTACCCTTACCATTTTTCGATGTTTATAATTAAAAAATGAATTCCATTTTTTGAAAATAAATTTCTAAATATCATTAATTTAATTTTTAAATAAAATCATACTTAATTCAAAAATTAATAATTTAAAAACTATAACTGATTTTATATCACATTAAAAAATTAATCAAGATGTCATTATCATAAAGCCTTAATAAAATAAAATAATAATAAAATTAACTATCCATTAGGTTCATATTACCATTCATATTACTATTCATAAGGGTATGTTACTATTCACCAAAAAAACAAGTTGGCTCTATTAGACTCCAAATAACATATTGAACACAATTGTAGATGACCGTTTTTCGAAATTCAAAACATAGATATGGAAAAATTATTTTTAAAGGATAGTTATAAATATCTAATTAAAACAAAGTTTCATGCATTTCCATTTATTTTTAAAAAACCTTGGGGTGTTACACTTGGGGCATCCTAGGACTTTATAACCTTGTTCATAATTAGTGTGTAACCCCCAATTATTATGGAAACATCAGCGTGTAAGCCCTGAACCACGGCATAATATAACATTTCTCTTATACAAGGTAAACCCCATTGTGTAATCCATGACCAACTGAACTATGAGAACTTTGATTCCTACCGTAAATAGGATATGTAAGACACCTCCTTAAGGCTTGATCTCCCACCATGTCTCCCACATTTCAACCACCAAGATCTAATAATTCTCATGTGTTAATCATACTACCTCATCCATCAATGGACTGAGAAGTCGTCTGAACTATTATAACTCTAATTCTTTCCATAACCAGGATATGTAGGATTCCTCCCTAAGGCCTAAGATCTATATTAAATCATCCAAGGGTTTTCCCGATGCATAGGCCCTAAATTCACATGAATTGAAGATGATTACTTTCCATCCCTAATTTCTCACATCGAGCATAGCTTATGTGGTCTTAGAAATGTGAAATGGAATATCATTCGCATCGTGAATCTATAATAACTAGGGAAATCTCAGCATTAAACCCCCGATGAAAGGCATGATATAAACCTACCCTATATAAGGAAATCTACCTTGGGGCCAGTCCCAAGGGTGTGAATGAACTAAGATAACTTTGATTCCTGTTATAACCTAGATATGTAGGAATTCTCCCTGAGACTCGAGCTCAAATATTCTATGCCTAAGAGCTCCCACATATATCCTTTCTACATGATGTTAAAATGTATAGTTTTAATAAACTACATGGGTTTTAATTCTAGAAGTAGCTAGGATATGTACAATGCCTCATAATGGATCAATATCCTCCTCGATATATTAATTGCCTCCTTACATAGTAGAAAATTATGAAGTGTTTGGTTATACGACTTTAACATATAAGTAGTAGTTCATTACTAGGAAATGGATGAGGAACCCCAGATGCATATAGATAGATTCAATAATGAGATTCCCCATTATTTTGTATGAAGGGTACTTAACCTGTAATTATAATTTTAGGGTAACTATTCTCATATCGGGATTAGGAAGAGATTCTCAAACATGTATTAGATCTATAAGAGAGTCATGCAGTAGGAATCAATTCTCCCCAAAAGGGGTATGATGAGTCTAACCTCCCATCCTATCAAAAAATGTGTGCCCCCAAGCATTGTTGGGTCTAAAACCCCAGTTGACCACCTAACTTTGGAATGTAGGTCCATACCCAGCTATGCATGGGGGGACCTTTGGGAGTTTTTATTAAATGAAAAAATGGTGATCTCACAATTGTGATTGTGAAAGTAATTGAACCCATCATAATCAATCACTAGGCTAAACTGAATTCACCATCATATGTTTCTTCCCCATAAAAAAAATTGTGAACCCTATATGAATCTCTCCAGTCACAAAATGATTTTTTATTATCTGTCGGGCCATTTTTTCACACTATACACAAACAAAAATAGGGAACTCGATGTGAATCTATCCAATGATAAAATGATTGGTTATTATCTGTCTGGACATTTTTTTGCACAAAATATGAAAATAAAAATTTTGAACCCAACGTAAATCTATCAAATGAAAAAATGATTGTCTATTATCCATCGGGCCATTTTTTGCACACGATACACAAAAAAATGGTGAAACTGACATGAATCTATCAAATAACAAAATTATTGGGTTATTATCCATCAGTACATTTAATTTTCATACTATATGAAAAAAATAGTGAACCCAATATGAATCTATCCAATAAAAAATTATTGGATTATTATCCATCGATCTATTTTTTTACACACTATACACTAACTAAAATAGAAAACCCAATGTGAATCTCTCTAATAAAAAAATTATTGGTTAATCATGAATCAAGCCAATTTGTTTTGTGTACCCTACACAGACACAACTATAAAATTAGGCTATAGCCACACTTTCTATCACTTCGGTTTGGAAAACTATAGTCATAGGTATCCTATAGCCTAGGTTATATGAAACTATGGAGATATGTTTCATGATAAAACCCAAAAAATGCAGGAAATTTGTAGGAAAGGGGTGCTTCCATGATTTAGTAAACCATGTCCATAGACACCTATTTCCAAGGTTTAAAATTTGTTCATTCACCTATTTCCATGGTTTAAATCTTGGTCATAGTGGCATATTTCCACGGTTTAAACCATGGCCATAACCACCTATTTCCATGGTATAAACCCTGTTAATAGGGTTTTTTATTTTTTAAATGATTATTAATTATAATTATATATATTTATTTATATTTTTATTTTTATTTATATAAATATATATATATATAATTCATGAGAATAGTGGTAAAATATTGGGAAGATTATTGAAGAGGTTGGAGGATCAAACTTCACTAGATAAATTTATTTTTTTAAGGCTATTGCCACAGTTTCAAATAGTGAAAATATCCCCCTAAGACTACGGTTGTAAATTGTGGCCATAGCCACATATTTACATGGTTTAAACCATGGATATATCCACCTATTTCCATACTTTAAATCATAGATATAGAAACTAATTACCTCAGTTTAAACCATCAAAATAGGTCAAACCCTATTACAATGTCTATAGTGGCCACGGTTTTAGACTCTATTTCCACAGTTTCAAATCGTGGAAATAGGATTATTTTCTAGTTGTGAAACAAAGTTAGTAAGACCATAATTAATCTTACAGTTTATCCTATGTAATTGGGATCCTCACAAAATAATTTCATCCTCACGCTGAGAATTCCACATGAGTAGAATGGTTGATTGGGAATATCAAGACAATTGTGTTAACTATACATATCTGATTGAGCACATAATACCTATTATATTGAACTAATCGATGAAATTTTTACATTTTTCTACATGACTACATATACTAATCTCAGTAATAGCATCATGATCCAAGATAATGACATCCTCCAGTGATCATTCAGGAAAGTAAGTTGTGGCTGAAACACCTGTGGGTCACAAAGTAATCTCACCTTCTTGACAACTTCAACATTGGGTGGAAAAAACGATGGTCTAGGAGTACCATTGATGCATTATAATCCTTAACCTTGAAAATACTAATTAGGGTCTCCAATTTTTAAATCTTATGAGTCTACATCATCCATGAAAAGTGGTAGATAAGCCAATGTCCCTCATTTCCACATCCAATCACTTTGGGATCATATCCCTAGAGCATGATAATTGTCACCTTCCATATCTGATGAAGGTACACTAGGGAGTAAAATATAAATCCCACTTGGTTTAAGTGCCACCAAGGATGGAACTAGTCAACAATCATCGCTATCACCATCCCGTCAGTACCCACGAGTCAGCTATTGAGGGTACCACCTGAAAAGATACCACCTCTGATTCCCATGCACAAGAAACAAGGAAGACTCATAGAGTGATGAAGGCATTAGATATACAATAGTGGGATCATATCCCTTCTCCCACTAATGATGCCTTCTGGAATATTTGAAAGTAACTAGTAAGTAGGCTCATATCCTTTCTCACTTGGAACAAGTCTGCATCCATATCCCCATAGTAGGCATGGGGGAGGTGCATATCCCTACCCCCATGCATGAATTCCATCGACATATTCTAGTTCCATAAAGAGGATTTAAGTGGACTCATATACCAACTTCAATTGAATACATCTTCCCATACATAGTGAATATGGAAAATTTGTAGACTTATATCCCTAGACACACTTTTCTAAAATGCCAATATATTTTAGCAATAGATAAAGAAATTAGTCAGAATATTCTGAAAAAAATTTAGATAAAGTGATAGGTGCATAATCCTATTCGTACATCTAGGGAAACTCAACACTCTGATCATTATGAATAAGTGGTCAAACTGAAGAAAATTCACAATATTTCTCCCATCCAGTAGGATTATCGACATATTCTGATAAAGGAAGAGGTGTTGGACTGAGCTTATATTATCATTACAACTGGGGAGCACTAGGTGAGAGAGACACATGCCTCAGGATAAGGGCACATGCCAGTCAAAAAAATCTGGCAGTATATTTCAAAGACCCAAGATCAAGCTCATATCCTTATTCTGGTTAGGGCTCACCAATTGATAGGGGTACATACATTGGGTTAGGCTCGTATTTCTATTGAATAATCCTAACGGCATACTTCAAATGCCCAGGATCAGGCATATATTCTTTTTCTAGTTAAGGATGACCAAGTTTGATGGCACAAGCCTCGGGACAGGATCATATTCCTATCAGTGAATCTTCCTTGAAAATTATAGTATATCATTGAATCTGGTTTCATAATCCTACTTATGATGATGAAATACTATGCTAGAATAATTCCAAAGAAACATAGGATGAGGATTATATCCCTTATCCTATTCTAAAGGTCTACCAGTATATTATGGTGGGGAATGCATATTCAGACCAAGATCATACTCCTGCTCCAAACAGGGCTCACCTAGTGAGAGTGTCACATGCCTCAGGGTAGGCTCATATTCCTTCCAAGAAATAGAATCAGCATATCCTAAAGGCTCATTATCAGAATCATATTCCCTTATTTATTGAGGCTCACCAAGTGATAATGGTGCATTCCTTATGATAGACTCATATTCATTTCAATAGTTAGGTAGATCATTGGCATATTCTATCTACTTCTTAAAAACAATCTCATACTCTCGTAGCACCAGATGGTTATAAGAAAGTTCCAGAAACCATCATACAGTAGAATCATATCCCTACAAAAATCCAAAAGGTAGGTCGGCATATTTTAACCATGATGTAGGATGTGGACCATATTCCTAATATACTCAATTCTAGTGTCCTTGAGATTTTTCAAGACACATTATCAATTCCAAAAGGTTCTATAAACTCTTTAATTAAAGTAAAATATGACCATTACCATGATAGTCCTCCTCATAGTAGTGTGGAGATGGATCGTAGGGACTCTACTCCTGACATCCACTATTGTCAACCTCCCCACAGAGATATCACCCACGAACAAGGAAATACTCCCCTTACCCAGACACCTTTATATATATAGGTGTTAAAATATCAGAAAACTTTGTATATAGAGGTGTTAAAAACTAAAATTCCTTCATACAGATAGATTCTCAAGACATTAGGTTTATCCGCATATAGTTCCCCATCAAATTCTAGTAGCACTCCACTCCAGTCAGTATGTGTCCCTCATAATCATATTCTACATTTTGACTAGATAGAGGCAATTGATTTTGATTAATAGGAGGTCTACATTGACATATGGATATAGTTATCCAGAAAAAACCTCCCCATAAGGTTATGTCCCCTCTCTACTTTTGACTATGAGATCCCAGATGATCTAAAAAAGGAGTGCATACCTTATTTATGCACAAATATGTGGGTTACTCATTAGATATTTAAGGATAGACACCTCCTTTATCTAGGATATTAGGGTCACCTTTAGACCATCTAGATAATTTGTTTTCATCTAGTCTTGGATGTTATCTCCATGTCTTGAGATCCAAAACTGAAAAACCACAAGCACAAATCTACAACATGATTTCCATTGTTGTATCACGACCCTTCAACGGCTAATATCTAAAGCCACGTCATGAATATGTATTTGAGGGTGGGGAAAGTATGGAGCATTACATTTTGATTCACCCTTGGAATAGAAGAACCCCTCAAATATGATGTCTTGTAATTTCATAGCCTCCAAAGAAATTAGGGTACCAGGTAACACTCAGGCTGGTTGGTCACTAAAAAAATTCCCCCCACTTCAATGGTTCCCAAAAATCATGAACACATATAGAGGATATCTAGTGGGACTTTAAACTATTCCCCTCATGGAAATAGTAATCCATTTTAGACACAAATTCCAAAGATGAGATCAACAAGACAACTCCTCAAAAAGAATGATTCCCATCATGGAATACCATTGCACCCAGTTCCTATGCGATCACAACTATGTCACATCAAAAAATCCATAGTAGTAGTAGCCGTATTAGTTTTCCAAGAGAGGACATAGCTCACTAAGTTAGTATAATACATACCAATTCCTCCACCTCTCGAATTGTAAATTCCCAAGAGGATCCAAGACACATTGTTGGCATCTAAAAATAAACCCCATCCCACTAAGTTGGGGGAATTTATATCTCAATCACCATCACTAGGTTCATCATCCCCTGAGAGGGTCCTGGGGAAATCAATGGTGATTCCAAATCATCCACACCCCATTGGGATGGTGGAATTTATATCTTCATTTCTATCCTGGGAGTCATTAAATCCTTGATAGGAATCATTGGATCCTAAACAATATGACCAATCAATGCCAATTATTGCCCCGAACAACTCCAACCCCATAGTTCTAGGGTAATTTTCATCATCATCATCACCACATAGAGAATTAATCTTCTTTAGGTTAGGAGAGAAAATTCATTAGTTGACTTCGCACCTATTCCTCCCACCGCAAGACAAACCTATGTTGGTCATGTTCCATTTTGCAGTAATGACCAGAAACAACCTTAAGGTCACTGTTTATAGACTAATAAGGGAGGATTGTTTGGAAAATACAATTAGACCCCACTGGGGTCGCAATCCAAAATGGATAAACATGGACAAGGGTTTGAATAATGACCCTAATGAAGGTAGTGTAGAATCATCATGTTGCGTTGAAAGTAATGGAACAACCACCATTGCTTGATATGCCTCTATGAATGTCTTCACCATCAATATAATAGATACAGTGGGTCAAGATGAAAACATGGAGGGTCATGAAATGGAAAGTGTACCCTGAGAGGAGGGTGATTTGGATGCACCAAATGAGGCTACACACACACGGAACTAGAGAAGGAATCAAAATCTGGCACCTCCAAATAATGAGTTTCCACCACTCAAGTGAAAACTGCCAAAGAAAAAGGGAAAGGTATGGCTACTTCCCAATCACCACCCAGAATATTTGAAGTTCCTTCCATGGAGAAAAAATTATCAAAATATGAGAGTGAGATAAAAACTCTCAGACAAATCATTTTCCTTCATCTGGTCAAAACATAGAATATTCTCCCTCCTATAGTTGATCTACCAGCAAGCGTGGTATATGAGCGTCAAACTAGCTTAGGATCCAGGAAGCCGGTCTACATAAATTAGGAAGCCTAAAATGATTATGACTTGCCTCTGTTTCAATGACATTATCTCCCTCATCAGGTAAATTAATCAGTCTTAATATGAATTGAGGATAAGTGGGAAATGAAAGAAAGGCCACCTCATCGAGCCCCACCCACTCCCTATAGATGGGATGAAGCTTATAAATAAGTTCCCCTAGATATTCTTAAGATCATTGTGTCCCTAACTACTCAAATAGAAGCCATGGAAGGGTGATGCACACCTGGGAAGCCTGAGAGGAAGCCATATCCTAAATAGCATGAGAGGATGACACTTTACCTCCACCCAATATCAAAAATCCTACCTTCTCCACTTTTTATGGTGTGGGTGACCCTAGACAGCATCTCACACACTAAAAATCCCAATGTGAGCCGATTATGGGCCCTCAAGATCAACAGAAGGAAACAAAGTAGATATGTTTGAAATAAAATCTGATAGGGCCTACCTTTTTATGGTATATCAGTTTGCCATTAGGATTTGTAGTAGGATGGGAAGACCTTAATCATCAGTTCCTTTATTAATTCATCTCCATGCTGATTAAAAATATGATCTTCAACCTGAAAAATGGAAAACAACATGAAATTGAGAGGGTGTATGAATTCATAACCAGATTGAAAGGTTTAACCTATCACTCATAAATCTTCTATCATAGGAACAACTGTTGGAACTCTATGCTAAAAATATCCAGGGTGAGTTGTAGACACCTCTAATACCAACGAAGTGTCC
The DNA here is from genome assembly GCA_963277665.1 of Viscum album. Lineage (NCBI taxonomy): Eukaryota > Viridiplantae > Streptophyta > Magnoliopsida > Santalales > Viscaceae > Viscum > Viscum album. The sequence continues at coordinate 1,280,043,462 of OY728142.1, read as the reverse complement.
AGGTGGGTTTTGTGAGTTTGAAAAAAAGGAATAACTTATTGAGGAATCTATTCAGTGAACCCTATACAAAACTCGACTCATACCCATAGCACAATGGAAAAGGATATGCAAAGCAGAATTTGTAGCTGTCAATATCAAGCTAGTAGTAGTGCCCATCCAAGAACCCAGGAAGGTCTCGAACTGCCCACCACCTCCTTTCGAGCAGTTTCAACCACAAAATCTCCCTTGGCCAGAGGCACGTAGAAATTAGGGTTTCCCAAGATTTGAGTAATGAATAAATAAAGCATACTCCTTCAAAAATTAACAAGTCACTAGTTATTTCTTAAAAGACATGGGAAAAAAAACTTCTCATGCTACTACATACTAGGAAGCCTGATGAGGTCAAACTCACTGATCGTCCTGGATAATGACCTTTACATAAAAGTTTGGGTCATAATATCTATAATTTCTTCATCTTCAATGGATTCCTTCAAGTCATGTTCAATTCTGGAAAAGTGGTGTTATATAACTTTTTAGAGTAGGTGACCTACATAACTATCACCCATCTAGAATAAGAAGTTGGTTGGAAAATATTATTATCCAGGCATGTGTGAAAGTTTTACAATTGGATGACTCGAAATACAATTGATTGAACTCATTCCACACTAATATAATAGCTGTGTAAACTCATAATATCTCCACCACCTAAAAATAAGATATTAGATATACCTCTCAAAGCTGGGTATGAGCACCATAAGAAGGAAGCAAAAAAAGTGGAGGAGTCATATTCTACTCTAACATTAGCTCTAACTCTTGCATATTTCTTCCTTGAAACATCCATAGCATGGAAACTGCCCCACCAAATGGAATCCTTATCAGACGAAGTGCTTATCTTTGGTTCGGTCAATATGATAAAATTGATATACCCCTTCTCCAATGATGAATATTCCCCTAAATATGAGTTTCCCATGCATAATCGGGGAATGAGAGGTCGCATGCATAGAAACTAAGGATACAGGGGACAATTTGGACATGGTCGGACCCAATATTTCATCCACGTCGCTACAGAGGATATATATGTAGGTAAGACTTATGGTAAATCATTCCATCAAGACCAAAAGAGATAGGGAGGTATCCTAGAATCCTCTAGAGTCTATATGTACCTCATTTTCTTGCATGACCACCTAGTGGGGGTTCGATTATCTGATCATCCTGGACAATGGGGAACGTTAGAACAAATCATTCCACTAATATTTAAATCTTCCTTGACCTCTTCACAAACACCAAGCTCGTCCAAATCAAATTCCTCAGCTCTTGAGCCACATGTCCAGGAGAAACCCCACATCCAATATCTCAATCCTAGATGCACTTTATCTCTCAAATGAACTCAAGGAGTCACTCATTATATCCCTCTAAATCCCATAGTAATTAAAGACAGATTTTGCTGCATCTGAGGTCTATTGAGTGGAGACTATGTCCTTAGAATGCCATTTCACCACCCTTTTCACTAACCAGGATTAGGAAGAGGTCATCAAAGGGCACATCAAGCCCCTATATTTTTTATATAGACTCAATAATTTCAACATCCAAAGATCTGTAATTGATAATGGTTCTGAGATAAACCTCATCCTAGTTCAAACCCTACAATGTTTGGGATATGGAAAAGGGAATCTATCTCCTATAAAGATGATGATTATAGGGTATGATAAGAATGAGAAAAGACCTCTTGAGAAGATCATGCTCCAAGATCAATTTGTCTATCTCACATCTGACACTAAGTTCATGGTTATCTAGAAAGAAACATCATGCAATGTCCTTCTTGGAAGGCCCTAGCTCCATACCAACTTGGCGGTACTTTCAACATTCCATCAGTGTCTAAAATGCCCAATTGATGGAAAGGTCATCATACTACATGGTGATATATCACCCTTCAAGACTTGAATATCCACATATTTTGAAGAATATTTCAATAAAAATGAAGTAAAACAGCAAATAGTGGATGATGATATATAGGTTGTGGACTCTAGGGGATTTGGGAAGGCCCCTACAAATCCCAAGAGTATTCTCAGTGGTGACTATGTTCTACCCATAAATCTAGTTGAGGTCATATATCTTTTCCTAAAGGTTCAAGTCCCCTCTATTCCTAGTGATAGTGTAAAATACAATTATTTTCAATATCTCTCACCAATGACTCAAGAAAAAGGGGATGATAATGTCTCTTCTTATGGCCTCTCTCACCCCAATAGTGATAAAGATTCCCCCATATTATTATATTCATCTAAAAATGTATTTGTAAAATTAGAGGTGGAAGAAGATGAGGATGACCTCAGGATCACCCCACTCTCACTGGAGGAAGTTTTCTCCACCACCATTGATGAGCTCGGGCAGGTTAATCTGGGAACAAAAGAATACATGTGGCCTATACTAATTAGTTCCTACATTCCCCTCTAAGAGAAAGATATGTATATAGAATTTTTGAAGAATCATCGATATGTGTTTTCCTGGAACTATACAGAAATTCCTAGAATAAATCCATATGTGGCTATACACCATCATGTATTTACTAATGAGAATTGAGGCTTCAATAAGGAATCCTATATGATACACCTCTCTCATGCCACAAATGTAGAGGTGGAAGTTGGAAAATTAATCAAAGACAACTTTGTTTGAGTGGTTAAATACCCAAGATGGATTCCCAACATCATCCCTGTTAAGAAAAATAATGGGAAGATTAGGTTCTTTATTTAATTTTCATACCTTAATTGGCACTTCCCAAAGGAAGATTTCCCATAATCGATCACAGAACTCTTGATCAATGCAACTGCTAGATTCCAAGACATTTCCTTCATGGACAAGTATTAAAGGTAAAATCAGATAAATATGGACCCTAAAGATGAGTAATTCACTACCTTTAGATCACCTTAGGGGATCTTTTGATATCAAGTCATGCCATTTGGCCTAAAGAACACTGTCTCCAAATATCAGTGTGTCATGCATCATATCTTTAATCCATTCTTAGTAAGAATATATAAACACTATATTGATAAATTGGTGATCAAATATTGATAGTGATGTAATAACTTCATGGATCTCCAAAAAAATCATCAACTAGTTGTGAGCACAATATAAAGATAAATCCTCTGAAATACACCTTTGGGGTAACATTAAGGAAGTTTATTGGCTTCTTGGTATGCCATCGAGGCATCGAAGTCGACCAGGAGAAGACTAGTGCTATTTTAGTAATGTCGCCCCTAGGAATCTCAAATAGCTTAGGGGGTCCAAGGGAACCTCAACTACATTCAGAAATTCATATCCAATTTGGCTGGAAAATATCTCTTCTTCACCAGGATGATGAATAAAGTATTCTTCTATCAATGGGTTGTTTACCACCAAGTGACCTTTGAAAGTATCAAGCATATCTGCTACACCCATAGGTTTTAATGCCTTCAATATAATAGAGTCTACTCATATTATATGTGGATTCCATTGAATTCTCATTTGCCACCCTCCTTACATAGAAAAATTATGCGGGGAGAGATAACAGTCTCTACTACCTCATCTGAGAAATGCTAGGTACTGATACCTGATACTCTGATGTCGAGAAGAACTGCCTTGTGCTCATCTTTGTAGCGAAAAACCCAATACATTACTTTTATTACCACAAAGTCCATCTAGTATCCCATATCGAACCACTCAAGTACATACTTGGTCATCCTATATTGACTGGGTTATTGGCATGATGGGTGGTCATTCTATAACAATATGATATTCAGTTTTTATCATAGAAATCAGTGAAAGGACAAGCCCTACATGATTTCCTCATAGCACATCCTTCCCCAGAGAATACACAGATGGACACCGAACTTCCATATGAGGAGGTCTTCTATTCCTATGACACTCCCCACACATGGTAGATGTATTTTGATGGTTCCTCCAAGAGTTGTATTGGAAAAATGATGGAAACCCCAAAGATCAATCAGGTTGGCTTAGGGATTGTATTTGTCTCCCCAGAAAAATCAATTTTTCCCTACTCTTTCTCACTATCTGAAGGATTCCTAAATAATAAGGTGGAATACCAATACCTCATTGGTGGGTTAGAATTGGCCCTAAAGCTTCAAATAGACTACTTGAACATCAAAGTGGATTCATAGCTAGTGATAAAGAAAATCAATAGTGAATATTCCATCAAAAAGGAAGAACCGGCCCCTCTCACTAGCTATATCAGGCGAATGATGACTGAATTCCCTTTTTATCTCAATTTTCATCTTGTTCCCTAATCATAGAATGCTTGTTCCCATGCATTGGCTCATCTATCCATAGTCTTGGACGACCCTAATCAGCAGGAAGAAATATTTTGTATCACACATTGAATAATGGTCTCATTGATCATCATATGTGATATATAAGAAATCAATCAGGTCAACGCCGCCCCAAAGAATTATGAACCAATGTATTACCCTGGATATATGGAGACCATAATCATTTATCTTTAAGATGATACTCTACCAATTGATAAACTGGGATGGAGAAAATTCAATGTTGTGCAGTAAACATTACACTATAAAGTGGCCTAAATAATCATAGGACCCTCTAAAAGTGTGGATTCTAATAAATCCTCCTCATGTTCATAATATAAGGAGAGATTGTCACTATCATGGAATAATTCCACACAGGATCCTATAGCACTCATATATCTCGAACCAGACTCTCCCTCCAAAATCAAGAGGTTGGGTTACTACTGGAAGCCATGATATAGGACTGTGTGAACTTCCCCAAGAAATTTCATGTGTTTCAGATTCATGAAAAATTTATCCATCAACCCCCATAACCACTACACACAGCTAAGTATTCCTAGACATTTTTTATTTGGGGAATGGATTTTTTGGGGGTATATCCCCCTTCCACAGCCAAATAGTTCAAGTACATCCTTACTGCGGCCAACTTCTTTTCCAAATGGGCTGAGGTAATACCCATGAAAGAATTCATGATGAATAACACCATAAAATTTGTAATGATCCATATCATCACCAGGTTTGGAGTCCCTCACACAATATTGACATACAATGAAACCAAAATTCTATTCCATAGAGTTAAAGAAATTATACCAGGAGTACAAGATCGATTCCAATCACTCATATCGCGATCATGTAGTGGAAAATGGACAGATAGATGCCTTCAATAAGACTCTGTCAAATATAATCATGACGATATTGAATAAGGATAAGAAGTCCTGGACAAATAAGATCCTCCATGATTTATGGGACTACCATGCCACCACACGTACTATTACAAAAGAAACTCCATATTCATTGGTGTACGGTATTGAGGTAGTGTTACCCACAGAAGTCCAGCTACCTTCTCTCTGAGTATTCATTTTTAGAAAACTCTCAAATGATGAGAAATTGAAAAGGATGATGGATGAATTAGATAATATTGATGAGAATAGGCAGCGTACATTGAAGAACCTCAAAGTACATTAGAATTAGATAGCACGAGCCTTTAATAAGAAGGTTCTACTTCATTCATTCATTCAAGGATAACTGGTGTTGGCTCTCAGGACCCCAATGATACCAGGAAAGAAGCCTCCAAAGCTAGAACCTAAATGGGAAGGGCCTTATATCATACATATGTTCTACCACAATGGAGCATACTCATTGGATAAAATGGATAGGGAACATGTAACACCCTCTACCAATGAAATATTTCTAAAGAAATACTTTGAATAACTATCATCATAAGGGAATCCAAATCAGTGTAAGTGCCACCAATTCATCTTGATTAAATTAAATTAAATTGTATAATACTTGTACTTAATACATGACATTAAACTACTCACGGGTCCTTACCATAAGATGTTGAACTACATAGAACATGTATTTTTTTCATGATGTTAAACTTAATGTGTTTATAAGAACTACGTTTGACTTGATTCTTGTCATCGTAGGATATACAATGACGTCTGGACTTCTAGTCTTATACCCAATCACAATATTCCTCTTATCTCATGTTAGGTTAACCTCATCCTTACCATAATATGTTAAACTACATGGACCTATCAATGGATCATTTTCTTTCACATCGATTCACCCACGTCCTTAACATGTAACGATAAAAGGAACAACTGATGTACTTACCACATGATATTAAATAGCATGGGTTTCCTAGAACTATGTATGGCTTTATTCTCATTGTTAATGAGATACTTAGGGATTCCTTGATCATATATCTTGGTTTAGCCACAAAATGATGAAAAATTCCCTTATCATATCCTTAATTATATCTTAATGGTGAAAGGAATCCTTTCCATTCCTTGTTTCTCACATAGAGCATAGCTCATCTGAGCTTAGGGATTCTAGAAAGGGTTTCCCCACATAAATAAGTCACATAAGACCACAACAGGGTTATCAAAGTCATGATTGTAAGACCTTAAAAGGCATACCATGAGTCCTTATTTCATGGTGTTAAACTACATGGTTAATTTCCCTTTCAATACCAAAAACTACACATTCCCATAGACCTTTCCCAAGAGGATCACTATTGATGGTGTTGGTCTCCCACTACACATCCATTCAAGAACTATGTGTGAATTGATTCCTAACACCACATGATTCGTAGTGATTCCTAGATCTTCAATCCTGGGTCCAATCATAATAAATATTTAAATACCCCCTCTCTGCATATAGTCCAGACTTTCACAGGAAGGTTATTCCTCTTTCATCAGAACTATGTGTGGATTTATTCCTATCATAACAGGTTATATAGTGATGTCCAGATCTTGAATCCTAGGCTCAGCTACAATAATCAATAGAAACAATGTCCACCTATATGCATGGTCTATACCTATGTAGAGTGTTTCTAATTAAAGAACTATATGTGGTTTGATTCCTATCATTATAGGATGTGTAGTGATGCCCATATCTCCAATCCAAGGTCTAGCTACAACAAATGACAAAATAAATGCATCCCAACTGCATAGGGGCTAAAGCATACAAGAACATTTTTCCTACGTGCGAGTCAGATCCACGTACATCCTACTTTCCCATATATTATACCTTGTGAAATTTTTCATTCTGATTCTCAAATTATTATATCATGACATTAAACTGACCAAAAAAATTCCTTACCATGTGAAAATAAACTACAAGAAACATTTCCTTACTACATGACATTAAACTGCATGTAAAATGTTCTTATTGTATGACAATAAATTGCACAGAACACATCCTGGCCACGTAATGTTAAGCTATATGGAAGAAAATATGTCCCCACTACATGACAGTAAACTGTGCAGACCATCACCCATGATTTTTCCTTTACCAAAGGATCACGAAATCCTTACTCCAGTTAGCCAGAGTATAGGTTACTTCTACCATATTTTAAGGAAACTCAATTCATCCATCACACTTCATGTCTTGATCACCTTGGGTTGCGGAAAACCTTTCATGTCCCTTGTAAACTAAAAGAGATATCTTGGTTTGGCCATACTACTAATGTATAAGGTCTCAGACCCACAAACTAGAGACATATTGGCCCCATAAAGAGGGATTTCTGATTCTTGTGAGCCTAAAATCACCTTGGTAGATATCAACACCTCAGTGTGATATGAACTACTCCCAAAAGGATTGTCCCTTATCATTACTCATGACCTAATAACCTCAACCCATGATTTACAATGTTTTCATATCCCACTCAAAAAGATGATAGAGTACTCTTGAACCTGGGTATCCTAGTTAGGCTCTTGTATATCATCCCCCATATTAGGTTCATGTGCATCATGACCTTAAACTACCTAAACTTTGGTCAAAGTTGTATGACCTTAAACTCTAGCCAATAATGGTCCAAATTTAAAGACCTTAATATGCTATCGAAAGAGACACAAAACTGGTCAGGTTGAAAAAACATAAAAGGGAAATCTGAACAAAAGTCAAGTATTTGTTCATTAACTCTTCATCTCCAAAGTTTAGGAAAAAATCAGGGCAAAAATAAATATTAAATATAAAGTTTATAGGGCCTAATTTGTATCCCTAGTAAAATCCAAGCTATGATCATTGGAACCCCTAGTTCTGGAAAAAGTTAGAGTAGTAATTTGTCACACCTTCACATCATGAGAATATGTTCACCAAGCAGTGACACAACCTTTAGGGTTCTCGAACCCTTCTTGGATATTACAATTTCCAAAAATCAAACTTCATGATTTGAGTGCCTCAGATGAATACAACATTCCATGGACCTTGTAAATGGTACCTAACTTCAAGGGATCCTTTTCTTGACTATTTATGTATTCATATGGATCCTACATATGTGTCTATGGTTTTTAACTAAATGAGTCTCTTTTAAAAAATGGATTTCCAATCCTCATGATCCCTGACATCACCATGGTAGAACTCAACACCTCAGTGTGATTTGAACTACTCCTGGTATGACTATCCCATGTCATCCTCCTGACCTGATCACTTTGGACCATGACTTACAATTTACATACCAAAATTTCCAAGCAAATTCGACATCCATGATGTTACATCACCATGTCTTGTACCCTTTCTCAAGGATGGAGTGTGACACTCCATTCCTGAACCTTTTATATCCCACACCTCATGACACGAAACCATAAGGAATAGGGATAAAGCTTCTTAATCAAGAGAAAAAATTCCCTAGGGTTCTAGAAGCCTTCATACATAGCTTTCTTCTCATACCCAACCTCATCATCTATATGTTTGAGTCTTCAAAAATATTTCATGGACCTCTTAAAGGAGTGGAGATCATATTTTGTGTGATCATTCTACTAACATATAAGGTCCTTGACCCACTAACTAAAGTAATCTCCTCCTTACTAGAAAGGAGATTCAATCATTGTGATCCCTGGAAACACCGCGGTGGAACCTAGAATCTCAAAATGTCATGAGACATACTCGGTATGCCTTCCCCATCTCATATTCATGGACTCAATCTTTTGGGTTATGACTTACATCACCCATATTCCAACCATCCAATAAGACTTAGAACTCCAAGTATTTTACCCTCAAATGATATTATCTCCATAAATCTTCCATATCCCCTAGAAATGGTACCCGACTTCAAGAGACCCTTTTCTTGACCATGCGTGTATTCTTATGGATCCTGTATATATTCCTATGGTCATCAACTGAATGAATCACTCTACAAAAATGGATTTATGATCCTTGTCAGCCTCAGAAACACCACAGAAAGACCCAACACCCTAGAGTTTTTTGGGTCATTCATGGAATTTCTACACCATATTCCATGATCATTGATCAAGTCCTGGTAGTAAGACTGTAAACTACATGACATCCCAAAGGTCTGATCTAAAAGACCCTAAACTAAAGAAACAAAAGGTATGACCTAAAATAATCTAAACTAAAGAAATAAAAGGTCTAGTCTAAAAGTCCCTAAACTAATGGAATACAAGGTTTGATCTAAAAGACCCTAAACTAAAGCAATACATAGTCCAAGATAAAAGACCCTAAACTAAATTAATACAAGATATGAGTAAAATGATCCTAAAGTAAAGAAATAAAAATTACAGCCTAAAATATCCTAAACTAAAGAAATACAGGGTCCAATCTAGAAGACCCTAAACAATAGTACAAAATCCCCAAGTTAAGATACCCTAAACTAAAGAAATAGAAGGTCCAAGATAAAAGAACATAAACTAGAGAAATAGTAGGTCTGAGCTAAAAGACTCTAAACTAAATCAATAGAATGTCTGATCTAAAAGACCCTAAACCAAATCAATATAAGTCCTGAGCTAAAATACCCTAAACTAAAGTAATAGCATGTCCAAGCTCAAAGACCCTAAAGTAAAGTAATAACAGGTTTGAGCTAAAGTACCTTAAACTAAACCAATAGAAGTTCTAAGATAAAAGGGTCTAACCTAAAGAAATAAAAGGTCTGAGATAAAATACCCTAAAGCTACAGCACAATGGAGATTTAACCTAAAATAATAGAAAAATATTACAAAGGCCCATCATATGGCCATGAAGATCAAGTTTCTTTCACCAATCCTATTGGCTTCATAAAAAGAAATGGCACTCTATATCGGGGACATTAATCCTACCCATTTATCCTTCTATGAATCAAGTGATATCAAGATAACTGGAATAGATACATCAGTATAGAATCTCATGTTGGTGGGAATTCATGATTTCTTATCAAAAAGGATATTTTATGATTTGAATATTCAGATCCAAACATTTAGGTTTACTTGATGTTATGTGAAGGATTGGTATCATTGATTATTCACATAATATTAGGTCAGAAAAAAACATCATGTATATAATGAATGAAATAAAATAGGAAAATGAATATAAAGTTCAAAAAAACTTATTCATTCATTCCATACAAAAGGAGGAATCTCCACATACTGAGGTATCTCCTATGAATATACAGGCCTAAGAAAAGTTGGAAAATTTTAATTCCATCACAACATGTGCTAGGAGAAGTCATTGAGTTCTCAAATCCTATGTTCTAGAGTGTTGATAGATTGGAATAGCTTATTATCAAATTCAATATCCTCCTTCATAGCATGTTGTAACTCATTTTCTCTAGAAACATAATCAATTATGGATTTCTCCACTACGTTGAAGAGTTCTTATTTCTCCAACATGGTCTTCCCTAATATATGAAGTGCATATTAGAAGTGGGATAGTTCTACTTGAAGATGGATGATTTAAAACTGAAGATGGTTAGTTTCAACCTTCCTAATATTGATTATGTCCCGGTGAGCTGCTACCTCCATTACATGTGGGGAAGCTTCCTTTACATCCTTGTCCTAATCCTACTTCACTGAAGAGGAATCCTCCATATCTTCCACCCTCAACTCAAGGGATCCCTTCTTTTCTCTCAAAGATACTACTTCCTTTATCTAGGCATGAGGGGAGGAATAGTCCAAATCATTGTAACCAAGGGTGGGTAACACGAATCGAATATGACCCAATCTATCCTTTAGCATGTCTAACGGGGTTTCTCGCACTAAAACCCAGACCTCCCTTGACATTTTTCACTGCATTGACTGATAAAGTAATGCATACCTATGGACTTGGTCTAGATCTATCCATGGAACAAGAATATACTTTGGGACCAAATCTCTAAGAGAAAGGGTTGTGCTCACAGTCTTTGATGGCAAGGGAAGAGAGCCATCCTTGAAATTGGTCGATCCAATCGAAGGACCCCCAAGGGAATAAGAGAGCCTATGAACCACAAGTTTAAGACACTACAGAAAGGTTCACAATGTATTATCAGTCACAGGGTAAACAATGTGGTATAACCTAGTAAATCAAAGGATATGACTGATGGTAGAAACATACCTTTATCGGCTTCATCACTAGCGATGTCCACTTCCCCTACCACATCCTCAAGTGAAGAGGTGACAACTTCTTCTAATGAGTGGAATCATGGACCTTATAGTGCTTTTATCAATGGTATATTTTAATTATAAACCCTGATTACTATAGGAACAAAAGTTAATATTAGGAAATATGACACAAATAAGCAAAGTGTACAATCTTGAAGAAGTATTCACATTCTCTAAAAATTTCCTCCATCAAGGATAATGTGATAGTAGGATACCTATGTCAGTATCCTCTATAAGTGAATCCACCCACACTGGGTCAAGTGGTTTGATTAATGAAATATTTTTAATAGGAAATAGGAATGATTGAACTAGAACCTCAGCTACTTCTACTTGTTGATAGGTCAGGACCAACAATGAAGGGTCTGTCGAAATGATGAAATGCCCACCCACATCCTTAAAAGCGTGTAAATTATCTTTAAAATGATCTCTTTTGGGACCTACACATTTTTTATAAATTGGGATGTGTTTCTATAATAATCAAAGATAAGAGGATAGCGAAATACCACACTTACTTCAGGATTATGGAAGAGAATACCCTGACAGTGCAGATTTATTCCATTTCTTCTTCTTCTTCCCTTCCAAAGAAGGATCTATAGTAGATTCTAGGGCCAAAAATTTTGATCCATAAGTTAAAATCACCACCCTCATCTATGCTTGTTGACCTGGGGACCCTTCATCATCAGTACCTTGATCACTGTAAAATTATTTCCCCGCATTTGTTCAATGAGGAGTATATTCAGGGGATGGAAGAACTGGATGATCTTTGTAAACCTCCCACTATGTCAATATATAAATAAAATCAATATAGTTGTAATAGCACTATGACCCTTTAAAAATGAATCATAAATCCCAGACATACCACTTCTTCATTGACAAGATAACCTTATTCATCCATAGTAAATTGTAGTGTACCTCGGAAAACCATTTGGTGGACCAACGGGGAATAAAACATATGTCACCTATTTCTTGAAAAGGCTAATTCAAAGTCTTGAATAAGGGGCCTAAACTCTTCAATACAGTCTTTGAAAATAATACCTGTAGGTGTGGTGATATAAGCAAAACCTTATAAGAGTACCTCTTCATAGAACATTATATCCCAGAGCTTAGCCTGTGATTTTTTCACTCTCTAAGCCATCCACTATCAAAACTCAAGGGTGAATATATCTCTATAATGGCCTCACCCTCTGGTACTATACTCACTACAGCTGCTTTAATTGACACTTTTTTTGATAATTAGGATGATGGAAAATGTATTTCCTCCTTATGTGGTGCTTCTGAATCCATTGGCCCTCTAATATCTAGTTTCTTTCTAGTTTTGGGATTGTGATCAACTATTGGTGGTTGGGAGGATTTTATTACCAATTTGGATAATTTCCCACTGGGATATAAGTGGATAAAATCCTTGATATATCCATGAGATAAATCAATCATTTCATCTTGAGGATGAAGGTTTAACTTAGCCTGAGTATCCTCCCTTGTAAACATCAGGAAAAATTGGACAGCTAGCATTGGATGCTCCTTTGATCAAACATAAACATATCAAGGATATATTAACTGGAAAATTATGATTTTTTTTCTAAATAGGAAGGGTTTGTACCATTCTTAGATGAGTTCCTCGTTGATACAGGTGGAAATAACTCCTTCACGAAGTGACATTAAATAATCTTGTACTTCAATACTAGTCTCTCCAGATCGACAATGTCACCTATTAGCACCGGAACATACATTCTAAAGGATAAACGGTCAAAGAAACTCACATAAGCCTTGACATCCCTTTATTTCAATGTAATGGTTCTTAACCCCATCAATGCATTGGAGTTATGGTATGAAGTGAACATAGGGGATACCCTGAATGTTAAAATATAAATAGCCTCCCAGGTGAGCTTCTATCTAACCTCATTATACTTAGAAGGGTCCCAAAATCCTGTAAAGGGATTCTCCCTTATAAACATGGTGAATAAGATGATAGAGTTTTTCAATCATGTAGATGTCTACCTGATATGATCCCCCCATTCCATAGTGGTTTCCATTGTGAAAGTGGAGACTCTAAATCCACCCTTTTCCTTTTTTGTAATTAAGTACCCACTCAAGTACTTGGTGAGGAAACATGTTAGTTGGACAAACTGGTCAATACTAGGAACAACTTTCCATCCCCATTCTCTAAATTTCCCTTCCTTAACCAAGGTCTAGTAAACTCTTGATGCACTATGGGAGTCCTTCGTAAGCTAGGATTTTAGATTCTGACTCAGAGACAGTTTTCATGATAAATCATTACTCCCATATCTTGAAAAGAATATCTTCTCTAGTAATTGGTTTCTTTGGAAGGAACTATTCATCCAACTTGATCATATCTTTAGTTAGAGGATGAGTCCTAATTATATCATCCCAAGTGGACAATGATGGAAAGAAATCATCATACATCCTACCTAATATTGGTGAACCAAATATCTGCTCCACATCCTAAAGGATTATACCCACCTCACCATGCATGAGGTGGATAGTGTTCATGTCCTAATTCTAATGACTATACAGTTCTGTCATCAGAACCTTGTTGCAATAAGAAGATGTCTACGATATCTAAATAGCCTCATGCTTTCAAATTTTCTTCAACTCCTCATCTAATTTAGATGCAATGTATTTCACACAGAATGGCCATCCCCAATTCATCCCATATCTTCTTCCTGATAAGAAGTCCCAGTTGGGAATCCACCCAAACTTCTCATTGGAAGTGAAATTTCACATTATCGATCAGTATATGTAAACATCTAAATTAGCTTTGTGATCATTCCCATAAAAATATAAAGTAATTTACATCATTATATACCCATATTCATAGTGTACCTGGGATAAAATGTATCCCCCTAAGTGATATTCACCCATAAGGTGTTATGGGTCCTTTAAATCTAAGAGGAGGGAATGAATGATGATTTTAGAGGAGGAATAACATCATCATTAGTAATACCAAACCCATAAATAGGTAAAAATATGAAAGGGTATATTCCCCAAGTTTTTTTCATCAACTTTATTAGTCTTATATATAATGACCTGGAAGAACAGCGGCAAGTAGGATCCATTCTCACCACAATAGCATCGCAATGGGCTATTGTTGCTTCTATCTACCTCTTAGAAGGATTGTGGGAATAATGACAGTAACTTAATTCCATTTGAACATAAGTAATTAGAATATGTTAGATAGAAAAAATAAAATCTTTTCAAAAGGAAAGACATAATAAACTACCAGCATCATGCATATTGCATGACTTGTCAAAAGGAATTTATGAATTTCCTAACATGCTCGTAAATCGCCTGACTCCAAAGGGTCTCGTGGGTTGCATAATCCCACAATTCATCACTTAATCGCATGAACCCTCTAAGACTCAGGATCATGTGACCTCAACATAGTCATGTGAGCCACATTATAATCCAAAATGATCAAATTCTCCATCCTACAGATCTCATGAAACCTCCTAACCGAAATATTTTTTTAGTTAGTTCAAGTGAGTGCCTAAGAAAAAGTGGTCTTATGGAGGAGTTCTTGTGAAATAGACTCATGGTAGGGTCTAGTGATCAGGTATTTTGGGATGGTATTGCAACAAGTTTATGCAAATAAATAATGACGAGAGAGCTCTAGAGAATGAGTAAGTCGGTGAGTGAACCCTTCTCCATTACCTTATATATAGGGCATTCCATGAAATACCAAAAGTTTTCAAGTAGAACAAGTTTCATCCAAGATTCCTACTTATGAAAAATCCAAAGACTCAGGTGGGAATTTTTTTCTCGGAAATGAGCCTTGTCCCCATGGATGTTGCTCCTAGGGGTATTTTTTGATTCCCACCAAATGAGCATCGTAAAAAATCTACAAATGAAGAGAAACCTAAATATGGTTATTATTTTTCCCAAAAAATAAAAGGATGAAGAGAGTAGTTGAGACCCATAGATTGTGTGAACTCCTAAGAGATACATGATTGCATGACCACCATAAAAGGTCATGTGAAGGAACCATGCACAATTCATGGCATGAAGAGGATCCCATGAGTATACCTTTAGAAATTATTACTCTCTAGAAGGCTCCTTGGACAATAAGTGTTCATGTGGTGGTTATCGAGTGAGTACCCCTAGGACACATAGCTTTTCAACCAATAGATTCCTGAAAAACTTTCTAAAAACCCTTCAAAAATATGATGAAAATACTTAAAAGGTAGAAAACTCTTACGATTGTAAAATCCATGCAATGCATCACTGATGGGAAGAATATTATTCCTTGAAAACATTAAATACAACTCAATATATCCTTATTCTTTGTAAACTAAAACAAATTAAATAAATAGGGAGGAGGTGGAATCCTCTCACAGTCGTAAAAATATCACGACATGCCCCTGGTGATTTGTAAGACGCTGCGAGACCCCAATGACATGTTTGCCTCATATCCTGAAATCTTTTTGGCACACCATAATCATCACTCAAAGTGCCTTGGGTATGTCCAGGTGACATTGTGCTCCCCCTTTAGCTCTATAAAAACAAACAGATGGAATTTCCCATGAAATTCTCATGTATATCCACAAGACCTTATTGGTCAAGCAACGCATCACTGAATGATAAAATAATTTTCTTCAATAACATTAATTCAACCCCACGATATCTCCAACCTTTGTTAAATAAAACAAAGTAAATAAATAGGGAGTAATTGAGAGCCTCTCATGGTCATAAAAGTCTTGTGACACACCCCTGGAAATTAGTAAGACACCATGAGACCCCGGTGACATATCCACCACATCTCTTAAAAGCCTACTGTCACACCATCCTCATCATGTAAATGGGATTAGGTATGTCTAGGAGACCTTGAACTATACCTTTTTCTCTATAAGAAAAAACATATATAATTTTCCATGAAATGACCACACATCTCTATAGGAAATTATTGTTCATACGAACCATCACTAATAGTTAGAATGATTTTATTCAATGACATTCATTAAACCTTGAGATATTCCCAACCTTTGTAAAATAACACAAAAGAAATAAAAAAATAGGTGGGAGCTCTCACAGTCATAAAACTCTTGTAATGTTCCAAGTATGTCTCTAGTATGGTCTTGCAAGACCCCTTGAAAAGCCGACCTGATTTCACAATGGACCCTTGAAAAGCCATTCTTGTCTCACAGAAATTCATGTACAAGGCTTTAATCATCACGTGAAATCCTTTCAGTAAGAACCTTGATCTCGTGAAGTCACTTGGACATGCTGACTAGACAATATGAGAGTCCTTTGGAATGTATGCATGATTCAACAAGTCCCCATAAATTAGAAATAATCCAATAAAAGAGGCGTTGAAGGGAGGGACTCACAGTCACTAAAAATTAGTTGATTCCATCAGAGTGATCCATAGTAGGGACTCGTGAAGATGCATGACACCTAATCCCTTCACTGAATCCATCCTGGATTCGTACGATATGTTCTACATAAAATAGAGAATAATCGGGGCAGTGATGTCTATAAATTTCCCACCCCAACATGGAAAATTAAAAATTACCTCTATACTCTTGGATGTAGTTTGGATTTTTGTATCTAGATGCACCAGCACACCAAAGCACCCGGGAGGATTTCTCAGAGCGGCTGACCTCACAGTTGTAAAATATTCATTTTGGGTAATATCCGAGGAATATTTGAATTAATCATGAAACATGTGTAAACACTTCTCATGATCATCATAGATCACATGAAGGACTTCTGTAATTATATACAAAGAACACCCCTCACATCTTCTAGATCATGCGAGATTTAAAAATAATATAACACTAAATAAATATAAGGCACTTATGATAAAAGGCTAGAGAAACACTAAGTAAATATGAGACTTATGTGAAATACATATACACTGATTCTTATATGCTTCGCATGAACTATCCAAGACACGCGATAGCACCAGGACATGTTTCCCAGATCTCATAACACTCCTTTGACATATTATTTGGATCATTTGAAGTCTTCACCACATGTCAAGCCAAGTTGCATGAACCCCTCTAGGCATGCCACTGAAGTATTTTAAATCCCTCTAGGATCTCCATTCAGACCTTGAGGTTCCTTTAAGACATGTTTCCCAACTCTTATGGAGACACTAGTATATGTCATCTAAGTCTCATGGTAGAACCCAAGCATGTCAACCATCTCCTGTGACGCCCTTCGGGCATGCCAACCAGGTCTCGCAAGGTCCTCCAAATATGTCAGTCAGGAAACACAACACCCTATGAGACATATCGCATTGACTATTATGATTCCCTCTAAGCATTTCATCCATCTCTTTCAATGACACTAGGGTACATCATCTGGATCATGAGACACTCTCTAGAAATTCCAGATGAGATTATACAATGGCTTCCAGGGTAAACCGGACAGTCTTGCAATGTCCTCCAGACATGTTATTCTTGATCATGCGACTAACCTCAGATATGCCATCAAGGATAAGTCAAGTCCCTTGGATAATCCAATTGGATCGTGCAATTTTCTTATGAAATGTAAAGAATACATCCTCCGGCATGTAAAATAATAAATAAAGGCATGTTGAATGGAAAATCAACATAGGTCAGGAAGGAAAGCAGAATAGGTACCCAAGCCATCCTGGGACTTGATAACGTTGTTCATCCTCAAAATTTAATCCCCAATTATCAATAAAATGTCAGTGTGTAAGCCCCAAACTGTGTAATAATATGATATGTCTCACATAAAAGGGAAGAGCCATGGTGTAATCCCCAACTAACTAAACTAAGAGAACTCTGATTCCTTCTATAACCAGGATATGTAGAACACCTCCTTAAGTCCTAAGCTCCATATCAAAACTACAAAGGGTTTGTCTCAGTATATGAGCCCCACATCCATAAGAAATGAGACTACTAATTTCCATCACTTATTTCCCACACCAATCATAGATCGTGTGGGCTTAGGGAGTTTCACTAATCAGATCATCTACACCATGAGCCTATATAATGGCAAGGTAAACCCCGGTGTGTAAGCCCCAACCAATTTAACTATGACGACTCTAATTCCAACTATAACCAGGATATATAGGACACCTTCCTAAGGCCTGATACTAAATTCAAATGGGAATCCACCTCAGTATAATACTCACTATGTGTCTGTATAAGGCCCCAGCCTTAAACCTTACTTAATCTTGAGTTATTACAAGATTACACATTGAGGATCTTTTCGGGTTTAGAGTTTTAGAGAATTAGATCATAAAACTTGCATTACATTCCACATATAAACAAAGTGGTTACATAAAGATAGTATTCTTCATTCCCATCAATGGAAACATATTTAAAATAAACATGGATTCTTTCTTGACACTTCCTTGACACTATCATCATATCATGTACCTTTCCCTTGACCTGTGAAAAACATTTCAAAAAACTTGGGATGAGCATAAAAAGCTCAGTAAGGGATATAAAAATATGGAAAGGAAACATGGGTACATATATACATAAGGATGAGATCATACTTTACCCATAAAACATAAGCACTTTAACATACCTCATCAAATCATGAATAAATCATAGAAATCATAAGACATAAAGGTAACTTGAGGCATTCATAACATTCTTACGTAGGGAGTAACCCTCTTGGTTACGTTTGGAATACCCATCACAGTATATTCCCTAAATCTCTTCAGAGAAACCTTAACGTTTCACTCCTTCACGTTACCCAATCCATTGGAGAGCTATATCGGGCTCACCCACCCTTAGTTAATCACGGAACCACCCGTCTTCATAATAATGACCAAGAACCTCAATATAATCATATCACATAAAACATGCATAAAGGAAACATAACATTTCCACCTTTCAATCACAAGATATCAATACAACACATTGATATAAAAACATTATGAAAACCATTTTCAATACCAAAATAAAAGAAAAGTAAAACATGGTATTTATTTTTCTTTTAAAAAAAAGTATGGCTTGTAGAGGAAGCCGAAACTCAAATAACGGTCACGACGGCGGAGAAGTCATTGTCGCCGCATATGTACGACAAAAAAATTCCCTTTTGTCATTTAGTAAACGCTTCGTAAAAAAATATTCCTTTTGAATAAACGTAAAAGTCAAAGGGGTTTATACACCGTATAAAAGAAGGTTGTGTATAAAACAAAATATGCCTCAATGAAAGGAGATTGAGACGAAATCCCATACCTCGGGTCCGACTTGACTCGATCGTTCTTTAATGTCCTGAATAATAAACTTGAGTTAATTTATACTTGTTTAAGAACCTTTTTTGAGTTCATTATTCCTTTTATATCACTTATTTCCATGTCATGAACACTATGTAATTATTTAAGTTAATAACGGTCGTTTTAACGATCATTGGTACTTGAGTCAAAAATAAGCCCTTTATAATTACATGTTGTTCATGTATCCATTATATCCAGAATGGTATTCATGATGTAGATATCATATATGTCATATATATCCAGTACATTCATGCATTTTTAATATTACATAATCATTTATAGGTAATAAATGAAATGCACCGTTCATGGAGACGGTAAGCTGTACGTACGCATGAACGCTAATTTCATTTCTATTTCGTATTTTATAGAATGGAATCATAATTATATAAAGGTATATTATAATTCCAGTATAATATCATATATAATATCATAGTTCCATCCTTTATACGTCCCACATATGGTATTTAACGAATCAACTCACTTTGAGGGGGCGGTAGTCCGCTCTTCCTTAAATGAAGATATCGCGTTTACCCATAATGGAAACCATAAATTTATGACCAAAAAGAAAAAAACAGAAGCTTAAGGGAAACATAAACATATTATATATCATATATAAATATAGTGACATCTTAATGGCCACCTTTTACGGTGTTAAAAGAATGTTGAACAATCATCGTTTCGGGAGGCATAAATTCACCATCCACGAAAACAGTATGTTCATTAACCATTAGATGTAGGTGTGTGTAAGTGTAGCTCAAATACTTATCATAACAACATCCTAGTATATTGAGGATACTGGATTTGTTACAAAATAAAAGAATAAAAAGAGTTTATGGGGTTGGAGAAGCAAAATAAAACAAAAGGACTCAAAAGAAGACATTACCTTAAAATCGAGTAACTTTCTTAGATTTGAGCTCAAAGGCTTCCTTGGGAAGACTTCTGCCCAAAGTGAGGCTTAAAGGAGTAAGATAGGGAAGTGTAGAGACAAAATGGGCAGGGTTTGGCCAAGCCAAAGGCTTTGGGAGTGTGGGAAAAGAGGTAGAGGTGGGGGCCTTTTATAAGAGGAGAGGAGGGGCACTCTTGGAAGGTAAAGAAATATTACTTTATTTGAAAATGAGTTTCGGATTTAAAAGGTCCCACATTGATATAATTAGAGGATAAGGTGATAAGTGTTCTAAATCCACCCATCCAATAGGTATTGGACATGTGTAGGTCTTATATTTTACATTATCATTCCATTTTATTTAAATCGTTAAATAATGAGGTCATCACTGCATCATCATGATGTCATAAATAATTTAATTTATTTAATGTCTAAAAATTATAAAACAAATACTATGTTGTAGGAAATATTTTTATCTTTCTAATGAATATTTATAGTCAAATATATGACTTTTATAACCCCATATAAAAATTGTTTTAGTAACATAACTCATGTTTGTGTCATTTTTACTTTAACATTAAATAAAAAGTTATTTATGTCATTTCCCAACCAAAGTGGCTCCATGGGGTCCCCAAGTTAACCCATGGATTGTCTTGGTCGGTCATGACACAACCAATGAGGGCAGTACATGTGTCAAGCTCATCTCATACTATTAAAACAATATTTTTACCTTAAACTACACTAATTACCACTAATCGCGATTAAAAACTTAATAAGTTACTATTCACCAAAAAATTATTTTAATCTCATTGAACCACATTTTAATTCTTAATGAAAACCATGTATGTCATATTTTTGAAATTCAAAACACATAAGTAGTAAAATTTCATTTAAACGAAAAATCAGTTTTTATAAGTACCACTTAGTGGTTTCACTATTCATCAAAAATTGAAGTTTTTTAGAAAAATACCAAAACTTCACCCTAAGCTATATTTGATATTCTGAATTCAAAAATGAATTCTATTTTACAAAATTCAAAACATATAAGTCACATTAATTAATTTAATAATTAATTCCCACTGTCAGAGCAAATAGCGTGTTTTTATGAAACAATAAGTATCAAAAGATTGACACCAGTTTAAGTCCAATTTCAAAGTGAAATTGATTTAAATGACTACCATTGGATTAAATGGTAAAAATATATTCTAATTTCACTTCAAAACCAATTCAAAACATAATCTAATCATATAAATAATTTAGATTAAAAAGCAGTTTCGATGTAAAATGCAACATTTTTCACTATTCATTAAAAAATGAACATTGTCAGAAAAATACCAAAAATTCACACAAAGTAAATTTTGATGTCCCAATCATAAAGAATAAGTTTATTTTGATAAACATAGTTTATAAAATTTTCAAAATATAGATTCAAAAATGGTTTGCCATCAAAAGGCAGTAAAACAATCTTTTAAAAATATTAGTGTATTCCATGCTTAAGATTGGATTTATTTTCATTTTAAGCCTCTAAAACACTATCTAGTTCATTAATAGACATAGATAAAAATATATATTACTCATTACTTACTTGGGATGTTTCATCCTTCCCCCTTTAGAAAATTGCGTCCCCGTAATTTATTTACTTATCAAATAAATGGAGGTACTTATCCCTCATTGCATTTTCAGATTCCCATGTTGCCTCTTCCATCATGTGGTTTTTCCACAAAACATTTACCTGGTGAATCACCTTATTCCGTAACACTTTCTCCCTATGGTCAAGAATCTGGACCGGTTGTTCCTCATAAGATAGGTTCTCTTCCAGTTGAACTACCGCTGGACTCAAAACATGAGATGGATCTGGCATATACTTTCTCAACATCGAAACGTGAAAAACATTGTGTACCTGATATAAACTCAGAGGTAAAGCCACTCGGTATGCAACTGATCCAAATCTCTCCAGAATTTCATATTGTCCAATGAACCTTGGACTCAACTTTCCTTTCTTACTAAATCACATCACACTTTTCCATGGTGATACTTTGAGAAAAACATGATCACCTACCTCAAAAGAGAGATCCTTCCTCCTATTGTCCGCATAACTCTTCTGCCTGCTCTGAGCTGTTCTCATGTGTTTCTGAATCAGCTGAACTTTTTCTGCCATCTCTTCTACCAATTCTGGTCCCATCAACTTCCTTTCACCCACTTCATCCCAAAAAGCTGGAGTTCGACACCGCTTCCCATATAATGCCTGAAATGGTGCCATATGTATACTGGAATGAAAACTGTTATTATATGAAAATTCAACCAAAGAAAGATGTTGGTCCCAACTTCCCTGATAATACATAGAACAAGCTCGTAGCATATCCTCCAAGGTCTAAATTGTTCGTTCTGACTACCCATCTGATTGAGGATGAAAAGCTGTACTAAAATTTAATTCAGTACCCAACGACTTCTGAAGGCCTTTCCAAAAGTTAGAAGTGAACTTGGGATCACGATCAGATACAATGGAGAGAGGAACTCCATGTAACCTGACTATCTCTTTAAGATACAAATGGGAAAGTTGATCTAGGGAAAAAGTATCTCGTATAGCAAGGAAATGAGCAGATTTAGTCAAGCGATCAACAATAACCCAGATTGCATTATTACCTCGAGATGTCTTCGGTAATCCCACAACAAAGTCCATGGATATATTCTCTCATTTCCACTCTGGCACTGGTAAACGCTGAATCATCCCTTTTGGTAACTGCCACTCTGCTTTAACCTATTGACAAGTCAAACACTTCACAGTAAAATCAGCAATATCTCTTTTCATTCCATCCCACCAGTAATACTCCCGCAGATCTCTATACATCTTAGTACTGCCTGGATGAACTGAAAACAGAGAACTATGAGCTTCACATAACAACTCTCTCTTTAACTATGAATCACAAGGCACACACAATCTCTTCCCAAATCTCAAAACACAATCATTATCAATGTTGAATTCAGGCAACTTACCTTTCTGAACCAGCTCTACCTTTTTCTGCAACTCACTGTCTTGCTTTTGGGCTTGCTTGATTCTATCTGATAGAGATGATCTCACTGATACCTGAAACAAAAAAGAATAACTTCATGCACCAACAACTTCTATTCCAAAGTTCATAAAATCCTTAACCAAAGGATCACGTTCCAAACGCAACATTGTTAATGAAGCATTACTTTTTCGACTCAAAGCATCAGCCACTTTATTTGCTTTTCCTGGATGGTAATGAATTGTACAATCATAATTCTTGATTATTTCTAGACATCTCCTTTGTCTCATGTTCAATTCTTTCTGAGTGAATATATACTTTAAACTTTTGTGATCGGTATATATTTCACACTTTACTCCATACAAATGATGCCTCCAAATTTTTAAAGCGAAAACAACAGCAGCTAATTCCAGATCATGTGTAGGGTAATTTACCTCAAGAGTCTTCAACTATCGTGAAGCATAAGCAATTACCTGATCATTCTACATTAGGACGCAACCAAGTCCTTTCAATGAAGCATCACTGTATATAACAAACTCACCATTCCTGGAAGGTAGTGCCAAAACTGGAGCATTCACCAATCTTCTTTTCAATTCCTGAAAACAATCATCACATTCTTTTGTCCAGATAAACTTAACACCCTTCCGAGTTAGCTTAGTCATTGGACTATATAATCTTGAAAAATTTCTAACAAACCTTCAGTAATAGCCTGCCAAACCAAGGAAGCTACGAATCTCGGTTACATTTGTGGGTCTTGGCCATTCTTCCACAACTTTTGTTTTTGCAGGATCAACAGTTATCCCATCTTTAGAAACAATATGACCAAGGAAAGAAATTTGTTGCAACCAAAACTCACACTTGCTAAATTTTCCATACAGTTTATTTTCTTTTAAGGTTTTCAAGATAACCCTTAAATGTCTTTCGTGCTCCTCTTTACTTTTAGAAAACACCAAAATATCATCAATGAAAACCACCACAAACTTATCCAAGAACTCATGGAAAATTCTATCCATTAAGTCCATGAATACAGCAGGTGCATTGGTTAGCCCAAAAGGCATTACTACAAATTCATAATGGCCATATCTCATACGGAACGCGGTCTTCAGAATATCTGCCTCCTTTACCTTTAGCTGATGGTACCCCGATCTCAAGTCAATCTTTGAAAAAAACTGATCTCCCTGGAGGTGATCAAAAAAATCATCGATATGAGGCAAAGGATATTTGTTCTTAACAGTGATATTATTCAAGGCCTTATAATCAATGCAAAGTCTCATAGAACCATCTTTCTTTTTAACAAATAAAACAGGAGCACCCCAAGGTGATGTGCTAGGTCGAATGAAACCTTTCTCTAATAAATCTTGAAATTGCTCCTTCAACTCTAAAAGTTCAATTTGAGCCATTCGATAAGGGGGTTTTGAAATTGGCTTAGCATCAGGAACTAAGTAAATAGTAAACTCAACTTCCCAATCTGGTATTATTCCAGGAAACTCATCAGGAAAAACATCAGGATACTCATTTACCACTGGCACATCATTAATCTGAACAGTTCCTTTATTTTTAATGATGTGTGCAAGGTAACATTCATTTCCATATTTTACAAGTTTCTTGGCCTCTTGATAAGTTATCAACAGTAAGGGTTCATTCTTGTACACAAACTGAAAGTCTTTCTGAAAAGAAACTTCTTTAGCTCTACAGTCAATCTTAGCATGGTAAATAGAGATCCAATCCATACCCAGGATAACATCAAACTCTACTAGAGGTAGAACAATAAGGTTTGCAAGTAGGTTCTTTCCACAGATAAGGATAGGAAGATTCTTATAAATTCTTTTTGCCTCAACATTTCCCCCAGGTGTTTTTACCACAAGTTCAGAAGTCATTTCTTGAGATGGTATTCCCATTTTACTAGAAAAGTTTTCAGAGATGAAAGAATGTGTAGACCGTGAATCAAACAACACACTGGCATAATCTGAAAAAACAAACAAAGTACCTGATACAACATCATTTGATGGCCCGACGTCTGCCAAAGTAGTTGCAAAAGATTTAACTACCCCTTTCAGCTTGTAGTCTAACTGCTTCCCTTCACTCAAGCTCTTTGTCGGACACTCGTTTGCATAGTGACCCATCTCATTGCACTTATAACATTTCACTAACTGTAAATCAAATTTGGTCTTACCATCACCCTGATACTTTTCAGTGCAATAACGAGCCTTATGTCCCATCTTACCACATCGGTAGCACTTTCCAGAATTCAAAAGACATTCCCCAGCATGCATTTTTCCACATTTACCACAAACTGGAAACTTAGTTTTCTTACCATCAGACTTTTTTGAAGAATTCATACCTTTCTCCTGCCACCTCGGTCTATTCTTCTGTTGGTTGTTATAGAACACTTGATCATCGGCAAACTCCATTTCCACCTTCTCAGCACATCGAACAAGATTTTCATAACTTTTAAACTCACTAGAAGCTAATGCCCTTCGATATTTTGGCTTTAATCTTGAGTAAAAATGATTGATTTTACTATCAAGGTCTCGGATAAAATTTGGAGCATACCTTGCCAATCGAGTGAACCTTTCTTCATAGGTATCCACTGAGTCTTCCTCTTGCCTCAATTCCAAGAATTGTTTTTCAATCCTAAGTCGAACAGCCTTAGGAAAATACTTCTCAAGAAACATACCTTTGAATTCATCCCAGTCGAGAGCATCAATCTCATCAGCATCCTTGATATTTTTAACCATCGACCACCACTGATCTGCCTCACCCTCCAAACGGTAAATAACAAGACTAACCTTTTGATTGTCTGAACACCCCATGACATCGAAAATCTTCTCCAGTGCTTTAATCCACCCTTCAGCTAACACAGGGTCAGATGATCCTCTGAATGATGGGGGATGTTGCCTCAGGAAATGTTCCACCACTGACATGTTCCTCTGTGGTTGATCTGGCTGATCTCGTGCATGGATACCACCACCATTTATAGTCTGAGTCAACTGTTCCATCACTGCAATAAACTATTCAGTTCCAATTCCGACCATCTCGGGATGCTGATTCGGAAGGTTATTTCCTTCTATATGCCTTCCCAACACTGCTTTCCTGTTTCCTCTGCGGAAAACCATTCTGAACAAACATGTCTTAGATGAAGAAACATGGTAATCTTCAAATGCTATATCATTTCAAAAAAAAATATTTTTGGACAATCATTTAATATAATTCTAACTCCTAAAGTTATCTAAACCGACCTTTGATACCAACTATAAGGCCCCAACCTTAAACCTTAATTAATCTTGAGTTATTACAAGATTACACATTGAGGATCTTTTCAGGTTTAGAGTTTTAGAGAATTAGATCATAAAACTTTCATTACATTCCACATATAAACAAAGTGGTTACATAAAGATAGTATTCTTCATTCCCATCAATAGAAACATATTTAAAATAA
Source organism: Viscum album (assembly GCA_963277665.1). Classification (NCBI taxonomy): domain Eukaryota; kingdom Viridiplantae; phylum Streptophyta; class Magnoliopsida; order Santalales; family Viscaceae; genus Viscum; species Viscum album. Next base: position 1,280,016,564 of record OY728142.1, on the reverse strand, counting down.
ACATGGATTCTTTCTTGACACTTCCTTGACACTATCATCATATCATGTACCTTTCCCTTGACCTGTGAAAAACATTTCAAAAAACTTGGGATGAGCATAAAAAGCTCAGTAAGGGATATAAAAATATGGAAAGGAAACATGGGTACATATATACATAAGTATGAGATCATACTTTACCCATAAAACATAAGCACTTTAACATACCTCATAAAATCATGAATAAATCATATAAATCATAAGACATAAAGGTAACTTGAGGCATTCATAACATTCTTATGTAGGGAGTAACCCTCTTGGTTACGTTTGGAATACCCATCACAGTATATTCCCTAAATCTCTTCGGAGAAACCTTAACGTTTCACTCCTTTGCGTTGCCCAATGCATTGGAGAGCTATATCGGGCTCACCCACCCTTAGTTTATCATGGAACCACCCGTCTTCATAATAATGCCCAAGAACCTCAACATAATCATATCACATAAAACATGCATAAAGGAAACATAACATTTCCACCTTTCAATCACAAGATATCAATACAACACATTGATATAAAAACATTATGAAAACCATTTTCAATACCAAAATAAAAGAAAAGTAAAACATGGTATTTATTTTTCTTTTAAAAAAAAGTATGGCTTGTAGAGGAAGTCGAAACTCAAATAACGGTCACGACGGCGGAGAAGTAGTTGTCGCCGCATACGTACGACAAAAACATTCCCTTTTGTCGTTTAGTAAACGCTTCGTGTAAAAAAGATTCCTTTTGAATAAACGTAAAAGTCAAAGGGTTTTATACACCGTATAAAAGAAGGTTGTGTATAAAACAAAATATGCCTCAATGAAAGGAGATTGAGACGAAGTCCCATACCTCGGGTCCGACTTGACTCGATCGTTCTTTAATGTCCTGAATAATAAACTTGAGTTAATTTCTACTTGTTTAAGAACATTTTTCGAGTTCATTATTCCTTTTATATCACTTATTTCCATGTCATGAACACTATTTAATTATTTAAGTTAATAACGGTCGTTTTAACGATCATTGGTACTTGAGTCAAAAATAAGCCCTTTATAATTACATGTTGTTCATGTATCCATTATATCCAGAATGGTATTCATGATGTAGATATCATATATGTCATATATATCCAGTACATACATGCATTTGTAATATTACATAATCATTTAGAGGTAAGAAATGAAATGCACCGTTCATGGAGACAGTAAGTTGTACGTACGCATGAACGCTACTTTCATTTCTATTTCGTATTTTATAGAATGGAATCATAATGATATAAAGGTATATTATAATTCCAGTATAATATCATATATAATATCATAGTTCCATCCTTTATACGTCCCACATATGGTATTTAACGAATCAACTCACTTTGAGGGGGCGGTAGTCCGCACTTCCTTAAATGAAGATATTGTGTTTACCCATAATGGAAACCATAAAGGTATGACCAAAAAGAAAAAAACAGAATCTTAAGGGAAACATAAAAATATTATATATCATATATAAATATAGTGACATCTTAATGGCCACCTTTTAAGGTGTTAAAATAATGTTGAACAATCATCATTTCGGGAGGCATAAATTCACCATCCACAGAAACAGTATGTTCATTAACCATTAGATGTAGGTGTGTGTAAGTGTAGCTCGAATCCTTATCATAACAACATCCTAGTATATTGAGGATACTGGAGTTGTTACAAAAGAAAAGAATAAAAAGAGTTTAGGGGGTTGGAGAAGAAAAATAAAACAAAAGGACTCAAAAGAAGACATTACCTTAAAATCGAGTAACTTTCTTAGATTTGAGCTCAAAGGATTCCTTGGGAAGACTTCTTCCCAATGTGAGGCTTCAAGGAGTAAGAGAGGGAAGTGTAGAGACAAAATGGGCAGGGGTTGGCTGAGCCAAATGCTTTGGGAGTGTGGGAAAAGAGGTAGAGGTGGGGGCCTTTTATAAGAGGAGAGGAGGGGCACTCTTGGAAGGTAAAGAAATATTACTTTATTTGAAAATGAGTTTCGGATTTAAAAGGTCCCACATTGATATAATTAGAGGATAAGGTGATAAGGGTTCGAAATACACCCATTCAATAGATATTGGACATGTGTAAATCTTAGATTTTACATTATCATTCCATTTTATTTAAATCGTTAAATAATGAGGTCATCGCTGCATCATCATGATGTCATAAATAATTTAATTTATTTAATGTCTAAAAATTATAAAAAAATACTATGTTGTAGGAAATATTTTTAGATTTCTAATTAATATTTATATTCAAATATCTTACTTGTATAACCCAATATAAAAATTGTTTTAGTAACATAACTCATGTTTGTGTCGTTTTTACTTTAACATTAAATAAAAAATTATTTATGTCATTTCCCAACCAAAGTAGCCCCATGGGGTCCCCAAGTTGACCCATGGCTTGTCTTGGTCGTCCATGATACAACCAATGAGGGTAGTACATGTGTCAAGCTCATCTCATACTATTAAAACATTATTTTTACCTTAAACTACACTAATTACCACTAATCGCGATTAAAAACTTAATAAGTTACTATTCACCAAAAAATTATTTTAATCTCATTGAACCACATTTTACTTCTTAATGACAACCATGTATGTCGGATTTTTGAAATTCAAAACACAGAAGTGGTAAAATTTCATTTAAACGAAAAATCAGTTTTTATAAGTACCACTTAGTGGTTTCACTATTCATCAAAAATTGAAGTTTTTCAGAAAAATACCAAAACTTCACCCTAAGCTATATTTGATATTCTGAATTCAAAAATGAAGTCTATTTTACAAAATTCAAAAAATATAAGTCACATTAATTAATTTAATAATTAATTCCCACTGTCAGAGCAAATAGCGTGTTTTTAGAAAATAATAAGTATCAAAAGATTGACACCAGTTTAAGTCCAATTTCAAAGTGAAATTGATTTCAATGACTACCATTAGATTAAATGGTAAAAATATATTCTAATTTCACTTCAAAAACAATTCAAAACATAATATAATCATATAAATAATTTAGATTAAAAAGCAGTTTTGATGTAAAATGCAGTATTTTTCACTATTCATTAAAAAATGAACATTGTCAGAAAAATACCAAAAATTCACACAAAGTAAATTTTGATGTCCCAATAATAAATAATAAGTTTATTTTGATAAAAATAGTTTATAAAATTGTCAAAAGATAGATTCAAAAATGGTTTGCCATCAAAAGGCAGAAAAACAATCTTTTAAAAATATTAGTGTATTCCATGCTTAAGATTGGATTTATTTTCATTTTAAGCCTCTAAAACACTATCTAGTTCATTAATAGACATATATAAAAATATCTATTACTCATTAATTACTTGGGATGTTACAGTATGACATTTCAACCACTAGGAACTAATCATTCCCATGGGTTGATCATCACAACTCATACATCAACAGACATAGAAACTATCTAAACTATGATGTCTCTAATTCCTTCCATAACTAGGATACGCAGGATGCCTCCCTGAGGCCTGATATCCATATTTAAGCATACAAGGGTTGTCTCTAGGAATTAACCCTACATTCACATGTAGTGAGGTTGATTACTTTCCATCCCTCATTTCCCACATCAATCAGAGATCACGTGGGATTAGGGGTGAAATGGAACATCATTTACATCGTGAATCTACAATATCTAGGGTAATCTCAGCATGTAATCCCTGATGAGTGACATGATATACACCTCCCCTATATTAGGAAATCTACCTTGGGTAAAATCCCAAGAGTTTGAATGAACTATGATGACTCTTATTCATGCTATAACCAAGATACATAGGACATATCCCCGAGACTCAAGTTCAAATATCAAATTCCAAAGAGGCCACACATATTTTCTCTCCACGTGGAATTAAAATGAAAAAAAAATAAGGAAATACATGAGTTTTTATTCTTAAAATAACTAGGATATTTAGGATTCCTCATAATGTCTCAATCCCCTCCTTGGAATATTAATAGCCTCCATGTGTGGTAGAAAACTATGAAGTGTTTGGTTATATGGATTCATCATATAAGCAAAAGTTCATTACTGGGATACAAATGAATAACCCTAGATACATATAGATGTATTCAATAATGATATTCCCCTTTATAAAGGAGTATAAACCTATAATATTTTTGTTAGGGTAATAAGTCCCATATTGGGATTATGAAGAGATTCTCAAACATGTATTAGATCTATAAGAGAGTCCCGGAGTAGGCAACAATTCTTCCCAAAAGGGGTATGATGAGACCAACCTCCCATCCTCTCGGCCAATGTGAGTCCCTAAACATCATTGGGTATGAAGCCCTATTTGACCACCTATATTTGGAAAGCAGATATGTACCCAGTTATGGATGGGGGAACCTTTGGGAGTTTCCGTTAAGAGTGACAATGGTGACCCAGCAATACTAATTGTGATAGAAATTGAACCCCTCACTATCAATCACCAGGACAAACTGAATTTACCACCATCCACATCTTTCCCATTGAAATTCTTATCATTTTTATCTTATAATTATTTAGTTAAATTTCAAATAGATAATGCTTGAATATGAACAAGAAATTTTGTGATGTTTAATAATCAAATGTAACTCAATCCAATACAAAGTGTTCCTAGTATGACTCAAAGTTTAGTTTAAAATTATCATTTTATGTTTGATTTATTTTTATTTATTTTTACTAAAATAAGTATTATTTTCTTATACAGGTGCATTATTTTTCTTGAGCATGGGCGGTTTTTTGGTAATAGCAAGAGTCTGGATTAGGGGGAAAAGAAAAAAGGAATATTGATGATTTTGAATATATGTGATAATTTTAATTAATCATTTAATTGTAAAAACCAATGTTTTAAATGTATTAAATATATTTTTTTCTTTTATTTGTGTTTTAATTTTTATTTCATTTAAAATATTTATTTTTACTATATTTTTATACTTTCTAGTGTTGTAGTGTGTTGTTATAGAACATTACAGCACACCCCTTTATCAGCGCTACTAAATGCATTGATAAAGGAAGCATTTATTAGGGATTATAAAAGATCTAATAATGGGGTCCTTTATTAGTTCTTTTAAAAGTGCTAATAAAGGTCCCTTTTATGAGTGCTTTTTTTAGCACTGATAAAGGACCTATTTATCAGCACTTTTAAAAGTGGTGATAAAGGAACCATTTATAAGTGGAAAATAAAAGAACAAATAAATGGGTACTTTATCATATATTTTTTTAGAACTGATAAAGGACCACTTTATCAGTTCTTTTCTTGTTCTGATAGAATCCTAGGTATTTTAATCACGCTCCAGTATTCAATGCTTTTCTAGAACTGATAATGGCCAATTTTATCATTGTTAAAAGACTTTTTGTAGTAGTGTTATAAAAGGATCATATATGATATTATAAATATTAATATGGTTCTTTAATAACATAATAACATGTTTAATACCACTATATAGAAGGTTAAAAGACAATCAACCAAAATGAAGCGTGAGGTAAGGGTTTTCTCCTCTCACTTTTATTTCTGTGAGATATATTCCATATTAACCACTTATTTTTATTGTGTGTTGTATATACTACCCATGAATGTATTTTATGATTATTATAATTAAATTTATGGGGGTTTACATACTAATTTTTTGATCTCTCTTTTATGGTTTTACAGTTTCAAAATTACCAACGCAATAAGGGATTTCTTAACTCAATTTCCATTCATTGGGTTAAACTTATGCATCATTGATTATTTAATTATAATATTATGTGTATAATGAATTTTGATTAAATTATGTTGAATTTACAATTTTTTATGTTTATTTATAGTTAAAACACATAATCTATTCATTGATTAATTATTACTCCAATGTTATGATCATTGTAAGGGTTTATTTCATAATCTCATTCTAATCGAGATTGTTTATTCTTGAATTTCAATTGAATGAAATTATTTAACCATTTCTTAATAAACACATTTCATTTTCTTCTTATATGTTTATTCATTATATTTTCAGGTAATAGTACTATTTTTTCACTCTTTGGCTGTAAAATTAATTGATAAAATGTTTTTAAGAAAAGGTGGCCTCATTTCTTTCTTCTATCAGAAATCTGTTTTATTCAAAAATCATGTTTTCTAAAAAAAAATTAAATTTTTTTTTAACCTTTTAAAAATGGTATATTAAATATATTTTTAACAATTTTTATTTTTTAATTTTGTTAAAGAAATATTTGTATCATTTTTCGATCAAGGCACATTTCTAACTATTTTACCATACAAAAGGAATGTTCTCTATGACATGTATGAAATTACCCACTAACATGACCATTGTTTATTTAAAGATTTATTTTGAAGTATATAAGGTTATTTTAAAGAAATTTTTTTCCCAATATTTTGGAAATTAATATTTTTTGAAAATTATTTTTAAAGAAAAGTATTTTAAAATTTTTTTATTTTAAAGATTGATTTTCAAAATCAAAAGGATATTTTCTTAAAGACTGTTTTTAATGATATTTTTACACTATTTCCATTCATCGATGTCAAAAACCCTTATTGTTAATTATTCTCTGCTATGGATATTTTTTATGGATACCATCTTCATTCCTTTTATGAATATGTTATGATTGTATCAAGATATTTTTATAGAACCTATTTCTTTTCCATATGTTAGTCTTGTTTCAAAGATATTTTCATGGAACTCATTTCTTTTCCATGGGTTAATAATATTATAAAAATAATAAAGGCTGTTTCAATGAGTTGTGATTAAATTAATTCTATATTTACTTTATTCATGTTGTGGTTATTGTATATTTTATATAATGGGTGCACCTAGATAGCGTCGGGTGAGCTTGTTGTAGCTTATACATTGGGTGCACCCAAATAGAGCTCCAATAAATTGAGTAATGATTATATTCTATATAAAATTATAATTTAATTAATTTTAATAGTAATTATAATTTTAATGGTTTTATAATTTTTCTATATAGATTATGTCCCAAGATACCAACATGTTTTATCTATGCTTTCCATGGGTTTATAATGTTTCCTTTGATCAATATTGATATTACATGGTGCATGATTATTGATTTTTATGAATCCTTAATTTCTTAAATCCTTATTCCATATCTCATGATTGATGATTAAAGTATTGATTGGTATGAGTTATTTTATGATTTTATCATGCACTCTGATTATGTCATCATACCCTTATGCACTTATTATGCTCATTGATGACATTCAATTATTAATACTTATGTTTACCCTTACTGGTCATTTGAGATCACCCTTATAATGTTTCCTTTTCCCCATGTTATAAAGAATGAGGTTGAATGAATTATTTCCAGGAGAGATTTCATATGGATTATTATGATGAATTAATGTGAAATAATAAAAACTGGGTTAAGTGGGGGTAAATTCTCATTTAATAACATGGGTATTGTTTATGTGTAGGTTTTCCCCAATTATCTAAAACTCTAAACCAAAAAGGTCATTGAGAATATAAGTGAACCTATTTTTATTTTTGAGTTTGTAAGGATTGGGTAGGAAACAATTGGGTCACAATTAACGATATTAAATCTGTAAATGTAATTTTTATGATTTCAGCACTGGATCCGGGAGTGCGAGTTTTGGGATGTTATAGTTGGTATCAAAGTTTGTTTTAAATACCTTTGGAGATTTTGATTTTTTTCATGTGAGGTTATCTTAAGAGTTATGGATACCATAATAGGTCTATAATATTGTGTTTGATCATGAGTTTAAATTCTTAGACACCCCATTTGATGTTTTAAGTAATAAAAATTTTGAGGTTATTAATGAAATTTTGGAAGATATTTTATTAGGTTGGGGTATTTGTAACTCTTTTATGAAGGAATTATTTTTTAATGTTTAAATAAAAAAATGACAACCAGAAGTTCAGGTGACAATAAATCGCATATGGAAAGGTCATGGGGCTTTAACCCACAACTGAAGGGTGGTAAGGGTGCATCACCTACCATTATCCTACATGACGTCCTGGTTAGTATAAAATTTTTAGAGGTAAATATTAATTTTATTTTTTAAAAATATGGTATTTTATTTGAGGAATAAAATTGTATTTATCTTTGAAGAATATATGATAAAATAATTCTAATATTTGGGTTTCAAACTTAGTCAGGAAATATCTGAAAATTTTAAAGGATGGTTATTTATGGAATGATTTAGTTTGAACTTTAGGTATTGAAATTTAATTTTTAAGATTAATGTTTCATATTAAGTTTTATTCATTTTTGGAATTATCTTACTATGTTCTAGCCATTTTATTTTATTTTTTATGTATAAAGATAGGTGTAATAGCTTTATTATAACTTTTATAGTTATGTGGTCTTTAAAATTTTATTTCAGTTCTTCAAGCATTAAAAAATCATCCTGAATATTCATCGTTTGGATAAAAATATGATATTATGGGGGAAATTGATTAAAGTATGAAATTATACTAATCAATTAATTATATTTCCATATTATCTTAGTATAGATGGTAATAGAATTCCTCAACTCTAGTAAAAGGATGTTGAAACAAAAATGTTATCCTTGTACCTTCAATTATTATAAATTGATGGTATTTTAGATCATCAAATATTTATGGTTTTGACACATAACTTTTCATTTATCATTTACTAGTTTTTGATCAATGGCCTCAATCACCCTCTATAATTTTTTACACTTTTTCTCTTTGTCCATATTTTCACTTTCCACCAATGTTCTCCTACTTAGAAACCTAGTTATGTGTTTTTTCATATAACCCTCATAAATCCCTTTCACTTTTATTAAAAGGATGTTTTATTAACCCTTTTTATGATGTGGGTTAAAACAAAATTATTTTCAAATATACAACCTTTGATTGCCGATATAAAATCCAAAATGCAAGGTTTCAATTTATTAAAGGGGGGGATGTAACACCTCGAGTTTTTAAAAGAAGAAAATTATGTTCAAAGGTGTAAATGACATGAAAAACTGAACTTATATGAGAATGTAACTCCCCAATACATTATGATATACTTTTTTTAAATAATTTTAATCACTTTGATAGTTTTCGGTACACGTAACCAAGTGATTTATATTTTTGATAGTGTATTCAACACGCAACACCGAGCTTGAACAACCAACGATATATATAACCGTTATAACCTACCCGATAAATCGATGGGCATGAATAATATTAAATAATTTATTATATATATATATATTTCCTACTCAATATAAATTATTGATAAGTTTTTAGTAAATAATCATTCACTTTTTAGCAAAGTGATTTTATTCTTAAGAAAAATGTTTTCCTCAAAAATGATTTTGTATTACATTTCATTAAAAAAATATTATAATAAATTTTTGGAAATTTTAGAAAATTTATTTGGTAAAATTAAATTTATTTTTTGTATCATAATATCAAGATTTACCTTGGGTGAAATTTTGAGACTTTTCAATAAATATTTATTTTTCAGTGAAGAGTTAAAATACCGTTATTTATAAAACTATCATTTCTTTTCAATAAATTAATTAATATAAATTCACAAATATTTTTTAAATTAAAATAAGAATTATTTAGTTATATTTAATGCACTTAAATTATTTCTTAATTAACTTTATATTAGTTTTTAGTATAAGGTTTTTCTTGGGTTTAAAAACAGGTTTTACTAAAAACTGTTTTAAAATGCATAATGTTTATCCATTTTAAAATTTTAAAATTAACTATAATGGGGAATATTTTAAATAAAATTTATATATTATATATCATTAGATATTAAATTGGTTTTATATGATGATTATTATTGATCATATAGTTAATATAGAACCATATTTTCTCAAAAATACTCTTCTTAAAAACCTATGGTTCTCATCATGTTTGCGGGATTAATATTAAATTAAATTTTGCCAATTATATGAATTTAATTTATAAAAATGGATTAAATATTTTTAATAATAATAATTTATAATTTATAATAATTAAAACTCAATTTTTTATTATAATGATTAGTGAAAATGGTTAAAATTAATCATAGTGGTTAAGGTAAAAACGAGTTTACTATGGGATTAAATTTTAAACTTAAGGTATAAAATGACCTATAAACTTTTCCAACACAAATTTTATGGACATATTTAGACCATGTACCTTATATAATTTATAATTTACCATTATTGGGTCCTAGTTACTTGAAAAAAAATGTGGGTTTAATTCACTCTTTCAAAAATTACAAGTGTGTCACTCACCCCAATTATGAAAGGCCACCCCCCCCTCTCCTCCCTTCTTCGCACCTTAAAAACTCTTCATTTTGGACAATACCTGAAAAAATTACTTATAAAATCACCTACCCTCATCTTATAAGCCTTATTTTGGGAATAAATAAAACCTAGGAAGGACTTTAGTGGAAACCTAAGAAGGATACTCGAAGAAGAGGTAATATTCTTCAACGAGCGTTTTTATTTTATTTCTTTCTCTGCCTCCTTAAATTATTATTAAACCATGATAATATAATAACCTTATTATATTACATATTATAGTATTTTTTTTAAAATAATTTAATTACCTAAAATATTATCCACTTCCATCAAATAGTTTATGAAATCATCATCCATGTGTATGGTGGACTACCGCCTCACGAACTGATATCGTTCATTTTTCCATTACCACCTTTCACAGTTGGGTATGATGATGGGTATCAAGTATATATATGATATTTATAAAATAATTATATATTTTTATTAATTATATCATTTATAACTTTTTACTTTATATTTTTTGTGTGATACGATAACAGCGCTCGTGTGTCCAGTGGATTACCACCTCATGAAGTGATATGATTCATTTTTCACTAATGCGTAACATGGAAATTAACAAGGGTAAAGATAATGAATATATGTGATATAAATAAAAAAAATTGATATTAATTACATATTTTTTATTATTTAAATATAATATATCATGATATTTCTTACCTTTTCACTCACTGAAAAAGTGATAACATCATTTGTGTGTGTGCGGACTACCGCCTTCACAAATCGATGTGACTCTATTTTATTTACCACACCACAAGAATTATATATATATATGTATATATAATTAAATGATATTTTATTTATGATATAATTATTATTCTGAAAATATAAAATATTACTTACCTTCTTTCCATAATGATCATTGAAATATGGAAATGTTATTCATGCGTACATACGACCTATCCTCTCCATGACCATAACATTAGTTCATTTTTCATAATAATATTTCATGATTAGTTTTAAAGATATAATAAATGAATAAATATGATAATTATTTCATGATTATTATTCTATATATGAAGGAACTATATAATATTTACAATAACTAAAACATTCATAACAAATCATGACAAAATAAAACAAGGCAATTAACTCCTAAAACAATGAAAATAATGAAATATTATTAACGAATGGGTGATAAAATGTTATAAAAGGATAATATATGATATTATAAATATTAATATTGTTATTTAATAAGTTAGTAACATGTTTAAAACCACTATATAGTATTTTAAATCATGATCAACCAAAAAGAAGTATGAGGCAAGGTTTTCTGTGTCTATCTTTTATTTCTGTGAGATATATACAATATTCACCACTTATTTTTATTGGGTGGTGTATATAATTAACATGAATATATTTTATTTTTCTTATACTTAAATTTATGTGGTTTTAAATATCCATTTTAGGATCTCTATTTCATGGGGTTTATGGTTTAAAAGTTACCAAATCGGTAAGGGATTTCATAAATCAATTTCCATTCATTGGGTTAAACTTCTACTTCATCGATTATTTCATTCTAATATTATGTTTATAATGACTTTTGATTACCATATGTGGTATATAAAATTGTTTTATGTGGATTTATATTTTAAACACATAATCAATTCATTGATTAATTCTCACTTTGATGTTATAAGCATTCTAAGGGTTTATTTCATAGTCTCATTCTAATCGAGATTGTTTATTCTTGAATTTTAGTTAAAGAAAATTATTTAAATATTTCCTAATAAATCCATTTAATTTTATTCACCTATATTTATTGATGATATTTTCAAGTAATATTAACTTTTTTCCACTATTTGGTAATTAAATTAATTGATAAAATGTTTTTATGAAAATCCAACTTCATTTCTCTCTTCGGTCATAAATCTATTTTCTTCAAAAACCATGTTTTCTAAAAAAATAAATTTTTCTAAACTTTTAAAAATGATTTATTAAATAAATTTTTACACATTTTTCCTTTTTAAAAAATTTTTTTAGAGGAATATTTTTGTTGCTTCCCAATCAAGGCACTTCTCTAACAGTTTTACCACGAAAAAGGAATGTTCTTTACAGCATGTACGGAATTACCCACCAACATGACCATCATTTATTTGAAGATTAATTTTTAAATTTAAAAGGTTATTTTAAAGAAAATTTTATCCTAATATTCTTGAAATTAAAAGTTTTTACAAATTATTTTTAAATAAAATTATTTTTAAATAAAAGTATTTTTAAAATGTTTTTTGTTTTAAAAAGTGACTTTAAAAATGAAAAAGGATATTTTCCACATGAATTTTTTTAATGATATTTTAATGGTAATTTAATTCATCAACATCAAAAAACCTTTTGTTAATTATCCTTCAATAGGGATATTTTTTATGGATACTATCTTTATTATTTCTCTGTATGGATTATGATTGTTTCAAAGAGATTGTTATAGAACTCATTTCTTTTCCATTGGTTAATCATGTTTCAAAGATATTATCATGGAACTCATTTATTTACCATGGGTTAATAACATTATGAAAAGAATAAAGTTTGTTTCATTGAGTTATGATGAAATTAATTCTCTATTTACTTTATTTATGTTGTGGTTCTTAGACATTATATATAGTGGGTGTGCCCAAATAGCGTCGGGTGAGCCCATTATAGCTTATATGATGGGTGCACTCATCTAACACTATAATTAATTGGGTAATGGTTGTGTTCTATATAGAATTATATTCAAAGTCGGATGAATGGTTATTCCAATTATAAGGGCTCTATAAGGGTTTTATAAGTGTTCTATGAAGATGAATTCCCAATATACAAAAACATTTTATCTATAGTTTCCATGGGTTTATAATGTTTCCTTTAATCAATATTGATATCACATGGCTCATGATTATTAATTTTTATGACTCTTTAATTTTTTAAAATATTATGCCATGTCTCAGGAATAATGATTCAGGTATTGATGGGTATGAGTTATTTTATGATTCGCTCATACACTCTAATTATGTTATTATGGACTTATAAACTTCTTGTGTTCATTGATGACATTCAATTGTTAATACTTATGATTACCATTACTGATAATTTTATATAACTCTTATTATTTTTCTTTTTACTTGGGTTATAAATAATGAGGTTGAATTAATTATGTCTATGAGGGATTTCATATGGCTGATGGTGATGACTTAATGTGAAATTGTAAAAGTTGGGTTAAGTAGAGTAAATTCTCATTTAATGGCATGGGTATTGTTTATGTATAAGTTTTTATTAATTATATAAAACTATAAACCTAAATTTTATTTGATAATTTAAGTGATCATGTTTTTAATTTTTATTTTGTAGGGTTTTTGTGGGAAAATATTGGGCCTCAATTTTCAGTATCAAGTCCAGAAATGTAAAGTTTATGACTTTATCACTGGAACCGAGAGTGCAGGTTTTGGGATGTTATAGAAATTTCTTGGAAATTTAAATTTCATGTGTTTCAGATATTAGGGAATTGGATATTTTTCTTTAAATTTTCCAAAGATATAAAAATATGAAATTTGAGATGAAGTAGATTCCTCTAATGAAATTTTTAGGAAGAATTTTAATAATATCAAATTAGGGAAGTCATTATCAAGGAGTTCAAGATATAATTATTCTTTTACAAAAATGAGGAGTTATTTATCCAAGAAGTATGAAGCATAAATTGATGGTATCAATAGTGGTTGTTCCTCAAGTGGTATATGTGAGAATACATTCATTGCAATAATGGACACCAAGGAGTCAAGCAATGAAAATTGATCAAAGAAAGAAGAAGAATTTTCTTCAATAGATGATAAAGAGTTACATGAATATAAAATTAAGTTCATGTTGAAAAAAGAAATAAATAATAGTATTTATAAGGTTGTTAATATAGAGATAGAAAATAAGAGGATGAAGAATGCATCCAATATGGTTGAATTTAATAAGGCGTAATTCAGAAAGAAGGAAGTCGGTTGCTCATAAGTGTTGATGAAGTAAGATAATTACTCTCCAAGTTGGAGAAAAAATATAAATTTTTTAAGTGAAATAAAATTTAAAAATAGAAATAAATACAATCTCTCATATTTTACTTATTGGAGAAATAGAATTATATCAAAAAAATTAGATATGTTTTTTTCAAATTCCAAGCATAAAATGGGATATTTTTTGAAGTAAAGAAAAATTATGTTGTGGATAAATTGAGATATTAAGATTATTTTAATAATAAAGGATCTTAAAAAAGATATATACATATCATAGAGTTTCTTGATAAAAGGTTTATTCTTAAAAAAATTCAGAAAAGTGAACAGAAACACATGAGAGAAGATAATCTAGAATCTTTTTTCTTCTGAAAAGTCTAACTTTGAATGAAAATATGTTATTGTCTATGAATAAAAAGTTCAAGATAGAAATGTATAATCAAAATGAACATGTTTATAGTATCATGTAGTTATATTTTACCAAATATATTTTAATGATTTTAACATGAATAATTTTATAAAAGTACTATTGTTGAACATACTATATGTTCATAAAGAAGATTAGCCATTTATAGTTACTGTTGACTTTATGGAGGCTGCATGCATATGATTAGATGTTTTTAGTTTAGAGGAAGTGAATTTAAATCAGTGAATATTTATGTAAGTAATACATGTAGGTGGATACAACCCTTGTAAACAAAAAAAGGTTAAGAAAAATGAAATTCAACAACAAAGTGTGGTGTTGATAAACCATTTTGAAGACTTGAATAAAATGTGTGGTGGATGTGATCAACCAGGTGATAATGTTAAACTATATCTTGTGATCATGATATATTGGTACATCAAACAACATTATCTAATTTAATTTTAGAAAATATAGAGAAATAAATATATTGAGAAGAATATTTCTCGCAAGAAGAATAAGGAAGATGTTGAGAATCCATTGGATATTGGTGACTAAAAAAAGGATGGATAAACAGTTCTACTCAAGAATAGGGTTGGAAGAGTGATCTTAAGAAAAATATATCAGAGAAATATAGAAGAATAAGTTATCATAACTTTATAATAGCAATATCAGTGTTCTTAAAAGGAGGTTGAACTGAAGAGTAGTAAGATGAAAGATTATTTAACATGTCATATTATTTAACTGAAAAATAAGATGAGTTATCCCAATTTATTATGGTAGTTTAAGGATCATTTATCTTATAAAAGTAGTTTTTAGTCAAAGGGGGGTTGAATACCAAGCCACAGAGGTTGAGGAAGAAATATCATCCTTCACTCATCAAACACTAAGGTATAGTGAATTTTTCTCTTCAATTACTTGTTTATTGAATATTTTTTGTAAAAAATAAGGAATGACAACATAAATATATTTATTTATATCCCATAATGTATTTAGAAAGGGGTCTAAAAACAATATAGAGGGATAATACAAAGATATATGTGATTAATCTCATAATTTCATCCATTTTATTCTGTAATTAAATTTTATGATTCCACCAAATTATCATTTTATGGGTAATTTTCATATTTTTATGTTTTATGAATAATTTATGATTAATTATGACAATAGAATAGTTGTTTATTTTTATATATTTTAAATCATTTATTTATTTCATCCATAACATTTTCTAAAAATTATCTAAATTGCGAAATTCCTTTTTTTAGGATTATAGGTTTAATTGGCTATATTTCATCCAACATGATCAAGGGTTGAATCCAATCACAGTAGGAACAAATAAAGGTAAAAATTTGGGCAATGTAATATGTTCCCAAATTGATTGAATTTTAAATATAGACCCATTTCTCAAAAATGGTCAAACCAAAGGAGATTTTATTTTGTAAGGAGATATAGAATATGTGAAGTAATATTTTTCATTTATTTTTTAACATGTAATTTAGTATTTTTTTATAGCCATAAATTCATTTGAAATTTGAGGATGTGAATATGAAGATTCGGTTAGGCCAGCAATCATTTATTAGATATTAAGTGATAACTTTGTTTACACATATCCAATGGAGATCAAATTTTGTGAGTGTATGAGGAAGAAAAATGGGAACAAATTTATTGTATAAAAATTTCTCATATTAGTTATTTTATTAGGATGAAAAGGCAAAAACATTCATAAGAAATTTTTTGAGCTAAAATTCTCCACCCTCGTGCCATTGAATTTATACTTCCACCTCATTTCAAAAGGGTTGGAAATTTTAATTAACCATTTTTTTAATAAATTTTCAGTAGAGAAGGTGGGGTTATGTTTTTGTAATTGACTTTTTCAGTTTTATTACATATTATTTTAGTTTTCAATTCCTCTCATTATCTTGTTTTCTCTTTTTTCCCCATTATTATTTTCTATCTCCGTGTAAATGGGGAACTAACTTTTGTGCTTGTTCGAAGGAAAGTAATGGGGGATTTCTTGAATAATTATTATTTCAATTATCTCTTTATTTAATTGTTTGAATTTAATAATGGTTAATCTAGTTAGGATGAGGGATTTATCCCATTTCCCTATCATCCATTTTCTTTTTCCTAATCATATATAATTTATCTCCATCTTTATAATGTTGTATACGGGGTGGAGAATCATTTGTGGTGATGATGTGATGAGGTATTATCCTACATATTGAGGTTCAACATGGGGTAATAATAATTATAATAGGAGGGTGTTTAGTGATAGGTTTGATCTCAACATTGAGTAGAATTTTGATAGTTACTTTAAAAACAATGATAGCAGTGTTATGAACTCCCTAGGAAGAAATCATTTTCTTACTAACTGTATTGTGTGTTTTATTATTTTTTTTATATTTTATTATTATTATTTATTTATTTATTTATTTATTTATATTTATATTTATATTTATTTATTTATTTATAACATTAATTTCATAAAACCTCCCACTATATTATAATATCATTTAGAAGTATATTAGGTAGTTTATAAATAGTGATAATATAAAAACAGTGTGTCTGTGTGTGAGTGACATCCTTGAGAGATCAACCTAAGGTGTGAACTATATTTAATTCTTATTTTATAAGAATTTATTGTTGATGGATTCATTACTAATACCTATAATCAGTTTTTCATCACTACTAGGCAGTCTAAGATCTTTCATACACTGTTTTTTACAAAAAGAAAACTGAAAAATCATAAATTTTAAAAACCAATAAAAATAACATCATTGAACACCTGTATTTTATTTTTTCAAATATTTAATTTTATAGTTATATTTTTATTATTTTATTATTATATATTTTTATGATTTTATAAGGTAAGAATCGAGGATTATTAAATTTCAAGAGAACTTAAAAAATATTTAAGGGTTGAGGAATAAAATGAAAATTATTTCAACTTCCCTTGAGGAATTGGTTTCTCAAAAAGAGGATTAAGAAAAGGAAGCATAAAACTTGTTTTTTCAACATTATCAACTTAATAACCATTTGAGGATGGAACTATGAGGGAGATAGTCTCAAAATTTTCCATACCATTATTAGAGGAGGTTAAATAAGAATACTTTCCAAATGATGTGAATATGGGAGATTAAGATAAATTTGATGAATATTGGGTAAATTTTGTAGAAGTTGAACATGTATGTGATTATCCCAACTTTTAAAATGAAAAATTGGTACCAATGTACCATTGTCATTATTTAAAAGAGTACACATTTTAAGTGGTGGAATTATAAGAAAATTTGGATAATATTTACCACCTACCTCTATCCACAACAAACATACTTTAAGAGGAATTGATCAAAGAAAAATATGTCAATGTTAATTCAATCCAGGGAGATAATATTTATTTACACAGTTTTTATTTTTATTTTATTGAAAATTAATTGAGAATTACCTCCCAAAATATTGAATTTTCCTATTCAAATAACACATGGATTTCCTTGGAGGATGAAAATTAATAAGGTGTGCCTACTGAGATTGAGTTCTCATTGGCCTTTCCTAAAAATATCAATTTCCATGTTGACCTAATTAAAGAGGGATATTTCATTATTGATTCTTCATATTTTAATAACATTCATATTTAATTGTTTTATGACTTCTCCTTTTCTAAAAGTTCTAAAATATAATCACATGATCAATACCTCGATGTTGAAGTTGAAGAGGCCAATAAATGTTTGGTAGAAGTAGTGTAGGAATCATTATTTATATTTCTACAACCTTGCAAGCTATACTACATTGATTTTGGGATAGAATTATTGTACTCTATCTATGGAGTCCTCTATAACCTATGTGAATGATTGTAAATTGGAAATAAAATAATTTGGTGGTTCGAATCACGCAAGACATATCTACCATAAGACATTGGGTGATAGCAGGAATTGTTAATTGGAGGCAGTCAAAAAACCAATGCCCTCTTAGTTATATAAACCAAGGTTTTTCTCTATTCTTCCCCCTTTATTTTTATTTTAATTTATTTTTATTTCAATAAATTTATCATGTTCTTTCTTTATTTCTTAGGTTTGAAGTGGAAATAGCTATAAGATTAAATCAAAGTTATTACTTCAAATAAGTTAGGTTATATTTCTCTTTTATACTTAATTTTTTATTGTCCAATTTTATTTTTCAAGAAAATATGATGAAATAATATTTTGAATAAAAAATTGGTTATTGGTAGTTGAATTGTGGGGGAGTGGTAAAAATATATTTATCTTTTCATATATTACTTTATGATTTTTAATTTCTTGTCTGTTTTTAGGATAGGAAACTTGAATCTCAAAGATACCCTTCATGGTGGAAATTTTCATTCTATTTTAATGAGATTTAATTGGTATTCAAATTAATATAATTAAATAATAATTGAGTGAATTTTTACATTGTTTTTATGGAAATTTTTTTGATAACTAGTAAATGGAGTTGGATTAAAAATATCTCTGTAGAATTGGAATTATAACATAACAAAACTAGATTTTCAATATTGAACCTAGGTAACTTTACCAATATGAAAACTAAAATATCATGGAACCAACTCAAAATATATTTATATAATTCCTTTAAAACTAGATCAAAATGGTAAATTGGTATCCCACAATAAATATTTTAGATATTAAGAACTTTGTGTGTGGGTGAATAAGTGTCATTATAAAATCAAATAAGTGCTTTTCACATGACATGGCTGGAAAAAAATCAATAAGTGTTTAATTGTAAAAAAATGAATTCATTTAGGTGGTAGAATATCGAACACCAAATGAATAAGGGGAAAATTGACTTATAATAATTTCATTTTATTTGTATTAAGGAAGTGTAAAATGGAACTTAGGTATAATGAACCTAGGTAATAGTGATAATTGAAAATATCTTCTTACTAAATTTTTTAATTCCACTTGGATCTTTTAGTTTTAATCTTGGAAATAGAAAATGAACATGGATTGAAGTGAGTATGTTTGTAAAATTCACATAGTAGGCATAAAATTTCCAATAATGGATGATTTTTTTAATTTCTTCTTTTTTTGACATGTGTATTCTAACCTATCTATGATAATTAATTTTACTGGTAAATTTAATTAGATTTCCCAAGAGTTAATTTTTTACATGTGGGAGTTGATAGAGATCATAATTTCATCCATTTTATTTTATAATCAAATGTTATAATCTCAATGATTTATCATTTTATAGGTAATTATCATATATTTTATGTTTTATGAATAATTTTAGCTTAATTGTGAAAATGACTTAATTGTTTATTTTTATGTTTTTTAAATCATTTATATATTTTGACCATAATGTATTCTAAATTAACCCAAATTTTGAATTTACTTTTTATAATATTACAAGAAGAATGTTATACATTTAATCTAACATGATAAAGATCCAAATACAAGCATAATAAGCTCAAATTAATCTTATAAATCAAGAATTGGAATTTTTACTCAGATTAAATGAATTTTAAAGATATACACATTCCTCACAAATTTTCATAGAGAATGAAAAGAAATTTTATAAGGAGAGATATAACATATATAGTAACATTTTTCATTTATATTTATTCATGTAATTCATCTGTTTTCATGGTCATAAATTCATTGTAAATTGAAATATGTGTATATAAAGATTTTATTAGGCTAATATACGTTTCTTTAATAATTTAGTGATAGATTTTTATACACGTAGATAATGGAGATCAAATTTTGCGAGTGTGTGAGAAATAAAAATGGGAACATATTTATAGTATACCAATTTCTCATATTATGACATTTAGTATTCCTAACAAGCACTAGATTTTTTATAGTAATTCTTGGAGATAAAATTTTCCACCCTGTTGACTTTAAATTTATACTTCCACCTCATTTAGAAAGGCTTGGTAATTTTATTTAACCATTTTTAAAAAAAAAATTGTGTAGATAAGGTGTGGTTATTTTTATTTAATATACTTTTACATTTTTGTTATATATTATTTTATTTTTCTATTCATATCATTCTCTCTTTATCTCTTTTTTTTACCCCCACTATTCTTTTTTATCTCCATGTAAATTGGAGACTAACTTCGGTGCTTGTTCGAAGGAAAGTATCAGTGGATGTATTGATTTTTCTTTTTGATTTCATGTATATTTTATTATAATAATTTTGTGATGATTAATATTATTAGGTGATCTATTAACCCCTTTTACCTATCATCCATTTTTACCCAATCATCTATAATTTCTCCCTTTCTTCGTCATTATATTGCATACAGGGTGGAGTAACATTGTAGTGATAATGTGAGGGGGTATTATCCCACATATAGAGGATCAAAGTAGATTAATAAAAATTATAACTAGAGAATGTTTAGTGATAGGGTAAATCAAAACATTGATTATATTGTTGAAAGTTATTTTAAAAATAATGATAGGGACACTGTGAACTCCATAGGAAGAAAACCTTTTCTCACTAATTTCATTATATGTTATGTTCTTATTTTTATATTTCATTCTTATATATATGTGTGTTGAATTTAATATAACTACTCACTATATTATAATATCATTTAGAAGTAAATTATGTAGTTTATAAATAGTGACAATATAAAAAGCAGTGTGTGTGGGTGGCATTCTCAAGAGATCAACCTTAGGTGTTCACTATATTGAATTATTATGTTATAAGAGTTTATTGGAAACATATTTGTGAAAAATATATATTATAAATTTAGAATACTTTTTGGGATGCCAAGATCCTTCACACACTTTTTTCACAAAAAAAATTAAAAAATCATAAATTTAAAAAAAACAAAAAAATAACTTCATTGAACACCTTTATTTTCATTATTCAAATATGTAATTTAATAGTGAAATTTTTTATTTCTATATTGTAAACTATTTTTATGAGTCAATATGGAATAATAATTGAGTATTCAATTTTAATATAATGAAAAAAATATTTAATAGTCGAGGAATCAAATAGAAATTATTTCAACTTCCCTCAAGGAATTGGTAGTTCAGAAAGAGGATCAAAAAAATGAAGTTGTAAAACTTGTTTTTCAAAAATTATCAATTGAAGAACCATGTGATGATGGAATTATGTGGGATATAGTCAAAAATATTTCCATACCATTTTCATATGAGGTTAAAGAATATTATTTTCCAATAGATGTGCAAGTGAGAGATCAAGTTGAATTAGATGAATATAGGGTAGATTTTGTAAAAGTTGAACATGTATGTGATTATCCCATATTTGAAAATAAAAAAATGTTGAAATTATAACTCTATATTTATTTATAAGAATACATCATCCAATGGGTGGAATTTTAATTAAATTTGAATCATATTGACTAGAAACATCCATCCACAATAAACCTACTACAAGAGGAATTGATCAAAGAAGAATAAACCAAAAGTTGATCCAATTTGGGAATATAATATTTTTTGAACAAATTTATTTCTAATTTTATTAAAAATAATTAAATCCCACTCTATTTAATTTTCATATTCAACCAACACATGGATTTCCTTGGATTATGAAGAATAATTTGTGCCCACTAAGACTGAGTTCCTAGTGGCCTTTCCTGAAGAGATCAATTTCCACATTGGTCTACTTAAAGGGGAGGATTTATTTATTGATTCTTAATTTTTTAATCACATTTATGTTGAATTTTTTTTTGAAATCCCCTTTCTTAAAATTTATGAAACATAATCACATGGTCAGGGCCTTAATGTTGAATTTGAATAGGATAAAGAATCTATGGATGATTCCATAGTGGAATCATTCTTTCTCATTATCCAACCTTACAAGTTATAAACATTATTTTTGGGATAGAACTATTTTATTATATCTATGGATTCCTCTATATCCTATGTGAATGAGTGTTCATTATAAGTAACACAATTGAGTGGTTCAAATCATGCAAGTCAAATCCACTATCAGACTTTGGGGGATAGCTGGAATTGTCAAATGGAGGTGGTCAAAACCAGTATTCACTTGGGGGGTCTAAACCAAGTTATATCCCTCTTCTTTCCCCTTTTTATTTATTTTCCATTATTTTTATTTAAATAAATTTATCCTGTTTTTTCTTTCTTTCTTAGTTTTGAAGTGGTAGTAGATAAGGTATTAGATAAAAGTTGTAATTTCCAATAAGTTAGGTTGTATTTCTTTTTTATACCTAATTTTTTGTTTCCCAATTTAATTTTTCAATAAAATCTAATGAAATAATTTTTTGATAAAAAATGGGGTAGTTAAAGTTTATGTTTGGGAAAGTGGTGATAATATATTTTGGTTTTCATGTATTGTTTTATGTTTTTTAATTCCTGGTGTATTTTCAAGATAGCAAACTTAAATCTCAAAGCTACCTTTTGTGGTGGAAAACTACATGATAGTTTTATATGATTTAATTAGTTATTAAATTATAATAATTTAATTCTTTTTATTTAATATTTCTAATATGTTAATGGAAATGTTTTTTGAGAACTAGGAAATGAAGTTTGATTAAAAATATTTTCATGGAATTTGAATTATTACATGAGAAAACTAGATTTTAAAACTTGAACCTTGGGAACTTTTACTTTATGAAAAAGAACACCTCATGGGGAAAAATCAAAAAATATTTACATAAGTCCTTTTAAAATGGAGTAAAATATTAAATTGGGATCCCAAAAATAATCTCTGAGACATTAAGAACTAGGTTTGTGGGTAAATAAATTTCATCATAAAATATAATAAGTGTTTTTTACATGACATGGTTGGTAAAAATTCAATAAGTACCTAACTGTAAAAAATAAATTCATTTGGGTTGTGGTAATATTTAACATCAGATGAATAAGGGGATAATTGACTTATAATAATTTCATTTGATTTGTATCAAGGAAGTGGAAAATAGAACTTCAGTATATGTAACTTATGTAAGAGTGAGAATTTAAAAGAGATTCTTATTAAAAAATTAAGTTCACATCGATCTATTTGTTTAACTCTTAAAACTGGAATATGAACATGTATTTAAGTGAGTAAGTGTGTGAAATTCACATAGGAGGCATAAAATTTCCATCAATGTATGAATGTTTGAATTTCTTCTTTTTTTACATGTGTATTGTAACATGGGAAGGATAATTATTTTTTCTAGTAAATTTCATTGGATTTCTCAGGAATGCATTTTTTAAGTGTGAGGTGTTAATGAAGCTCATAAATTGATCCATTTTATTATGTAATAAAATGTTATAATCTCGTCGATTTATCATTTTATAGGTAATTATCATATTTTTATGTTTTATGAATATTTTGGGTTTAATTATGTTAATGCCTTAAATGTTGATTTTTATGTATTTTAAATCATTTGTGTATTTTGATCATAAATTTTTATACAATAATCCAAATTGTGAAATTAATTTTTATTATTATTAGAGGATTGATGGGAGGCATTTCAACCAACATGAGCAATAGTTGAAACTAAGCATAATAGGCTCAATGAAGCTCACAAGTCATTTATTGGAATTTGTGCCTATATTTAATGGATTTTAATATATACTCGTGTCTCACAAGTGGTCATAACAAATGAGATACAACCTTTTAGGGACATATATAGCATTTAAAGGAACATTTTTCATTTATATTTCTACATGTTATTGACACATTTTTATGTTCATAACTGCATTAGAAATCGAAGGATTTGAATATGAAGAGTAGATGATGCCAACAAACATTTCTTTATTAATTTGGTGATAACTTTGACTACACATGTCCAATGGAGACCATGTTTTGTGAGTGTGTGTTCAAAAGAAATGATTACAAATTTTTATTGTACCACTTTCTCATGTTAAGTCATTTAGTAGGCTGAAAAAGCACCAAATTTTGAAGGAGAATTTTTTATCTAAAATTTTCCACCTCTATGACTATAAATTTATACTTCCACATAATTTCAAAAGGGTTGAAAATTTCAGTTGACCACTTTTTTAGAAATTTTCAATTTCTAAGGTGGGGTTATCTTGTAATAATATACTTTTATATTTTCATTATATATTAGTTTATTTTTCTATTCCTCTTATTCTATCATCTTCTCTTTTGTTTTCCCACACTATGATTTTAAATCTCCATGTATATGGGGAACTAACTTTGATGCTTGTTCAAAGGAAAGTAGTAGTGGATGTCTTAAGTTCATGTACTTTCATGTCTCTCTGTATTTTATTCTAAGAATTTGGTGATGGGTAATCTGATTAGGTTGAGCAGTTTCTCCCTTTTCCCTATCATCTATTTTCTTCATCACGTTCATCTATAATTCTTATCCTTCATCGTTATAGTGATTCATAAAGGGTAGAGTAACATTTTGGTGATGATGGTAGGGAATATTATCACATATGTAGAGGGTTGGTGTGGGATAATAATAATTCAAATGGGAGGTTATTGAGAGATAGTTTTGATCTAAGCATTGAGTAAAATATTGAGAGTTATTTTGAGAATAATGAAAGCATTTCTATGAAATCCATAAGAAGAAAGTCATTTATCACTACCTTCTTTGTGTGTTGTGGTCTTATTTTTATATTTCATTATTATATGTGTGTGATTGTTTATGTTTTTCATGCATTTCATAAAATCATTCACAATATTAGAATATCATTTAGAAGTATATTAGGTAGTTTATAAATAGTGAAAATAGAAAAATGGTGTGTATGGGTAGAATCTTCAAGAGATAAACCCTAGGTGTGCACTATATTACATGCTTAGACAATAAGAATTTATTACTAAGGGATTTAGAATAAATTCCTCTTATAAATATGTTTAAACTAATGGGTGAGAGATCTCTTATTTAAGGTTTATTATCACAATTTCATGTTTTTGGAATGGTTTAATCTTAATTGTGAAATTTTCATAATTTTTTATTTTCAAATATTTTAAATTGATTTTTTATTGCAGTCATAAATTTTTCTATACTAATCGAAATTGTGAAATTATTTTTTTAGAGTTAAATAATTTATGGGTTACATTTAATTAAACTGGTCCCAAATTTGAATCCAATCATAAGAGTCACAAAATAATCTCACAATTAAGTCCTTAGAAACTATACCTAGTTCATGAGACATTAGAATATGGGTACATATCTCCTAAAGTGTCAAAGTAATGGAGCTGAAATTTTACATGTATAAAGGAACATGCTGATAAACAATTAATTATAATATTTCTAATCGATGTTATGGATATCTTAAGGTCATAAATTCATAGGAAATGGAAGTTTGGAAATATGAACAATATTCAGGATATAAATATTTTCCCAAGTAATTATATTATAACTTTGGATACACATGAAAAATAGAGCTCAAATTTTTTGGGTGCACGCAAAATACATAGGAGAAAAAAATTAAAGAAGAAAATTTTTCTAAATTCTACGATTTATTAGGTCTAACATGCAAAAAAATTAGCGGAATATTTTGGAGAAAAAATTAACAACACCCTTAGTTATAAATTTGTATCTCGATTTTATTTGAAGGGGATCAACCACTACACTAAAGATCAAAACAAAGTTCAATTGTAGTTTAGTTTTTTTCTTTTATTTTTATTTTTTAATCATATTTGATATTTTAATAAAAGTGTTTTCATTTTATCTCTTATTTTTTCTCTCTCTATCTCATTTATTTACCTATTCATCTTTACTATGATATCATTTACTCATGCTCATGGGTAAATAACCCGAAGAATTTCCCAAGTAAGAAATACAGTGTTGAACCCAATACTTGAACATGAATGATCAATGTTTGATATTTTATTATAGTTAGGATAAGGATAATCTTAATGGTCAAGGTTCCTTTGTGTATCCATCATCCACCCAAGACTTAGCCATTTCTTCTATATTATTCTCCCTCAGTCGATGAGGTGTATGTGTTGTGTTCTTAGTGATTGTTGAGTACACAACATATTCACAACCTAGGTATAAGAGTATGGTCACATATATGATGAAGTGTGTTCATTAGGTAAATATGAAAGTAATTTTAAGATGGTAAAGTTTCACTTTGGGTTTTCTCCAAGGATAATCTCCTTTATCTATAACCTATATTCATTATATCTACATCTATATTGAATATTTAGTTTTAGTTTTTCATTCCATAAAAAAAACAAAATTTCAACTACTTTCTTTAAAATAAAACACAAAAATATAATAATTGAATTAAGAATAGTGAGTTCTTTAAATACAACAAATACTCAAGTGCTATGGCTCTAGTAAACCATTGTGTTACACTAAGAAAAAGAAATTATATATTTTAAACTACCTTGAGACATGTGTTTCAAAACCTATCACCATTACAAAATATACAAGTGGTATTATCTCACTATTTTTATTTACAGTTTTGTAAATAAATTTCTTTAATTTCATTAAAAAACTAAAAAAAATCTATTTCCATGATGTATTATGATTCAAATTATTATTCATGGACTAACAACTCTAGGGTTCAAGAAGAAAAAGAAGACCAGTTTCAAGGGATTAAAGAAAACATACAAGATATGATAAACCAATTGAAATCGATATATGAATACATATATACATCCTAAGAGCATCAACTATAGTAAGAACCAAAACCACTAGTGGTGGAAGATATTTCTCCACTCGTCATTTTTATTGAAGAACCTAAGGAGGATGATAATGAGTTTCTTAAAGATTTATCTAACCTTTCTAGACCATTTCTTGAGGATGTTCCTAAATAATAAATTTCAACTGATGTACTTGTGGGAGATCAAGATGATTTGGATTAATATCGGTCAGATTTTATAGAATTTGAAAATTTAAGTGATTCTCTAATCTATATAAATGAAAAAATCAGATTATTTATATATCTCTGTTAATTTGGAAGAAGGTTATGAAATTGTATCTACTAAGACTAATTTTATAGTGGACCTACCATAATAGATCAATTTTTAAGTTGAATTACTTGAATGGGATTATTTTTACAATTATTCTTCATGTTTTGTTCTTATTCAAGCTAAAAAAATTATGACTATTACTTTTTTGAAATTTATGAAAAAAAAATTAAAATAGATCAGGACCTAAACATTTAAGTTAAAGAAAGAACCACTCAATAGGTTGTAATAAAAAATAATAATATCTCAATGAGAATAAAGGGATGTGAATACCACCTCTAAATCAGCTTCCATATCAAATGGAGGAGGTAACCATGAGAATCAATAGGGAGAACCACTATATACCCCCCCCCAACCCACACACACACCAAAAATTATCTCTTTATTCTCTTATAGGGGTTGGGATATTTTTTATTTTATTTTAGGGTTACCAATCTTATTATCCACTCATGGATATCAGGAGTAATAATATATGGTGGTTCATGATCAATAATCCACACCCACCTTTAAATTAGGGATAATCCATTGAAACTTTATGAATAAGGGCTGTAAAAACCTAACACCCACTTGGAGGTCCAAACCAAGTTATATACCTCTTCTCTTTTCCTATTATATTTATTTTTCTTATGTTTTTTCCTTACTTTCATGTAGTTATAATGTGTAATTTCACAGAGATTAACTCAAAACTGCCACTATCAAATAACTCATGTTGTATCTTTATTTATTTTAATTTTTCTTCCCTTATATTTTTAATTACATAAACTAAAACAACGGATAGTTTAATATTGAGTATGGTGATATCTCAGCCTCCTTAGATATAATTTTGAATATTTTGTTTCTATTTTAATTTTTGAAGTGTTTTTAAGATATTGAGCTAAATTGAATGCTTTGAAAAATTTAAACCACCTTGGTATGTTGGCATAGTACTTTATTTGAATACATATGGATTTAAATGATTGTTGAATGTATTTTATTTACTAATTTATAATATTTTTATTTAAGGAAGTTTGATTTATTATGAAACTCATGTGCACTAAGGAATTTAAAATTGAAAATCCTTCCCAACCTGATAGGTTTAATAAACATTTTAACATCTTAATTATATTTAAATTTTTGAGACTCTCGATTCACATTGTGTAATACATAAATTTTTATTTTTATCTTTTTCAAAGATTTTAAATTTCATATAATGTTTTCAAGTGTGATTGAGGAATTATTTATAAAAACTATTTTATATTCAAATCTTATTTTGGTATACCCTTACATCTAACCTTTATTAAGCTCTTAGTAGCCATGAAATACCTTTTTAAGAATCCTCATTATAATATTTTTATCCATTTCTAACCTTATATAGAAGTTAAATTCATGATTATTTTTGAACTTAAGTGTGGATGAGGGAGAAGATAGATTGTATTCTGCTATGATGGAAAAATATGTTTAAACTTGAATTGAAAGTATTGCCTCTTTTGGTTTTTGTTTTTAGGGAGAGAAATTTTGTTTATGATATATGTATGGTATCCCAAAATATCATTACAAATATGGTTTTAGAGTTCACACTATAATTTTAGGAACAAAAGTACATGTCTTCCCTAAAAAACAATTTGAGCTGAAATTCCAAATCTAAAATAAAGGAAACAAAGATGCTAAAATGAGGATATAAAGAAGAAAATTATTATTGATACTGAAATGATTAAGTGCAGACTACTCGAGGAGATCAAGATGTGTTTGGGGTGATTTATTTTTAATCTTATTGAGGGAAACTCCATTCTTTAGAAAAAATGTTTTCATGCATTTACTTCACTTTAGAGTCCAACCCTCTTCTTTCTTCCTATGATATTATTATATTTAAAACTTTCACTACAAGAAAACAAATATTTGCGACGAGATCCCGTCGCAAAAGGTCTTTTAAGACGGGGCTCCGTCGCAAATCGGCCGTTGCCAAAAACGGCGTTGCAAATAGATGTTTTTGCGGCAGTCCCGTCGCAAAAAGAGTATTTGCGATGGTATTTTTCCCCTATCGCAAATGAGTTTTCGTTTATATATAAAAAAGGTATTTGCGACGGGTCATTGCAGATATATTAGTTGCGACGGGTCAGAATCCCATCACAAATGTGAAATTTAAAAAAATACTTGCGACGAAGGTATTTGCGACGGATCGTCGCAAAAAGTTTTTCCCAACGGGTATTCGTCCCGTCGCAAATGGTACAGTAAAAAAACATTTACGACGGGAAATCCCGTCGTAAATGTTCCTGTCACAAATATTTAGAAAAATAAAAAAATAATAATTATTACAAATCATATAATATTATATAAAAATAATAATAATATTAATAATATAAAAAAATTATATTATTATAATATAAATAAAAAAATATATAAAATATAATTATGAAATATTAATATAAAATAATAATAATATGAATATAAATAATATAATATAATATAATAATACTAATATTAATAATATAAAAAATTAATATAATATTATTTTTAGTAAACTATCTATATAATAATAATATTAATATTAATAATATAAATAAATTATATTATTATAATATTAATAATAAAAAATATATATAATATAATTATGAAATATTAATATCAAAAAATAATAATAATATGAATATAAATAATATAATATTATATATTATGAAATATTAATATCAAAAAATAATAATAATAGTACTAATATTATTAATATAAAAAATTGATATAATATTATTATTATTAAAATAAACATACATATTTATGAAAAAATAATATTAATTTTATTAATATTAATAAAATTATAAATTTATAAACTTCTCAATATTAACAATAAATATAAAATATTAAAAGTAATATTACTAAAATAAGCATACATTAAAAATAATACTAATAAGTAATAATATATTAAAAATAATAATAACAAATTAAATCACGTAATATTCGTACCAATATGAAAGAGGAATTGTAAATAGTTAATATGACAATAAACTACGAACTCAAATGTTTATTACATCTAAAAAAATCACTGGGGGTGGATAATCTGGAGGACCTGGAGGACCTGGAGGAGGTGGTGGAGGAAACTCCATCCCTAAACTATGAGTCAGACGACGCATATACTCCATAAACTCCTGATATTGCTCCTCATATCGACGTCTCTCCTCATCCTCCTGCTGACGCATCTTCTCCTGCCATCGACGCATCTCCTCATCGTACTGCTGACGCATCTGCTCCTGCCCCTGACGCAAATCCTCTATAAGCTGACTCTGAGCACGCAGTTTCTCCTGACACTATGAGGCAGAAGATGATGTCTCTCCATGAGCTCCTCTCGAGCTAGACGCTGACATCGCAGTAGTACCATAATAAGCTGCAGGAGTTAAATGAGAGCTGATACCAACTACTTGGCCCTTTTCGAATCCATATTGGGTCGCCTGCATCCATGTCGTCTCATCAAAATGGTGGGCACTAGTCTGATCAACCGTCTCGTCTTGACTCTCAGCCTGTGTCTGAGAGGTCGTGGCCTCATATGACTCATTAAGTTTCAATTAGAAATTAAAATAAGGAAAATATTATATGCATTTAATTTTCAAACTGAAAAGAAAATAATATTGACCACAATCTGACGCTGGCGATCACCTCTAATCTCTCCAGTAGCCGGGTCAGTGTACATCCTCCGATAAACGTCGTACGCCGAAATACCGGGCTGCTCGGCTTCCTATATGAATATAAAATAAACTTTTTATATTTAAAGTTGTATAAAATATTAAAAAAAAGTGCTTACCAGACACTCTCTATGCGCACTGAATGTACGACTACCGGCTCGATGCGTCACATCTTGTCTCCCCCGATTCTGTCGACCTAATGCAAATCTCCTCTGAAACCCACCACCCAACCAGTGTGTACATAATCCATCCCAAACGTGAGATGAAATGTACTCTGGTCTGTGGGCTCTATAGGACTCATCAAATTCTGTCACTCCAGCTTTCTTCACAACCGTCTTTCTCAAATTATGCAAAAACTGATGGAAACGGTCACGCATAGACACCACCCATGCCGCGTGGATAGTGGCACGCATGCTCTCGTCGATGGGATACCATAAACCCTAATATAAAGTTATTAATGAATTAAATTTCAAAATAAATAATATTTAATTACGTACCAGCCAATGATCGAACATGGCAGCCTGCACATCAGCAGGAATCTGATCCCATGTGAGCCAGGGCTGAGAAAAATAATTGCGCAAGATAGCGCTCCCCTGTCCAATAGCTATATGTGTGAAACTGTGGAAAAAGAACAAATAATAAAAAAATTAGAATATTAATATATTATAATGAAAGATAACTAAAATACACAGGTTACCATACCATTGCGTGTGCGCATCGAATCCAAGAGGTGGACGTCACTCCGGGATAGGATCTGGAATCATCAGTATGGCAACACCACGCCCCCTCTGAGTGCTCCCTGTAGTGTCAACAGCCTGAGGGTCAGATGACTCAAAAACCTCATCATCCATAGGTAGATTAGCCTCCAGCAACTGATGATACGTTTCTGAGTCCATCTGAAACATGAAATGATTGTTATTAGCAAACAGTTGAAAATAACTATTATGTATAGATATATATTTGTTATGATTATAACCATCATTTTACTGTGTCAATGTTCATCTTCGTCATCATCTTCATAGTTTTCAATGTCAATGTCTACATCTTCCTCATCAACATCATCAATTTCCATATTAGTTTCACTTTCATCATCTCTTGTCATTTCAAATTCAGTTGTAACATCATTGACAACATCATCACCATCGACCCTTAATTGTGGGGTGTCATCCTCGATATTCATGTCTCTTTGTGAAAAAGATGTGTTTTGAGGAGTGTCCTAAAAAATTTCATTTCCTTTCACTTCAGTGGAACCATATTCAGTTTGAGTAAACTGATTTTCTCGAGATTTAACTTTTATTATACTCCACCAATCATCCAACTCTTTTTCAGTAGCACAGTATTTTGCATAATAAATTTGATGTGCCTGATGATCCAATAAAATAGTTCATTTACTACAAGAATACTTTTATGTTTAATATCAACAATTCCATGAGTCGGATGAATACGCAAGCCTCTCTCAGTATCCATCCATCGACATTTAAACATTGTTACATAATTTTGTCCCAAATAACACAGTTCAATAATTTCTTCAAGCATGCCATAAAAGTCAACTTCAACATCTCTATGATGTGATCCCTTCAAAAAAACACCACTATTCATTGTTTTCTTTGATTCCCCATATGCACGTGTATGAAAGCGATAACCATTCACCACATATGCATTATAAGATTTAACCATTTTGGATGGCGGGCTACTCAATATACGCAATCGACTATCAATCTTATCAGTATGTACAGATACCTGAAAATTTGTAAAACATTTATCACTATTACAAGTAATAAATTGATTTTATATGTAAAACCAAAAAAGAATGTACGTTACCAATTTTTGAAACCAGTAGGTAAAATTTTTTTGCCGACGTTCTTCTAAGTCAGCTGCTGTAATTTGTGGAAATTGTTTCTTGATATGATCATCATATAACCTACAAATACAATATGATTAATTTACTGTAACAGAATCTATAGAATAAGGGATAAGAGCACTCACTGTACAATTGGTGACATTTCTTCACAGTTGAGTAGAACATATGTATGAGCTCTATGATGTTCATCATCTGAAAGCCATCTATCATGAACTCCACTAAAGCCAAGTTCGGGCTGATTGACAATTGATAATTGATTTTTCATATCATCATCAACATTCCCCTCATTCTGGCCCATGCGGTTAAATTTTGAGGGATATTCAGATTCAAAATAATGAGAGCAGAATAAAGCAATTTCTTCTTGAAAATAAGCTTCAGCAATTGAGCCTTCAACAGATGCTTTGTTACGGACTTTTTTCTTCAATTTCTGCATGCATCTCTCAAATGGGTACATCCATCGAAACTGAACCGGACCTCCACATTTTGCTTCATGTGGAAAATGTAATATCAAATGTTCCATCAATTCAAAGAAAGTCGACGGAAAGATTTTTTCCAATTTACATATAATTACAACAACAGCTTCTTCCAGTTTGCTTAGTGTATCGTAGTCTGTTGTCACCGCACACATGTCTCGGAAAAAATATGATATATCTGTTATCGAATCCCAAATCTTGTAATTCAACAAACCTCTTAATCCAATAGGCATAAGTCTTTCCATTATAACATGACAGTCATGACTTTTTAATCCAGTAATATGACCATTTTTAACACATCTGCCCAAGTTGGAAGCATAGCCATCTGGAAGTCTCAAATCTACAATCCACTGACAAAATAATAAGTGACTCTCTTTGGTCAGTATATAAGTTGCTTTTGGCTTCATTAATCTCTGTGATCTAACATTTTCAAACAATTTAAGTTCCGGTTGCCTACAAATTTGGGCAAGATCTAATCGTGCTTTTACATTATCTTTGGTTTTACCCAGTGTATCCAAAACTGTATGAAATAAATTATCAAAACAGTTCTTCTCAATATGCATGACATCCAACATGTTTCGGACCAACAAATCAGACCAATATGGAAGATTCCAAAAAATGCTCCATTTTTTCCAATTGTGTTCTTTCCCAAAACCATGAATTTTCTGTTGGTTTATTGTCGGTCCAAAAGTGATGGAAGGTAATGAAAATACAACTGATTGTAACTCTGTACTTGAGATCATTTTTGGAGGTTCATCTCTTTTAATTCTGCCTTTTCTGAAATTAGATTTATTCCTCCGAAAAGGATGATTGATTGGAAAAAATATGCAATGACAGTCAAAATAGCAAGATTTTTTTCCATTCACGAGCATAAATGCTTTGTTATCTCCCATACAGTAAGGACATGATTTTGGACCATGTGTACTCCAGCCAGATAACATACCATATGCTGGAAAGTCAATAATTGTCCACATCAAATCATCTTTCATTACAAAATTCTGTTTCGCAGCAGCATCATATGTACCAACACCATGACTCCACAATAGATTTAACTCATCAATCAATGGTTTCAAATAAACATCAATATTCTTTTTCGAATGTCTTGGGATTAATAATGTCAAAAAGATATAAGGCTCTTTCATCAACATCCATTGAGGCAAATTGTACGGAGTTATAAAGGCAGGCCAACAGGAATACTGACTACTAAAAGATCTAAATGGACAAAAACCATTAGTAGAAAGACCCAATCGCACGTTCCGGGATTCTAAAGAAAAATATGTATGCACTTGATCAAAATGTTTCCATGAATCACCATCAGATAGATAAATCAAGCTTTTACCATTTGAAATATTGGTTTTGTGCCATGACATCACTGTCGTTGTGTTCTGAGACATAAATAAATGTTGCAACCTGGGTGTAAGTAGGAAATATCTCAACTGTTTTACAGGAATCAATCCAGACTTCCCTGATTAAGCTTCTTTATACCTCGATTATCCACATGTGGGAAAACTATCCAACGACTCATTTTCACCAGAATATAAGATGCAATCGTTTGAACAAGCATGGATCTTCTGATAACTAAGGCCCAGATTATGAACAAGTCTCTTGCTCTCATAATAATTAGCAGGAAGCACATTTGCTTTAGGTAATAGTGATTTAACCAAAGAAAATATCTAATCAAAATAGTTATTTGACATTCTATTATCTGATTTAATAGCCATAAATTTTTCAAAAGCTTATAATTTTCTTATCTTGCAACCAGGATATAATGCATCCTCAGCAGACCTGAATAACTCAGCAAATTCAGATGGTGCTAACTTGGGAGGTAAATCAACATCATCCTCGATTTTTGTTTGTTGAACGGATGAACCTGCAACATCATGTACTAAATTCTGAAACCGTGATGGATCCGAAATCAAATTATTAGTATATTCTCTGGAACTGCGTTCATCGTGTTGATACCAAAAAATATAATCTGATTGAAAACCATAACGCAAGAGATGTTTCCCAACGATGTCAAATGTCTCAAACGTTCTTTGAGCACATTTTTTACAAGGACACTTAATTGTCCCTTCTGAAACAAATTTCGGTATTGATGATGCAAATGATAAGAAAGCTTCAACACCGTCAACATATACAGGATTTAAACTAGAATCGTTTGGATTTCTACGCTGATTTATCCAAGCACGATCATCTAATAATGATTGATATTGATTTCCTTGTTCCATATTCATATATATGTTTCTAAAAATTTTAAAACCATTATTGTTGTTAAATAATTTGATATAAGAAAAACAATATCCTAAAAAAAGAAGATACATAATTACAGTTATTTATTAGTAATTACCAATTTATAACCATGTACTTGAATTTATTTGATTTTTGATTAATTATTAGTAATTATTACTAATTATTACAAATCTCAATATTTCCAACAGATTTTTATCTATTCTTAACATGTTCAAATCTTAAAGATTCGTCAATTTTCAGGTCATGCCCAACACACAAATGAAAAGAAAATTGAGGTAGATGAGCGGTCAATCACGCTTGCTAATTTTCTTAATTGTTTCCTAATTTTCCTAATTGTTTCCTAATTATGTAATTGTTTCCTAATTATGTAATTGTTTCCTAATTATGTAATTGTTTCCTAATTATGTAATTGTTTCCTAATTATGTAATTGTTTCCTAATTATGTAATTGTTTCCTAATTATTATAATTGTTTCCTAATTATTATAATCGTTTCCTAATTATTATAATTGTTTCCTAATTATTATAATTGTTTCCTAATTATTATAATTGTTTCCTAATTATTATAATTGTTTCCTAATTATTATAATTGTTTCCTAATATTATAATTGTTTCCTAATTATATATAAGTGTTTCCTAATTAAATCTAAGTGTTTCCTAATTAAATCTAAGTGTTTCCTAATTAAATCTAAGTGTTTCCAAATTAAATCTAAGTGTTTCCTAATTAAATCTAAGTGTTTCCTAATTAAATCTAAGTGTTTCCTAATTAAATATAAGTGTTTCCTAATTAAATCTAAGTGTTTCCTAATTAAATCTAAGTGTTTCCTAATTAAATCTAAGTGTTTCCTAATTAAATCTAAGTGTTTCCTAATTAAATCTAACTGTTTCCTAATTATATCGAAGTGTTTCCTAATTAAATCTAAGTGTTTCCTAATTATATCTAATTGTTTCCTAATTATTTTAATTGTTTCCTAATTATTTATAATCAATTAAATCTAATTATTTCCTAATTATTTGATAATTATTTTAATTAAATCTAATTAAATCTGATTATCTTAATTATTTGATAATTATATATTTATTTCTAATTATTACCAAAACATCCCCCGGGAGTGTCGAACCAAGAGTACAGCAAGGCCCGTTGTCGTGTACCAGGTTACCCCGAGTCAAGCTCGAAACACCTTGTTAGAGTTTTCACTCCTTGGTAATTATTTGATAATTATTTTAATTAAATCTAATTAAATCTGATTATCTTAATTATTTGATAATTATATATTTATTTCTAATTATTACCAAAACATCCCCCGGGAGTATCGAACCAAGAGTGCAGCAAGGCCCGTTGTCGTGTACCAGGTTACCCCGAGTCAAGCTCGAAACACCTTGTCAGAGTTTTCACTTCTAGGTACATCTATGCCATAGCCGCCTCTACTTGTTCATATCCAGACAAGGATTATTTGGTACAACCACATGAACTAATTATACTATATATCTAAACATTTGATTATAAAAAATAAAATTAACAATTAAAAATAAAATTAACAATTTAACAATTAAAAAAATATAAATACCTTTAAGGTAATTTGCGCTTTCTAACTCCTTCCTTCCTCTTCTCGAAAGAAAAAATTACAACAACAAAAAATTCTACTCAGAACTGAAAATTAGATAGAGAGAATAATAGAGATCTGAATGTTATGGAAAAAACGGATGGAATGTATATATAGGTTAGATTATTTGCGACGGTCGTATTTGTGACGGGATACCATCGCAATACCTAGCATTTTCGACGGGATACCGTCACAAATGCCTTCGCTTGCATTAATTACGGGCGGCGGGTAAAAGGACTTGTGCGACGGGCCCATCACAAATAGCCACCATTAGCGATGGGCAGACGTCCCCGTCGCAAATTTCTATTTACTGCCACTGGTATTTGCGACGGGGCCTGTCGCAAATGTTGACCATTAGCGATGGGCGGATATCCCCGTCGCAAATTACTATTTACCGCTTCCGGTATTTGCGACGGGAGGATATCCCTGTTGCAAATTACTATTTACCACCGCCAGCATTTTCGACGGGTCCCATCGCAACTACCACCCGTTGGATTCTCTTTTTCGACGGGTATATAGTCCCGTCGCAAAAAAGTATTTACCGCCGCGGGTAGTTGCGACGGGTTGAATGTGACCGTCGCAAATAGGCTTTACAGCGGCCGGTATTTGCGACGGGCCCCGTCGCAAATAACACAGGGTGAATATTTTTTTGCGATGGGGCAATTGCCCCATCGCAAACACTATTTACCACCGCCAGTTACTTGCGACGGGTAGCCTTCTACCCGTCGCAAATAGGTTTCCCGCATTTTGGTGCGCAAACCGCTCCATTGAAATTGCGACGGGACCTGTATTTCCGTCGCAAATAACTTACCAGTTGTGACGGGATTATAATCCCATCGCAAAAACTCTTTTCATCGGAGTTTTTGTGATGGGAATAAGTCCCGTCGCAAATACCCCATCGCAATAATCGTTTTTTCCCGTAGTATTTTCACCCTCATACTCAAAAAAACTCATGTAAAATACCTCATGACTTACACCTTTATGAATTTTTTAAGTGTCTATACTAAGAGTAAAACAATCATATGTAGATCACACATGCCCTTAATAATGAGAAAAACTCAACATTTAAAATCCTTGAGTGAGATAGAAATGATTTTCTAGGAGGTAGGTACGACATGAACATGGGGAAAATATGAGATTTAATGATATTTTATAATTGGAGAGAAGATAAGGAATTCTTATCCATGTATAAGGCATGATTTTTCCTTTTATGTGATAATTTATTGGTTTTTCTAATTATACATTGATAAGTTTGTTTCGACCTTAGTACAAATGATGGCCCAATTTTTTATTTCAATCATAAATTTTTCTACACTAATCTAAATTGTGAAATTCCTTTTTGTGTTAAATAACTGATGAGTTATATTTCATTCAATCGGAACCAAAGATGAATCCATTCATAATAGGCCCAAAAGAAGCTCACAATTCGGGCCTTGTAATTTATACCCAGTTCTGGAGACTTTAAATGATGGTATAATATATCATAAAGTGAAAAACTAATGGAGATTAAATTTTTCATAGAGATATAGAAAATGTAAAACAAAAATTAATTAAATTATGTCCACTTAAGATTATGGATCTTTCAAAGACATAAATTCATGTTAAATATAAGTATAGGAATACGAACAGTCTTCATGCCATAAATATTTTCCTGAATAATTATATAATACCATTGGCTACATGTGGGAAATGGATCTCAAATTTTTTTTGTGCACATAAAAGACATAGTTGAACACCTTTTAAGAAGAACACTTTTCCAAATTCATTCATTTACTAGGTCTACCAAACACAAATTTTCAAATGAATATTTTGAATCCAAAAATAGCCACCCCCTTGGTTATAAATTTGTATCTTCGTGTCCTTTTAATTGGATTGTCCACTACTATAAAAATATAATCAAATTTATACTATAGTTTAGTTTTGTTGTTTCCTTTTATTTTTATTTTTTAATCACATTTAATTTCTAATAAATTTATTTTTAAATTCTATCTTATTCTCTCTCTCTATTTTTATCTCCCCATTATTATTCATTGTGATCTCCTTTACTCATTAGGATGAGTAAAAAACTCAAGGAATTTCCTAGGGGATTAATCCAATTTTTAACTCAATACTTTCACATTCACACTTAATGTTTTATATTTTCATAGAGTTGGGCTGAGGGGGATCTTAGTGGGTAGGGTGTCTTCATACCTGCACTGGCCACTCAATTATTAGCTTTTTATTATTCATTATTCTCCCTCGATTGAGGAGGTGGGTGTGTGTTTTACTTTGTGAACATTGAGTGAACTAAATATTCACAACCTAGGTAGAAGAGTATTTTCACACATATAATCAAGTGTGTTCATTATATAAATATGAAACTAATTTTAAGTCAATGAAGAGTCACTCTAGGTGTTCTCTTGTTTTAATATCCTTTCTATCTAACCTACATTCATTCTATTTAAATATAAATTGCATATTTATTTTTATTTTTTCATAACATAAACAAAAACTCAAAATTTATACAACTTTTATAAATATAAAACACAAAAAATATGATAATTGAATTATTAATAGTGAGAGATTGAACCGTAATAGCTCCTCAAGTGAGGCAACCCTGGTCAGCCACTGTGATACACTAGGAAAAATAAATTTTATCTTTTTCACAACCCTATGATAGACACATCAGGGAACATATATTTAGAGGGATTTTTTCAAATGTGAAGTTGTGATGTCAACATATGTGTGTGTGTGAGTAGTTTGAGTTGTGAATTTTTCAAACATATTTGTTGAGCATGTAAGCAATAGCTTATTATACATAGGTTCAAATAATAGTTTTGTAAAGTGTAAAAATAGTTGTTTCAATATGTTTATCCCATTTGGTTTCAAGTGCTATAAATAAGTGAATGTTCTCCACTTTAATGGAAAATTAAAAATTATTATTCAATGTTCTTGTTTCCAATACCGAGTTTTCTCACATAATCTTGGAATTATTGAATGATGATTCATTTTTAAGTGTGTTGAGTTTGTAAAGTTGTGTATGTTCAATGGTTGAAAAAAAAATCCAAAGGGTGATATTGTTGATACCAAGATCTCTGATTAATTAAGATAGTGAGATTCTAATTTTTTGTGACCTTAGGTATATTATTGTGACTTGGGGGGTCTGATATCATGATCTAAATAAGAGTTCCCAAACATTGTGGTGTTTTTTTAGGGATAATAATGTGAGAAGATATGAATTGGGTATGGTTTCTGCATTGTCTTTTTATGTCAACACATAAATCATATTCAAACTCAAATGTTACATAGTGTTTTATTTGAGGTTAAGTTCATTCCAAGGTTTTTAAGTGATTGAAAGAATATGGAATTATTTTTATGTTTAATAGTGGTGTTTGAAACTATTTGAAGTGACAGTGACCTCACTATGTTGTGGTCAAGAACAACATGTCCATAGTGCTGGTATAGGAATTGAAACAGCATAGCTACTCATGAAACATGTGTTTTTGGTTAATCTTAGCTTGAGGAATAAGACTCATCAATTTCATGGTTCAGTAAATAATATTCCATAGCAATTGAAATGAGGATATTCTCTTTGAAATGGGCATCTTAGAAGGCATTTTAATTGAGAAATTTCCTAGTGGGAAATAGAGAGGCACATACATACCATGTTCCAAGCCATGGTGGATCATGTATGATTAATTTAAATGAAGATAAATATAATGGTGACTTATATATGAATGACCTGGAAGAAAAGTGGTTTGTGTGTGATTAACCTAAAGAAGGATAAAAATTTCTTGTATGGTGAAATGGTTAATGAAAATATTGAGTGGTTGTATGGGGATCAAAAGGGACCCTATTAAGCTGTGGTTAAGTTATGATGGACGTTTTCACAATTATATAAAACATCGAGGAGGATTGTGCCCAAATAAGTGAAATATATTGGTTTATCTGTTAATGTTGTTTGAGGTTCAAAATGGGGAGTCCTGTGTTGTGACACATGTCATCGTGGGAGAAGAAAATTTCTTTCTAAAATGGTGAGGGGAAAACACATCATGGAATAAAACATTTTGAAAGTGATTTCAAATTA
The DNA here is from genome assembly GCA_963277665.1 of Viscum album. Taxonomy (NCBI): domain Eukaryota; kingdom Viridiplantae; phylum Streptophyta; class Magnoliopsida; order Santalales; family Viscaceae; genus Viscum; species Viscum album. Next base: position 1,279,975,131 of record OY728142.1, on the reverse strand, counting down.
GTTAAAAGCAGTTTTAATTGAAATGGAATATAACATGTTGTGGTGAAGTTGAACATGTCATGTTTAGGGAAGAATAACATATTTTGAGTTGATTTTATGACATGGATCATTTCATGGCTCATGGGATAATCATAATCTCTAAAGTATCATTAACAAATCAATAATGACTAAGAGTTATTGAATGATCCAAAGTCTCAAAAATAAGTAAGAGAAGTTGAAAATAAGTTGAAAAATTTTTTGAATTAAAATTTCAATTTGAAATTCTAATTTTAATGATAATAATTAAATTGGGTGTGTTAGACTATGTGAATAGGGGTCTTTCACAAATTGAGTGATAAAATATATGAAGGAGTGTGTTGATTAAGGAAAAGGTTCACACCTATTCTACATCATAATGAAGTGTGGGAGCACTATACATTTCTAGGAGACAATAATTTAGAGGAAAATGATAATATCAACCTTAATAAAGAAAAGACAAAATCAGTAGCAATATTGATCAAGGATGAATCTTTTCTTCTTATGTTGGGAGATTATTTTTTTGTATTCTTATAACATGAGTCAGGTATAAAAATTTATCATTGTATTCTCAATGGTGATTCTAGTGAATTGTGTGGTATTAGGTTCTTCTAGATTAATCCAAGGATGTAGCTGATAATTTTCAGTAGTGAACCTTGTACATCCAGTGTTCTTTATTTTTTTAATTACCTTAGTTTGTGATAAGTTCAATGGACAGATCGTTCACTCAAACAAGTGATGGATATTGATTCCACAAGAAAATATAAAATGGAAAATGGAATATTATTCATTGATCCACCCCCCCCCCCCCCATGAACTAACACCGTACACTAGAGCCATCAAAATTAGTTTAATATATTATCACAAACTAGCCTAGATACCTTCGTACCCTAATACCCAAGTCAGCACAGACATGGCCCAAAGGGCGTTCCTAATCCCCACGGGTTGGAAACTATCACCTAGCATCATGCAGGAATAAAGAGGGAATGATTTTTTACACAATAAATTTTAAGATAAAGATATAAGTCGATATGATCAACACTTATCAAGAAGAACACACTAGTAAAACAAACAAAAAATTGTACATCATCTAAGTACTCAACAGCTTCCAAGATAAAGATCAAATATAAACACATTAAACAAGTGGATAACATCTCCATTGGTCACCTCTAAGAATTTGGGTCCTAAAGATCAAGAACATTTATAACCCCCAAGTGTCAATTTCCCTTTGCTCAGGCCTGGAGTAAGATAATCTGCAAATTCCAAAAGTAAAAAGTAGGGTGTGAGCTAAACATCCTAGTATGGTCTCACCAAGTGTTCCATAAACAATACCATAATAATAAACTAATTATTCTATCAATTTAAATAAAATAAGGCATGAAAATCATTTATATATTTTTAACAAAACATGATTTCAAATTAAATGATGGAATATATATCAAAATAGTCTTAAATGAAAATTTTATATAAAAAATTATATAAACCAGTTGGAGTGAATAAAATAGTTATATAATCATAGGTATGTAAAATCAAATCAAAAAAACTAATCACCATTGTCAAACACCCTATGGTACATTCATTTCTGGCTATAAGATCCTTATACTACTCATCAATGATCACAAATCAATACATATTTTTGCACAATCATATAAACACCCCATTAGGGGATCCCATTACAGGAAATCAATCTACACCCCATTATTAGAGCCCATTACAAGAAATCATGTCGAGATTAGTTTAGTTAGTGTTGTCATAATCAATCCATTAATAGGGGGTCAGATCCTAGTTTGATTGTCCCAACCACCTACTAACTACCCATGCTCCCATGTTCCTCAAACAACCATTAAATAAATCATGGGAAAACATTAATTTCAAAATATTTCAAAACACAATTTCCAATTTTCAATTTTTAATATGCCTTTATCATTTCAAATCAAAAACAAAGAATTTCATCAATTCATTCCCTTTTTGAATCATCTTTCAATTTAATCCATTTTCTTAAGAAAAATCATCAAATTTTCTCATCAAATCAATTTTCAAATCAAGCCATCAATTTTCTAAAATCCTCCCAACAATTTCAATTTCATTGAAATTGGGGGATTTTCACAAATTTCATGTCAAACTCAAAATCAAACATTAATCATCACAAATCTAAGTTTTTAAAATCATTTAAAAATTCATTGAAATTTAATCAATCAATTCAAAGTTTCAATTAAAGGGTAAATATTTATAGATATACCAACCTTTAATCACACGGTCAAATAAAACACCCACAATGGGAACATCAATGAAGAACAAAGGCGATGGAGATCAAAGAATCAATCCTATAATCAAGATCCATCCAAATAGATATTATATCCATCAATAACATGATTCTCTATCAATATCTAAGGAGGAGAGAAAAATAGATCTGGATAAAACACATGAGAGAAGATCCAATTACCCAAAGATGATCAAACGAGACCAAACATGCTTTAATCTGCCAAGAGAAGGAGTTTTAGGATCTAAAAATACTTCTTGATAGCCTTCAAGGGCCAAGGATTAAATCTAGGTTTGAATGGGGTGTTAGGAATCTTAAATGGGGGTCCTGAGTTTTTTAATTAAAATTTCAAGGGATTAAAAGTCTGTGCACACAGTTTATTGGATAGGTTTCACAGTTAGTAGTAATCATGCTCCCGTACTAGAGTTCTATATGTGGTGCATGGTTTGGATGCACGTTTACTTTAACCGTGTTCCAACCATACAAACCCTCATTATCCAAGGGTTCATGGTTGGGAGGAGTGGTTGCACAATTTGGACAAACCATGCACCCCCTTCCAGTGGATCATGATTGCACACATGGTTTTTTGGGACAAACTAAATAGTTTTCCCTAATTGTGATACAATCATGCATAGCCCCATGGGCTTCAAAAAATTTCCAAATTTCACCTAAAACAGCCTGAAACAAGCCCCAACCAAAAGGAGATAAAAATAAGGGTAAAGAAGTACTTGAAAGAAGGTAGCAGGATGCTATATATATCACATAAAAATATATCACAAATTGTCATGTATTGTTATGATTCTTAAAATGATCAAGTGTAAAATTAGTATGAAATAATTGCATATTAGTATGTCACGTAAAAACCCTTATCATTTATCAAAACAAACAACATTTTCATAATTATGGTATCAACCATCATATAATAAAACCATGATAGATCATAAGTAGTATCATTATAATCACTCTCAAGTATAGAACTATAATTTTTATTATAAAATTATTCACTTGTAACACATCTAAGCTGGTTACTTCAATGTTTAATTTGTTTTGAGATCCTAGAATTCATTTTACATCCACTACTCATTTATTAATTATAATTCTTACTAGTGTTAACAATAAATATCTTGTCTCTAAAAAAAACCCAATATTACTCTTCTTTTTTCTATCAACTAAATGTGAAATTTTACCTAATAACTATGTGATTTCATCCCACAATAAGTAGTGTCGTGACTATCCATACTCTTGAATTTATCCTATTATCTCTTAGTTTAAGGTGTGTTGGTTTCCCTATTGGGTAAGTTGAACCTGGATCTTACTCAACATATAACCCTTGGAATATAGGGATAAAAAAATAGTATTATGATCTAGGTGATCTGTTTTTAAGTATATATTAACCATTAATCAAAGTAGTATAAGCACAAAGAAATATTAAAACCCAAGAGCACTGTGAGTTTGAAACTGAAACTGTATGAATATAGAAATGAATAGTGTTTGACTTTCACCATTAAATTATTCTATTGATTCCTTCTTTCTATATTTGATGAAGATTTACAAGGAACGGCCAAATGGTTCTTCCCTATGAGGTATATCCACGGGAAGCACCAAATCACCCAAACTATTTGGGTGGGAATCTTCAACCTTTATGATATGATAGTATCTCAAACCCAAAGAAGGTGAAGGGAGAGTTTAGGCCATATTTTGTTCGATAATATCACGCACCAATACCCTTGACTGGGAATATTTCTTAGAGGCTACAAGGAATCTCACTAATCTATGCATCTAGGCCATGAAATTAATCATATGTTTCATAAACCTATGAGTAATGGATTCAATTACATCTCACATAACTCTTGACCATAACTTTCTCATGCCTTGTTGATGATTGATGGTGTGTAGGGAGTATCAAATGTTAACACCTTAATGTCTGGATAGTTGTATTAGTCATGACAGTGTTGAGAATATTGGACCATTTGATAGTTAGCATTTCGACTTGATCACATCATAAAATACAATATATCAATGTAACTTTTTTACGATATATGTATATCCTAAGATGTGATATACTCTAAGGATTAGTTTTAAGCCTTTTTCTATATGTGTTTCATACTCTATAACACACCCAATCATATTATATGATATAATTAGGCTTGTAGGGAATATTCCTTTTGATGTCTCACTTTCACTAAAGCTTATAATACATTCAATCCACTTCATATTAATCAGATCATATATAATAACTTTTGAATTCATATCCAAAACTCTTTTGGATATATTCCAAAATATTTTTGTAAATTTATCATTAACTTCACACTATATTACATCATATGAAATATCTTGGGGAAATATCATCCAAAACTCTTTTGGATAAAACTCTAAAACACTTTTAGAGAAGCTCTATGAGTTAAGATCAATCCAAATTTGATCAACCATAAAGTTTGAACCAACTGATATTTAAAATACTGAAAACAAATATGAATCACCAGATCTATAAATGTAATCAAAGAGTATCATATAGAAAATAATTAATGCTACTCAGGATATAAAGGTATCTAGTGTGATCTCCATCAAAAATATGTATATGCATTCTTGTGTCCACCAACACCATATATAAAGGACCCACACCCCAAGTATGAAAGGGGTAACCAATCCTATATGTGATGTGGTGGACCCACGTCATGACATAAACTCACCTTTAGGGGGTACATACCCCAAGAACATTATAATTTCCATTATTTAACCACATCATCATCCCTATAGAGATTTACCCAGAAAATGCCTATCTAGCCTTATAAATAATCTCAGATGACCAAATCAACCGCACTATCATGATCTATATAGAAAACACTCAGGATAAGCTATTTTTTACCCAAAATCAATAAATTGTGAATATTTCATGAAAAACACCCCGCACAGGTGAAATCGGGCCACATAGCAACCCCCAGGAACACCACATGGCATGATCAGAGGGAGAGGACATGCTCTTCCAGAAGCATGGAACCACACGAGCAGGACAGTCGGTGGGATCATGGAGCCCATGCACACTTCACATCACCTCCTTCCCTTGGTTGAGCCGGATGGCCTAACTCAGTTTGATCACCCATCTAACCACATGGTCGGTCCATATGGGATGACGTGTATTGGGAAGTGTGGTCCTGGGATGATCTAGTTGGACCAACCCACACACCACCTAGCCTATGAAACCTATATTCCATGTGGTATATTGGTTTTCATCTGATCTGGATTGTCCATCGGTTGTGATCTAACCACCCCTCATCATGCCTTTGTCACCCTTGAAAAGAGATTAAGGGGGGAATAGGGAATTGGTAGTCAGGTATCATACCACCCATACAATTCCACAACTATGGTCAGTGACTTCATGTTTCATCAAGAGGCACAAAACACAGGTTGGGGGAGGGATTTATTGGTTGGCCCCCATCTGGCCCTTGTTTCGATCATCAACACTCCAACTCATTTTCAAAAAAAACAAATGTTATAGATAAAAAACATGGAATACATGGAGAGGGGTTTGATAAATTATGAAATAGATCCCATAGATTAATTTGGTTTATAAATGACATGAATAACAGAGTAAATGAAATAGAAAATCCTTACCTCGAGTTTCAATCAACCGTTAAAGAGGTTCTCATCCACCATGAAATATATTGGAGATCTCAATGTAGAACTCCATTCTCCAGCCCTGAGGATCTTTAGATATTCCTCAATCTCCTCTATCTCTCTATCTCTCTTACTTCCAAAGTTTATGTGGCTAACACTGGTGATAGAGGTTAATGATACATTTAATGGGGAGGATTTTTGTTTATAGGTTTTAATAGATATAACATTAATTAATTTATTAATTAGTCACTTCAATTAGTTTAATTAATTAATCCTCCCTACAATGACCCGATCATAGGGATCTTGATGAGAACAAAGTTTTCATCTCTATTAGGGTAGGACATTGGTTTTAAAGACAACCATGATCTCAGATTTTCCATTCAAAGCTCTAATTTTGATAAAATGATTTATTCCCATGAACATGCATGCACAATAAAATTAATTTATTATTTTTAATATATCATTTACGAGGCTCTTAAATTCCCATAACTCTGCACCGGCTCAGTGACTCATCACAAAAATATTATTTAAAATATTTTAAGGGTTCAAACAGCAAAAATGGTATCACTACATCCTCATAACCTTTAATTTTTTCTCCTTGAAATCCACCATGTGAGGGTACTGAGCCTAAATCTAGAACCCATGATCCCACATGCTCCCCTGAAGGCTCTCATACTATCAAAGGACATGCACCAGTGTAATAGATCACCCATGAAGTGTCCTCCCACACTGGTCCTCAGTCACCACTGGATACCTTGAGAATATGGCACTATTATCAATGTCTAACTCACCCCATTAAATGACATGTGATGGGTCGTGCATGTATCTCCTCAGCTGAAACAAATGGAAGACTTCATCCACCTTGTCCAACTATGAGGGAAGTTCCAGTTAGTAAGTAATCTCACCCAACCTACATAGGATTTGAAATAAATCGATGAATATTGAGGATAACTTTCCTCCTCGACCAAATATCTATAAATAGCATAGTGTAAAGCTTTAAGGAACAAAATATTTTCATCATAAAACTCCAAAAGGCCTTATTTTTTGGTTTGTATAGGTCACCTGATAGTTCTGGGTATTCTTCATCTGCTCATGGATCACAAGCACATTTTTCGTCGCTTGCACCAACTCTATACCCAATAGAGATGACTCTCCTATCTTCATCCAACATATGGTTTACCTGTAAAGACATCCCATATAGGTCCTCAAAATTGTCAGGTTAATAGTAGAGTGGTAGTTGTTTTTGAATGAAAACTCCACTAGAGTAAAGTGATTCAACAAAATCTTGTAAAAATCCAACATGTAAACCCTCAACATATCCTCATGAGCCTGAATAGTCTTCTCATTATGGTCATTAGTTTAAGGGTGGAACATTATACTCATTCACAATTGAGTCATATATTCCTCATACAATATTCTCCAAAAACAAAATGTAAATCAAGAATCTTAGTTGGAAATGATCTTTGAGGGAACCTTATGTAGTCAAATGATCTCCTCTGCATACAAGTGTCTCAAGTTATCCACTTAACTTTACTTTATAATATAAAGTAAGTGGGCCAACATGGTCAATAATTTGATGATCACCCAAATAGAATCATGACCTCATTGACTGGGGGACTCCTATCACAAAATCCCATGATAGGTCATCTCACTTCCATTTATAACCACAAGGTGTTGGTCCAAAACTGTTGGGATCGGGTGCTTCACCTTCACTTACTGATAGGTAAGGCATCACAAGATAAACTCAGTAACACTCTACTTCATAGCTACCCACCAAAACCAATGAATGAGGTCCCATTACATTTTTTCACTCCTAGATGTATTGCTAAGTATGAAGTATGGAACTGTCTTGGTACCTCATCACATAGTATGACTGGTATCACTATCCTAACTCAGAAGAGGATGACGTGCTCCCTAAATTTGGAATATTCATATAGTACATATACTAAGGATATCTCGTCATGAAAAACTCCACAATAGATGTCTCCCAGCTAGGCCTCCCTCAAATACATAAAAGGTTTAGGGATCAACATCATTGATCAAATCTAATCCACTTCTCCCTCATCCACTAAATACAACTACAATGAGGCTATATATTCAAAATCCTCTCCCAATATTGATAACGAGACTTCCTAATAAGGTAATAAAATACCATGTTTTCCTATCTCATAGTATAGACAATCTTGAAGTCATAGTCCTATAGGAATTCCAATCAACACCTCTATGTTAAGTTAATATTTCTCTAAGTAAAGATATAGCTGAGACTATTAGGGTCTGTAAAGACTATGAATCACTTTCTAATAAGGTAGTGCCTCCAAGTATTCAAAGAAAACATTATCATTGTCGACTCCAAATCATGGTTTGTGTATTTCTACTCGTGGGGTCTCAACTGCTTGTACCCATAACCAATCTTCGACTTCATCTACGTAAACACACAACCAAATCTTGGTCCAAATGCATCATAGAACACCACGTACTTGACTCCCTCCTCTAGTAACCTTCAGATAGGAGTAATCATTAACTCTCCTTAAGATCCTTGAAATCTCTCCAATGTCGCTTAGACCAAACAAATGGGTTCCCCTTTTAGGAAAGAATAATCATGGGACCTGAAATCCTAGTGTAGTCTGTCATAAATATCTGATAGTACCCCTAAAACCCAAGAAAACATTGCACCTAAAACATTCTCTTGGGTGGATCCCAATATATCACTACCTAGATCTTCGTCAGGTCCAAAATTACTCTACCATATTAGATGGAATTCCCCAATAAGTTTACCAAACAAATATAGATTTAACACTTCAAGATATTATCATAAAGTTGGTTCTCCAGAGTCCAAAATAATCCTTATATGATCAGCATGTTCATCCTTTGATTCTGAATAGACAAGGATATCATAGATAAGTAAAACCATGAACCTGTCTAATAAAGGTTAAAAGATCATGTTTATAAGTCCCATGAACATAGTTGGGGTGTTTTTCACACCAAATTTAATCACCAGAAACTCATTATGGTTGAAGATATATATGAAGGTTGTCTTTGGGATATCTTTATTACAAATATGAATCTAGTCATAGGTTATTATAATATTGATCTTCAATAACCACTTAGATCCCTTCAACTGGTTTAAGAGGTCACAAATCCTTGGAAGAGGGTTCTTTTTTTGATTTTCACCTCATTCAGGTGGTGATCATCAATAAAAATCCTTGATCTCTCATCATACTTCTTAGTGAATAACACTGGAGCTTCCTAGGGGGAGACACTAGGTTTAACAAAACCTTTATCCATAAGGTCCTCCAACTATAATTTTAGCTCTTTGAGCTCAGTTGGGGCAATCCGATATGCTGTATAAGATTTTGAAATAGTCCTAAGGTGTATATCGATAAAAAATTTGACCTTAAAATGAGGGATCAATCCTGGTACATACTCATGAAAACATCCATGTACTCATTCTCAACTGTTGGAAGCTAGTTGTATGAGATTTTTTCAGCACGTATAGTCAAACTCGTCAACTGGTGGGTGATTGGTTGTAACTTCCCACATAATGTCCCAACTCATCTCAACTAGAGATCTCACTCTCCCATAAAGGAGAATCTCTATCCATCATCTTAGAATCACATCACTCTCCATCGATGGTAGTTTACACAGGAATGTACTATAGATAATCAGTTCATACCAAGGATGACATCATACGACATCACCACAACCACAATGAGGTTCCAGGAAAACCTCTCTCCACTAAATGCAAGATCGCACCACCCATAGATGTATGAGAGTGTGTGATTTCTTCTAATATTAGTCTCTAGATGTAGTGGTCAAGCTACGAGCTCCACCAAAATCGCCATCTATGGAACTAGGGATGAAATAACTAAATAATGGCTTGTGCCGATGTTTGTGGGTATAGGATTTAGTGTATAGTCGGCATAGATCATACCTCAGATCATGTTGGTTGTCTCCTAGTCATATCCCTCCATTACCTTCATCCGTCCAGATCCCTAACTGATGGCTCTCTAAACCTGGAATGGACCACCTAGGGGTGGAGGTGGTGAAATAATATTATAGTGTCCTCTGCCTTCAACTCCTCTTAGTGAACCACCAACTCATCTACCAAATCTTCCCCCCTGAGGACCATCTTTTCCACCTCTGGGGGTCCCTAATCATGTGGATGCCTCTGACATAGAGTTCCATCAAAAATATGACTACCCTATGATGCATGATGGGTTATTAAGTCATGTTCTAGATGACTTCATTCTTCATAGAAATAAAAATTATTATCCCCTGGATGATTGGATCCCCTAAATGACTCTAAAGTTATTGGTCATATGGTTTTATTCCACACATGCAGATGCCTCCTACATCATTATTCATATTCCTATCATTAGATAATTGCAATTGATGACTTGGCCCTTGAATAACCACCTCCAGCATCTACTAACTACTATCCCTCTACTAAGAAGCTATTGATTACCAAGGATTTATCTAGTACCCCAACATGGGTGGGAATACATAGGGTAACAACATCGACTTACATGTATCTATAAATCCCATATTCAAATTTTCACAATTAGAAGAATCCATCATGAATCATTTTAAGGGAGTACCCTGTGAGATTAGTGAATCTCGATGTGTCCTGGGAAAAATACATGTCGCTATACTGCAACTCCAAAATCTCACGGATGCGGATGGATCACAATGTTTTTGGGTAGTGATACTCATGTAAAATACACTCAAACTCTATTCAATAAAGTGTCTATAACACCCCAATATTTTAAAAGACCACTATATTTGATAGATTATGTTGTACAAATCATTGAGCTTAAATGAACTCCAAAATATTATTATTTTAACATGACCATTATAAGATAGACATTAAGTTTGTGGGTGTGAACAAGATTAACTATATTATGAAATAAATATAAAGTTCATATTCAATACAAATTTATTTATTCTTAGGAAATAAACACATAATTTTTAGTAAATTCGTTCTATTCTTAAAATAAATTTTTTATTCAAAAATTGATTTTTTAAATTTTTGACACTATTAGAACTGTATTTGAAAAAATAAACTTTATTTTTTTACTCATCACATCAAAATTACCTTAGGGTAATTTTTTGGTAATTTTCTAAAAAAAATTGATTTTTGGGTTAAAAAGTGAAAGTATTATTTTTATGAAATACCATAACTTTTATGAAATAATTATTATATGATCATGATTTAAAATTTAGTAACCCTTTTTATTGATAAATTTTTATTTATGTAATGGCATAATACATAAGGTGTTACATTTAGAAACACATTCTTAGTAATTTTGAAAATTGCGATTTTAACCTTAAAAAACTGCTTTAATAAGTTATACGTATAACATATCTAGAATTGATTTTTATAAGTTTTATAAATGAAATCAAGTAAAATGGATTCCATGTTTGGAATCAGGAGCTCTAAATTATGTTATAATATCATTTTCATTTTTAGGCATAAAAAAATTATCATGGTAAAAGAATATTTACCATATTATAGGTAAAATAATGTTACGAGTTAAAGTTAAAACGTGGGAGATTAAAATACATATAATATAAAACATTAAACGGGTGTTTGATGTGTTTATAAACCTTAAAATCCTTTACAACATTAATCATAAACCAAATTCATTGGAATTAATTCCACCCAAATGTGGTTGACTTTAAATAAAAAATAATCTTTATTTAATCACTTAAAACCACCCCTCCACAAGTATAAATATCACCCCTATAACAAAGAAAACTAGTCCAGCCATATCATTCACCCAAGTCAGACCATTACAGGGTGAGGTAAAATAAAGATAAAAAACAAGTCTTGTATATAAGGAAAATAAGACATACAAATAAAGTATGAAGTATAAATAACGGAGATACAACTGTTCCAAATAGAATAAACCAGAAAGTACAAAAATTATAGACTATGAATCTCCATGTGACCAACTATCTCATACAAACCAAAATAATGAAGTAAATAAAATACAAAATTCTATATAATTCCCTTACTTTTAAATTTATCCTACAAAACAAGATCTAAAACCACCCAAAGGGAAGAAGTAGGGTGTGAGAAATAGAACCCATTAGGATGCCACCAAGAAATCTGTACAAGTTCTAATAACAAGAATGCATAAGTTATAGATTTAAAACAAAATATTTTTACAAGAATTGTATAAATAAACCAATTTAAAAAAAATTCTCAAATAGTCTTTGAGTTTTCACAAATTACATGTCATATTTTATAAATATATAAACAAAGCAGGTAAATATAATGAAATATAAATATACATGTGAGGCAACATCCATGAAATAAACTATCATGCAATAAACAAATAGAACCAATAATGAACCTTCCATACAGGCTCTATCCTATGGGACAATACATACTAGACACTCATAATCCTAATAAAAAATAAAGTTGGATCCAACTAACATCAAGGATTTCCATAGACCACCAATATACAAGAGGTTACCTCATAGTGGTATCACACACACTAAGGCTACCCGTGTCTCTTTCTTGATGCACCCAACGTTTCTATTGTGCAATGTTTGTCAATATTTTTTTAAAACCATTATCATATTTTTATAAAACTATTTCAAATCCAATCCAATCTACTTCAGGGTTTGAAAACCCATTTTTCATTTCAAATCAAGGAAATTCTATTTTTAAAGTAAAAAACCCCCATTTTAAATGTGAACCCATTCCCTTTTCAATTTCAACACATAAAATTCCATTTCAAATCTCAAGGAAATATTAAGAACAATAAGAAATTCAAGAAATTAGTACACTTAAATAGATCCACCTAACTGAAGGGCATAAAAAACCTAATTGCCTTTAACAATGGGGATTGAAAACCACAAAATCTACCTTTGGAAGACAAGGCATGAAAAGAAACTGAAAAAGTATTGATATAAAACAAAATTTGATTATAAATACCTAATGTTAATAGTTTCACAACAACAAATGAGAGAGAAACTAAGATAAAGTATTACTTAAAGAGATGAGTCACCTAGCCCTACTGATCAATCGTTGAACAGAGCAATCCAGAGGTAAAGGAATCACCCAAAAACGCCTAGGGTAAGAGCTATGGCTAGGAAGAGAAGGCTGAAAAAGATAATTAAGCCTCTAACACCCTTACAACACCCATAAAACTATAAATCAAGGTATTAAATGGTGTGTAATATTTTATATGTTTTGAAACCATTTTATTTTCAGTTATGTTGAAAAACACATCACTTTTTTAATTAAAAATTGATATTTCACATTAAACGATGTGTAAAATTATCAAACTATGTAAACAAATCAAGGGATCTATCTAGAAGAAAATACACATCGTGTAATCCTATTAAACATCATGTAACTTCCTAGAAAGCAGCATAAACTATAGGTTTATTTTGAAAATTACAAAAAATCCATGACTTCGCCATTATAGTTATCCTCACAATTCATGGTGGTAAATTCATTCTCAATGAGAAAGGGAAATCAAAGGAAAATATTAGAACATACTTGATATAAAGGTAATAGGGGGGTTACAATATCCCCACCATAAAATATTTTTGTCCCCAAAAAGAGCTCAAGATCCTAGATCTATGAAAAGAGGACGCCACTACTACCTCATCAACGACTCTGACTCCCACGTGTCGTGCCGATCCTGTCTGCACTTCCACAGTACCTGAACCAGTGGGATCATTTTACCACACAATACCTTATCTTGGAGATCCATAATTTGAATTGGCTCCTCAATCAAAGTTTTATCGAGTTCAAGGTCAACATCCTCTCATCTAATCACATAGAAAAGATCTGGTATATACCTCCTCAACTAGGAAACATGAAACATATCATGCATATAATTCAAGATAGATGGTAAAAGAAACCGATAGGCTACCCTCCCCGGTCTCTCAAAGATCACAAAGGGGCCCACAAACTTTTGTTCCAACTAACCTTACTTACCCAACTAACGTTGTCCTAAGCGAGGTGAAACTATGAGAAAGACCCAATCACCAACCTCAAACTCCAGTGGTTGGTGAAGACAATCCATATAATATTTCTAATGACTTTATTCCATGATAAAATTCCTCTAGATCAACTTCACCACATTTTTCATCTCTTGAACAACACTCGGCCCAACCAAGGACCGCTCTCCCAACTCTTTCCATCATAAGGGGGATCAACATGGCCACCCATAGAATGCCTCATAGGGAACCATCCTGATTAAATCCTGATGAATATTTTTATAGGTAAACTCGACCAAAGGTAGATGTCCATCCCAAGATACACTAAAATAAATCACACAATCCCAGAGCATATCCTCAAGAACTTAAATAACCCTCTTTGTTTTTCCATCTATCTACGGATGATTAGTTGTTCTCAATTTAAACTGGGAAACAATTTCGTCTTGTAAACCCTTACAAAAAATGAGATGTTAACCTTGAGTACCTATTAGAAATAAATGTATAGGTAACCTCATTAAGTCTCATAATATATTAGACATATAATTCCCTAAGTTGTTCTACTTTCTTTGTTTCCTTTATTGGTAAGAAATGCGTTGATTTAGTGAGTCTGACAATAATCATCCAAATCACATCCATCCCACTAGGACCATGTGGTAAATCAATGATAAAATCCATGGAAATATCATCCCACTTATATTCTAGAATAGGTAAATGATTCAAAAAACATGTAGGTCTTTGGTGTTTTACCTTAACTCTTTGACAAGTGAGACACCATGATACAAAATCCACAACTGACCACCTCATCCCCAAAAACCAATACTAACGTCTCAAATCATGGTAAATATTTATAGACTAAGTGTGCATAGACCAAAATGATTGGTTTACAGTGTTTAGAAACTCCTACCTCAAGGAAAATGAAACAACCAACCTATTATGAAAAAACAAAGCTCTACTGGGAGACCGAGACCACTCACCTGAGGTCTCCCCACCACTTAGGATTTATCCTGAGAGTTTTCTATAAGTGTCTATCATCTACTCAAGTAAAACTCACTCATAAAAATATGATTCAATCTTCATCAAAGATAAGAACACCTATCCACCAACCTCCTTTACTCCCAAGCTCATCTCGACAAACAAACTCATCAGATACCAATGCTCAATTGATTCCTTCACTACTTGTGTCAGTAATTTTCTTCTCATCACATCATCTACCAAATTTCCTTTCTTGGGGGTATATACAATATCAAAATCAAAGGTCTGAAGATACTCAACCTAGCATCTCTGTCGCAAGTCCATATCCCTTTGAGTAAAAATATACTTCATGCTTTTGTGATCATATTATACCATAATCCGTTCTCCAAAGAGATGGTGATGCCATATTTTTAGTTCATGAATAATATCTTCTGATTCAAGATTATTGGTAGGGTAGTTCTTCTCATGAAAGCATAATGGTAGAGATCTATAAGCTGCCACATGTTTCCCATACATCAAGACACAACCCTAACCTGTACCAAAATCATCACAGAAAACATCATAACCCGACCCTGGTTCTAGAAGAATCAAAACTAGTGCTGAAATAAACCTTATCTTCATCTCCTCAAAATATCACTAACACTTGTCATTCCATTCAAAATTTACACCCTTATGGGTTAAAGTTGTCATCGAAGATGTGATATTGTAGAAGTCCCAAACAAACTGTCTATAATAACTATCCAAACCCAAGAATATCATAATATCAAAGACATATTTGGTCTAGTCACAAGACATAATTGCTTGTACCTTTTCAAGATCAACTGAGGCACCCCTCTCAGATATCACATTCCCTAGAAACATTAATTCCTGGATCCAAAACTCACACTTATAAAACTTACCATATAGATGATGTTCCCTCAAGGTTTAAATAATGATATCCAAATTCTCTATATGATCTACTCTGTCTTATAGTACACCAATATATAATCTATGAACACAAAAAAAAAGTCTAAGAACCAATGAAATATTCAGTTCATCAAATCCATAAACACCATAGGAGTGTTAGTGAGTCCAATTGACATAACCAAAAACTCGAAATGCCCATATCGAATTTGAAATGTTGTCTTGGGTATGTCCTCCTCTCAGAATCTCAATTGACTATACCCTGAATGCAGGTCATTATTAGAAAACCAAATAGCCTCTCTAATTTAATCAAAGATATCATCAATTCTGGGTAAAGGATACTTGTTCTTAATGGTCACCTAATTCAACTTTAAATAGTCAATAAAAATTCTAAATCTCCCATCTACCGTATAATAAAATATTATATGTGAATCACATGGTGAAATTATAGGACGAATAAATCCTTTCACCTCTAGGTCCTCAAGTTAGATCTTAAGTTCCATAAACTCAGAAGGTGACATTTGATAGGATGGCATACAAATGGTAATTGTTCCTAGGAGAAGGTAAATAGTAAACTCGACCTCTCTCTATGGAGGTAAACCAAAAAAATCATCCAAAAAGACCTCATAGTAATCACACACAATAGTAGGTAGCTGAATACCCAAGAAAGGGTCAACCTCATCAAAAAACATTTTTGACAACTGGCATGAGATTATACCGGAATAAGGAACAGCAGGCCCTTACCTTCCCGATATTGTGTCCCACTCACCTTAAAAAACATGAGTAACCCCATTGTTAAATAATAAGTGTACAAAATGGTGATAATATAATATCTAGTTCTTTATGTTGATCATCTAATACATGCCAATAATCAAGTCAAATATTTAAAGAAAAATCACTAAGAAATCCCAAACCACCTCAAAGTCATCTATCACCACTTGGCATGGGGAGACACTTAAAAACTTGTTCATAAATCTTTCCCAAAGGTGTGGAAAGATCCAAAAAATAATGTCATAAGATAAAAATGAAAACCAAACATTTCAACCAACTTTGATGATATAGAATAATGAGTATCACCTATATCAAACAAAGATAGCACCATAGAAGATGAAACAAACACCATACCTCTAATAGTAAATGGCCCTACTTCATATTCCTCTAGAGCACACTCAAATGCATAAATCTATATGGACATAGCCACCTAAACATCCCCTTTGGCCTGATAATGAGACCCACCACCCTTGGAAGCATCAACCTGAACCTACGACACCTTGGTGAAAGTGGATCCCACCTTACTACCTTGGGACATCTTATCATAAAAACATTTCATATGGCCAGATCTCCCACAAAGATGATGTCACAACCCGACCCTACCCGGGCCCGAGCCGCAACTACCCCAAGCTCGCCTCCATAGGCCAAGGGCTGGCGACCAGCGCTGAAGGCATAACAACTCCGGGAGGCCTTTGCCTAAGTACCTGTACACACCCACACGCAGCACACTCAATGCAAAAGTGCAGAGTAAAAAAGAAAGAACAAGCAGAGTAAAAAAGAACAACTGCTATATATAAACCACAGAGTTCATTGACCTCTTCAAGTACAAAGTACAAACTGAAAAGAAAATGGGCAAAACACGCGCCCAACCAAAAAAGTTCCACAACCCGGCAACAGGTAAACAAAAGAAACAGCTGACGGGTCTCCCACCTGGAACCCGGCTACAACCACCGCACGCGGTCCAAGCTCCCAAGCTCCTACGCTCCACTGAAGTCACGCTCCACCTTTCCGTCGTCTTCAAAGGCACACCAAGTGCGGGAAAAGCCCAAGCAGGGGTGAGTATAAAAATACTCAGTGGGATACCCTGAAGGCTCGAGGGAGCAACAAAAGCAGGTACCGAAGGGTGATCAGTAGAGCGAATAGGAAAGTAAAGGGGTACAACATAGAGTACAGTAAAGATTCCATCTCAACCCAACAGGAGGAAAGAAGGTAGACTCTTCCAGACACAAGGAGCTGGAAACGGTGAGAAGACGAACTTCCCGTAGAGTCTTCGCTACCTATAGCAGGAGAATAGACTCGTCCAACCACAAGAATCTAGACACGTAAAGCACGTGGCATACCTCGCGCGTCTTCGCCTCTCCTGGAAGGAGAGTAACCAAACCTAGGAAGTGGGTACCAGAAACAAGGTATATACATATCTGTATGCTCAACCAGAAACCCGAACAACGTCGTAAGGGGATCTCCGTCTCGTAGCTCAGCCCAAGAAAAGAGTAGCCAAAAGTCCCAGAAGTAACACCATCATCGATTCCCAGCATCCCGCACGTCTGCCCTGAACCGCAATCCAAGGGGATCAATCACCGCACCTTGACACTATCCGCTTTGGGCGGCACTGACTCGCCCGCACGGTTTTAAATCGCGTCACAAGAATGCATCTCAGTGGGGAAAATGCCCCTCATACTTGAGAGTTCTAGGGAAAGTAAAACCACACATCATCACTGCCCTGCAGTCGAGAGGTCTCCTCAAAGTCAAGGTCGTTCCATCACCGATCCGTACAACCAAGGGTCCCGCTCCAATAATCATGGAGGAAAGCCACAGACTAGCCTAGTAGAAAGGATTGAGTCTGGAATATCAACGGGTGTCCCGCTTCCCAGCCCTACTGGAGGGTAAACCCTAATACATAATCAGGCGACCCACTGCCCAGCCCCACTGGAGGGTAGACCTTAACACGTCATCAGGCGACCCACTGCCCAGCCCCGCTGGAGGGTAGACCTTAACACATCATCAGGTGACCCACTGCCCAGCTCCGTTGGAGGGTAGACCTTAACACATCATCAGGAAATCCACTTCCCAGCCCCGCTAGAGGGTAGACCTGAAATAAGTCGACAGGCGACCCACTTCCCAGTCGTGCGGGAGGGTAGACCTGGAACTAGACGACGGGCGACCCACTGCCCAGCCCTGCCGGAGGGTAGACTCTAAGAGTTCTTCAGGTGACCCACTGCCCAGTCTCTGCTGGAGGGTAGACCCTAAGTGCGTCGGGTGACCCACTGCCCAGTCTCTGCTGGAGGGTAGACCCTAGAAGCCGATGAGTAACCCATTGCCCAGCCCCGCTGGAGGGTAAAACTCAGAACTGCCCTAGCCATCTCCACTGGAGGGTACAACACTGGCCAACCGAACATGGAGTGGGTATCGCACAAGCACCCAACTCCAGCACAACTCACCCAAAGGGGTTCAGCACCTGCTCCATCACTGGGTGTCACTAGCACCGCTACCGGCCGATCCATCGAGAACGAAACCAGGGGGAGACCACTCAACCCTACTGGTCAAACCAATGAGCACCGAGCCAGGGGAAAAACTCCACCCTGCTGGTCAAACAAACGAGCATAGAGGGGCCCTCTACGTCGCGAGAGGTCAAAGTACGTAAAGCAGAACCCGGCAGGCATGTGGGGCCCACACAACGTGTGGCCCCATCTCAACCCCAACCAAGCATACAAACGTCTTCAGGTACAAACAACCACACGTACCTCCAAGCGCTTTCGTATACTCCCAGAGTATACCACGTCTCCAGCCCAAGGGCTATCGTGCACATGGAACCCAACGTCAACGCGAAGGCGTGACGTAAAATCTCCACCTCAAAGGCCCAGGCACGTCCAGCCACATCTCATGGACCAATTATGTCACTCTCCCAAGAGTGCACGATCACACGCCAAGGGTCCGCTACAAACAAGGTAGGACGAACCACCACCTGAGCACCTCTCATGCTCCACATTTAACAAGATCACGCAAGAGGCTTCTCACAACCAAACGGATCACACCGTTGTAATACTCGCGGAAAAACACGCGAGATAGACTACTTACTCGCCTGAAACGGTCAACCGGTGAAAAAGGTACTATTCACCGTAACCAAACCCGTGTGGGGCCCACCCCACGATCCCGAAACTGAACCAACGGATCACGCCAATACGATCCCCTCGGAAAAACACACGGGATTGACTACTCAATCGCCCAAAACGGACACCCGGTAAAAAGGTTACTATTCACCGTAGCCGGGTCGGGTGGGACCTACACCACGTCCCCAAAAAAGGTCGGGTGAACTGCACCATCACAAAGCTCATGGAAAAGCACATCAAATTGACTGCTTACTTGCGTGGAACGGATACCCGGAGAAAAAGATGCGTTCCGACGCACCGCACACGAGCGGCGCCACGTGGGACCCGCACCCCGGTCTCGAAACTCAACGAACGGATCGCACCGTTGCGATCCTCTCGAAAAAGCACACAAGATGGACTATTCAATTTCCCAAAACGGTCGTCCGGTGATAAAGATGGAAAATCATTGTCGACGCCCAAATGGCCCTCGTGGGCCCCACACCATCGTGCCGAATTAGAGCGGGCG
Source organism: Viscum album (assembly GCA_963277665.1). Taxonomy (NCBI): domain Eukaryota; kingdom Viridiplantae; phylum Streptophyta; class Magnoliopsida; order Santalales; family Viscaceae; genus Viscum; species Viscum album. The sequence continues at coordinate 1,279,955,021 of OY728142.1, read as the reverse complement.
GATTGCACCATTGCAATCTCCTCGGAAAAACATCCAAAATCGACTGCCCGCACGCCCCGAACGGACGCCCGGTGAGAAAGGCGTGAAACGCTGCACGCAGCTCGAAAGATGGGTCGTGGGGCCCACGCCTCAAATCTAGTCTCAATGCCTGAAACTGCCTTGGAAACCTTCGCCTCAACTCCAGGGTTCCAACGCCACTGACGGCGCTTAAAACGGACGTCGGACGCGTCCGCGCCGCTCAAAACAAGACCCCCGGAAACACGCCAAACTTACTTAACGCACGAGTCGTGCTATCGAATCCCCTCGTTTCGGGAATTAAAAATTCCTGAAACCATCTCCCAAAGACCGTCTCGTCGATACGAATCTACTGCCGCGGACGACGCGTCAATCGGACGCATCGTTTAAGAGTTACGGCCCCCAGAATGCAAGGGGGCCTATCCGGGCCGGTCCACCCCGGCCGGCCCGGTCCAAGCCGCCGGCCCGCTGGCCACGGCCCGCTTCAAACTGCCGGACCCGAGCGGGTCCGGCCCTCCTCATCCGACCGGACAAATGGCCGGTCTCCTGTTGCAACACAGGACCCGCCTCATGCGGGTCCTTGCCTCCTCTGAAACGGACCGGCCGAAGCCGGTCCTCCTTGACCCCAGGAAGACCCGCGCGGCGCGGGTCTTTCCTCCTCCGCCGGACGCGACCGGCGCGCCGGCCTCCTCCGTGGCACCCCGGCGACACCCACAACCCCGCTGCTGAGTCGAGCGCCGCCTGCGCCAAGAGCCACCGCCTCCGCTGGAAACCGCCGCCGCCCGAAGCTCGTGCGCCGCCACCCTGGGAACCGCCTGTCGCTCGTCGGACCGCCGCGTGGCTTGCCGGAACACCCGAAAATTCCCGCAAACTTCGACGAGGTGTTGCGGGCTCCTTCGAACTCCGTTTTCAATTACGAAAAGGGCGATAGAATTCTCATAAATTATATTACGCACCCATTGGATTTGATTGCAAATTAAACAGAAAATCGACAAAAACAAATTTAGGACGAACATGGTGAGGGAACTAAAAACAAAACGCACGATCCTACCTCTTGGGATTCGCCCGAAGCTTCGCCGCACGATCTTCCGCCTTGCCGGAGCTGCCTCGCTGGAGCCGCCTCGTCGGAGGTGGAGGAGGAGAGGGAGAGGAGGGGCTGCTAGGGGGGGAAGGGGAAGGAGAAGAGGGAGGGGGTGAGTTAAGCGTTTAAATAGAAAACGCTTAACCACCCGCCCGTCGGCCCGAACCCGAACCCTCAGCAGGGTCGAGGTTAAGCCTCCCCTAGGGTAAAAACCACCTCCTAAGCACAACAGCGGTCTCGTAATTTTAATCTGAGACCTCGTTCAAAAGTTATAAAACTTAGCGCCCGAGGCCGCCAAATTACGAAAACGCCCCTGGCGCCATTTTTCACAGATGGTTCGCGCCCGTGAAACTTATACCCCTCCTAGGGTAAACGGCACGCTTTGAACTCAACGGTGCCCTCGGTTTCCCAATCCAAGCTATCGTTTAAGATATACCTATGTTTCAATATCAAACGAATTAATTAATTTATTTAATTCGTTTAACGTTCCAGAAGCGGGCGAGGGGTCCAAACGTCCCGCGATGACAAGTTTTATGTCTTTTCTAGGGTAAAAACCCCATTCCGGACCCATCCGTACACTAGGATCTTTGATATGAAGCTCCGTTTAGGAGTTATCCCATTTATTTATCATTTCCAGTGTGAACGCACTGAAAATTTAATTTCGGCCACTCCGGGGCTCGGAATCGCACGCCGTCTGAAGGCACTGCTCTGGAATATTATCAAGAATATTCCAAAGTCTTTATCAGCAAAAACCGGGTTCTTACATCATTCCCTCCTTCAATTGTTTCATCCCCGAAAATCAAAACTAGGGAGCAACACAGGGTACTAAGCCCACACATGGCTTTCCCATACCCAGAAGAACCCACGCACAGCTCTGCGTCACCGCACACGGACCAAAGGATTTATCCATTCACGCAAGGTTGGCCCTTGCCGATGTCGTGCACCCACTTCAGACTTTGGGGTTAGGTAGAGGCGGTAGACAACCTCGCCATCCCTTTGCACGGTCTCAAACGACCCGAAAGCTCTCGAGGGTAGCTCACCTCCCCGAACGAACCTCTACGTCGCACGTCGCGACTGGAATCACTGCCCACACCTGAAACAGGGCCTGCTGATTCCCTCCTTCAGAATATCCATATGGTGAAACACCCAAGGATATCTGGTCATGCAAGGTTCCACAGTCGATGCTCTCTTACACGCTCAAAAGTCGAAGGAGTCAACACCATCGACTAAAGGAAAAGGTCTCACGCCTTTTTCCTTACCAACATAGGGTTACACCCGACGCCCTGCGTCACCCTACTAACACCTCAAACAAAGAGCACGGAGAAAATCCTTTCACACGCAGAGCCTAAAAATTCTACTGTAAAAATTAGAAGAGTCGCAAGGGGTACCTCTCACCTTCTCATGCTCTACAGGATCGTAGACATCCAAAGCTCGCGGCTGTCTGTGGTCCCAACCGTCAGCTCCTGGAGCCTGACGTGGACCGCCTAGTGGTGATGGGGAGATCTCGTAAAGTCATACCCCACTACCAGCTCCTCCCGTTCCTCTGCTAGCTCCACCTCTCTGGGTACTACTCTGATCACGGCGCTGCCTCTTCCGTAGTGGTGTGCCTGCTGCCTGCCCGAAGCTCCCAGTAACTCAGGTCGGACAGTCTCGTGCCAAGTGACCTCACCCATCACAAGCATAGCACCGACTCTCTCCGGGATGCACTGGTGCCCTCCGGTGCCACTGTGGTGTACGACCATGCCCCTGAGCCCAGTTTTCAGTAAGCCACCTGCGTCGAGGTTCTGTTTGCCGACGCCCACTAGTTGTGGCAGACGTCTCGGCTCCAACGTGCCTGCTGCCACCACCAACTCCAGAACATGACAGGAATCCCTCTGTCACCAGCGCCTGCTCTAGCACCCCAGAATATGTGTAAATTCCCAAGGGTACTATGACAGCACGAATCCCTTGGCGGAGACCCTTCTCAAACTTCTGCACTCGGATGTTGTCATCATGGACCAAGTCCGGGTAAAAGCGTGCACGGTCTGCAAAACTAGCCGCGTACTCGGCCACCATCATCCCTCCCTGCTGAAACTGCAGGAGCTCCTGAATCTGAACGGAGCTCAAGAAGGAGGGGAAAAACTCCTCACGAAACAACAACCGAAAGTCTCCCCGCGAAAGCGACGACTCTTCAAGAAACCGAGTCACCAGACTCCACCAACGCCAAGCTGCTCCACGAAAAAGGGTGGCTGCAAAAACCACTCTCCGATCTGTCGGCGTCTGCACAAGACTGAAAAGGCGAACCACTGCCTCGAGCCAAACCTCTACTGCCTGAGGGTCTGGCTCACCACTGAACCTCAGTGGTCTCTACTGCTGGAACTAACAGAGCGCGCTCAACCTGCGCTCAAGTTCAGCCTGCTCTACTGAAACTGCCTGCTGCTCAACAGGTGGGGGTGCTGCTACCGGCCCACCCGGAGAAAAGGGCTCGCACGATGGGACCTGGACTATGGCCTCGTAGCTCACAGGGTCGTCGTCACGCACCCAAATCTGGTATCCTGGCTGGCTGTCTTCGTGGAGACATCCTGAATATTATCAAGGAGTGTCGCGGTCAAATGAGCATATATGTATATACCGATAACAACAACGATGGGGAGATGACTCAAGAAGGACAGTCAAAGACACAATCCTATGTGATGCACAAAAAAAACTTCCCTGCAACAAGTGTCTCAGCATGCCGAGTCGACAAGCGGGTTATCAAGGTCCTGGTGAATGGATACGTCAGCCGCCGCACCATCACTAGACTCCCTGGCCTGAGAGCCGCTCTCGAGACACGTTAACACTGTTTCCCTAAATCCCAACCAATTCCTCTTTTAGGAACGTCCGCACAACGTCCCAAGGAATGAACCAGCCTCTGATACCACTTTGTCACGACCCAACCCTACCCGGTCCCGAGCTGCAACTACCCCAAGCCTGTCTCCATAGGCCAGGGGCTGGCGACCAGCGCCGAAGGCACAACAACTCGGGGAGGCCTTTGCCTAAGTACCTGTACACACCCACACGCAGCACACTCAATGCAAAAGTGCAGAGTAAAAAGAAAGAACAAGCAGAGTAAAAAAGAACAACTGCTATATATAAACCACAGAGTGCATCGACCTCTACAAGTACAAAGTACAAACTGAAAATAAAATGGGAAAAACATGCGCCCAACCAAAAAGTGCCACAACCCGGCAATAGGTAAACAAAATAAATATCTGACGGGTCTCCCATCTGGAACCCGGCTACGACCACCGCATGCGGTCCAAGCTCCCAATCTCCTACGCTCCACTGAAGTCACGCTCCACCTGTCCGTCATCTGCAAGGGCACACCAAGTGCGGGAAAAGACCAAGCAGGGGTGAGTATAAAAATACTCAGTAGGACACCCCGAAGGCTTGAGGGAGCAACAAAAGGAGGTACCGAAGGGTGAGCAGTAGAGCGAACAGGAAAGTAAAGGGGTACAAAAGAGAGTACATTAAAGATTCTAGATCAACCCAACAGGAGGAAAGAAGGTAGACTCATCCAGACATAAGGAGCTGGAAACGGTGAGAAGACGAACTTCCCGTCGAGTCTTCGCTACCTATAGAAGGAGAGTAGACTCGTCCAACCATGAGAATCTAGACACGGAAATCATGTGGCATAGCGTCTTCGCCTCTCCTGGAAGGAGAGTAACCAAACCCAGGAAGTGGTTACCGGAAACAAGGTATATACATATCTTTATGCTCAACCAGAAACCCGAACAACGTTGTAAGGGGATCTCCATCTCGTAGCTCATCCCAAGAAAAGAGTATCCAACAGTCCCAGAAGTAACACCATCATCGATGCCCAGCATCCCGCACGTCTTCCCTGAACCGCAAGCCAAGGGGCTCAATCACCGCACCTTGACACTATCCGCTTTGGGAGGCACTGACTCGCCCGCACGGTTTTAGATCGCATCACAAGAACGCATATCGGTGGGGAAAATTCCCCCCGTACTTGAGAGTTCTAGGGAAAGTCAAACCACACCTCGTCACTGCCCTGCAGTCGAGAGGTCTCCTCAAAGTCAAGGTCGTTCCATCACCGACCCGTACAACCAAGGGTCCCGCTCTGGTAATCATGGAGGAAAGCCACAGACTAGCCTAGTAGAAAGGACTGAGTCTGGAATATCAACGGGTGTCCCGCTACCCAGCCCTGCTGGAGGGTAATTCATAACTAGATATCGGGTGACCCACTGCCCATCCCTGCTGGAGGGTAAACCCTAATACATAATCAGGCGACCCACTGCCCAGCCCCGCTGGAGGGTAGACCTTAACACATCATCAAGCGACCCACTACCCAGCCCCGCTGGAGGGTAGACCTTAACACATCATCAGGCGACCCACTGCCCAGCCCCGCTGGAGGGTAGACCTTAACACATCATCAGGCGGCCCACTGCCCAGCCCCGTTGGAGGGTAGACCTGGAATAAGTTGACAGGCGACCCACTGCCCAGCCGTGCTGGAGGGTAGACCTGGAACTAGACGACGGGTGACCCACTGCCCAGCCCTGCCGGAGGGTAGACCCTAAAAGGTCGTCAGGTGACCCACTGCCCAGTATCTGCTGGAGGGTAGACCCTAGAAGCCGATGAGTAACCCACTGCCCAGCCCCGCTGGAGGGTAAAACTCAGAACTGCCCTGGCCATATCCATTGTAGGGTACAACACTGGCCAACCGAACATGGAGTGGGTATCGCACAACCACCCAACTCCCGCACAACTCACCCAAAGGGGTTCAGTGCCTGCTCCATCACTAAATGTCACTAGCACCGCTACCGTCCGATCCATCGAGAATGAAACCAGGGGGAGACCACTCAACCCTACTGGTCAAACCAACGAGCACCAAGCCAGGGGAAAAACTCCACACTGCTGGTCAAACAAACGAGCACAGAGGGGCCCTCTACGTCGCGAGAGGTCAAAGTACGTAAAGTAGAACTCGGCACGCACGTGGGGACCCCACAACGTGTGGCCCCATCTCAACCCCAACCAAGCGTACAAACGTCCTCAGGTACAAACAACCACACGTACCTCCAAGCGCTTTCGTATACTCCCAGAGTATACCACGTCTCCAGCCCAAGGGCTATCGTGCACATGGAAACCAACGTCAACACGAAGGCGTGACGTAACATCACCACCTCAAAGGCCCAGGCACGGCCAGCCACATCTCGTGGACCAATTATGTCACTCTCCCAAGAGTGCACGATCACACGCCAAGGGTCCGCTACAAACCAGGTAGGACGAACCACCACCGGAGCACCTCTCATGCTCCACATTTAAAAAAGATCGTGCAAAAGGCTCCGCACGACCAAACAGATCACACCGTTGTAATCCTCGCAGAAAAACACGCGATATAGACTACTTACTCGCCTGAAACGGTCAACTGGTGAAAAAGGTACTATTCACCGTAACCAAACCTGTGTGGGGCCCACCCCACGATCCCGAAACTGAACCAACGGATCACGCCACTGCGATCCCCTCGGAAAAACACACGGTATTGAGTACTCAATCGCCCAAAACGGACACCCGGTAAAAAGGGTACTATTCACCGTAGCCAGGTCGGGTGGGACCTACACCACGTCCCTGAAAAAGGTCGGGCGAACTGCACCATCACAAAGCTCTCGGAAAAGCACGTCAAATTGACTGCTTACTTGCGTGGAATGGATACCCGGAGAAAAAGATGTGTTCTGACGCACCGCACACGAGCGGTGCCACGTGGGACCCGCACCCCGGTCTCGAAACTCAACGAACGGATCGCACCGTTGCGATCCTCTCGAAAAAGCACACAAGATGGACTATTCACTTGCCCAAAACGGTGGCCCGGTGATAAAGATGGAAAATCACTGTCGACACCCAAACGGCCCTCGTGGGCCCCGCATCATCGTGCCGAATTAGAGCGGGAGGATTGCACCATTGCAATCCCCTCGGAAAAACATCCAGAATTGACTGCCCGTACGCCCCGAACGGACGCCCGGTGAGAAAGGCGTGAAACGCTGCACACAGCTCGAAAGACGGGTCGTGGGGCCCACGCCTCAAATCCAGTCTCAACGCCTGAAAATACCCTGGAAACCTCCGCCTCGACGCCAGGGTTCCAACACCACTGACGGCGCTTAAAACGGATGTCGGACGCGTCCGCGCCGCTCAAAACAAGACCCCCGGAAACACGCCAAAATTACTTAACGCACAAGTCGTGCTACCGAAGCCCCTCGTTTCGGGAATTAAAAATTCCCGAAACCATCTCCCAAAGACCGTCTCATCGATACGGATCTACTGCCGCAGACGGCGCGTCAATCGGACGTGCCGTTTAAGAGTTACGGCCCCCCCGAATGCAAGGGGGCCTATCCGAGCCGGTCCACCCCGGCGGGACCGGTCCGAGCCGTCGGCCCGCTGGCCGCGGCCCGCTTCAAACCGCCGGACCCGAGCGGGTCCGGCCCTCCTCATCTGACCGGCCAAATGGCCGATCTCCTGTTGCAATGCAGGACCCGCCTCATGCGGGTCCTTGCCTCCTCTGAAACGGACCGGCCGAAGCCGGTCCTCGTTGACCCCAGGAAGACCCGCGCGGCGCGGGTCTTTCCTCCTCCATCGGACGCGACCGGCGCGCCAGCCTCCTCCGCGGCACCCCGGTGTCACTCGCGACTCCACCGCTGAGCCGAGCGCCACCTGCGCCTGGAGCCACCGCCTCCGCTGGAAACTGCCGCCGCCCGAAGCTCGTGCGTCGCCGCCCTGGGAACCGCTCGCCGGACCACCGCGTGGCTTGCCGGAACGCCCCAAAATTCCCGCAAACTTCGACGAGGTGTTGCGGGCTCCTCTAAACTCTGTTTTCAATTCTAAAAAGGGAAATAGAATGCTCATAAATTATACTATGCACCCATGGGATTTGATTGCAAATTCGATGGCAAATCGACAAAAAAAAATTAGGACAAACATGGTGCGGGAACTAAAAACGAAACGCACGATCCTACCTCTTGGGCTTCGCCCGAAGCTTCGCCGCACGATCCGCCGCCTTACCGGAGCTGCCTCGCCGGAGCCGCCTCGCCGGAGGTGGAGGAGGATAGGGAGAGGAGGGGCTTCCAGGGGGAAGAGGAAGGAGAAGAGGGAGGGGGTGAGTTAAGCGTTTAAATAGAAAACGCTTAACCACCCGCCCGTCGGCCCGAACCCGAACCCTCAGCAAGGTCGAGGTTAAGCCTCCCCTAGGGTAAAAACCACCTCCCGAGCACAACGTAGGTCTCATAATTTTAATCCGAGACCCCGTTCAAAAGTTATAAAACTTAGCGCCCGAGGCCACCAAATTACGAAAACGCCCCTGGGGCCATTTTTCACAGACGGCCCGCGCCCGCGAAACTTATACCCCTCATAGGGTAAACGGTATGCTCCAAACTCAACGGTGACCTCGGTTTCCCAATTCGAGCCACCGTTTAAGAGATACCTGTGTTTCAATATCAAACGAATTAATTAATTTATTTAATTCGTTTAACATTTCAGAAGCGGGCGAGGGGTCCAAACGTCTCGCGCCGACAAGTTTTATGTCGTTCCTAGGGTAAACAACCCATTCCGTACCCATATGTACACTCAAATATCTGATCTGAAGCTCCTTTTAGGAGTTATCCCATTTATTTATCATTTCCAGTGTGAACGCACTGGAAATTTAATTCCGGCCACTCCGGGGCTCGGAATCGCGCGCCGTCTGAAGGCACTGGTCTGGAATATTATCCAGAATATTCCAAAGTCTTTCTCAGCAAAAACCGGGTTCTTACAGATGAAAATTCCTATGAGACTATGTAAAATGAGTTCGGTTATGACCACGCCTCCCACACAGGTAGTAAATAACCTACTGCTTCCTTATATAATCTCCTGAAACTAATCTTGTAGAAAATTGACCACCCTTGTGCTTCCTTTTATGACTTGAAAAAGCACCCTGGCTAACCCCTCCACCCACGAAGCTCCACCCAAACTTTTCCTTCTAGCTATGACTTCCTCAGATAAATCTTCTTTATCCACTACCTTCACAAATTTTTTAAGGTACAAAATTACTAGTATCAACCTAACATTGTCACTCATCCCCATCTCAAACCTCCAAGATTTTAGGTAATTATTAGTGACAAGCTTCAGTTCCAGATGTACCAGCTTATAAAAATGAGTGGAGTACTCCATAATGGTATGCTTCCCTTGATCCAAGGTTGGAAACTCCTGAGTATTTTTTGTATTTAAAGTATTAGGATAAAAATTATTTTTAAAGATCCTTTTGAAAGAAACCAAGGTAAGACCTTTGTGTGATTTATCTTGCACTATTGAGTCCCACCATCTTATTCCTAGTCCCTCAAACATATACATGGAGAAACACACCTAGTAATTTTTAGGTGTCTCCAAGAAGTTGAAGATCCTATCAATCCATTAAATCCACTCATTAGAATCTTGTGGTCCTTTGTTACCATGTAAGATAGGTGGATACTTCTTGGTAAATTCTGATCCATGATCCACTACTCATCATGGGTTCACTACGCCCACTGACCCCAGAGTCTTAATGGTAGGGATCGCTATTTATACCAAAGATGGGTCCACTATAGGATCCATCTATGGAACCTTCCTCATAGCTTACCCTCTCATATTTGGAAGATCTCTTCTAGGAGGAATTGTCTGTTAAACACCAAAACCAATCAGTTGTGAGCAACTCTAAAACCATTGAACCAAATTCTATAATCCAAAACAATGATTTAAAATAGAAATAATTTAAAACAGTTATGAATTATACCATAAAATGGAAACACATTTTTAAAAGGAATAGGTGCATATAAATGAACTCTTTACATAGTTTATTCAAACGACCATACACGCACCAAGCCCCCAAACTTTTTAGATAGGTTAATTTAAAAAAAATTCCCATAAAATATATTCAAATGACCCTAAATACCAAGTCTTGTAGTTAGTAATGATTATCTAAACACCCATGGAAACTCAGATTCAGTCATGGGAGTGAGCTGTTCAGGCCCCTTTTTTGCATCTACTATCTAAATCCCAATGATCCCACTACTTTCTACCCATGAAACAGAACCAAGTCAGGAAGTGATGACACAGTTTAGGCTGAGTAACCCCTTTGATACCAAATTGTAACAGACCGACTTATGCCAACCAGACCAGTCACCCAAGTCAACCCATTACGGGGTGAGGTAAAAAAAGATAAAAAAAATAGGTCTCATATATTAGGAAAATAATACATACAAATAGAGTATGAAGTAGAAAAAAAAGGAGATACAACTATTCCAAATAGGAAAAACCAGAAATTATGACAAGACTAGACAATAAGACTCCATGTGACCAACTATCGCCTCCAAACCAAAATAATGAAGTAAATAAAATTCAGTATGCTATAGAATTCTCTTCCCTTTACCTGTATCCTTCAAAATAAGGTCTATAATGGCCCAAAGGGAATAAGTATGGTGTCATCAATATATCCAAGTAGGATACCTCCAATAAATATATACAAGTAATAATAATAATAATGAACAAGTTCTATATTTAAAAAAAATAGTTTTAAAATAATTTTATAAATAAAAAAATTTAAAAACATTTCTCAAATATCCCTTGAGTTTTAAAAAATTGCATTTCATATTTTCAAAATCCAAAAACAAAGCAGGTAAAGATACCAAAATATAAATATAAATGTGATCCAACATTCATGAAATAAACTATCATGTAATAAACAACCATAAACAACAATGCACCTTCCAAATGGGATCCAGCCTATGATACAATACATACTAGTCAATCACATGACTAACAAGGAATATGGTTGGATCCAACTGAAATCGAGGCCTTCCATATACCATCGGTATACAATTTATTAACTTCTAGTGGTATCACAGACGCTAAGTCTACTCGTGTCTCTTTATCGATGCACCCAAGGTTACTTATTTGTAGTTTTTTTCAATTTATGTTTTTAAAACCATGATCACATTTTTATAAAACCATTTTAAATTCATTCCAGTTTATCTCAGGGTTTGAAAATCCATTTTTCATTTTAAATCAATAAAATTCCATTTTCAAATAAAAAATCTCGTTTAAATGTGAACCCATTTACCTTTTTAATTTTAACAAAATTAAATACCATTTCAAATCTCAGTTAATTATTAATAAAAACAAGCAATTCAAGAAATTAGAAAACTTGAATAGATCCACCTAACACAAGGATGTAGAAAACCTAACTTCCTTTGACAATGGGGATTGGAAACCAAAATATTTTCCTTTGGAAGAAAAGGAATGACAAGAAACTGAAAGGATTGATAGAAAACATGATCTGATTATCAATCCTTATCATTAATGATACTACAACCACAAATGAGATAGAAACCAAGACGAAGGCTTACCCGAAGAGATGAGCCGCCTAGTCCTGTTTATAAATCATTGAATAGATCAATATAGAAGGAAATTACTCAATAAAAGATGTCTAGGGTAAGAGATATGGACAGGAGTAAAAGTATGAAATAGAGAATAAAGTCTCTAACATCTGTACGACACCCTAAAAACTCCAACTCAGGGTATTACATGGTGTGTAATATTTTACACATTGTGAAACACTTTTATTTTAAGTTACACCAAAAAACTCATCACATTTTTAATTAAAATTATATATTTCACAATACATGATGTGTAACATTCTCATGTTGTGTATTCAACTCATGGAATATGTTTGGAATCCAATACACGTCGTTTAATCCCATTACATGTTGTGTAACTACCCAGAATGAAGCAAAAACTAAAGGTTTATGCTAAAAAATCCAAAAAAATATATTCCTTTTCCATTACAGGTATCCTCCCAATTCATGGTCATAAATTCAAGATTTACGATAAAGGGAAACCAAATGAAAATATTAGAGCATACCTGACAGAAAGGTAACAGGGAATTATAACCCCTCACCAGCCCCTTTCTCCCCACAAGCCTTGAAGTTCCTCAAATATTTTTCAAATCCTCTCCTCCAAACTCTCCCCACATCCATGTTCTAGTAGTATCACCCAAATACCAATTCCAAGTTCCTAAATGGGTTCTTCAAAGAGGTGATATTCAAGAGGTAACTTTCTCAAACCACCTCTCCTAATTTGTTTTATTCTTTTACCTTCTCTTCACATCCTTAATCCATCAAAAAATAATAACACCATTATCATGTATATACTGAAATATTATGTTTCTAATTTAATATTTTATATCCATCCCTTTTATTATCTCCTCTTATTTAAAGAAACAAAACCATTTTCCAAATTATGGCGGTTAACCATCTCTGTGGGTAATGATTTTTCTTTTTCCATTACCGCCTTAAAATATGGTCATAAAAGTATTATCCTAGTTAAATAAGATTTTAATATGTATATTATAACCCATTTCATATTATAAAATTAATATATATACAAAATATTAAATAAAATGAAACTATTTCATGATGGTCGTAAAAAATACCAAAATAAACTAAACATTTATCATTAACATTTTATCGAATGAATCATCCTCATGTAAGAAATAAAAATGATATATGGGACCATTTAAACTTATAGAAGTTAATGAGTACCATTTAATTTAAATTATGGACTTTTATTTCCATTTTACAATAAAATACATAATTATACACAAATGAACCGATCATGAAGCCATGAAATGAACAAACCCGAAATAGTTAAAATAATGAAATATTATTAATGAATGGGTGATAACATGTTATAAAATTATCATATAATTTGTTATAAAATTTATTATAGTTATGTAATGAATTAATAATATTATTTAATCATTTATAAAATATTTTAAAGTATGAAAAAACTAAATGGAAGTGTGAGGTAATAGTTTTTCATCTCACTTTTACTTCTATGAGATATATGTCTTGTTCACCACTTATTTCTTATATGTGTTGCATATATTGACCTTTGATATATAATATCATGGATCTTATTATATTAATGGTATTAAATGTTTCATTTTATAATTATTACTTTTATGGTTCATGTTATTCGACTGATTACAAAGTGGTAAGGGATTTCTTATCCCAATTTCCATTCTTTAGGTTAAACTTCTACTTATTTGATTATGTTATACTAATATTATCTATGAAATGAATTTTTAATATATTATGTTGTATTTAAACTTTTTTATGTGGATTTATAGTAGATAGATATATTTGATTCATTTTATTAATCCTCACTTCAATGATATGATATTTATAAGGGACTTTATTTTAAAAATTGTTTTTTAAAATTTCCCTTAAAAATCCTTTTTTCCCTATCCATGTTTTATAAAATTGTTTCCAAATATGTTTTTATCATTCTCTTATGATTTTTTAAATTCATTTTCACCCATGTTTTACTTTTTAAAAAATAGTTTGAAAGGATTATTTTTTTCTAAATGAGGTTATTTGTGACTTTTTCGACAAAAATACGAAAGGAATGTTTTTTTAACTTATGCAACATGAGAGGATTTTACCATAATCATGACACTTTAATGGTTTTATAAATCCATTTTAAGTATACATGGTAATTTTCAAATAAAAATTTTCCTTTTATAATTGTGTATAATTTTAATGATAAGTGATTTTCGAAGTGAAAATGGTATTTTCCTAAAGAATTTTTCAATAATATCATTTGAATTATTTTTGTCTATGTAAACATCCTTTATTGAATATTATGATTTGTTGAGTTTGATCTATTATAATACCATCACCCATATTTTATTAAATGGTTTATGATCAGTTTGACTGGGGATGTACTATTTTGATTCCATTCACCATATTACTCTGGATGGTTTATGATTATGTGTATTGATTGGAAAAATTCTTAAAATTTTGTATGCTAGATTCAATACGAATGATTATATTGAATATGTCTCACTCCTTTCATATTAGTAATTCATTTTAATTAGTAAGTGTTGGGAAGGTCCCACTATATCCCCTCGATGCATCAGTATGTCTCATGAGAGAAACTAGTTTGGGTATTGGTTGATGTATAACCCATTTATGTATGGTGTCTTGGATGAATTATTGATAGTATATTTATGATATACCACATTATTCATTCCCTAATTATGAGATTAGTTATTGATTTCCATGTTATTATTCAATTAGTAGAATATCCATGGTTAAGTTTTTTAACTCATGTGATTATTTTGTGGTATTAATTGATCATCTTTTATTTCAACCATATTATGATCAAGATATTGATTAAATGGATTCAATTATAGTTATTTATCTTGACATAATTTTTTATTCTTACTTATGATAGATTTCATAGTACTTAACCCTTACTAAGCATATGATATCACCCCTTTATTGTGTTTTATTTTTCCCTAGGATTCCAAGAAGTTTATTGTGATTGATATGTAGAGATAAGCTAGGGTATTAATGGTGTTCTCAAAGGAATTTATATGTTGTATTTTTTATTTTCAATTGTAATGTAATATTTGATTATATATCTAGTTTTTCAAAAGTACTAAACTATTCGGTCCTTTGGGATGTGATTCCTTTTATCTTATGCCAATGTAATAAAGTAACCACTTACTCTGGGCTACTAGGGTTAGGATCTTTATATTATCATCCCGTCATGATTTTGGATGATAAAAATCCCACCAGTGACCTAATACACCCTGGATAAAACTAGATACAAGCACTTCCATCTGGTCAGTAGGTTTCCAAACAAGGTAAAAACCTCAAACTATTATCTCAAGCCAATCCTCAGCCACTTGAGGGTTAGGCTCACCTCAGAATCTGGATAGTATCTTTCATTGGAACTCATGAAATGCACTAATCCTACATGAATCCTCATCCTTCTCCACTAGAATAATTTGTTTCATGACTAATGGATGAATTCTTGTTTTCACTACGGGAGGTGGGTTTGCACACTGCACAATGGGAAAAGGAACTTCTCCCTACATGCCTAGTGTAAATACCTCGTGATCTGGTCCCTGTATGGAAGTCACATCGCTTAATTCATCATTGGTGTGAGTCTTAGTCACTGGCATGAGAACGTCATGACCTTGCCTTGGGATCCTATTTTTTGTCTATGTGGCGGCATCCAAAAGTTTTGACAAGAAGAAACACAATCATTAAATAATATCTAGGGAGATGACTCAAAAACATGGAAATCAACAATTGATCCCTATATGATGCACGTACTATTTACTTATTCCCTAAAACTAGTGTTTTAGAGCTATAAGTCAAAAAATAAGTTATCGAAGTCTTGATTAATGGATATGTCAGTCATTCCACCAATAGTAGTTTTCTTAGACTAAAATCCAAACTCAAGACCTATTAACTCTATTTTTCTAATTTCCCAAAACAATCCTCACCAGATATTTAACTTCAAAATCCATCCCTAATAAAAACCAGACTTTAATACCACTCTAACATAACCTAGCCCACTCGGACCATTCTTGGGTGATGGTAGGCTGAGAGTGTCACCCTAATCTCGCCTCCAATAGTTTAATGGTTGGTGATGAGCATTGAGTATTCATATAATACATGATATGAGGTATTATCCTAATGAAACTATACACAACACATATCCACATGAGACATAATAATAAAAAATAAATAAAAGTGAAAAACCGCAATATATATAAAATGCATGTAAAAAACACTAAGATCCGAAAAGGATAAATCATCACATAACCATTATGGAAAAAAGGCAAGATACACACCCAATAACTTAGAGAATAAACCAACCTAAACAGATGGGGTAAATATCTTACCACAACGAACAAGATCCAAATACAAAAATCATCCACTACTACCACCTCCAATTACCACTAATCTCCACTAACACCACATCCACCAAGATTTTCTTCGAACTATCTATCATTTTCATAATACACAACACATGCGGGCAAAGACACCCATGTAGGGGTAAGTATAAACATACTTAGTAGGATGACCTAAAAACCACAAAGGAATAATATGAAAAACTAGTAATCTCAAACCACAAGTAAATAAAGAAAGGATAACCAATAAAAACCCATATATGATTTAAACAAGAGAACTTATAACATAGGGAAAAGTATCACTCAACAAATCTTAGCTACAAAAAATCAGTAAGAAACTCCAAGATTTTGATCTACCCAAACCAAGTAACCTATGTCACTTTTGTGAAATTGTATTATAGGACCCTCACCTTGATAAAGGATAAGTACCGGTTGAGGTAGTAAACCACTTCAGTAGATGGACCTCACCCCATATAAGCTCTTGGATGTGAGGGGTAACTGACTCTCTAGATAAAGGACCCTCATGCTGATTATGTGGGTGGGTAACCTACCCTATCTATGATGTGGGGTACCCACATCCTGATATAAACTCATCGCCATGGGGCACCTACCCTTAGAATTCTATGATCTCTACATTGAACCATGTCATAAGCCTTATAGAGATACATCATAAAACTATCTATCTCACCTCAAAAATAGTCTTGAATGTCCCAAAAGGTTATACAATCATGATCTACATAGAGAAACACTAAGGATAGGCTATTTATTTACCCAAAATCAACACACAGTGAAGATTTTATGAAAAATGTCTCACGTAGGTGAAAGTGGGCCATGTAGCGGCACTCGAGCGCATTGGGCGGGGGAGGTAGTGCCCCGTCAAGCACATGGCACTAATTCACCACACATCCCCTCCTTCCCTGATCAGTTTTGCGACCCGACCCAACCTCGTTGTTCACCCAACTGTCTGGTCGGGTTTCTTGGGTCGACGCATGTTGGGCCACACTCACCTGAGTCAGCCTGGATAGTCAGGCTCACACGCCACCCAGCCCAGAAGACCTGTTAACCATGTGAAAAGTGGGATATTATCCGATCCCAAAGTATAATATGGTTGAGAGCAGTGGCCTAGCTACCCATGTCTAGACTCCTTCACATGTGTTGTGACAACCACCATCGTGGTCGCTCTCCTCTTAGGACACCACTCAGTCTCCCACCAAAATTTTTGGTCACTGACATTTACATCCTCCACTGTTACACCAGGGTCATCACCCAACTCCCCACCACCTTGTTATCACTTGCACCTTGTAATGTCACCATTCATGCATGATCATGTTTCCACTTTATACACTGCTCTACCACCGCTCAATTAAGAGAAATGGGGAGGGGTGGAATCAAAAATAAATTATCTGACCACTTTTGCAATTAAATAAACCTGTTAAAAGTCTTCATGTGGTTCTAGGAGGCACACGACATGGGTGGGGGAGGTATTCATCAATCAAACCCCGATAGGCCACCCGCCTTCAATCTCTAATGCTTTGGATCATCGCCAAAAATAAAAATGAAGGTTATGGATAAAAAACTAAATATAATCCATGGGGTGGGGTTTAATAAATTTATAACCAAATCCTACATATTAATCTAGTTTAGAAATTTCACAAATAACGGAGAAAAAATGAAATAACAAATCCCTATCTTGGTTTTGGATCAATCGATGAAGAGGTACGTGTCAACCATGAGATCTGTTGGTGATCCTAATGGTGAATTTTGTTCTTCAACCCTATGGATGTTCGGATATTACTTGATCTTTTATATCTCCCTATCTTACTTCTAGGTATTTTGTGGCTAACCCTAGCGAGAGGGGTTAATGCTGCATTTAAATGGGGATTAAGGATTATAGGTTTTAGTGGGTATAACATTAATAATTTGATTTATTATTCACTCCAATTAGTTTAATTAATTAATTCCATTGACTATGATCTGATCCCAAGGATCCTAGTGTGAAAAAATTTACACCTCTCATAGGGTAAAACCTCTATTCTATACTCAATGGTGTTAGATTTTTCTTCCAGGACTACGATTTATAAGAAATTAATGAATCCCATGAACTCAAACACACACACTAAAATTAATATATAATTTTTAATTTATCATTATCAATTTTCCACAACGCCCGTAACTTCATGTTATCTCGGTGAATCATCCCAAAAATATTATTTAAAATATTATAAGATTTCAAACATCTAAAATTAAGGTCGCTACATATGAATACATCACATTTAATTAATTTGGAATATGATTCCCTTCATCCAAGTAGAAAATCATATAATAGGTGCCTCTTTAATAATGGTCATACATTTCCTTTTTATATCTCAATCGAGGGCCCATATATCATACTCAACATATAATAGGAAAAATCACATATTGGTTGAGCACCAACCAATGATATGATAAGAAACATACTCAACCACCCCCTGATTAGATGAGCCTCAAGACTTACATAAGAAAGGTATCAAATTATGGAGATTTTCATGATAGGTATCTTTCCAGCCTCAAGTGTGGTGATTTCAAATATTAATCATGCATCTCTAGTATACCAAATAAATAGTGTATAACACTCTATATAGTATACTTTGTGGGTCCTCTAGTGTACAAAAAAAATTTTGTCTCATGAACATATTTTGTATCTTCATACAATAATCTTATTCACGTCAAACTTAAAATTTCATCATAACCTATAATACTTAAAGATGAACTGTAACACCCTGAGATTTTTTGTTTTTTTTTAAATTAATTTAATATTTTTGATATTTTTCACTTCATGCAACACTGAATATATTTTTTTTATATAAAAGCACTAATTTTGGCTTGTGTTATTTGAAACACCAAGTTAATATTACACCACATTCAACCCTTTTATTAGCTTGTGGTATTAGAAAAACAATGTTTATCTTCTATTACCCACAATACCAAGTACCTTGGATATCTTTTGTTATACGTAAGGTCGACTTTTACTGAACTACAATATACTATTAATATGATTATAAAAAAAATATTATAGCTACCACCTAGACGTTGGATAGGAAGTTACGAATAATATTAACTAAATAGTGAAAAATATAACTTACACATATATATAAAATGAATCTTTTGGTTATCAATTATTATAAGTGAATGTAAGAACTATTTGAAAATAAATAAATTACTTTTCTAAGAAAACTATTTTTCTATGTGCAAACACAATTTTATCTCAATAAATTAAAAAAATGATTAATGTTTTCAATAAAATTTATATATTATATATTAAATCAATATTTTTATACTCAACCAATATATTTGGTAGGTATAATATAAGAATAAATCCAATTTCATGAATGAAAAAATGTATTTTTCAAAAAGATAATTTTATCACCTTTTAAGGGAGAACCCATTTTAAATATGATTTTTGACACTTTTATAATTTTTATTTGAAAAAATAAACTTCATTTTTGAAAGAATAATATCATTTAGTTTGGGTAATTTTTGGTATTTTTCTAAGAAGTATCATTTTTTGATGAATAGTAAAAAACATTAAATTTTAATTCAAAACTGGTTTTTCATCTAATTTATTTATATAGTTAAATTATGTTTTAAATTGGTTTTAAAGTTAAATTATATCAATTATAAATCAATTAATACAATTTATTTCATTATAATAAATTTCACTTTTAAATTGGATATAAAAACTTAGCAAACTTTTGAACATTTTTACTTTAAAACCCCATATTATCATCTCATCTACGGGAATAATTTGAAATTAATTTCTTCCACTTCTATGTTTGGAATTTTAAAAAATGGATTTAATATTTTGAATTATAATAATTTATAATTTCTGATAAGTTCAACTTAGTTTTTGACCAAAAATATTAGTGAAAGTGATTAAAATTAATTACAGTGATTAAGGTAAAATGAGCATAATTAATGACTAAAATTAGAAAATAGGTTGTAAAAATGACCCCATACTTGTATAAAAAATATTTTACAGACATATTTCATACATTAAACCTCTAATTATCCATAATAATCCATTTAAAACCCTTGGGGTACAAGTAAAACTTGGGGGCACTCAAATCTTTTCAAAAATACCCAATATGTCTTTTTCCCCTCTTATAAAAGGCCTCCACTCCTCCCCCTTTCTTACACCTATCAAAAAATTTTAAATCATCCAATAAATTAGAAAATATCCTCCCAAAATTCCTCCCATAAACTTATAATCCTCCCTTTGGACATATTTCCATCCAAGGAAGCTCTTCGGTGCAAACCAAAAGGAGTTACCCAAAGAAGAGGTAACATCCTTCCTCAAACTCCTTTGTTTTATTTTCATTCCACAACCAATAAAATATTATTATTCCATGATTATATAATAATATAATTATCCTAAATATACTGAGATTTTTTTATTCTAAGTTTTTGATCTATACTTACACACACTTCGATCTAATGGGTAACGAACTTACCATTCTTATATACGGCAAACTACTGCCACATGAAACGATGTTGTTCGTTTTTCCTTTACCACATCTCATGGTTGGTAATTATGATGGAAAATCTATTTTTATATGATATTTATGATATTTATTATGTCTTTATACTATTATATAAAACATACCTTTATAATTTCTATTTTTTTTAAATACAATAACTTTGTTTGTGGACGTGTGGACTACCGTCTCCTCAAAGTGATGTGATTCGTTCACAATTTAAATGGAATGTATTAAGGATGGGTTTAGTGAAATTATATTATATATATATGAAATAATAATTCTATATTAATTATATTATATATATATATATACATATATTTCATTTAATTTCTTTCAATATGAAAATAAAATGAAAACAGTGTTCAAGCGTACGTACGACCAACTGTCTCCATGAACGATGTATTCTATTTCATATTTATATTTTTAATAGATTATTATAAATAAATATATGTTATATTTATATAATTTTTTACATTATTTAAATAATTAAATCATATTATAATTAATAATATCAAGAATAAAAATCCAAAACATATACGAAAAACAAAGCGGATATTAACCAAACTGTAACATTAAAGTGGAATTGTTAATAAACGAGTAATACAAAGTCATAACAAAATAATATACGGTATTATATATAATAATATGGTTATTTTTTAGATTTATAATAAAATTATATTTATTATACATGAGTTTTTAATATGTAAAAAGAAATTCAATAATTAAGATAATGGAATTTCATCTCACTTTTTATTTTTTTTTGAGATTCAAGTCATGTTCACCACTCTATTCTTTTGTGTGGTGTATATACTAAACAATGAAATTTTATATCATTAATTTAATTTATTTAATTATATTAAAAGTTTTAATTTATGTTATTCTTTATTGGGGATCACTATTCAAAAGTTAATCACATAGTAATGGTTTTCTCGTCTCACTTTTATTTTTATGAGACTTATGCCTTATTCACTAATCAATTATTTTGTGTGGTGTATATTATACCCATGAACTTATTCTATTATTATTATAATTAAATTTATTGGTATTTATATATCTATTTTATTATTATTATTTCATGGGTTTTATGGTTCAAAAGTTACCAAATAAGTAAAGTAATTTTTGTCTCGATTTTCCTTTTTTGAGATACATGTCATATTATGCACCTATATTTTTCTATGAGGTCCATATACTTCCCTTTTAAATTTTATAAAATGAATATTATTATTTTATTAATATTATAATATTAATTTAATATTATTATATCATGGGGATTATGATTTAAAGTTACCAAAGTGGTAATAATTTATTGCTACAATCTCATCGTTTATCGGGATTGTTTGTGATTATGCTTATATTGATGAAATATTATGATCCATATCTTATTAAGTCTCATGAAATTTATTTTAATATATTAATTCATGTTATATCCAACTAATGGTTCCCTTTTTTTACTCTTTTTTACTTAATATAATTAAGAAAATGTATTTATGAAAATCTAACATTATTTTTTCCATTCGGTCAGAAATATGTGCTCTTCTAGAACTGTGTTTTCTAAAAATGTTTTCAAAAATGTTTTAATATTAACCTATGATGTTTAAAGGAAATATTTACCCATGTTTCAAATTTTCAAAAAAAAATTAAAATAAATATTCTTTTCATTTTCTGATCAAGGAAATTTTCTAAACTTTTAAAGGTGCAAAAGGAATGTTTAACATGTACAGACTTACCTGTCATCATTTCCTTGATGCTTACTTTGTATATTTAAAATGTTATTTTTAAATAAAAAAAATCCTAATATTATTTAAATTTATTTATATTAAAAAAATCAAAGAAAAATGGTTTTCAAAAAAATTAATGTTTGAAAACTGTTTTAAATTATTTTTAAAACATCCTTAATATGTTATAAAAAGGTTGTTTTGAAAGAAAAGGATTTCAATGATTTAAAAGATTATTTTATAATTTTTCGAAAAAAAATCAATATAAAATTTTTTTAAAATGTTTTCAAGCTTCTTTATAATTTTTAATGTTATTTTCAAGGAAAGGGATTTTAAAAATTCTATATGTTTTAAAAAGTTATTTTCAAAGAAAAGTTATGTTCCAAGTGATAATTCAAAATAAATCTCCATATAAGATGGAATACTTGGTTATATTTTATTCTTTTTAGGGATATGATACAAGTATACCATTAATATTATTTCTCTGAATGTTCTATGTTTTGATGGCCTCATATTTATGAAACTTTTTTCTCTTCAACGGTTTATACCATGATAAATGATTATGAAACTTATTTCCTTTCATGGGTTATTCTGGTATGAAATGATTATGAAACCTATCTATTTTCAATAGGTTATGATATGATTAAATTTTTATGATAACCATTTAATTTCATGGGTTATAATATAATGTTTATGACACCCATCTATTTTTTATGGTTCATGATAAGATGAATTTTGTATGAAACATGTTTGTATGATTTCATTATGAGATGTGTGAGACCTATATCTCCTCCCAATTAATTGGGTAAAGATTTATATCTCATGAGGTAATTATGGGAAACAAGTCAGCAGAATTGATCCAAAATAGGAAACAGGTGTGTCCTGATCCAAAATTGGAAACATGTGTGTCCATATCCAAAATGGGAAACAGGTGTGTCCTTATACACTATGGGAAATAGGTCTGTCCCGATCCAAAAATGGTAAAAAGGTGTGTCCTGATCCACTATAGGAAATAGGTGTGTCCTGATCCAAAAAGGGGAAATAGGTGTTTCTTGATCCACTATATCGATGGTCTTGGTAGTTAACCTTGACACAAGAAAGGGTTTTCTATAGTTATAATGGTGAAACACTTATATGACATGAGATTATGGTTTAGGATTTATTTATGATGATTTATCACCCTTATGATTTATGAAATGTCGATATTTATTCCATGACTCTGGATTATGATCTTTGATATATAGGTTATGATATTCTAATGTTAATATCATGTTCTTATACCTTTATGCTCACATTATGCTTACATATATCCCTTATTTACCCTTACTGAGCATCCGAGCTCACCCCTTTCTTATGTTTCCTTTCCCCAAGTCGTGAAAAAGGTTTTAAGTAGGAGTATTAAAGGGGAATATCTTTAAGGGAGATGTTTAAGATCTTTCACCAAGTTATAAGATTATGTTTCAAAGTTTCCAAATACACTAAACTATTATAGTCCTTGGGCGTGTGTTTTTGTAATGTGTTGAATATTCATCTAAAATGATGTAATATCCATGTATGTTAAGAATGGGTCACTATAGTTAGTATCAAAGGAAAGGTTTAGTCAACCTTTGGAAACAAGGAATAGAAAAATTTAGTAAGATCCCTACTGATATTTCTAAGGATGTGTATAGGGATGTCTCTAAGGATAATCCTAAGGTGTTATGATTTATACATCACATAAGTAATTTTTCTTGATTATGTGGTCTTCTTCTATGATAAGTGATGATCACGATATGCTTAATAGTTTAATTAAATGGTTGTAACCTAAAGGAACCATTTCAATGTTTAATGAAATGGAAAATGTGATGATTTTCCTCCTGAAAAACCAAATGATATGGGAGTTAGAATTAAGATTCTTGTTGATATGCTCCAATAATTTTCCCAATCTATGAATCATGTCGAACTTCCAAATGATCAAAGGAGGAAAAAATGTTTTGTTGATCCCTTAATAAAGCAACATCCCCCATATATTTGTGGTTCCATTGATCTACTAGTAGTTAAGAAATGGATCAGTACCACTGAAAATATATTTTTCATTATTCAATGCTCAGAGCATAAAAAACCATTTTGGCTTCTTACATTTTGGAAGGTAAAGTGGATTAGTGGTGGAATCTTATTAGGTACATGAGGGAACAATAATAAATTAAATCTATAAAATGGAAAGAGTTTAAGGGGATATTATTTAGAAAGTAATTCACTCTTATTCTAAGAAAAATTATGGAGAATTAATTCATTGAGTTAAAGAAAAAGGAATGTGAATATATTAGTAACTATGAAGCTAATTTTACAAGAATTGTAAGGTACGCTTCTGGTTTGATCATCATCCCTGAAAGAAAAATAAATTGATTCTTTGGTGGCCTGAAACCAAGTATTCTAAAGGCCTTATCTATAAGATACATTAGTATTTATAAATAAGTCATTCAATGTGAACTTAAGGTGGATATATAAATTGGATATTCCCAACATTCCTAAGTTTTTTATAAGCAAAGGAAGGTCTATTCTCATGAAAACTCAAATGCTGGAAAGAAATTCCATACATCTATGTGCCAGGAATGTGGGAAGAAGCATCAATGGAATTGCTTGAGTGGAACTGGGGTGTAATTTAAATGTATAATGGTAGGTCATAAAATTTGTGAATATCATAATATGATTGATGGGATGGCTAATGTGATGGAATAAAATAGGATTCCAACTAATGAATCACCCACACTCTAATATTTCAATTACAAGTTTGGGAATTATGTGAATCAATTTCCTAATATAAGAAATAATATGGATAATAAGACACAAAAACCTCATAGAACAAAGGAAAAATGGAAATATTATGTAATCACAATGGATGAAGTGAATCAAGATAATTAGGTCACACTTATCCCTCCTTTTAGTTGTGAAATTCATGTTTGATTTTCTATGAATAAGCCCTATAAAAATATTATTTTCTATCCTTTAGTGAAGTTTCATGTGATTATCTCCCTAGACATGTATTTTGGAATTTAATATTCTATTGGTGCAAGGATGAAGCTAAGTTTCCAATAAAAATGTTTTTTGTATAAGATAAGAGCTTATTTAAGGAATAAATGGTGAATTATATTTTGAAAGGGTTATAAGGATGACCATTTATACAATGGTTTAAGTTAAACTTCGAATGATGTTTTAGAAACTAAAGTATTGTATTTACATATGATCATTTATGAATATTTGATAACCAGTGATAACCTTTTTGTTCTGATAAAGACAGATGGAATGACCTATCATTCTATTTATGGATCTCATGATTTGTTAATGCTTCTAGAATAACAAAATTCACCTTCATTTATTGGAATAAGAGATGAAGTGTAAATTGATCAAGGAACAACAAAGAGTGAGGTTGTCCTAAAATCATGCAATTATATCTTCTCATGAAAATTCTTCAACTTTAGGAAAAAGGGTCCTAAAATAAAATTTTATCTTGATGTCATCATTTTTATGATATCAATGAAATTTTTCAAGCCTCTTTGGGTTATGGCTTTGTGATTTTTAACTTTATCCTATGTTCTCTATCATGCTATATCAGAACTTGATAGTTATATTTCTCTTCCATGACCATTTATTCACTATCCACCTATGTTATCCAATGTGGAAACCTAGTTATGAGTTACTTTGGGTAACCGTTATGTTTCTAACTTTCCCATCTTAAAGCAAGTTTTAGTATTCATTTTTACAATGTGGGTTTCTATGAAACGAAATTTAAGTATTAAACCTTAGATAACCCAGATGAATTTCAAGGATGAAATTCAATTTAAAGGGGGTAGAATGTAACACCTTGATATTTTTTTTTTTTTTTTTGAATTCATTTAATCTTTTTGATATTTTTCACCTCACACGACACCAAATATAGTTCTTTTATAAAATCACTAAGTTTGGCTTGCGTTATACACAACAAAAAGTTAATATTTCGCAACATGCAACACTTAGATTAGCTTGTGGTACACACAAAACTATTTTTGGCTTGTTTTACACACAATACTGATCCTCTTTGATATCTTTTATTACACCCAATTCCAAGTTTTACCGAACTAAAATATACTACTAATATGATTATAAAAATATTATCATTGTTATGACCTAGTCACTAGAAAGGAAGTTATGAATAATATTAACTAAATAGTGAAAATATTATTTAAACATTTATATAAAATGAATCCTTTGGTTATCAATTAGTATAGGTGAATGTAATAACTATTTTGAAAATAAAGAAATTACTTTTCTAAGAAAACTATTTTTCTATGTACAAACAAAGTTTTATCTCAATAAATTAGAAAAACCAATTTCGATTAATTTTTTGAATAAAATTTATATATTATATATTCAATAAATATTTTTGATACTCAAACAATATATTTAACAGTTATAATATAAGAATAAATCCAATTACATTAATAAAAAGATATATTTTTCTAAAAGGTAATTTAACCACCTTTTAAAGAAAAACCCATTTAAAATATGATTTTTAAAAATTTTATAATTTTTATTTGAAAAAATAAACTTTATTTTTTAATTTATAATATCAAAATTTACTTTGGGTAATTTTTGGAATTTTTTTTTTGAGAATTTTTATTTTTTTGATGAATAGTGAAAACACTACATTTTAATTCAAAAACCACTTTTTCAT
The DNA here is from genome assembly GCA_963277665.1 of Viscum album. Classification (NCBI taxonomy): domain Eukaryota; kingdom Viridiplantae; phylum Streptophyta; class Magnoliopsida; order Santalales; family Viscaceae; genus Viscum; species Viscum album. The sequence goes on along the minus strand of OY728142.1, from coordinate 1,279,928,254 downwards.
ATAATTTATTTATATAGTTAAATTATGTTTTAAATTGGGTTTAAAATTAAATTATATAAATTATACATAAATTAATGCAATTTAGGTCATTTAAATCAATTTAACTTTGAAATTGGATATAAAAAATTAGAAAATATTTGAATATTTTTATATTAAAACCCTGCATTGTCATCCCGTCTGCTGGATTAATTTTAAATTAATTTATGTCACTTCTATGTTTTTAATTTTGAAAAAATATATTAAATATTTTTAATAATCATAATTTATAATTTATAATAAGTCAAAATTATTTTTTGACCAAAAATATTAGTGAAATTAATTAAAATTAATTACAGTGATTAAGGTAAAAACGATATTAATTAATGACTAAACTTAGAAAATAAGTTGTAAAAATTACCCTAAACTTATCTAAAAATTATTTTTATTTAAATATTTCATCCATTATGCATATAAGTATCCATAATGATCCATTTTTAACCCTTGGGGGTCAAATAAAACGTGGGGGCACTCAAATATTTTCAAGAATGCCCAATGTGTCTTTTTTTCCTCTTATAAAAGGCCTCCTCTCCTCCCCCCTCCTTACACATCTCAAGAAGTTTTGGATCAGACATTCCCAACCCGAATACCCTCCCAAAATCCCTTATTTAATCCTAGAATCCTATATTTTTTCATAAATCCATCCAAGGAATCTCTTTGGTGCAAACTAAAAGGAGTTATCTAAAGAAGAGGTAACATCCTTCCTCAAGTTACTTTGTTTTATTTTCATTCTCCACCCCTCCAGTATTCTTATTCCATGATTATATAATAACCTCAGTATCCTAAATATACAGAAATTTTTTAATTATAAGGGTTATATCTATACTTATACACACTTCCATCCAATGGGTAATGAACTTACTGTTCTTGTGTACGGAGAACTATCACCTCACAAAATGATTTTTTTTCATGTTTTTTACCACATCTCATGGTTGAGAATTAGGATGAACACTGTATTTTTATATTAAATATATGATATTTATTAGTTATTTATCTTCTATAATTATTATATAAAACATACATTCATTCTTTCCATTTTTTTAAATATAATAACTTCGTTTTTGGACATGCTGACTACCGCCTTCTCAAAGCGATGTGATTTGTTCACACTTTACATAGAATGTATTAAGGATGGGTTTAGTTTAAATATATGATATATATGTAATAATAAATATAATTTAATGATATTTTATATATATATGTGTCATTTACTTTCTTTTAATATGATAATAAAATGGAAAAGGCGTTCATGCGTATGTATGGCATATCGTCTCCAAAAACGGTGGATTCCATTTCATATTTATATATTTTATAGATTATTATAAATACATATATACTTAAAATATATTATATTTATATCAATTTTTACATTTTTTAAATAAGTAAATCATTATCTAATTAATAAGATCAAGAATAACAAGAATATATATGAAAAACAAAGCTAATATTACCCAAAGTGTAATGTTAACATGAAATTGTTAATAAAAGGGTAATTAAAATTCATATCCAAATCATATATGATATTATATATAATAATATGGTTCTTTTGTAGATTCATAATAAACTTATATTTATTATACATGAGTTTTGAACGTGTACAAATAAAGTCAATAATTAAGGTAAGGAAATTTCATCTCACTTTTTATTTATGTGGGATTCATTCCATGTTCACCACTCTCTTGTTTTATGTGGTGTATATACTACCCTATTACATGTTATATTATTAATTTCCTTTATTTAATTATATTAAATTTTTTAATTGATGTTATTATTTCATGGGAATCGCTATTCAAAAGTTACTCACATATTAAGGGTTTTCTCGTCTCACTTTTATTTCTCTGAGACTTATGCCTTATTCACCACTAATTTCTTTTGTGTAGTGTATATACTGACTATTAATTTATTCTATTATTCTTATAATTAAATTTATGGGTATTTACATATCTATTTTATTATCTTTATTTCATGGGGTTTATATTTCAAAAGTTACTAAATCGGTAAAGTATTTTTTGTCTCAATTTTCCTTCTTTGAGATGCATGTCAAGTTATGTACCTATATTTTTCTATGAGGTGTATATAATTCCTTTTTAAATGTTAAATAATTAATATTATTATTTTAATTATATTATAATCTTCATGTAATTTTATTCTCTAATGGGTATTATGATTTAATGTTACCAAAGTGGTAAGAGTTTATTGTTACAATCTCATTATTTATCAGGATTGTTTATGATTATGCTTCTATTGATAAAATATTATAATCCATATCTCATGAACTCTAATGAAATTTATTATAATCTAGTTATTCATGTTATATCCAATTAATGGTACTATTTTCCCACTCTTTGGTACTTAATATAATTCATAAAATGTGTTTATGAAAATATGACATTGTTTTTCCTTTCAGTTGGAAATATGTGTTATTACAAAACCATGTTTTATAAAAATGTTTTCAAAAATGTTTTAATATTATCCTATGATTTTTAAAGTACATTTTTACCCATGTGTTTCCTTTTCAAAAAAAAATTTTAAAAATAATATTCTTATCATTTTCGGATCAAGGAAATTTTCTAAACTTTTAAAGGTCCAAAAGGAATTTCTTGCATGTACGGACTTACCCATCATCATGACCATCATTTCCTTGATATTTACTTTGTAATTTTACAAGGTTTGTTTTAAAGAAAATATTTTCTTAATATTCTAGATATTTTTTTATTTTAATATGGCTTTCAAATAAAAAGGGTTTTCAAAAATTGTTTTATGTTTGATAATTGTTTTAAATGATTTTCAAAGCTTCATTAATATGTTATCAAAAGGTTGTTTTCAAAGAAAATAATTTCAATGATTTCAAATATTCTTTTAAAAAAAATCAAATTATTTTCAAAGAAAGAGGTTTTCAAAATGTTTTCAAGATTCTTTATAAGTTTTCATGGTTATTTTCAAGGTAAATTATTTTGAAATTGTTATATGTTTTTAAAATAAATTTTCAAATAAAAGTTATGTTCCAAGTGATCTTTCATAATCCATCACCATATAAGATGAAATCATTGGTTATATTTTGTGATTTACTAGGGATATCATCCAAGGATAGCATTCATATTATTTCTCTAAATGGTCTATGTTTTTTATGGTATGGTATTTATGAAACCTATTTCTTTTCAATAGGTTATACCATGATAAATTCTTATGAAACTTGATTCCTTTCATAGGTTATTCTAGGATAAAATGATTATGAAACTTATCTATTTTAAATAGGTTGTGATATAATTAAATGTTTATGATACCCATTCCATTTCATGGGTTATGATGTGATGTTTATGAAACTCATCTCTTTTTATGGGTCATTATAAGATGAATGTTTTATGACACATGTATGTATAACTTCATTATGAGATAGGTGGGACCTAAATTTGCCTCTAATACATTGGGTAAAGATTTATATCTCATGAGGTAATTATGAACTACCACAAAACTGGGCATTCCCGGTGCCACCCTTTATCAACGCTAACGAAAAAGCACTGATAAAGGGGGTACCTTTATCAGCGCTAAAAAAAGTGCTGATAAACATACCCCTTTATCAGCGTTTTTTTAGAGATGATAAAGATAACCCCTTTAACAGTGCTATTTTTTAGCGTTGTTAAAGGATACCCCTTTATCAGCGCTTTTTTTAGTAGCTCTGATAAAGGGGGGGTCTTTATTAGCGCTTTTTTTAAAAGTGCTGATAAAGGGCCTACTTCCAAAAAAAATCATTAAAAATATATATTAATATTTAAATATATAGATATAGTTATATTGATATAAATATAATATATATATTTTAAATATAATTTTAAATATATTTTAGATAAGTATAAATATACAGTTACACTTAATATATAAGATATTTAGTGAAAATGGCTTATAAAAAAATAAAAAAATATATTTTTAATTAATAATTTGCTAATTATTATAGATTAATAGTCATTTAATAACAATTTGAAGACTAAAAAATAAAAAAAAAATAAAAAAAAGATCCAAAATATGTTGAAAACGCAACTCGAACTTCAAACGGCCATAACTTTTGATCCGGGTGTCTGTTTGAGCTCTACCAAATATCAAATCGAATCCTGCGACGAGCTCTATGTCGCTGTGACCGCGAGTGACCCCAGTCAAGGTTTTTTAGAGGCCAAAATAGGCCCAAAAGGCCTCCAAAACTGAGTTTTTAGTCGGGGTACCCCGATTTTTTAACATTTTGTGGATTTTCAGCCTCGTTTAAGGGGGTATTATTGGATTTTTATGGTGGGAACTGAATTTATTCCAAGGTATTACATTCATATTGATATTATGTCTTTGAAATTTTATCGTTTTTTATATTTCACTGCTATTTATAATCAAATATATAACTATATGTACATATTTTTTATATATTCACACCTAAAAATTTAATTATAAATATAAATAATAAAATATATTTACATATAAAATATATTAGCTTTATCTAAATAATAACTAATATCCATTTTATTTAAAATAAAAATATATGAATATTTATATACCTATATATTAATCTAACTATATATATATATATATTAATATAACTACATATATATATATATATTGATATAACTATAAATATATATATTAATATCACTATAAATTTATATATATTTATATAACTATATATTTATATTAATATAACTATATATTTATATTCATATAACTATATATATATTAATATAAATATATATTACTATACGAATAAATATAACTAAATATATATAAAAATAAATAGATATATCATTAATAGGAGAAAAAATCAATATAGGGGAGTGGCAAAGGCTTCAGGCGCGTAGGGGGAGGTCTCGAGATCAAATCCGGGTGGAGGCAGGGACACGCGCGCATGGGTGAATCTGGGGCTAGCACTGATAAAGGGTGGAGGGGTGTGTGTGGGGCGCTGGAGGGGGGAGGAAAAGCGTTGTAAAAGGGGGGCTCAAGTGCTATAAAATCCCCCCCTGATTGGTAGGATTTTTTTATTTTTTTTTTATTTTTTAAAATTTTATCAGTGCTTTTTTTTGAGTGCTGATAAAAGGGGTCTTTATCAGTGCTTTTTTTAGCACTGATAAAGGGGAACCCCCCCCCCCCCCCCGTATCTTCACCGGAATTTATAGCACTTTTTTAGCGCTGTTAAAGGCCATTTTTAGCATTGATAAAAACCATATTTGTAGTAGTGATGGTAAACAAGTCAATGGACTTGATCTAAGATGGGAAACAGGTGTTTCCTAATCCAAAATGAGAAATAGGTGTGTCCTAATCCAAAATGGGAAACAGGGGTGTCCTAATCCACTATGGGGAACAGGTGTGTCTTAATCTCAAAATGGGAAATAGGTGTGTCCTGGTCCACTATGGGAAACAGGTGTGTCCTAGTCCAAAAAGGGTAAATAGGTGTATCCTAATCCACTATGTTGATGGTATTGGTAGTTAACCTTGACACATGAAATGGTTTTCTATATTTATAATGGTGCCACACTAATATTTCATGAGCTTAGGGTTTATTATTGATTTATGATGATTTATCACCATTATGATTCAAGAACTGCCAATATTTATTCTATGACTCTTGATTATGATCTTTTATATACAAGGAATGATCTTATAATGTTAATATCACATTCTTATACCCTTATGCTCACGTTATGCTTACATATCTCCCTTTTTTACCCTTATTGAGCATCTGAGATCACTCTTTTCTTATGTTTCTTTTCCCCAGGTCATGAATAAAGGTTTTAAGTAGGATTACTAAAGGGGAGATATTTAATGGAGATTTTTAAGATCTTTCACCAAGTTAGAAGATTATGTTTCTAAGTTTCCAAATACACTAAACTATTACAACCCTCGGGCATGTATTTTTGTAATGTGTTGAATATTCATCTAAAATGATGTAATATCCATGCATGTTAAGAATGGGTCTCTATACAAACATTGGTTATGGATAACTCAAAGTTGTACTTTTAGATTTAAATTATCATTACACTTCATGAAATGTATATCAATATATAAATATATGCAGCCAACGTGAAAGAATGATAAAGTGGACATTTCCTTTTATATTATATATTTAATATTCATAAAATCTTAAGAATACTTAACAAAATCCTACATAAGAACATGTATAACATATCACATATTATAGAATACCAAATTAGACAAATGTTTGCTTCACTTTATAGGGTTTTATTTACTCATTACATGTATATGTAATTAATGTCACATCTTTATGTGATTATGTGACAAAACCCTCTCACTAAACTCTTTAGTGAGTAACATATATAAAGTTTAAAAAAATGAATAATGGTGAGGATTAGGAATCATATTTATAATTTTCAACTCCTTGAACACATTAAAACTCTTTTAACTCTACAAAATCCAATTTTATGATGTTAATAACTTGTTTTGTCTACTTTAGAACATTTTTAAATGCATCATCATCATTATTAGAACCATTCCCATCAAAATTTTCCTTGAAATATATTAGTAAATAATGTAGTTATTTACATTATATCATTAGAAATATATCCTTAACATTTTAGGATATCAAGTGTAATCTACTTTATTATGGAAACCAATGTAGATGTTATATTTTTATTTACTATCATATCCTAAAACATTTAGAATATCAAGTGAAATTCACTTTGAACTTTAACTAGGATAATATTTTATTTTTTAAATTTGAACTTATCAAGTCCAAACATGCTCTCACCATCCTATTAGAAACTATATCCATTTCAGTATATCATGCTAAGATACACAAAACTTCTTTGTGTATAGAAAATGACTTTTATTTCCTTTTATATGCACAAACTCTTTTGTGTTTAGGTAATAACACTAATTTAATTTTTGTGGGAATATTTAAAAAATAAACTATTGTTTCTGTATCATATATGGTATTATATGTGTTTGTAAATTTACTGAAAATAAGACTTTATCAAATATGTCATTCTTAGTGGTAGAATCACATTCCCTTATATTCTTAGATAAAAAATTTATCCCAAAAAACTCCTTTTATCATTTTTTTCAAGAATGTTATATAATTTTGATGAATCAGACATCGTGTATTTCAAAAAATTCATCTAATTCATTTAAACAATGATTATTTACAAGCTATTCTTAAAAGAAAAATGAGACAAACCATACTCATATTTTAAAAATTCACTCAAGCTTGAAGTTTCCTTGAATCCAAGTCATCAATGCAGAAAATCATTGATCTATTACTTGAAAGAAAACTTCAAACTCCTACTCCAACTCTTCCTTCACTTTTGAACTCATATATATTTATAACACTTGTAAAACATACATTTGGTATCATATACCCTTCAAAATATACTAATTTAATTCTATAACATTAATACCTGAGGTGGACTCTCCACAGGGTTTCTTATAACCCTTCAGTTATTTCAGATAGTTCTTTCTCCAATGGAAAGTATTAACACATTGAAAGCATTTCTCTCCCTTCTCTTTGGATTAGCTAGCGGTGTGGACTATTCATCCCCTCTTTTGTTCTCACTCTGAGTAAAAATTTTACCCTTATCCTTTTGTACCATCATGATGGAAATTGATCTCAGACCATCCATGTCCTGCTCAGTTATCCTCAACATATTGAAGAGATTGAGTAAAATTTCATTCAACACATTCATATTATAATTTAAAACAAGTTGCTGAAATATTTTCTTTAATGATTGTAGAATTAATTTTGTAGTCATATTGAGTCTAAGAGGTGAACTAGTCCTCTCCAAGTCATTGACATACCCAATCATATTCAGTATATGCGTTGAGAATAATGTTCCTTCCTCTATATTACACCAAAAAAGAGTATTTGATAGCTCGTACCTCTCATGTTGGAGTTGGTGTCCTAGGACCAACTACTTGTACTTTGATTACATGAATATTCGATGTATAGAATATTAATTAAACATCTTATTACATATTGTTCATTGTTCTGCATGACTTTAATATAATAATTTCCTAGAATATTTTTTGCATTGATAAGGTCATAGAAGATCCCTGTTATGATGAGAAACTTGAATTGTTATGACAATATTTTTAATATAGTTCTATAGTTGTATAACATACTATGATGGGACACATAGTATATAGAATTTAATGTGTGAGTACTCATAAGAAAATGACGCTTCATCTCAGGAATCTCTCACTTGGTAATCTTCAAGATAGGGGATTCTAAGAACATACCTTCCAGTAGGAATTCTGTATGCTTTTGTGTCATCGGATATTCCTATCTATGAGCATGTGTGATGGTCATTAGTCTTTAATATTATTATTAATTCATGTTACAACTCATGTATTTATATATATTTCTTAAAACATGATGATAAAAGTTCATGATGAAGTTGGATACATTGGGGGTGTCATGAGTGACATGTCATTAATAGATAAGCCGAGTAAGGATTTTTCTATTTCATATTTGTGGAAGCTGATATCTCATCCCTTTTATTGGAATAGAACATTCACATTAAATTCCATGGTCATGGTGTAACGATGTGTTTATTTCAAATATTCAAAGATATATATCGATCATAGAGGTTTGTGACACGGATGAGAAACCTGATTGATGAGATATTGTGACAAAGGGATTATATTACATAGTGAGTGTTCATAAGTGGTTGTCAATGTTGTGACATTAAGTTCTTTATCATGGGTTATTTGACCCATTTCTAGACAAAAAACTTGAATTTTATGCAATCCCACCTAATTCCAATAAGAAAGAATCTTAGAGGGTCACACACTAAGTGTAGAACCCCTAGTTTCAGGTAATTAACCCTTTATTTATGTATTTTAAGTATATAAAGTAATTGGGTTGAGTTTTGGGAGTTTTGAAGGAGTTTTAGTAGGTTTTTGGATTTTTTTTGGAGGCTCACAGTTTGAGCGTGGTTAGTAGAAACTATGAAACACCTCCTAATAAATCGTGCAACTGAAACAGTGGGCACTGGGTAGGTTCACGATTAGGTGCATAGTTTGGCCAAATTATGCAGCCACCCAAGAGAAACCATGAAATGTAGGACAGAGGGGTTTAGCATGGTTGTTATGTGGTTTTTCTAACCATGTGATCCAACTATGTGAGGGTTTTTTAGAGGCAGTGTGTAGAGACCCGAAGCCTGACTTACATGGACATTACATTACATTTGCGGAATACTTTGTACATAACAAAAACACACACACACAAGGATCGTAATAGTTTAGTGTCTTTGGAAACTCGGAACGTAATCTTCTAATCGTGGTGAAAGATCTTCAATATCTCCCATAAAGATCTTCCCCTTTTTTTTTACCTAAAACCTTTCTTTATATCCTGGGGAAAAGAAAACATAAAAGGGTGAGCTCAAATGCTCAGTAAGGGTATAGAAAAGAAATAAAAATCATATCATATCTTTTTGAAAATCATAACCTGCAAAAGAGATCATAGTATCTTAACATGGAACAAATCATAGAAGTGAAAATGAGATCACCATAATCATAACATGAAACTTGAAACTTTGTGGCATGCACACATAATCATGGAAAATCATTTCTTGTTAGTCATGACTCATTTCCATGACTATCTTAGTGGACAAAGTCCCTTTCTGAACCGAGTTCACTCCTCGTTTCAGTCCTGTATCACTGAACCGAAATAACCTTCCGTTCCAGCCATGTCTATCTCATGAGATATAAAGTCTTTACCCAATGCATTGGAGGGAGATATAGGTCCCACCCATCTTATAATGAATCCTTTCTTATGTGTGCCACATAATCATAAAACATACATCATCACATAACACATGTAACAAAAATGGGATTCTTGAAACATCATGACATCATAAATAAATTCATATAAGATAAAGGAATTCATAAAAATAATTCCATCACAACATGATCAAATCAATGTAATAATAGGGATAAAAACAGAACCCTTTATTATCTTAGATGGAAAATAATTTTGATAAAACACTTGAACTCCATTCTTGAGGAAAATATCCTTTCTTCGTCAAAAACATTTTTCCTTTCATAACATGTCATACAACTTTAAAATAAAAGAAGTTGATTAAAAATAAACTTGAAAACTTGTAAAGGAAGCTTCTTGGAAATAATGTTTTAAAAATCCATTCATGTCGTATAAGTTAAAAAAAACATTCTTCGTACTTTTGTCGGAAAAGTCAAAAAGTACCTCGTACAAAAAACGACAAAAGATTCCTTTCGTATCTTTTACTAAAAACTCACCTAAGGGTAAAATTGGATTTAAACTATTGCAAGTGGATGGAAACAATATTACATATTTAGGGAACATGGATGTGGATGATAAAATACACCCCAGTAAATACTTACGAATAAACAATCTCGGATAAAAATGAGATTGTGATATTTCCCTTACCTTAGGTCCAATTTGCTTTGTTCGTGTCCGAAGCTCCTGTATAATGGTTTAAATAATGTTATTGACTTATTCCAGAATCATACATATTGATATGAGATCATATATGGTCATATTATTAACTTCTTGTTAGTAATATTTCATTGTTACTTGTTACTCGGGTCTTTATAACTTTTTGTTCTTTTGCGTGTTTTGTTGAATAAATTCTTATTCTTATCTTTAGGTTATAGATAATTCATTTCCAGAATGGTATTAGTGTAGTATATACCATATTCATTCATTCAATTCATTTATATAATCATTATGAAATGAAGATCATGTAGAACGAATCGCATCACATCGTGGAGACGGTATTCCGTACGTACGCACGAGTGATGATATTGTTCCTATGATCGTGGAATTGTATTGGAGTATATATATATATTATTTCAGTATCAATATTACTTAATAATAATCATATATAGTTACTAATTACACCATTATACCCATCCTTGTAAGGTGATGGTGGAAAATAGATTACACCACGGCGTAGAGACGGTATTCCGTTCGTACGCACGCGCGGTGATTTCATTTTTCCGTAGGATGGATAGAAGGTGAATTAGGGTTGTTTCATATTTATAATAACATATCAGTATGTAAGTAATACTTATGTTATTACTTTATCATGAAACAACTAAAGAAGAAGAAGTTGAAGAAGAAAGAAATTGAAAAGATCGGTAATGGATATTACCTCTTCTTTGGAACGCCTCTTTGAATCCTCCACTTAAGGAACTAAGATTGGTCTTTGGAGAAGACCAGGACCTCTAGGATTATTCTAGGGAAGTGTAGAGGAGAAAATGTCAGGGGTTGGCCGAGCTTGAGTGCTCAAATTGGTGTGAGGAGGAGGGGGAGGAGGTGCCCTTTTATAAGGGAGGAGAGGGGCACCTTAGGAATATCTCAAAATATTATTTTATATTAAAGTCAAAATCGGTTTATAATGGTTCCAAAGGGTCTTATTTCGAAGCTAAAGTGGGGATGGGTCGAAATCCTATCAACCAATAGGATTTAGACAAGTTTAGGGTATTATTTTAACCTTATCAATTAGATTTAACTCTAAGTTAATTAATTTAACTTTTACCGTGTCTTTTTGTTTTCTTTCACTATATGGTTAATACACTTACTATAACATGCCAAACGAACCCCAAATTGTTTATTATTAATATATATATCCTTATCTAAGTCATTTGGCCGAACCTTAGATTTTTAGGAATAAAATAACAATTAATAATATAATATTTGATTTAAAAACTATTTTGTGTCAATTTTGACACTATTTGATATATGATTTTTGTGAAAGTCATAACAGAATTATATGATCGAACCAAGTTGATTAAATCAACAATAATATATCATAGTAACCTATAAAATTAGTGGAATTCATAAAAAGTCTCAAATTACATTTATTTGGGTATTTTTATTATCAATTTTGTCAATATTTCATTAATAAGATAATTACTGCATCATCTTTGTGTCATAAATAAATTAAATTATTTTATGTCTAAAAATTACAAATAAAATACCATCATGTAGGAAATCTTTTTAGCTTTCTAATGAATATTTACAATAGAATTTATCTTATGTATAACCCTATATTAAAAATGATTTACTTATTAAACTTTGATTTTAACTATTTTAACCCTTCTTTAAATAAATTAATAATAAATGTCCTAATCTAATCCAAGTGGGCCTAAATGGTCATATTTTATTCCTAAGTTTGTTTTTGGTCGAATTACACTTGTCCAATAGAATTAAGACATGTGTTAGGGTAATATTGATATCATATTTACCCTTAGTTACCCTATTTACTATTAACCGCGGTAAAAATAGTAAAAAGTTACTATTCACCAAAAAATTATTTTTATCTCATTGAACCACATTTTACTTACTGATATCAACCGTGTCTGTCGGATTTTTGAAATTCCATTCACAGAAGCGGTAAAATTAAGTTTTATGAAAAATTCAGTTTTTTTAACTACCACTTAGTAGTTTCACTATTCATCAAAAAATGAAGGTTTTCAGAAAAATGCCAAAATTTCATCCTAAGCTATATTTCATATTCCGAATTCAAAAATGAAGTCTATTTTACCAAATTCATAACATAGAAGTTGAATTAATTAATTTTATAATTAAATCCCACTGTTAAGACAAATGGCGTGTTTTTAAGAAACAATTTCTATCAAAAGATTGACACTTGATTATGTCTGGTTTAAATGTGAAATTACAACCAATGACCAACATTGAATTAAATTGTAAAAATTTATTCTAAATATACTTTAAAACCACTCAAATTAAAAATTTATCACTATTAATTATTTCAATTAAAAAAGTTGTTTTTTAATTATAATTAATAATTTTCACTATTCATCAGAATATGAAAGTTATCCGAAAAGTACCAAAATTTCACCTTAGGCTAAATTCGATACTCCGAATCCAAAAATGAAGTTCATTTTGAAATATAAGATTTACAGAATTTTAAAAAGTGGTTATTACTATTCATAACAGCTAGTTTTAATAATATCTTAATAGCATATCGTTGTTTAGTGAAACTTGGTGTTGCGTACAACACACGCTATCGAGGAAGGTCGCGATTGCGTGTAATGCAAGGCAAGTCAAGGATGTGTGTTGTGCAATCTCCTTTTGGTGTAGCGTACAACACAAGACATTAATAAAATTAAAAAGAATATTTTTTATAAAATCTTGGGCTGTTACACAGTGGATAGTGCATAGTTATAGGATGGTTTTCCTAACCGTGCACTATAACTATCTACTGCTAAAAATTAGATCCATATTTTGTGTATCTAACTAGGTTTACCCCTTAATGACTCATTTTACCCTAATCTAACCCTAACAAAATTAAAATCCATCCAGAGGCTGGATAGAACTTTCCTCTTAATCCAGGAGTGATCCATAGGCGAATCTAAGTGCGTTGAAGGCTCAAATTCCTTGTTAAGTGCCTTTTCTTGGTTGGTTTCCTTAGTTTTCTTCTTCTTCCCTCTCTTGGAATCATAGATCTAATCCATTGGGGATATATCCTTGTTTTTTATGCCAATCATGTTGAGATATGGTTATTTTGTGTAAAAGGAACAAGATTTAAGGATGTTTCTTTGAGTTTCGAGCTGATTTTTTAGAGTTTTGTATCTTTATTTGGTTTCTCCAATGTTTGTGAGGTAGGTTGCTTCACTCTAGAATCCTATTGATTATAACTTGAAGTCTTGATTTCAAAATGATTTATTTTATTGATTTGAATTGTAAAATTTATGTGAAATGCTTGTTGGAAAACCTATTTAGTGATGGTTTTTTTAAATTGTGGAATTAGATGGTTTTGTGGAAAGTGTTTTGGTTCATTATTTTAAAATGATTATTTTCAAATTATGGTTTGGTTTTATTACATGGAAAAATATTTTTAAATTTTTTTTCAATAAAATAAATATTTTATTGAAATGGCTTGACATGGGTTTGGGCATATATGGTTGGTGTGAGTTCATTTCATTTATGTGACCCAGAGTAAGGGGTGTGTACCATTAGAGTACAATGATGTGACCTTATAGAAGGGGTGTGTTCCATTGGGGAACTTATGAAATTGTTACCTTGTGAAAACTTGGTAGATCAATGAGATACCGCTCATGATTATGGAACTATTATCTGGGCATTCATGTGTGGAAGTGTGGATGTGTGGAATGGGTATGCCAAAATGGGATTTGAGAAATTGTTTGAAATAATTGTTTGGTTTCTTTCCTTGTAACAACTTTGGTTTGGATATAAACTATTAAAATTATTTTAAATTGTTTTATGTAAAAAAAATTATATAAATGTGATATCATGTTTTATCCTAGTGGTGTGAGTTGATAAATCATTAGGGAAATCCTAATGAGTTTACACTCACATCCTTCTTGGGAAGATGGGTGTGTTTGTTAATATTTTATATCGAGACATAAGTAAAGACTAGGTATCTCATTTCTTTAGTGGTGTATTGTGATACCATGATCATGGAATATGGATTTGAATCTTGGAGAGGGTTGGGAGTTGTTGAGTTGGTGTCTTTGAGTTTTTTTTGGTCTTGGTTTCCTCTTTTTTCTCTAATATAGTTTGGTTTGTTATGTTTCTCTTTGAGTTGTATTACACTATTCACATACATCATATAGTGGTTGCTTGGTTATGTTTATCTTGGTATGGTTGTTTTATTTTCAAATGGAAATCCATACCCCAATTATTAATGAAACCCTTGGCATTTATTCTCATCCTTTAGTGTCTTGGGGATTCCATCTAAGGCCCAGTAACACCCATCACCTCTTCCCAAGCCAATGGGTGGGGTGGGATATTACAAATGGTATTAGTCTAGGCTGGTCCATATTTCATTTTGGAACAAATGGTATCAGTTTTTTTGATCCTAGAGTTAAAAATTATTCTGGTTTAGTCCTTTAGTTGTATTGGTAACAATGAGTAGGATTGATGGAACTTGAAATGTAGAGAATAAAGAGGTGTAGTTAACCTATTTATGTTGAACTTCAAGTTAATGGGGAGTTTGGGTACATGAGTGTTTTGAGACACTACTAGGAGTGATTACCTCATCTTTATGGGTTTAGATGATGATAAGAGTATGACATGAATTTTTATTAATGACTTCCCAATAGGATTTCATAGTTCATTTTGAGTAATATGATCTATGATTTAGTGAAAAAGTGTTTATTTTTGAAAATAGTTAAAAATGGTTTGATTTTCAAAAGCATGGTGAAATTTTTATAAATTATTGAATTTTGGAAATCCTTGTTGTCATGTGTGATATGGTAAATTTAAAATTTCTTAGACTTCAGTTGCTAGATAGTGAGACTAAATGGCATTTTCTTTTCATTATAACAAATGTCACCAATTAGGTGTCATAGAAACCAACTGGAAAAGGATACTAAAACTATGGTTATAATTGAGTCATAGGTGAACCAACAGCTGGTTCAAAGTATTGTATAGGCTTTTCAAGAAATGTATAGAGGGAATATAAGGGGTGAACCAAGTCAAGTGGATCATTCTGTTCAGTTCCAAAAGTAGAATCCACCCATTTTCAGGATAATTCAAAGCCAGAAAAAGAAAAAGTGTGGGTAAATGGAATAAATCGAATCTTTGATTTCCTTGGCACACCAGATAAGATAAAAGTCAAGTTGGAAACATATATGCTGGAGGATCTAGCACATCGATGGTGGGATTTAGAAGTTTGAGCTAAATTAGACCAAGGCATTGCATGAGAGGATTTTGAAAAATTGATCTACAAACAATTATATCTTCACACGTTCAGAATTGATATAACAATAAATTTTTTAGTTTGAAGCAGGAGAATATCTTGGTGACAGGGAATGTGGATAAGTTTATAAATTTTTTCCGATTTTCACCCAAATTTATTGCAATTTCATTCTTAAAGGCATGCATTTTTAAATCAGGGTTGAGGCTGGAAATTCTCTCAAAGATTGTTGTTATTTGTATAACAGATTATATAGATATGGTCAATATAAATATGGTGGGAGAAAGAGACATATCAGGTAATGTGGGTGGAGGAAGAATGTTGAATCCTATGGGAAATGATGGTAACTCTAATACTGGGAATAAGAGGAAGAGGGATACCTATTTCCAAGGTAGTGGTATGAATCAGAATTAGATATCATGATCAGTAAATTTTCCCCTTAAACCAAAGATTAATACAAGATGTTTTCAATGTGGTTCTTTTGAGAATATGAAATAAGATTGTATGGCGCCACCTAGATCATGTCACAATTGAAATCAAATAGTTCATATTTAGCGCTATTATCATAGTGGTCCAAGGTCATGTGTTAGGGACACATATCATGTTTCACAGACATCATATGCTTCAACAGGGAAATTAAAGCTAAATAGATCTTGTCAGCAGAACTGAGAAATCTATGGTGATTCAAGGAATACCATGACTCCTCAACCAGTGCAATCTCAATAGGATAGAAAATAGTAAGGTGCAGCGAGTAAGTAACTTTATGTAACTAAGAAAGTGATCGTGGATGATCAATATAGACCTTCGATGGTGATAGGTACTATTATTTTTAATTATAACCTTATGAAAGCTTTGTTTGATATAGGTGCATCCCTTTCATTTATTTATTCTTGTTTTTTTGATCTTATGGGTTTTCATGTTGAGATTATGCCTTCTATTTTGAAACTTCAAACTCATATTGGACAAATAGAATTTCAAGACTTTATGTGAAAATCATGTTCTATAACTATCAATGGGGATAACTTGATTTGGGATTTCTCTATGATTTAGATGTATGTATATAAATTAATATTGGGTATTGATTAGTTGACAATGTTCAAAGATCGCATTAAATATTATACCCAAAGGGTTAGTTTTACAATTGATGATGGCATCAGGAATATCTTTAGAGGATATCAGAATATACAAGAAGGTGTAGTAGGATTTTTGGCACCAGCGGTTGGAACTATCTCATGATAGTTGGAAGCTTTGACCTTGGCATCAGTGGATGAGATTGAGAATAGTGGTTTTTAGAAAAATGATCAATTTATTAATGTTTTTTCCAATGATTTCTTAGGGTTTCCACCCATAAGAGAAGTGGAGTTTACAATTGATCTCTTACCAGGGACCAGTCCTATATCACTTTCATCTTATCATATAGCACCAATAGAATTAAGGGAAATGAAAGGCCAGTTGTAAGAGTTAGAAAGAAAAGGGTTCATTTGGATTAGTATGTCTCTATGGGAAGAACCAGGTTTGTTCTTGAAAAAGGTGGATATAACTCTTTAGCTTTGTTTGGATTATCGTAATCTTAAACAAGTTATAATAAAGAATTGGTATCCTCTTCCATGCATTGATGATCTCTTTGATCAATTGAAGGGAGCCCAATGGTTCCCTAAAATTGACTTGCGGTCGGGATATCACTAATTGTGGGTAAGGAAGGAGGATATTCCAAAGACAAATTTCAGAAGTAGACATGACCATTATGAGTATGTGGTTATTCCTTTCAGACTTACAAATGCACTAGCAGTCTTTATGGAATTGATGAATCAGATATTTAAAAGGTGTCTAGATTATTTTTTGGTAGTGTTTTTGGATGACATATTGGTGTATTCAAGGACAAAGGTTGATCATGAGAAACACTTGGAAATAGTGTTGGGTATCTTATGGGATCATCATCCATATGCCAAATTTTCAAAGTTTTATTTTTTTTATACAAAAGGTATGTTTCCTTGGCCATGTTATCTCTAAAAAAGGTGTTTATATGGGTCCAAAAAATATATAGGTTATGATCTCTTAACAACCACCAAAGAATGATTTGAGATACATAGTTTCCTTATCCTAGCTAGTTATTACCGTCATTTTTTGTGACTTTTCATGACTAGCTTCACCAATGATAGATTTGATAACGAAAAATGTTTTATTCCAATGAAACAATGAATGTTAGAAGTATTTTTAAGAGCTTAAAGTTTTATATACATCAACACCGATATTGATATTTTTGGAATTAGGACAAGATTATGTGGTGTATTATGATGCTTCAGGATCTGGGTTGGGGTATGTTCTCATGTAGGGATATTATGTTATTGCTTATGGATCATGACAATTAAGTTTACATGAGAAGAAATACCCAACACATGACTTGGAATTAGCTATTGTAGTCCATGATTTGAAGACTTATCATCATTAGCTCTTTGGTGAGAAATTTACAGTGTTTACAGATCATAAGAGTCTGAAACAAATTTTTTCACCAAGATATTTGAATCTGAGACAATGAAAATGGATATAGTATCTCTAATTGTTTGACTTTGACTTGATGTATACACCAGTTAAGGAAAATTCAGTGGCTGATGCATTAAGAAGAAATTCATATAGTCAGTTGGATAATGAGGCTTCAGATTAATGGGAGTTAATATCTATGATAGAAAACATCCACTTGGATTGGTAAAACCAAGGTAGTGTTATGGTTTTATTTCTGGTTTCTTTTGTTCCTAATTTGGTTGATAAGGTTAAAGAGGCACAAACACCCGATTCTAAATGTTTTTCTATGAGTTCAAAACTCAATAATGGGGAGACCATTGAGGGATGAAAGCTTGACAGAGGATCAATGTTGTTTTTTCGAGATCAGATAGTCATATATTTGTCTTGTCAAGAAAAAATCATCCATGTTTATCACCATTCCAGAAGGGTTGTTCATCTTGGAATACAAAAGATGTATAAGTCACTGAAATCATAATTTTGGTGGGTTGACATAAAAAGAAAATTGGTCGAGTTTGTTATGAGGTGTCTAACTTGTCAACAGGTTAAGGAAGATCACCAGCAGCCAATGGGTATGTTGCAGTCTTTACTAATTTCCATGTGAAAATGGGATTAGATAGTTATATATTTCATAACAAGTCTACTAAAGACAGTTCAGAAACACGATTCCATATGGGTGATAGTGGATTGACTCATAAAGTCATACCATTTCATCCCTATTCATGAATCTAATACGGTGGAGGAATTGTACAAAATCTATATCCAAAACATTGTAAAGAGGCATAGTGTTTCAATTTTGATAGTATCAAATAGAGACCCCGGGTTAAAATCTCATTTCTCCAAATCCTTACAGCAAGCCCTTGGGACTCGGTTGACTATGAGCATAATGTATCATCCATAGATGGATGGATAGTCTGAAATGATGATAAAAATGTTGGAATACATGATTAGGGATTATGTAATGGATCTTAGTGGCTCGTGGGAGGAGTACATATCATTAGTGGAGTTCTTATATAGGAAAAGTTATCAGGTATCGATAGATATGGCTCTTTTTGAATCATTTTATGGGTGTCCTTATCATTCTCCACTTTTTCGAGTGGAAACTTGTGAGGATTCACTAGTTGGATGAAACCTTGTGTAAGAAACTACAGAGAAGATTTAGTTGATCAGGAAGAAAATGGAGACAGATCAAAGTTTTCAGAAATCATATGTGGATCATCATCGATGGTCGTTGTCATTTGAGGTGATTGATCATGTGTTCTTGAGAATCACTCTAAGTCCTGGGCATCATAGTTTTGGGAAGAATAGAAAGTTATCTCCTCGATACATAGGTCCTTTTGAGATACTTGAATGGGTTGGTGAGGTGGAATATCAGTTTTCATTGTCACCAAACTTTAGTTTAGTGCATAATTTGTTTCATGTATCTCAATTGAAGAAGTATCAACTTGATCTTGACCATGTGATTTGATGGGATCACGTTGACCTATAGTCGGATGCTACATTAGTTCATGTGCCGGTATGGATTGTGGATAGGCAAGACAAAGTCTTTAATGGGAAAATCAGTGGTTTGGTGATGGTTTTATGGAAACATGGTTAGATTTAGGAGGAAATTTGGGAATGTGAGAAGGAAATGGTTGAGAAATGGCCCAATCTCTTTCAAGGTAATGGGATATTTCAACTTTCCAGGGATGGAAATACCAATAGTGGGGAGAATGTAGAACCC
The DNA here is from genome assembly GCA_963277665.1 of Viscum album. Classification (NCBI taxonomy): domain Eukaryota; kingdom Viridiplantae; phylum Streptophyta; class Magnoliopsida; order Santalales; family Viscaceae; genus Viscum; species Viscum album. The sequence continues at coordinate 1,279,908,322 of OY728142.1, read as the reverse complement.
CCAGCTTCATGTAATTAAACCTTTATTTATGTATTTTAAGTACATAAAGTAATTGTGTTAAGTTTTTAGAGGTTTGGAAGAGTTTTGACATGTTTTTGGAGATTTTATGGAGGTTCACAGTTTGACCACGGTTAGTAGAAACCTTACAACACCTCCTAGGAAATCATACAACTGAAATATTGGGTACTGAGCATGCACATGGTTTGGCCAAATCGTGCGACCACCTAGGAGAAACCTTGCAATGTTGGAAATATGGGTTTAGAATAGTTGGCACACATTTTTTCTAACCGTGTTATCCAACCATGTGAGGGGTGTTTGGAGGTAGTGGCCAGTGCATGGTTAGCACACGGTTTACCGAACTTTGCGACCTAATCATGTACTGTTAAAAATTAGATCTGGATTTTGTGTATCTAACTTGGTTTACCCCCTTAAATAATCTTTTTTACCCTAACTTGGACCTATCACGAATTCAAATCCTTCCAAAGGCTGGATAGTACTTCCCTCTTGATCTGAAGCAATCCGTAGGCAAATCTAAGTGCGTTTGAGGCCCAAATTCCTTGGTAAGTGCCTTTTCTTGGTTGTTTTCCTTAGTTTTCTTGTTCTTACCTCTCTTGGAATCATAGATTTAATCCTTTGGGTATAGACCCATATTGTGTGATACCAATCATGTTGAGATGTGGTTTTTTGTGTTAAGGTAACAAGATCTGAGGAGGTTTCTTGGAGTTTTAAGCCAAATTTTTTGAGTTTTGTGTCATTCTTTGGTTTCACCAACATTTTTAAGGTAGGTGGATTCACTCTCAAATCCTCTTTATTAGAACCTGAAGGATTGATTTCAAATTGATTAATTTTATTTATTTTACATTTTAAATTAATGTTCAATTATTGATGTAAAACCTCTTTAGATATCATTTTAAAATGATGGTTTTAAAATTAAGGTTTGATTTTAATGCATGGAAAAATGTTTGTAGAATTTTTCTCAAGAAAAAAAAATGTTTTATTGAAATGGATTAACATGGGTTTTGGCATATATGGTTGGTGTGAGTTCATTTCATTGATGTAGCCCTGGATGAGGGGCATGTATCATTGGGGTACAATGACATGACCCTATATAAGGGGTGCGTGCCATTGGGAAACTTGAGAAATGGTTACCTTTTGACGACTAGGTAGATCGATGAGAAACCGCTCATGAGTATGGAACTGTCACTTGGGAATGCATGTGTAGAAGTTTGGATGTTTTTAATGGGTATTCCAAAATAAGATTTCATATATTTTTTTTCAAGAATTATTTGGTTTCTTTCCTTGGAACTTCTTTGGTTTTAATATAAACTGTTGAAATGCTTTTAAATTGTTTTATACAAATTGTTTTATATAAATATGCTAACATGTTTTACCTAGTGGTGTGATTTGTAAATTCATTGGGTAAATCCTACTGAGTTTATACTCACCCTATAACGCCCTAAGATTTTAAATGAGAAAACAGCGTTCAATAGCGTATGCGATACACAACACTGAACTCAAACAAACAATGATTATTTGAATATTTCTATTTTAACCTTTCCATTAAATTTGAATATATAATTCAGATTAACTAATTTATAGAATATATATATTTCTTAAATATATTGATAAATTCTTAGTAAATAATCAATCAATTTTTGGTAATGTCTTTTTGTTCTTCAAAATCTATTTTCTTAAAAATGTTTTTTATTTTTTTATAAAAAATATATTATCGCTATTTTTAGAAAATTTTGAAAATTTATTTGATAAAAAGAACTCCATTTTTGATATATTCATATAAAAATTAACTTGGGGTGATAATTTTGGATTTTTTAGAATATTTAGATCTTTTAGTGAATAGTGAAAAATACCATTTTTATATAGAATTGTCGTATCTTTTGATATATTAATTAAATTAATAGTAAAATTATTCTTTTAATTTGATTTCACGGTAACATAGGTATTAGTTAGTTATATTTAATTCAATTAATTACATTTAAATCATCTTTATATGGATTTTAGTATAAGTTTATTGTTATGATTAAAACGCATTTTTCTAAAAATTATTTTAAAATGCATAATGTATCTCCATTTTAATTAATTAAAATAACCACTATTGTTAATTGATATAAATTAAATTTTTATATTATATATCTATTTTTATGAGTTTAAATTCATATAATTAATATTACTAGTTATAGAGTTAAAGTAAAATAATCTTTTTCTTAAAAAAAATTATTTTTCAAAAAAAACTACTTTTCATCATACTTAAGGGTTTTATATTAAATTAAATTCTTCCTCCTATGTAAATTTATTTTTATAAAATTTAATCCATAATTGAAATAATCATAATTAATATTAGGTAATAAGTTCAACTTAATTTTGAGCAATATTAATAATAACTATAGTAAATATTTATTATCACGGTAAAAAGAAGATAGGTTAATTGAGGGTAAAAATAATTTAACATGGATTAGAAAAAAAAAGTAACCCTAATAGTATGAAAATATATATTCATTTCCATATAATAATGATTATATGTGTTCTTGTTACTTTATAAATAATTAACTGATTCTTTTGATAAAATTATATTTTTGATATGTTAAAACATAAATTGTATTTGTGGTATAATATTATTTTAAACAATAAATGATTTTTGATTAATTAAAGAATTATTAAAATAAAAATTTTAATTAAATTTCACTATTAATAGTATATATTAAATATAAATGATAATATAATTTTTATGAAGTGAAAAATGTAATTTTTTATAATGGTCGAAAAACTGTTATTGTAAAAAACTAGTATTTTTCAATAAACAGATATTTTAATTTAAAAGGTTAATTTATCATATTTATATAATTATTTTTATAAAATAAATATCATTTTTGTAGTGAGAATGTTGAAATTATCCAATGGTTAATTTTTCATAATTTTCTGAGACAGTCAAATTTTTGGGTAAAAATTAAATACAGTATAAATATATGATGTGTATTATGACATCATAATGAACTAAAAATGATGTGATAAATACTATAAATGGTATCAACGACCAAATATATATTTATCCTTTAAAATTATGTGATTTTATGTTTATTTGATTAATTTTATAAAGCTTTTATGAATCTTCCAAAACCTATAATATATTTGAAGGTTTTAAAATTATTTATTTAAGAGTATGAGTCACTTCCATATTAGCAAGTATATTATTTTATTAATTTAGGCCCTTGGCCTTATAAAATAATGAAAAAACTCCCCTTTATCAGAAAACTTGGGAAAACCCATGGGAGGGTTTGTGTTTTTTTCTATTTTATTATATAAAGTTCAAAACCTAAGTTTGGAAAATAATAAAGAAATATCCTCTCTTTTCCTATATAAACTCACCTAATATCTCATTTATCTTGACTCAAATCCTTGAATAATGTCCACACTCTTCCCTAACCTCTCTAGATTCCTCCCAAGGTGCCCCCAATCTCTCAAGAAGCTCCTCCCAAGCATTTGGAATCACACTCTCAAGGTAAGGGATCCTCTCCTTCTCCTCTTTATTTAAGTACCTCCTTTATCTTATGTATTTTATCTTCATTTTCTTATATTGGAATATGTTATTCAATATCCCCATTACTATAAATTTTATATAAAAATTATGAAATAATCATTTCTCTCTCATCAATCTCTATTATGAACATTAATATGCCCCCGTTATGCTACCAAAATTTCAACGTAATTTTCCATGCCAAACAATTGTGTAGTGAATGCTCGTACCCATTTCCTATCAAGGGGGTTAACCTTTATACACTTATACATATTTGATTGGGGACATGAATTATGTATTACACACTCCTTGATCGTGGAATAAAATATAATGATGAATGAATCTATGTTTTATGATCTATGTGGCACACTTAAGCATGAGAATGAAATAAAAGTGGTGGGTGCACCCAGAATTATATAGTGATACAATGCATTGGGTAATCTTTTAGTCTCATAAAACATCATGCAAGGGAATAGGGAGTGAACATAATCCATCACGGGACTTTTTCCTTCATGATGTCTTGAGATCTATCCTTGACCTATGTTTATGATGTAGTGTTTTAAACTGTTGTCACATCTCCCATGTTTTATTTATATTATCATGTTATATCATTGCTCATTGTTCATGTTTATGATTATCACCACTTTTATGCCACAATGATATGCCTATTTTATAACATGTATTATCTTCTTCATGTTATTCCATGTATATTCCCTTAATGGGATTTATTTCTCACTCATTTCTTATGTATGTTCTCAGGTTATCCCATGTAGTTTTAAGTACGATCATGTTAAGGAAGTTTTCAATAAAGATGGTGTATTTCTTGTTTTAAGTTGTTATGTAATGTACCTAATTCCCAAATACACTAGACTTCTCGATATTCTGGGTTGTATAATGTGTACTCTTAAGTAATAATCATGAATTAATGTGTAATAAAGAGAATATTTTTTATAGTTGGTATCAAAATAAAAGTTTAGTTATTTAGGGGATTAGGATTATAAAACTCTAGAGAAAGCCTTAGGGATAAAACTAAGTATAAGAAAAAATCCCTAAATTTTGGTAAATTATAGAGTAAGTGGTTTATTAAGAAAATAAATCATTGTATGGATACTACAAGTGGGTGTAGCTCTAGAACAGATGTACATAAGGGGAAAAACCTGAAAACACCGCGTTGCGCTAAACTCGATCGAGAACTGGTGCACAACAACGGGTCTTGCTGCACACCTGGTTTGACACTCTCAGGAGATATGATTTGACAAATTCACAAGATCATTATGAACCATTATTATGGGAATAAAAAATTATCATAAGAGTATATGTTAGGAAATTTATTATAGATAACATAGATTGAAGCCTATAAATTCATAAGTTAAGAAATAAGTTTCATTTATAAGTTATCCCTTTAATGTCATTAGATTCTCATTTATGCATTTAATAGTTTGAAAGTAAACATCCCTAATTTTCCTTTTATGTTATTCAATGGCTGGAAATAGGAGGAATATCTTTTTATTATTTGGTGAATTATGTGATCCATTAGAAGCTTATTCTAGTGCTTCAGACATAAAAAATCAGTTCTCGTAGTTTAGAGAAAAAGATGAGATCGTAGTGGAAATTAATTAAAGGGTGAAATTATACTTTTCAATAAATTATATTTCTTTATGTTCTTAATCTAGATGATAAAGGAATTACTTAACTCTAGTAAAGTAATCCTGAATAAAAAAAAAATTCATATTATGATCATTTTCTATGAGTTGATGGTCTTTTTACCCATCATAGATATATGGTTTTTTGGTCATTGATTTTATCTTGACCATGTTCTTTATCAAACTCAATTAGTTATTTGGTGTTAGTTTTCTCTTTCATCTCTATGTTTTCACTTCCCACAAAAGTTCTACTGGGAAACCTAGTTATGTGATGACCTTCAAACTTATTTTTCTTTCTTTTTAAGAGGATGTTTTATTAACCCTTTTATGATGTGAGTTTTAAATAATGATATTTTCAAGTATCAAAAAAATTCTTACCAAGTTCAAGTTTAAATTTAGAGGTCACAATTTATTAAAGTGTGGAAGAATATAATGCCCTGATCTTTTAAAAGAGAAAACAATGTTCGATAGCATACACAATATGCAACACTGAACCCAAACAAACAATGATTATTTGAATATGACCATTTTGAATTTTCCATTAAATTTCAAGATATAGGTAGGATCAAATAATTTATAAAATATACATATTTTATTAATATATTGATAAATTATTAATGAATAATCAATCAATTTTTGGTAATGTCTTTTTGTTCTTCAAAATATGTTTTCTTTAAAAATAATTTTTATTTATTTTAATGAAAAAAAATATTATGATTATTTTTTAGAACATTTTGAAAATTTATTTGAAAAAACGAACTCCATTTTTGATATCATCATATCAAATTAAGTGATAATTTTGGATTTTACGAAAAATATAGATTTTTTAGGAAATAGTGAAAAATGTTGTTTTTATGTAGAATTATCATATCTTTTGATATATTAATTAATTTAATAGTCCAATTATTCTTTTAATTTGTTTTCAAGGTAACATAGGTATTATTTAGTTATATTTAATTCAATTAATTACATTTAAATCATATTTATATTGTATTTTAGTATAAATTTATTTTTAGGATTAAAATCGCATTTTTCTAAAAACTGTTTTAAAATGCATAATATATCTCCATTTTAATTAATTAAAATAACCCATAATGAGAAATGATCTAAATGAAACTTTTATATTATATATATATATCTTTATGAATTGAAATTCATATAATTAATATTACTAGTTATAGAGTTAAAGTTAAATCATTTTTTCCTAAAAAAATATATTTTTTTTAAAAACGTTTTCCATCGTGCTTACAGGTTTTATATTAAATTAAATTATTCTAGCTCTGTAAATTAATTTTGATAAAATTTATTTCATACTTGTAATCATCATAATTAATATTAGGTAATAGGGTCAACTTAATTTTGAGCAATATGAATAGAAAAACAGTAGTAAATATTTATTACCACGATAAAAGGAAAATAGGTTAATTAAGGGTAAAAGGAATTTAAAAGGATTAAAAACAATGTAACCCTAATAGTATGAATATATGTATATATTAAAATATAATAATTATCATATTTTCTATTGTTACTTTATAAATAATTAAATAATAATTTTAATAAAATTAGATTTTTGATATATTAAAACATAAATTGTATTTGGGGTAAAATATTATTTTAATCAAGAAAATATTTTTGATTAATTCAATAATTATTAAAATATATATTTTAATTAAATTTCACTATTAATAGTATATATTAAAGATAAATTATAATTTAATTTTTATGAAGTGAAAAATGTAATTTTTATAATGGTCAAAAAACTGTTATTGTCAAAAAAATAGTATTTTTCAATAAATGAGGATTTTAATTTAAAAGGCTAATTTCTCATATTTGGGGAATTATTTTGATAAAATAAATATCATTTTTTTAATCAAAACATCGAAATTATCCAACGGTTAATTTTTCATAATTTTCTGAAATAGTCGATTTTTCAACTAAAAATTAAATGTGATATAAATATACGGTGTGTATTATGTCATCGTAATAACCCAAAAATGGTGTAATAAATACTATAAAGGTTATACACAACCAAATATATGTTTCCCCTTTAAAATAATGTGATTTTTATGTTTATTTTATTAAATTTATAAAGCTTTTATGAATTGTCCAAAACCTATAATATATTTGAAGTTTTTAAAATTTTTTCTTTAAGAGTATGACTCACTTCCACATCAGTAAGGGTATTATTTTATTAAGTTATGATATTTTCCTTATAAAATAATTAAAACCACTCCCTTTTGGTAAAAATAATGGGAAAAAACCATGATAATGTTTGTGTTTTTTTCTATTTTATTATATACAGCCCAAAACCTAAGTTTGAGAAATAATAAAGAACTCATCTCTCTTTTCCTATATAAACCTACCCCATCTCTCTTTTCTCTTCACTAAAAGTCATTGAAACACATCCATAATCTACATTATCCTATCTATATTCCTCCCAAGGTGCCCCCAAACTCTCAAGAAGATCCTCCCAAGCATTTGGAATCACACTCTCAAGGTAAGGGATCCTCTCCTTCTCCTCTTTATTCAAGTATCTCCTTTATATTTTGTCTTTATCTTTATTTCCTAATGTTGGGATATGTTCTTCCATATCCCCATTACTATCAATTTTATGTCTAAATGATTAGATACTCATTTCTCTCTCATCAAACCCTCCCATGAACATTAATATTCCCCCATTATGCTGCCAAAATTTCATCACGATTTTCCATGCCAAACAATTGTATGGTGAATACCCATACCCATTTCCTATTATGGGTGTTCACCTTTATGCACATATATCTATTTTATTGGGGGATTATATGTATGTATTACACACTCCTTGATTGTGGAATAAAATATTATGATGAATGAATCCATGTTTGATGATCTATGTGGTGCACTTAAGCATGAGGATGAAATGAAAGTGACGGGCACACCAAGAATTATATAGCGCTCCAATGTATTGGGTAATGTTTTAGTCTCATGAGACGTCATGCAAGGGATTAGAGAGTGAACTTAAACCATCATGAGACTTTTTGATGTCTTGGATGTTAGCCTTGGCATATGTTTATGATGCAGTGTTTTAAGTTCTTGTCATGTATCCCATGTTGTCTTTATATTATCGTGTTATATCATGATTCATTGTTCATATTTATGATTCTCACCCATGTTATACCTCATTGATATGTCTATTTTCTAACATGTATTACCTTCTTAATGTTATTCCATGTATATTCTCTTGCTAGGATTTATAGATCACCTTGTTTTTATATATGTTCCCAATTTATCCCATATAGTTTTAAGTAAGAGCATGTTAAGGAAGTTTTCAATAAAGATGATGTATTTCCTGTTTTAAATTGTTATGTAATGTACCTAATTCCCAAATATACTGGACTTCTCTATCTTCCAGGTTTTTTTATGTGTAATATTGTGTAATAAATTGTGAATTAATGTGTAATAAATAGAAGGGTTGTCATACACCCCTTTTTTGGTCACTTTGGTGTGTTTGTAGATATTGTATATCGAGACACGGGTGAAGGTAAGGTGTCTCATTTATTTAATGATGCATCGTGATACCATGCGCATGGCATATAGAGTTGGGTCTTGGAGCAGGCTGGGAGTTGCTGAGTTGGTGTCTTTAATGTCTTTGAGTTTTGTTGGCTTTGGTTTCCTCTTTGTACTCTGATATAGTTTAATTTGGTATGTTTATCTTTGAGTTGGATTACACTATTCTCATGCACCATATAGTGGTCATTTGGTTATGTTTATCTTGGTATGGTTGTTTTATTTTCAAAGGAAAAATTATCCCCCAATTTTTAATGAAGCCCTTAAAATTTATTGTCAACCTTTGGTGTCTTGGGGATGTCACCTAAGCCCCAGTAACACCGACCACCTCTTCCCAAGCCAATGGGTGATGAGAAAAATATTACACTAAGTCTTTCTATTGATATCGATTAAATTATATTTAAACTTAATTAATGGAATAAATATTACTCTCAAGACCAAGGAATAATTTTATTCAAGTTATATTAATCACATAAATTAAATAAATATATATTCACCTGTATGTGAATAAAAATATATTTATTTATTTTATTAAATATTTAAATAAATATTTATTCACCAGTATGTGAATGAAATATTTATTTAACAATAAAAATATTTATTCTGGTATTCAATAAATACTGAGAAGTTTGAACGGACTAAGACTGTGTCCGGTGTAAATAATTGTTTACAAGCAAGTAAATATTATTTATCATTTGCGCAAGATGGCACACGCCACAAAATAATTATTATTATTATTATTATTATTATTATTATTATTATTATGTGTCATAGGTTTTATTAAAGGTTATAATATTATTTAATGGTCGGCATGTAATTAAATAATTATTTTAACTTAAACCCTAGCTCTATAAATAGACGGTTATGTCTATTGTGTAGGATGTGCAATTGAAATAGAGAAATTGTTGTGCACAATGAATTATATCTCAACTCCTTTATTCCTCTCAAGAACAATAACACAAGAGAGATTTATTCAAGACCTAAGAACGAGCGATCAAGAACAAACAACGCAAGACATTCGATTCGACGTGGTAGCATCCAGAGATTGGGTGGCGTTGCTCAGAGATCATTGGAGCACGTGTAGATCATTGCTAGAGGGATTCTACCATTAGATCCTCACAAGCACAATGAAGGCAATCCAAAAGGGTCTTTTTGGATGATCGATATTGACTACAAAGAAAGAAACCTAGGATGAGGTAATTGTTTTCTTCCAATCTAAACTTAACATACAAGATCCTCCCTCATGGTTTCAGGTATAGAAATATTAAAAGAAATTTTAATATATCACTCACCAACGTATGATATCATTGTGCCCGGAACAATCAAGTGGTATCAGAGTAGTCGCATTTAAATTTATAATTATTTATTTTATTGTTAATCCATGCGCAATTGTGGTTAGATTTTTATTTCATGTTATTCATTCTTTAATTCGATTTGAATTAACATGTATCTATGTATTAATCATGTTCATTTGGGGTTTCATTTTCTTAAAGTTCTAATAATAGATGAATAACGAGCAGAGACGTCATCGGGAACTGCCAAATTTTGGCCGGTAAGATAGGGTTACACTGTGTGTACCCTAGTGCACTGCATCTGAATGTGTTGAGGGATACATGGCCCGCCACGCAGTAATTACATGTGGTGTACGCCGCATGTTTACTGGTCAACCTGGAACATGGTTTTCAGATTATACAGCATGTATCGGTGTACACATCGTGTAGTCTACACAAGTTAGTGTCATAAATCGTGCAATTCGTGTGGTCGTTATATGCGGTCAAAACCAGGTGAGACTGGAAACCTGGATCATTTATGATATACACAATGTGTATATGGTGTACACGGCATGTAGTTTATCAAATCCCGCATTTGAAGAACATGTTGAACCACTCGGTGAGAAAACGGACACACTGCTCAAAGAGATACACGGCGTGTAGTTGGCCTATACACACCGTGTAGTCCGTCGAGACACATGCCGAAGGCCCAGGCATACATCCTGGATAGACGGCAAGCAGAACACACAGTGTGTAGCTGGTCTGTACACATCGTGCAGTTCGGACAAGGTACACGTCGTAGACCCGAGAATGTGCCCTCGATACACGGAAACCAAGATACACGACGTGTAGCTAGTATGTACATGCCGTGTAGTCTCCCATTAAAGGAAAAAATTTAAAATTACATTAAATTGAAAAAATGCAGCATTAAAACCTTATTTTATTAATTGTCATATCATTGTGTGTTTGACAATTTAATAATGGTGTTAAATAATTTTAAATGATAAATTAATTTATTGTAATAAATATGTGTCATTATTGGTTTTGCCGTTTATTTTTCATGAATGTCATAAATGATGGGTACCTCCAATTAAGTTCGTATGATCATTAAGATGAAAGGGAATTAATTGATTAATTAATTAATTAAATCATGACCATCTTAATAATAAAAAACGAATAAAGAAATGAATGCTAGCCGGTTACTTTTGTGTACTCATTGCTTGTATGATTGTTCATGAGCTTGACCAAGACCTGTGTATGTGTTGGATGTTTTAATTTAATTTATTGCATAGGTTTTCAATTATTTATTATTAAATTAAATATGATGGTTTGTGATTCGTCTCTCCTCTATTATGTAGGACATGTGTGTCCAAGGATATTTATGTAATCCCCTTTTATCAAATCATTTGGTTCCCCTCACCTATGTGTGAGTCATAAATACATGTAATTAATGGAGTATCTCAAGGTGTGTGGAGGTGGTTAAAGATGAAATCATTATGATGCGAACTCAGGTGATACACAGGTGGATAGGTGGAATTTTGTAACTCGTGCCAAGACCGGTAATAAGAGTTTGTTCCCCTAGGTCAAAGGTTAACTTAATGCCCACTCATTAAATCAACCGTTGGAAAAAGTTGATGAACATGTCATTTAATTATTTATTTATTTATGTCTATGTAATTATTTATTTTATGGATGCAAGATTGCAATCACATAAATAAATGAATTAAGGTGAAAAGATGAAAATTAAATAAATGGGTTGTGCATAAATGTTTTATCCAACATGATTAATTAATTAATTAACATCTGCTTAATATTAGCAAGACATGTAAATGATAAAACAAAATAAAATTTATGCATAATAAAATAAAATCTCTCATTTAAATAGTAAGTCAGATGAAATCATCCATTACTTGATTGGAATGAAACCCTAGAACTAAGTACAATACATGGCCAAAGTCTGGAGACTTAATTTTATCAAGGAGTTCTCATGAGGATTTTGGGTTGACTTAATCGAACTTCTATTGAGTTTAATGACCAAAGTTTGTTCAATACAAATTTGTAGGAAAGTGTTGAGGAAATCCAAAGTTATGATTTCAAGATATAGGAATCCACTCAACGGATCAATGAGTTGCAAGCCTGCGGTTGGCAAGACCGCCTACCTAATTACTTTCTTATTGTTTTCATGGAAAAAGTTTGGATCATTAAGAAAAGTAATGGGGATCATTTCCACTAGAATGTCAAATCAACTAGACATTCTAAGTTCAATAGTGAGGGCTATTGGGATTTGATAAAATAGTGGGACATTTAATAAAAATCAATTAATTTATTATTTCTCACAAAATTTGCAATCGAGCAAAGTACTAATAATATTCTCTTTTAATTATAGAATAAAATGGCAATTTCATCATCCACACTATCCCTACGATCAATATTAGAGAAAGACAACCTCCTAATTGGTAGTAACTTCCAGAATTGGTTTAGATGCCTTCAGGTTGTGTTGCGTCATGAACGAAAATCTTACATGCTAGAATCCTCAATGTCCGATCTGTCTATTAATGAGGCAAGTGATAAAGAGTTCCTTGTCTATAAAAAAACATTTGAGCAACATGATTGACGTTCAATATTTGATGCTTTCATCTATGTCTAGTGAACTCATGAAGTCTCACGAAAACATGAATGTGTATAACATGTTTGAGCACCTATGTAGTCTTTACTAGGAGAGAGCTAGACGAGAAGGGTTTGAGATATCCAAGGAACTCTTTCAGAGTAAACTTGGAGAGGGTTCCTCAGTTAGGCCTCACGTAGTCAAACTCATTGGTTGCATTGAGTGCCTAGAGGTTCTAGGGTTTAAACTCCCTGAAGAACTGGGCACCGATCTCATTCTGACATCACTCCCTCAGAGCTTCTCCAACTTTGTTGTAAATTTTAATATAAATAACATTGAGAATTCTTTGTCAAATCTTCTTACTCTTCTTTGCCAAGTAGATAAGGATATGAAGCGTGAAAACCCTTTTATCCTTATGGTGAACAAACAAAAAGAGAAAGTGAAGAGATTTAAGCTCAAAGCTTCTTCACACTCTTCCAAAAAGAGGAAGATCAAGGGGCAATCAAGGGAAGGGGATGTTTCCTATTTCTCATGTGGCAAGAAGAGCTACTAGAATAAAAACTGCACCCAACCAAAGAAGCAAGGGGAAGCTTCAGGTGTGTTTGTTATCGAGTGAAATTTATTTATTTCTACAAATTGGGTATTAGATACAGCTTGTGGTGCTCACATATGTATTCAAATATATGAACCAAGTAGATTCAGAAATATTAACCAAGGGGGTAGATCTACGAGAAACCAACGGATCTAAACTTACTATTGTAGCTATCGGGGACTACCAACTCACATTGTTGGCCAGAATGATCTTGGTTTTAAAAAAAATCATTATGTGTCTTCAATTACCAAAAACATTATTTCTGTATCTAGACTATATGCAGATGGATTTATTTTCAAACTTGGTAATAAATGTGGCTTTTTTTATAAATATGGAATTTTTTATAGTAAGGCACATTTAAATAACAGTCTTTATGGGTTGGATTACATAAACCAAATAATGGAAATCGATAATGAAGTTATTTCATATGACTCATACCACACCCAACTTTGGCATCACTGACTAAGTCATGTAAATGAAAAGCGCTTGACTAAATTACATCAAGATAGATATTTAGATTCTTTTGAACTAAAACCACTTGGTGTATGTCACACATGTTTACAAGGAAAAATGATCAAAGTCTCATTTAGTGGGAAAGGTGAAAGGGCTAAAGAGATTCTTGAATTAGTTCGTACTGATGTGTGTGGACCATTTCTTGTGAGGCAAGGGGTGGGTACTCATACTTCATAACTTTTACTGATGATTTTTGTATATATTAATATGTCTAATTAATGAGGTATAAGTCAGATTCTTTTGATAAATTCAAGGAATATAAGAATGAAGTTGAGAACCATCTTGGTTATAAGATTAAAAAACTCTGCTCAGACCGTGGTGAAGAATATCTTAATCAAGACATCATTGATTATTTATGAGAGTTTGAGATATTATCTCAACTCACTCATCCTTATACACCTCAGTGAAATGGTGTAAGCGAAAAGAGAAACTGCACTTTGTTGGACATTGTGAGATCAATGATGAGTCATGCAAATCTTTCATTATCCTTTTGGGGATATGCATTACAAACAGAAACATACCTACTAAACTGAGTGCCAACTAAACCAACAGATGGTATATCATACCAGTTATGTAATGGAAAGAAACCTGTGTTTTCTTACTTACATGTGTTGTGTTGCGAAACATTTTTTAAGGCCTCTTCAGGTAACAAGATTTCACCCTGAGGCACAAAGTGTATCTTTATAGGATATCCCAAAGAAACAAATGAATACTACCTATACAATCCTTCAGACAAAAAAGTGGTGGTTGATAGACGTCTCACGTTTCTTGTTGAGGATCTTATCTCTAAAAGAGATAGTGAGATAGACTTTGATGAAACTTAGGTTCAAGATACACAATAGTTACCACAAGAACAAATTCCAAAAATCCCCATGAAAGAAGAAATTGTTCTGGAGACACAATTACTACGTAGGAGTACTAGAGAGGTTAGAGAATCAAAACGGTATGGTTTTCTAGTCACCGAGGATGGTGACTCAATATTAGTTGATAATAATGATCCTATAACCTACAAGGAAGCAGTAAGTAACTCAGATATTGCCAAGTGGAAAGAGGCTATGAATTCTAAAATGGATTCCATGTACCAAAACTAAGTCTGGATTTTGATAGACCCTCCAGTAGATGTAAATCATGTTAGTTACAAATGGGTATTCAAGAAGAAATTGGATATGGAAGTACAAGTCAGTACCTATAAGGCGCGACTAGTTGTAAAAGGGTTTAAACAGAATTAAGACATTGACTACGATGAAACCTTTTCACCGATTGCAATGCTAAAATCCATCATAATTTTACTTTTCATTACAGCTTTCCATGATTATTAGATTTGGAAAATGGATTTCAAAACAACTTTCCTTAATAGGAACCTTCAAAAAGATGTCTATATGATGCAACACAAAGGATATGTGACTCCAAAAGATGCCAACAAGGTATGCAAGTTGAAAAGATTCATTCATGGATTAAAGCAAGCATCCAGGTCATGGAACATTCATTTTGATGAGGCCATAATGGAATTTGGTTTCATAAAGAATGAATGTGATTCATGTGTTTATAAACGGTTTAGTGGGAGTGCAGTTGTTTTCTTAATAATATATGTTGATGGAATATTACTCATTGGAAATGAAATATCATTCTTACATTCTATTAAGGCATGGTTGAATAAATGATTCTCTATGAAGGACTTGGATGAGGCAGCATATATTCTTGGGATCAAGAATTATCATGGTAGATCAAAGAGGTTGCTCGGTATATGTCAAAGTACATACATTGATAAGATACTGAAGAGATTCAGTATGGAACAATCCAAGAGGAGATTGTTACAAGTATCACATGACATTCATCTTTCCATGAAAATGTGTCCCCAAACATATGAGGAAAGAAACAGAATGGAAAGGATTTGATACGCATCAGCGATTGGGTCAATCGTGTATGTTATACTATATACTAGGATGGATGCCGCCTACACATTAAGTGTGGTGGGAAGATATCAAGCTGATCCAGGTGACCTCTATTGGATGACAATCAAGATTATCCTTAAGTATTTGAGTTTTAATAAGGATATATTCTAGGTTTATGGAGGAGATGAGGAACTAGTCATTAGAGGATATGCAGATGCTAGTTTCCAAACTGACCAAGATAACATGAAGTCACAAATGGGATACATCTTCACTTTGAATGGAAGTTTTATGAGCTGGAAGAGATCAAAGAAAGTTGTGGTCGAAAATTCTACAGTAGAGTCTGAGTATATTGCAGCTTCTAAGACAGCTAAAGAAGCAGTATGAATGTGCAACTTCATCCAAGATCTTGACGTGTTACATAGTAGTAAAGATCCTATCACGCTCTATTGTGATAATACTATAATGGTGGCTCTTGAAAAAGAGTCAAGGTCACATCAGTGGATGAAGAAGATACTTCAAAAGTATCATCTATTGATGGATTTTTCTCAAAGAGGTGAAATTGCAATGAGCAGCATTTCCACAGAAGACAACGCATCGAACCCCTTGACTAAAGCATTAACTCAGCGAAAACATGACTATCATGTGAGGTCTAACGAACTGAAGGTTGTAGGCACTTGGCTCTAGTCCAAGTGGGGGTTTGTTGGAGTTGGTGACTTAGGACCAACTATTTGTACTTTGATTGTATGAATATTCGATGTATTGAATATTAATTAAACATCTTATTACATATTGTTCATTTTTCTGCATGAATTTAATGTAATAATGTCTTAGAGTATTTGTCGCATTGATAAGGTCATAGCAGTTCCCCTCTACAATAAGAATCTTGAAGTGTTATGACAATATTCTTAATACAATTCTACGGTTGGATAACATACTATGATAGGACACTTAGTAAATAGACTGTCAGGTGCGAGTACTCGTAAGCAGATGAGGCTTCTTCTCATGAAGTTCACACTTAGCAATCTCTAAGAAGGGAGATTGTGAGAATAAACCTACTGGTAGGAATTCTACATATTTTGATGTCATAAGATGTTACTATCTGCAAGCGTGTGTGATGATCCTTAGACTTTAAGATTATTATTAATACATGTTACAACTCGCGTACTTAAATGTACTTTGTAAACCATGACAATAACAGTTCGGGGTGAAGTTGGATACATTGATTGTGCCACGAGTGACATTTCATTAATGGATAAGTCAATGAATGATTTGTCCCTTCCATCTTTATAGAATCTGGTATCTCAGCCCTTTGATTGGAATATAATTTCCATATTAAATTCCATGGTCATTGTGTAACGACGTGTTTATTTCAGATAGTCAAAGAAAGACATATAGAGTATATAGGTTGGTGACACAGATGTGAAACCTGCTTGAGTGAGATATTGTAACAAAGAGATTATATTACACAGTGAGCGCTTTTATGTGGTTGTCGATGTTGCAACATTAAGTTCTTTCTTTTGGATGTCTTGACCTGTTGCTAGACAGTAATCTTGGACTTTAAGCAAACCCGCCTAATTTCAATAAGAAAGAATCCTAGAGGGTCACACACTAAGTGTTTCCGTTAATCTCGATTAAATTATATTTGAATTTAATTAATGGAATAAATATTATTCTCAAAACTGAGAAATAATTTTATTCAAGTTATATTGATCGCATAAATTAAATAAGTATATATTCATCGATATGTGAATAAAAATATATTTATTTATTTTATTAAATATTTAAATAAATATTTATTCGTTGGTATGTGAATGACATTTATTTATGAATAAAAATATTTATTCAGGTATTCAATAAATATCGAGGAGTTCGAACGGAGAAAAACTGTGTCCGGTGATAAATAAGTATTTACAAGCCAATAAGTATTATTTATCGTTTGCACAAGACATCGCAGGCCGCAAAATTTTTGTTGTTGTTATTATTATTATTATTATGTGGCATGAGGTTCATTAAAGGTTATAATATTATTTAATGATCGACATGCAATTAAATAATTATTTTAATCTAAACCATAACTCTATAAATAGATGGTTGTGACTATTGTGTAGGGTGTGCAATCGAAACAGAGAGAATTGTTGCGCACAACAAATTCTCTCTCAACTCCTCCTTCCTCTCTTCCTCTCAAGAATGAGAATGCGAAAGATATTTCTTTAAGACCGAAGAATAAGCGGTCAAGAACAAAAAAGACAAGACATTCGATTCGTCGTGCTAGCACCCAGAGATCGAGTGGTGTTGCTTGAAGATCATTAGAGCATGTGTGGATTACCCCTAGAGGCTCTTGGATACTCATAAGTTCAACAAAGGTAATCTGAAAGGGTCTTTTCAGACGATCGACATCAACTATGAAGAAGGAAACCTCAGACGAGCCAATTTCTTTCTTCCAGTCTAAATATACATGCAAGATCTTCGCTCATAGTTTTGGGTATAGAAATATTAAAATAAATTTTAATATATCATTCACCACTGCATGCTTTCGGTGCACCCGAAACCATCATCTCATGCCTAACTTCTTCTTCATGGAGCCTTTTCAAGTTGTCTATCATTTTATAAGCACCCATGGTCTCATGTTACTTTTTCAACATAGCTTCCATGGTTACAAGCATGAATGTAGAGACTTCCCATTTATCCTTTAGATTCTTATCATAGGCATCTAACTCCATTTGTTGAACGACTTCACCAATCAGTTTGCAACACATTGAATTTTCACTCTTGAGAATTATTCTCAAGTCCTGATACTAGGTGTAACATCATGTTACTGTTTTATCATGTACGCTCTTAACCTCATCATGGTTTTCCCCTCCTTTGTAATTGGGAGGATACATATAATGGTGAAGTCAAAGATTTGTTGGACTTTCAACTTTAACCAGCCTTTTCTGCAGGAAGCAGGAAGATTTCACACCGTGTAACTGGATTACTTATCGTGTAACTATTATTGGGTACAAGTCGTGAAAGGGGATTCACGCTGTGAAATTTACACGTCATGAAAGGGGGTTTCACATCGTGACTTATTTAAATAACAGATTTTAAATCTGAGGCGATGGATTTTTCAGCGTACTTGTACATCGTAGATTTCATGGCGTGTAACTATATTACACGTCATGAAACGGCCCACATCCAGTTTTTAAAACGAACGAGCGACTGTTTTGTCGTGGATCCTTCTCCAAACCTCTTAGCTCTCAAACCAGAACTCATCCCAGGTGATTTTGGGAGACTCATATCCATCTAGAACGATTTGTTTGGTGTTGGATCTCCATTGAGGATACGGTGTGTCTCTTCGTGTAAGCGACCTTTCCGCTTCTTCATTGCTTTTGATCGTGGTATCACCGTTAGGTGGCGTCTTTGGATCCATTGGTTTAATATAGTGTTGTCTTCTTGGTTTCTCCTAGATCTGTTGTGCGATCTCATTCTGGGGGGAGGGGCTTTTTCTTCATCATCTGTGGTGCAGCAGGTGTTCGTCTTTAAGGTATGTAGGTTTCCTCTCTTCCGCTGACCCCTTGACTTCTAAATTGAATCAATATTGATGTGGATTTGATTCTAGGGAATTCATTAACGTTGTTTGGTTTCGTTGATTTTGGAATCTATTACGGGGGTGTGTGGCCTGCGTTTTGAGGTATGTGGTTCTGTTTCTATCCTATGTTGATGAACTTGATTGTTTTTATTTATAAAAAGTTTTGTATATTGAAATTGGCATGATTGTTTTGTGTGTGTTGAAAATGATTTTTAATGAAAAATGGTTTTTCCCTGGTTATTGATAAACGGAGAGAAAATGGGTATTTTCAAAGCATTGAAATGGTTTTGAAATGGTTTTCAAAGCATTGAAATGAATTGTGAAAAAGAGCACATGGGTTACCTTCGGTACTTAGGTGGAAGGTTTAGTTTTGGGTCATCATCCATTGTTTTGTGATTATCAAGGAGGTTTGTCTTGGGGCTTTCTTCTGTTTCCTAGGCCTGCTATTCTAGGGGACTGATATTGATATTGTTGGGGGGTTTACTCATGGGGTATTCCTCTACTTCCTAAGATCGTTGTTCTAGGAACTGGTTTGTGCACTTGATTATTATCGTACGAATAGTATGCTGCATGAACCTGTAGTATTCTTTGGTGTTGTGATACCTATTCTTCTGTTTTATACTGCTTGGATTTCTGAGTTAGTCTTGATATGCATGTTTATGCTTGTAAAAAATGATATGGAAATGTGCTTTGAAATTGATATACCTACTTTTGTTTAGAACTATGGAAAAAGGGAAATGTTTGTCATGTTTTCTATAAAATTGTTTTACTGTTTACTCATGTCATGTTTTTAGTTAAAATGAGCATACAAGAATTATTATATAGAGGCTTGTTATGGAACACTTGGGTGGGATCCTACTGAGCATGTTAGATCACACCTTGCGCACCTCTTCAGTGGTGCGTAGACCTTTGTTTTTCTTTCAATGCAGGGAAAGGAAAGACGGCGTAGTGAGGCGGCGAGTTTCGTGTCATCTGGTTGGGTAGCTGGTGGTGAGATGGTGGGAGTTCGTCCATGTCATCATTTGGAGTAGTTGTTTGGCTTGAGTCCTTTGCAGTTGGACTTGTCCTTTGGAGTTTTTAGCTATTATCATTGTTGTTTGTTTTCATTGTTTTCTTACAGTTATGGCACATATATATCTTGTTCGTCTTCTTCTGTCCCATTTTGTTTAGTACATATATGTCATGTGGTTGTTCAGGTTGGGCTAAATTGTTACCTCTGTTGTGTCGTTCGATGCCCGAGTGCTTGTCACCAGCCTGTGGGGATCAGGAACGTCCTTCGGGTATGTAACGGAATGGGTTGGGTGCCAGGTTTGAGGGCAACCCGAGTCAGTTCATTACAATTTGGTATCAGAGGAGGTTTGTCCTCAAGAGTCCATGTCTTGGGACATCTATTAGACTGGAGATAGGATTTTCAGGACTTGAGAGGTATGTTGCGATAAGTGTCTGGCCAGATCTTGTTGTAACAAGACTCAAGTTTCCATAGGACGTTGGGATGTGTGTCTCTAGTATTGGTTTTTGTTTTAAAAATCTCAATTTTTTCTTATGGGTTTTCTAGTTTGAGCTGAAATTTGTTTTGTTGTCTGATCGTTTGTATGTTTCGGTGTGCATGCCTCTGAGACGTCTTCCATGAGTTCCTTAGGAAGGTGCAGCTGATGCTCCTCAACGGAACCCACCTATAGATCATAATCTCAATGAGACTATCGTACGAGAAGTCCGCGTTGTTGATCAAGATGTACCACGAGTTCAGAATGTTGTTGTTGAGGTACAACCAGGAGATGGAGGAGAGAGAGGTCGGTCACGGGAGTTCCTGCGTGAGAAACCATCGTACTTTAAAGAAACGACTGAGCCTCAAGAGGCAGAGGACTGGCTGGACATAATCAATCAAATCTTCAACTTTCTGGAGACACCTGAGAACATCAAAGTAAAGTGTGCAGCGTTCAGGCTCGAGGGTTCCGGTAAGCAATGGTGGGATTCCATGGTCTAGACAGATAAGCACGTAGGCTTGGATTGGAAGGGTTTCAAAACCATGTTCTTTCATCAATTTTGTCCAGATTCGTTGATGCTGTTGAAGACTCTGGAGTTCATATCTTTACAACAGAGAGAGCATTCGGTGTCGGCATACACCAATCATTTTGCTGAGATTTTCTATTTTTTCTCGGACGTGGTGAAGAATGGCCAGCTGAAGGCTCAGAAGTACCTGCGGAGTTTGCGACCGGATATCAGATTGTAGGTGTTTATGTTGAAACTTTCTATTGGATTGGTGTTGCCCGATCCGGTTGGGCCGAATGCTTGTGGCCCGCAACTATAGCGGTGCGTACTTCGGGGTCAACAGTACTGTAGCACTTTTGACTTCCAGCCGGCAGACACTGTAGCACTTTTGACAAAGTGAGCCGCCGATCACTGTTGCAACGCGGACTACTATTCAGAACAGTAGACCGTCTTCTTCATATGTAGCCCATTTTCGGGCTAGGGTTTCTGATTGAAATCCTCTGTAATTTGCTGCTCCGGATTAGTGAAATTCTGCCTCTCCCGTGGACGTAGGGATTTTTCCCGAACCACGTAAATCTCCTTTTTCATTGTTGTTTTTCCTTTCTTTCATTTTCTCATTTTATGTTGTTGTGTCTCCCGACGATTCCGCAACAACTGGTATCAAAGGAGGTTCGGAATTCTCCAACGATGGATCTGGATGAAGGCAAAGTGAAGATCGATCGCTTCGATGGAACTGATTTCAGTTTCTGGAGGATGCAGATCGAGGATTACCTTTATCAGAAAAAGATGCACTTGCCGCTTCTGGGTGTGAAGCCAGCGGACATGGAGAAGTCGGAGTGGGAGCTACTGGATCGAAAAGTTCTGGGTGTTGTGCGCCTGACGTTGGCCAAAAACGTGGCATTCAACATCAGAGAGGAGAAGACGATGGTGGATCTGATGAAAGCCCTCACAAATATGTACGAGAAGCCTTCTGCGGAAAACAAGGTGCATTTGATACGACGATTGTTTAACCTGAAAATGGTTAAAGGGAGACCTATTGCAGATCATATCAACGAGTTCAATACCATCATAAGTCAGTTGTCATCGGTGGACATTGACCTTGGTGATGAGGTATGTGCTCTGGTTTTATTATCTTCGTTATCTGAAAGTTGGGAAGCAACTGTAACAGCTGTGAGCAGCACTTCGGGGAATACGAAGATGGCTCTGAAAGATATAAGGGACCTGATCCTTAGTGAGGATGTTCGAAGAAGAGAATCAGGCAGATTCTCTGGTTCTGCTTTGAACGTTAAAGGAAGAGGAAGGTACCCACAGCGGGACAATCGTAGAGGACGGTCGAAATCAAGAGGAAAGAGCAAAGACAAGGCAAAGGGGTCTGGTCCTACCTGCTGGACATGCAGGAAGAAAGGACATGTCAAGAAGGAGTGCAGAGATAACCGGAAGGGACCTGAAACCAGTGGAGCAAACGCGGTAGCTGAAGGAACTGATGACGTGCTACTGTTGAGCATAGACAGCCCGATGGAGTCTTGGATTTTAGACTCTGGGGCATCTTTCCATTCTACATCGGAGAAGGGTTTCCTGAACAATTTTGTTTCTGGAAATTTTGGCAAGGTACATCTTCCTGATGACGAGCCCTTGCAGATTGTGGGGAAAGGAGATGCACGGATCAAGACCAACAGTGGGAATTTGCTGGTTCTGGAAAACGTGAGGTACATCCATGGTTTAAGAAGAAATATCATTTCTGTGGGACAGCTTGATGATGCAGGGTTGAGTACCACATTCACTGGTGGTGCATGGAAGATCACCAAAGGATCTATGGTCATAGCTCGGGGACCAAAGAATGGCACCCTGTACAACATGATAGAAAGTTTCATGGACATGGCTGCATCACTGGAAGCTGTCGGAGGTTCTCTGTGGCACTATAGACTCGGCCACATGAGTGAAAAGGGAATGAAGGTGCTGGAAACTAAAGGGTTGCTACCAGAGCTGAAGTCGGTGGAAGTAGGCTTATGTGAAGATTGCATCTTTGGAAAGCAGAGGAAGGTGTCCTTTGCAAAAGGAGGCAAAACACTGAAGGCTGGAAAGCTGGACCTGGTGCATACAGATGTTTGGGGGCCTGCACCAGTACCATCCCTCGGAGGGTAACAATATTATGTGACATTCATCGATGAATCAACAAGGAAGGTATGGGTTTACTTTCTGAAGAATAAATCTGATGTGTTCAAGATGTTTCAGAAGTGGAAAGTCATGGTGGAGAACGAGTCAGGAGCAAAGCTGAAATGTTTGAGGTCTGACAATGGTGGAGAGTATGGCAGTCAGGAGTTCAGGGAATTCTGTTCTGAAAATGGAATTCGGTGGGAGAAGACAATCCCAGGAACACCACAAAAGAATGGTGTGGCAGAAAGGATGAATAGGAAATTGAATGAACGTGTCAAGAGCATGAGGCTGCATTCGGGGTTACCCAAGACCTTTTGGGCTGATGCAGTAAATATGGCAGCATATCTCATAAACAGGAGTCTCTCTGTGCCAATGGGGGAATGTCTACCCGAGGAACTCTGGTCTGGTAAGGTGGTAAGAATCTCACATTTACGAGTCTTTGGCAGTTTATCATATGTTCATGTTGATGCTAATGCAAGGGACAAGCTTGATGCCAAGTCCAAAAAATGTTTTTTTATTGGCTATGGTGGTGAGGAGTTTGGGTATCGCTTTTGGGATGATCTCAACAGGATGGTCATCAGGAGCCAAAACGTGGTATTCAATGAAGGTGTCATGTACAAAGATCGCCATGCAGTTGAAGATGAAAATGGGAACATTGAATCAGAATGCAAAAAGAAAGTGGAGCTTGAAGGTGTGTCTGAGCTTGAGAGATCCGAACCAGTGGAACCTACTACTCCAGTGGAGTTGAGGAGATCATCAAGGGTTAGAAGGCCCGTACAGAGGTATTCACCATCATTACATTACCTGTTATTGACTGACGGTGGAGAACCAGAATGCTTTGAAGAAGCAATGCAGCTGAAGGAGTCGAGAAAGTGGGAGCTGGCTATGAAGGAGGAGATTTCCTCATTGTATGAGAACAACACTTGGGAGCTGACACCTCTGCCAAGAGGAAAGAAAGAATTGCAGAATAAGTGGGTCTACCGGGTCAAGGAAGAACATGATGGAAAGAGGAGGTTCAAGGCAAGGCTAGTGGTGAAAGGCTTTCAACAGAAGGAGGGAGTAGATTTCACTGAAATCTTCTCACCAGTAGTAAATCTTACCACCATCCGGGTGGTTCTCAGCATTGTGGCGTCAGAGGATTTGCACCTTGAGCAGCTTGATGTCAAGACTGCTTTCCTTCATGGATATTTGGAGGAAGATATCTACATGCAGCAGCCAGAGGGATATGTACAGTCTGGAAATGAAGACCTGGTGTGCAAACTCCAGAAGAGCTTATATGGACTGAAGTAGGCACTGAGGCAGTGGAACAAGAAGTTTGATTCATTTATGTCTAAAAATGAATATAGACGATGTGGCATGGATCAGTGTTGCTACATCAAATCTTTCGGTGATGAATACATTATATTACTTCTGTATGTGGATGACATGCTTATTGCAGGATCATGTATGCAGAGGATTAATGAGCTGAAAGGGCAGTTGGATGAGGAGTTTGAAATGAAGGATCTTGGAGAAGCTAGCAAGATTCTGGGAATGAAGATCAAGAGAGACCGCACAGCTGGAACATTAATGTTGTCACAGGCTGATTACATTGGGAAGGTGCTGAGAAGATTCATCATGCTAGAAGCAAAGGCAGTCTCTATTCCATTGGCAAGTCATTTCAAACTATCAAAGGAGAAATCACCGAAGACGGCAGAAGAGGTGGAGTACATGACAAAAGTTCCATACGCATCAGCTGTTGGAAGCTCGATGTATGCCATGGTCTGTACTCGACCTGACATGGCTCATGTAGTGGGAGTTGTGAGAAGGTATATGGTTAACCCTGTAAAGCAACATTGGGAAGCTGTGAAGTGGATACTAAGGTATTTGAAGGGCAGCAAGGAGGTATCTCTGTGCTTTGGGAAAGGAACTTTATTGCAGGGGTATGTGGATACTGACCTTGGAGGCGATGTCGACAGCAGGAGTACCACGGGTTATGTTTTTACCTGTGGAGGAACTGCGGTAAGTTGGATATCACAGTTGCAGAAGGTGGTGGCTTTATCCACCACAGAGGCAGAATACATTGCTGTAACAGAAGCTGGGAAAGAGATGGTTTGGTTGAAGAACTTCTTGGATGAATTAGGAAGAAACCGAGAGGAGAATGTATTGCACTGTGAAAGTCAGAGTGCTATACATCTTGACAAGAACCCAGTGTTTCATGCCCGGACGAAGCACATTCAGTTGAAGTACCATTTCATCATAGGTTTGATACAGGATGGGTTGCTGACCTTGCAGAAGATATGTGGAACCAACAATCCGGCAGACATGTTGACAAAGCCTATGGTGATACAGAAGTTGAGGCACTGTTGTGCCTCTGTTGGTCTCCACTGATGAACGGAGGATGAGTGGCAGAATGATGGAGGACTTGATGGGAGCAGAAGAGGAAAACAGTTTGTATTTCATGAATCTGTGAAAGCACGCCACTGGTGAGTGAAGAAGAGGAAGAACTTAGATTAAGTAAGTTGTCTTCATCAGTTGCATCGAAGCATAGCAGTGCAGCGGATCAGGATACAAGTGGGAGATTGTTGGATTGGTGTTTCCCGATCCGGTTGGGCCGCATGCTTGTGGCCCGCAACTGTAGCGGTGCAGACTTCGGGGTCAACAGTACTGTAGCGCTTTTGACTTCCAGCCGGCAGACACTGTAGCACTTTTGACAAAGTGAGCCGCCGATCACTGTTGCAACGCGGACTACTATTCAGAACAGTAGACCGTCTTCTTCATATGTAGCCCATTTTCGGGCTAGGGTTTCTGATTGAAATCCTCTGTAATTTGCTGCTCCAGATTAGTGAAATTCTGTCTCTCCCATGGACGTAGGGATTTTTCCCGAACCACGTAAATCGCCGTGTTCATTATTGTTTTTCCTTTCTTTCGTTTTCTCATTTTCTATCATTGTGTCTCCTGACGATTCCGCAACACTTTCTACCTATGCGAAGATGGTAGAAAGATCTATTATAGCATAAATGAATATGGAAAGCAAGGTTGGATTTTCCACCTCTTCTCTTCCATCGAGTGACAGCTTCAGTGGCGCACATGGGAAGAAGAGGAAGTGGCAAGATCATCGCAGGAGTAGTGGAGGTGGGTCTCAGCAGCAAGCCACCTCTGCATCGTCTTTCACGGCAGGTAATGTGCCTCTGAATTTCTATCAATGTGGCAAGGGAGGACACACCAGATGTTCTTGTCATATGCCCACAAATACATGCAACAGATATGGATGCGTTGGTCACTTACAATGCTTCTGTCAGGCTATGAATACGCCTTGTTATGTTCAGGTTTCATCAGCTCCAAGGGCTACTGCGGTGCAGTTAGAAGTTTCAAAGACTACAGGACTCCAGCCACAGACCTCAAGAGTGAATCATTTTCACGCAGTAGATGAGTGTTCAGCGGAAGTTGATGAAATTCTGGAAACAGTGAGAGGTACTGTCCTTATTGCATCTTCAGTAGCAATTGCTTTATTTGACATTAATGCCTCCCACTCTTTTATATTTTGCACGTTTAGTTTATGTTCTTAAAATTCCAATGGAACTTATGTCCTTTAAATGGAGTTAATAACACCTCTTGGTAAGAGGAAAGAGCAAGGGTTCATGTGTCCTTGTTCGTTAATGATAGTTGATACGGAGTTGGTCTAAGATTTTCTCATTCTTGATCTGGATCTGTTTGACGCCATCATCGGTATGGATTGTCTTGTCGCTCATCAAGCTAAGGTTGATTGTTATCATCGGCGTGTTTCGTTTCTTACTACCAATGGGAGATCTCGTGTGTTTCAGGGGGAGTGGAACCCGAGGTCAGGTCGAGAAGGGCCTTCCCACCCAGAGCTCGGGAGTTTGTTGGTTATTGTTGCATTTGATCCTGATGATATCTCTCCTGTCATTGATCTTCCCATTGTTGTTCGAGACTTTCCGAAAGTTTTTCCATATTACATCTTTGGTCTTCCTCTAGAGAGAGAGAGGTAGAGTTTACGATTGATCTGGTGCCAAGTACGCAGCCGATATCGATACCTTCTTATCGTATGGCACCAGCAGAGCTGAAAGAGCTCAAGATTCAGTTGGATGACCTATTGAAAAAAGGTTTTGTTCGCCCTAGTGTTTCGCCTTAGGCATCCTCCGTGCTCTTTGCCATGAAAGTAGATGGTTCACTTCGTTTATGTGTATACTATCGGAAGTTGAACTGGGTAACGGTTAAGAACAAATATCATTTGCCTCGTGTGAATGATTTTTTTGATCATCTAAAGAGGGAAAAGTGGTTTTCGAAGATTGATCTTTGGTCGGGTTATCATCGGCTCAGAGTTCGGGATTCTGATATACCAAAGATAGCTTTCAGGATCAGGTATGACCATTATGAATATCTTGTGATGCCTTTTGGTCTAACTAACACTCCTGCAGTTTTTATGGCCGTGATGAATCGAATATTCCATCAATATCTTGACACTTTTGTAGTAGTGTTTGTGGATGGTATTTTGGTTTATTTGAAATCTGATCGTGAGCACGAGAACCATCTGAGTTTGGTTCTGGAAATTTTGAGAAGTCGTTGTTTGTATGGAAAGCTTTCAAAATGTATTTTTCTGGATTCAGGAAGTAAAGTTCTTGGGGCACAGAATTTCTGAGCATGGATTATTAGTTGATCTAAATAAAGTAAAGGTTGTTTTGTCATGGAAGGAACCACAGAATGTCTTTGAGATACGAAGATTCCTTGGTCTTACAGGATACTATCGACGATTTTTCAAGGATTTCTCTAAGTTGGTGTCACCTTTGACTGCCCTTACCAGGAAAGCGGTGAAATTCACATGGGATGTGAAGTGTTAGTCTTCTTTTGATGAACTGAAAAGGCTTTTGATATCGGATCCTATTCTGATCTTACCTAAGACCGATAAGGGGTACGTTGTGTTTTGTGATGCTTATGGTGCTAGTTTGGGATGCGAGCTTATGCAGGATGGTCATGTGGTATCTTGCGGCTCTCGTCAGCTTCAACCACATGAGAAGAATTACCCCACTCATAATTTAGAGCTCGCAACAGTTATGCATGCACTTAAATGTTGGTGGCACTATCTTTTTGGGGAGAAGTTCACGGTCTTCTCTGATCATAAAAATCATAGTTATATCTTTTCTCAGAAAGACTTAAATCTCAGATAGAGATGATGAGTAGAATACCTTCATATGTTTGACTTCAATATCGCCTACACCCTAGGGAAGAGAAATGTTGTTACAGACGCTCTTAGTAGGAAAGTATCGTCATCGGCTATGCTGGAATCGAAGGAAGAGTGGAACCTTATGGGGATTTTCGCTCAGTTGCACCTAAATGCTCTGAAGGATGTTTCATGTATGGTTTTGACCAGTGTTCAGCTATCATCATCTCTCCCTGAGTCTATTTTGTGGAGTCAACAGCAGGATGATGAGTTTCAGAAGAATCGAGAAAGCATTTATGGTGGGGAGACTGTTTCTGGTTGGTCTCTCTCTTCAGATGGTATGCTTCACTTCGGGAAAAGGATTTTCATTCTAGCATCTGTGAGAAGTTTAGTCTTGTTTGATTGTCACAGCTCTTCATGGGTCGTTCATCCAAGAACTACAAAGATATAATATGACATGAGGTGGAGATTCTGGTGGTCGGGTATGAAGCGTAGCATCACGAAGTTTGTGTCACATTGTTACACCTGCCGATGGATAAAGGCAGAGCACTTGAAACCTTCTGGTTTGCTTCAGCCTCTTCCAGTGTCGATCTGAAAATGGGACGAGGTGTCCATGGATTTTGTTGTTGGATTACCACGGACTCCCTGAGGGAAGAATGTTATCTGGGTGGTTGTTGATCGGTTAACGAAGTCTGGTCATTGCATTCCGATCAAAGACACCACTAAAGTTGAAGATCTGGATAAGCTATATGCGCAGCTGATTGTGAGGTTACGTGGGAGTCCTTCCGTTGTTTCGAATAGGGATCCTAGGTTTACCTCGAGGTTCTGTAGGAGTCTCCAAGAGGCGATGAGAACTCAGGTCAAATTGAGCACAGCTTACCATCGACAAACAGACGGTCAAACGGAGCGAGAAATTAAAATTCTAGAAGATATGCTCCACGTCTGTGTCTTGGATTTCGGAGGATCATGGGATAGCTATCTGGGACTGGTTGAGTTTATTTACAACAATTTTTATCAGTCATCGGTAAGAATGGCTCTCTCTGAGGCGTTGTATGGTTGCCCATGTAGATCACCTCTTTATTGGGATGAGGTGGGTGAAGTGTCTTTAATTGGACCAAGTTTGGTTTAGGAAACGTCTGGGAAGATTCATGATGTACATCGACATCTGGTTACTGCCCAGAGTCAACAGAAATTGTATGCAGATCGGCGGCGTTGACCTTTGGAGTTTTCCATAGGGGACTGGGTTTTCTTGAAAGTTTCTCCTCAGTTAGGTCACTGTCGACTTGGAAAGCAAGGAAAGTTAGCTCTGAGATATGTTGGATCGTTTGAGGTCACTAAGCGGCTCAGACAAGTTGCTTATCGGTTAGCATTGTTGGTTCAGTTGACAGGTATTCATGATGTTTTCCATATATCTCAACTCAGGAAGTATCATCTTGATCCCGATCACGTTTTGAGTTGAGAAGAAATTGAGTTGGAGCCAGATGTTTCTGTTTTGGAGAAACCAATTGAGATCATTAACTCTCAAGTGAAATTATTGCGTGGGAAGTCGATTCCATTGGTCATAATTCTATGGAAAAAAAAGATCAAATTCTCATGAGACTTGGGAACGTGAATTGTTGATGAGGGAGCAATGGCCTCGTCTTTTTCCAGGGATTACATCTTCCACATGACTTCCTGAGGATGGAAAGTCTTTATAGTGGAGAGTTTGTAACATCATGTTACTGTTTTATTAGGTACAACCCTTAACCTCTTCGTGGTTTTCCCCTCCTTTGCAATTGTGAGGATACATATAATGGTGAAGTTGGAGATTTGTTGGACTTTCGACTTTAACCAGCCTTTTCTGCAGAATGCAGGAAGATTTCACGTCGTGTAACTGGGTTACATGCCGTATAATTGTTGTTGGGTACAAGCCGTGAAAGGGGATTCACGCGGTGAAAGTTACACATCGTGAAAGGGGGTTTCACGTCATTACTTCTTTAAATAACAGGTTTTAAATCCAAGGTGACAGATTTTTCAAAGTACTTGTACACCGTGGATTTCACACAGTGTAACTATATTACACGTTGTGAAACGGCCCGTGTCCAGTTTTTAAAACGGTCGAGCGACTGTTTTGTCATGGATCCTTCTCCAAACCTATTGGCTCTCGAATCGAAACTCATCCCATGTGATTTTGGGAGACTCCTCTCCATCTAGAACGATTCATTCGGTGTTAAATCTTCATTGCAGCTACAGTGCGTCTCTCCGAGTAAGCAACATTTCCGATTCTTCGTTGATTTTGATCATAGTATCATTGTTGGGTGGCATCTTTGGATCCATTGGTTTAAGATAGTGTTATCTTCTTGGTTTCTCCTAGATCCGTTGTGCGATATCGCTCTGGGGGCCTTTTTCTTCGTTGGTTGTGGTGCGGCAGGCGTTCATCTTTGAGGTATGTAGGTTTCCTCTCTTCCATCGACCCCTTGTCTTCTAAATTGAATCAATATTAATGTGAATTTGATTCTAGGGTCATCATTGATGTTTTTGGGTTTCATTGATTTTGGATTCCATTACGGGCGTGTGCGACCCGAGTTTTGAGGTAGGTGGTTCCGTCTCTAGCCTACGTTGATGAACCTAATTTTTTTGCTTTATAAATTGTTTTGTATATTGAAATTGGCACGATTGTTTTGTGTTTGTTGAAAAGGGTTTTTAATGAAAAATGTTTTTCCCGAATTATTGATAACTGGAGAGAAAATGGGTATTTTCAAAGCATTGAAATGGAATTTGTGAAATGGTTTTGAAATGGTTTTCAAAGCATTGAAATGAATTGTGAAAAATAGCACACGGGTTACTTTGGGTGCTTAGGTGGAAGGTTTAGCTTGGGGTCATCGTCCATTGTTTTATGATTATCAAGGAGGTTTGTCTTAGGGCTTTCATTTGTTTCCTAGGCTCGTTATTCTAGGGGGTCGATATTGACATTGTTGGGGGGTTTACTCATGGGGTATTCCTCTACTTCCTATGCTCGTTGTTCTATGAACTAGTTTGTGCACTTGATTATTGTGGTACGAGTAGTCTGCGACCTCAACTTGTAGTATTCCTTGGTGTTATGATACGTGTGCTTCTGTTTTATATTGTTTGAATTTCTGAGTTAGCCTTGATATGCATGTTTATGCTTGTGAAAAATGATATGGAAAATGTATTTTGAAGTTGATATATCTATTTTTTTTAGAACTGTGGAAAAAGGGAAATGTTTACCATGTTTTCTATAAAACTATTTTACTGCTTATCATGCCATGTTTTTACTTAAAATGAGCATACAGAAATTGTTATACAGAGACTTGTTCTGAAACACCTGGGTGGGATTCAACTGAGCATGTTAGCTCACACCCTGTGCACCTCTCTGATGGTGCGTAGACCTTTGTTTGTCTTACATTGCAGGGAAAGGTAAGGGGTCGTAGTGAGGCGGTGAGATTCATGTCGGCTATTTGGGAATTTGTCCATGTCATCTTTTAGAGTAGTTGTTTGTCTTGGGTCCTTTGCAGTTGGACTTGTCCTTTGGAGTTTTTAGCTACCGTCGTTGTTGTCTGTTTCCGCTGTTTTCTTACAGTTATGACATATATATATATATATATATATATATATATATATATATATATTGTTCATCTTTCACTATCCCCTTTTGTTTGGTACATATATGTCATGTGGTTGTTCAAGTTGGATGAAATCGTTACCTTTGTTGTTTCGTTCGATGCCCGGGTGCTTGTTGACAGCCTGTGGTGATCAGAAACACCCTTCGGGTATGTAACGTAACGGGTCGGGTGTCAAGTTTGAGGGAAACTTAGGTCGGTTTGTTACACCAATTGAGGAAGTTACTACCATTTAGTTTTTCCTTATCAAATGTTGATCATAAGGTCAAACTTGAAGATAATGGTGGAATTATCGATAACAAAAGCTTTTATCAAATGAGTATCGTGTTTTATATTCATTTCATAAGGACTTTTATTAAAAACACTCCCACTAAAAAATGACCTCATACATCATATCTATTTTGTGAACCAAGATCCATATTTCACTAAGTTTTGGATCGCTTTATCATTTCTCTCATTACTTAGTGATTAAGATAGAGCATCATTTCAATCATATCATATATAATTCTTGGATAGTCGAGCGGATAACTCTCTATCTAATCCATTATGTAGATAAACTCAACTCTATTCCCTTGAAAACTGTTGGGAATTTGTGAAGTCTGCTCTAGTTAAATGAAATCGGCCGACCGGAAGGATTGGTTCTGGAAGATATTGGTTCCATTGGAGTTGTGGCAGTGGCAAGTTTTTTCCCCATTAAAGTTCTGAAAGGAGGTTTCCGAAAGGAGGTGATTCGGAAGAGGCATCTTCTAATGTACTCAGCTCAAGGCGATGTTTTAGCATGTACTTCCAGAAGATGGCGATGTTCAATTTTTCTCTGATGTGTTTTTTGTTAGAGTTTGTGTCCTGAGAACCAACTATTTATACTTTGATTACATGAATGTACATTTATTATATATTGTTCATTGTTCTGCATGACTATAATATAATAATGTCCTGGAATATTTGTTGCGTTTATAAGGTTAGGCAGATCCCCGTTATGATGAGAACCTTGAAATGTTATAACAATATTCTTAAATAAAGTTCGATGGTTGGATGACATACTATGTTAGGACACATAATATACAGACCGTCATGTGCGAGTACTCGTAAGAAGACGAGACTCTCTCTCATGGATTTCGCACTTGGTAATCTCCAAGATGTGAGATTATGAGAACAGACCCGCCAGTAGTAATTCTACATGTCTTGGTGTCATTGGACATTGTTATCTACGAGCGTGTGTAATGGTCCTTAGACTGGAAGATTATCATTAACTCGTGTCATGACTCGCGCACTTAGATTTGCTGACGAAAACCGTCACGAAGACAGTGGTGAGAAGTAGGGTACGTTGGGTGCATCACGAATGACATGTTGTTAATGGATAAGTCAAGGAAGGATTTGTCCCTTCCATATTTATGGAAGTATATATCTTGGGCCCTTTGATTGAAATAGAACTTCCGCCCAAATTTCATGGTCATGGTGTCACGACGAGTTTATTTCTGGAAGTCAAAGAATGACGGATCAAGCATATAGGTTTATGACACTGTCATGAAACCTGCTTGATGAGATATTGAGACAAAGGGATTAAATTACACGGTAAGCATTCGTATGAGGTGAAACGTCAATGTGGCGTCAACTTCTTTCTCTTGGGTGCCTTGACCCGTTGCTAGACAATAATCTTGGACTTTAGGCAAGTCCGCCTAATGCCAACGAGAAAGAGGCCTAGAGGGTCACACACTAAGTGTATCCAAGTATCTCAAGTAGAATAAATATTATTCTCGTATGTGGTTTAATAATTATTCAAGGAAGTCTAAATCGTTTTATTGCTACAGGAAGAATAAAATGAAAACAAGATATACACGTCGTGTACATTGAAGGTACATGCTGTGTAGTTTTTATTTTGAAAAGGAAATGAAAAACAAGTACACGTCGTGCATTAATGGTTGCACGCCGTGTAGCTTTTTCGGTCGGGATTTTGAGGGAATAATATTGTTTTATTAAATGATATTTATTATAATCAGTGTGGGCGCATGTCAAGGAATTAATGGTTCAACATGGGGTTTTTAATAAGAGTTAATGAAATAAATAAAACGCGTAACGCGTTCATTTATTGTCATAACTCTATAACCTGGGCGCATGCCAAAGAATTAATGATTCAACATGAGGGTTTTTAATAAGAGTTAATGAAATAAATAAAACGCTTAACGCGTTCATTTATTGTCATAACACTATAACCTCAAACCCGATTATAAATATCCTCACAACCCCAACATTTTTCCCTAATCGTTGTGCACAACAATTCTGGAGAATTCTCTCAAGGCCGAAAGAACTTCTTCCTCTAAGAACGCTCTCAAGACCAAGAGAGATCCTCCTCCATCAGATCAAGACGATTTAAGACGGACAACGCAAGCAAAGGTTTCCCCACGCTAGCACCTGTAGACTCCTTTGGCGACGTCCAGAGATACGGAGTGAACGTGTGGATCACCACTAGAGGAAGTCTGCACTTGGCTTCTGCGACGCAACGACGAATCACATCAGAACGTGATCAGAAATATCAACGAAGAAAGAACACCATAAAAGGTACTTCTTGTCAATTAATTAAATTAATTATAATCAACATGTGATGATCCTCCTTTGTGGTTCTGGGACTATTCTTATTCTTTATCTATTTCTGTGATTCGATCCGTGAAGTCTGGCGTTTATCGTTGTATTGATCCCGGATTGATCATTGTTAATGACAAAAAGTCAAGTGGGCACATCCACCCACGAGCTTCCACTGCACCCGGGACCTTCATTTTCTAGTTTACCAGAGGTGGTGATCACTTTTGAGGATTGTTACAGGAAATCGACGGTGCGAACAGTAAAGCGAATGGACTCCCACACTTTTCAAAAGTTGGTGAAACTGGGTGACTATAAGTTACTCTCTATAAATAGATGGTGGGGACACCTTTTGTTGTATGTAACTGGCACTTCATGAAAATTGTGATTACTTGTTTCTAGTAATCCAAAGTGACTCTTTAGTCACTAAGTTGTAAAGTTTTTTTTCAGATAAATGAAATGGTGCAATGTTTCTCCTGTTGACGTAGGACTTTCAATCTAAACCACGTAAAATCAAAGTGTTCTTTACCTGCTTATATTTACTTTCATTGCATGAATGTTTGTTGGAGTGAACAGGGATAAAGTGATTTCAACTTAATGGGGTGATTTGGGTGAAATTAGTTTCTTCCAAGTTCCAAAACATTAAGTTCAGAGAGTTCCTTCTATAATCTGTTTCCGCCTGGTGATTCTGAAACAACTACTTTTGATCAGTTTTCTGAAGGAGAGTGTGTGGTGGAATTTTCAACAATTGGTATCAAAGGGATTCGTTCTCGGAAAACTTAACAGTTCACTTGATAGTTTAAGTAGCATTCTTTTTCCCATACATTTTTCAATTTTCAGTGAGAGTCGATGTTTTTGGAAGGATGGCGTCGAAAGAAGGCAAGGTCTGGATCGACAAGTTCGATGGAACATATTTTAGTTTCCAGAAAATCCAGATAGAATGTTGTCTCATTCAGAAATATATGGAGATTTCGTTGAAGAGTGTCAAACTGAGAGCAATGGAAAAAGGTAAATGGGAAAAGCTATATCGGAAGGCACTTGGCTGGATACAAATACCTTTAGTCCGAAATGTGGCTTTGAACATTTGGGAGAAAAAAGACCACAACTGAGTTGATGGCAGCCCTAGCAGATATGTATGAGATACCTACAACATTGAATAGGACATGCTTGATGTGGAGGCTATTCAACATGAGGTTATCGGAAGGAAGATCTACGTCAGATTTGTTGAATGATTTCAACTTAATCGGAAGCCAGCGTATGGCATCCCGCTTTTTAATTACATAAACTTTTCATTACATTGTACAAAATAGATGATCTTTTAAAGTTTGGTTTCTTGGAAACCAAGTACATAATACGTGAAAACATAAAACATTCTTCTAATCCACTTGAAAGACTTCTTCATAGGTTCATCCTAAGTGCAATTACTGCATCTCATAACCTAGGGACATACATCAAAGGAAAGGGAGAACATATGGCCCAGTAAGAGAAAACAAGGGAAACAATTTACATGTGATCTTGAGAAATATCAATAAAAACTTGAGAAATATCATAAAGGCAAGAGCAAGAGGTATGTCATAATAATAAGAACACGAATCATAACTTGGAAATGTTTCTACAACGTTTAAATGAGACATTTAAAAACATGTCACCAGGGTTTGTCACCGATGTGTCGTAAAAATTACCAAGGTTATTCATCAAAGTATCGTAAAACTTGTCATCTCTGAAGATTAAATTCTTTACCCAGTGCATTAGAGTGCTATCAGGATGCACCCTTCATGTGTCTTAATTAATGTGAGTCACATAGTTCATAATCAAACATTTTATAAATAACTCATAGAGAATAAAAGAAACGGGATTCGTGTCAAAATCATGACATTTTAAAAAGTGCTTAAAGAGCATGATCATTATGTCATTTTTAACCCACGAAAAGGGAATGCGGGTTTTATGTATGTCAAACCCAGAATAAAATAAATCATTTAAACATTTTGGTGAATACCCCTAGAAAAGAAAGATTTTTGGGTATTCATATAAAAAAATAAGAGAATTTCTTGAGAAAAGAGAAATTTTGAGAAGTAAAATCGGCAGCATAACAAGTATAAAACATGGTTTTAGAAAAGAGTAAAAGGAGAGGAGATAGATGTCTCTCATTTATAAAAACTATTAATACAATAAAGGAATAGAATAAAATGGACAGAAGAACATAGTTTGGAAATTTGAAAGACATTACACATAAAAAAGGAACTTGAAAGAAAAATAGAAGTTGAGATTTCCCTTATCTTGAAGAGTAACTTCTAAAACTCGGAAATTGTGACATTGGGGGCTTGGGGATAGCTTGGGATAACTCCTTGTGAGGTAAAACTATCCGAGATTTGGGAGGATGGAATGAAAGTGAAAGGAAATAGAGAAATGGGTGGGTATTTATAGCAAAAGTTGGGGATTTGTTTATTAATTTTTAAATAAAGGTCATGTACACCTAAGTAGTGGTAATTGCAAAACTATGGGTTTGCCCATGGTATTGGACATTTGCATCATACTTTATGACATTTTATCCCAAAAGAGTCTACCATAATTTTATATTACTTATTTTGGCACGAAAAAATCAAGTTTTCACAAATTAACATTTTTAAAGTTGAAGTTTCCATTTTAGAATTTGGGGAGTAAATTATATATTTGAAAATTGATTAAAATATATTAAAATACTCAATATTAATAAAATAACATATTTTAAGTCGTGGGTTGTGGTTAATTAATTATTACATCATTATGACATAATTATGATGTCATTAACATAACGAAAAAAAATCAAAGTGTGTTTTTACTATTTATGAAAAAAATAAAGTATTTTAGAAAATTCTCATAAATTCACCCTAACCTAATTTCGACGTGATGATTTCAAAAATGATATTTATTTTATCATAATAATTCTCTAAATATGATAATTTTAACTTTTAAATATAAAAATCCTTATTTATTAAAAATAATAGCTGACTGAAAATGCATAGTAAAATTTATGACACTTAAAAAAAATATTTTATCATTTATTTTTAAATAAGAGTGTTTAATCATATTATTTAATTAAAATAAACATTATTCATAATATCTTAGTTTATTATAATAATTATATCTTTTCTGAAAAGTACAATCTCTATCTGAAAAATCAATTTATCAAATTTCATCTCAATTTTAGTAAGCAAAACTATTCTTAAAATGAAAATGATGGAATAACAATTTTATTTATACAAAGGGGTTACACTTTAAGTAACTAAGGTCTCGACACTTAACCCTTTATAACACTCGCATACGACCTAAGGGTGAGGTGTGTGATGGTGATAGACTCATGGGGCGGTTCAACTAACATCGCCCGAGTGGTAATTTTCACTAACTTGAACTTCTCCTGTAAGTGATTCTGTTCAAGCCACACTTATTGAAGCTCGTCTTGGGCTTGGTCAAGAGCGAAGCTCAATGACACTACCTCCCTCCCATGTTCTGACAAATGAGCTTTGTACGGCACGACACTACCAGTTGAGGCCATCGTTTCTCCTTTCTACATTAATTATCCTTTGTCATTTCTACTTATAAACACTAATTATAACGTTAAAATTATCATCAAGTGTATAGTTTCTAGCGTTAATATTGACCAACGGTCATAATTGACCAACATTCATAAGTAGTCGAAACTTGATGGTCACATTTCAATTTATACTCACTTCATTATTAATGAGATAGTTTTTTTGTGTATAATATAATATAAAACACATTTTTAGGAAACAATTATCATTCAAAAAGTTCAGGTCGTTACACAGCGGGAGTCTGTGAAGGTTACTTTTATAGATGATGTTTGGGATATTTTGTTATCATCTCTACAAGAATCTTGGGAAGCCATGGTTACAGCTATGAGCAGTTCAAGTGGAAAGAATGATATGGTGTTCACTAATGTTCGGAACTTGACTCTCAATGAGGAGCTCCAAAGAAAAGAGTGCAGCATCTTTCGGTGATGTATTAAATATGAAAGGGGGTGTTCACCTCATTGGAAGAATAGGAAGTTGTCAAAGAGTAAATCAAGGGAGAAGAGTATAGGGAAATCTTCTGGAAGCGGGCATGTTTGTTGGCATTGTGGAAAGAGAGGTTACCTCAAGAAATATTATTGTGACAAGAAGCCAATTTTTGAAAGAACTGCTTTTGAAGAGCTGAGTGTCGCAGCAGAGGGTACTATAAATCTACTTATGAATGTTTCTACACAAATGGAATTGTGGATCATATATTCTGGACCTTCATTCCATTCCACATATGAAAAGAGGTACATATCAAAATATGTATCTGAAAATTTTGGTAGAGTGCAACTTGTTGATGATGAAGCTCTTGATATTATGGGAAAGAGAGAAGTAAAAGTTTAGTTGAAGAATGGGAGATTTCTTGTATTGAAGGAAGTGTGGTGTGTTCTAGGTATCCAGAAGAACCTGATTTCAGTGGGTCGGCTGGATGAAGCGGGTTTCAGAACAAGCTTTATGGAAGGCGTGTGGAAGATTACTTGGGGTTCCCTTGTCTAGTCATAGGTGTAAAAGATGGGTCAGTGTATCTGACTGGAAGAGCGATGGGAGCTACACTTGTCAGAACAGCATCCTCTGAAAGTTCAGAACTTTGGCATAATCGGTTTGGGCACCTCAGTGAGAAACGTATAAAGATTCTAGTTGATAGAGGCATAATGAAGCTGGATCTGTCACGACACGTCCCAGTGGGGCCCGAGCCGCAACTCCCCAAGCCCGCCTCCAATAGGCCAGGGGCTGGTGACTAGCACCGAGTAGACATGCTACTAACATGGGAGGCATTGCCTATAAACCTGTACACACGCACACACATCTCCAAGCCCACAAAGCTGAAAAGTAAAAACTACTAAAAATGGTAATGCATGCATACACTAAAAATCTCAACCAACAGAGTACGACAGGAAAGTAAAGTACGGCAAGTGTAAAAACTCTGGGCCAAAAGTACAAGCTCACCAAAAGAAAGTCTGTAACAAAGTTCAACCTGTAAGGAAAGGTACTGGGACTACAATCTGTAGTCGTAGGAACACACCTCGACCCGCCTAATCTCACTGAGCACCGTCCGGTCCTGGTCTACCTAGAATCATGTTAAAGGCTCGCTCGTCTGCACAAGACACGACACGTGCGGGCAAAGCCCGTGCAGGGGTGAGTATAACAATACCCAATAGGACACCCCGAAACCTCAAAGGAAATACAACAAGGGAAATACCACAAAGGAAAGATACAGTCAGCTCTACATAGTATATTTCTACCGAACATATAACAAGAATATCCAGATTTACTCATGCACGATCGATTATCGTGAATACCACCACTAAGATCCAGCTCGAAGATTCCACTAAGCACGTAACAAGGAGAACACACTCCTAGGTCTGAGGAGAGAGAGATACAAAGTACTCGTTCCGGGAGAACACACTTCACAAGTACCTTGAGAACATGATGCTCAGATGAGGATCACAACCAAGTCATGGGGTGATTCCGACAACTCAGTCTGAGCGAATCCGCTAAACAGAAGATCGGCGCCTGGGTAAAGTTGGTCACGTCGATACCAAGAACTCTACCTAGGGTTCCAGGAATGAATAGAGGATCCAGCTCTAAGTCTCACAGAGGGGATTCCAACAACTCTATTCAGGAAGTTCTGCTGAAGGGATCATACTCCTGTGTAAAGGAAATGATACCAGAACCTTTAGGGAAAGGACCAAGGGTACGAACCCTAAGAAAACTAATCCAAGTCACATAAAACAAGTGGCTCAAGTCATTTAAGACAGGTTACACGGCGTGTAGTATGGTTACACGCCGTGTTCCTTGACCCCGGGTACTGCCCGTGTAAACGGCCCGTGTCATTCGTTCAAGCCGTGTAAAAACTAAACTACACGGCGTGTAGAAAAAGTACACGTCGTGTTCCTTGACCCCGGGTACTGCCCGTGTAACCGGCCCGTGTCATTCGGCTTGTCGGATAGAAAGCAACTACACGGCGTGTAGAAGAATCACACGTCGTGTCCAAGCATCTGGGGCTCGCTCCGTGTACGCTGGCCATGTGCCCGTACACGGTCTATGCCTGTGTCCGTGTCACCTGCCCGTGTACCAGTACACGGGGTATCCCGTGCATCTGGCCGGGTTTGGCCGGGGAAGGGTATACACGGCGTGTCCTTGGTCGTGTACCCTTCCTGTGTTCGTGTACTCCCAAAGTACACGCCATGTAATCCTGCCGACGAACACACACCGTGTATCCCATACTACACAGCGTGTAGTCAGGAAATTTCCAGAACGTCGTCTTCTTCCTCGCGCTTCGGCCGATCTTCCGGATCTGCGATCCCTCATCCATTCCTCCCGATACTCCAGGGATTGGTTCGGTTCATCATACGAACACTACGACGGGTGTTTTCGGCCTTTAAAACGGATCATAAACCTCGAATGATCCATCCGAAGAAAAACACCCGAAAACTCATAACTCTCGATCCACTCCGAATTGTCCGCCGATATCGCCGCCGCACCACCGTGACACCGCTCCGGGGTTGGATCCACAGTTTGGGATCGTTGCGTCGCAGAACGGATGTGCAACGATCCGTCGTTCATCGCCCCGTGAAGAACATGAAGAACGCGAAGAAAAGAAAGGGGAGAAATCCAAAGAAACAAAATTGAAGAACGAACCTCCGTCATCGTTCGTCACGGCGTTGATCCGCTCCCGTTAATGGGATTAAACGGAGCAGGAAAAATCAACAACAATGGATTAACATGGATTCAATCTCCCAAAAATCTCCGCAAAAAACCCATCCCGCAAGAACGATCAATCCGCGGACTAATCTGTTCGTGGATTAGCCCACGTTTGTCGTAGAAATCGACGGGGAAGAAATCACAAACAAACATCCTACCTGGATTCTGCGGCATTCGTCGGCGATGATCCGGTCGCTGCGTCGTCGTCGCCGCGTTGGGAGGTTTTCTCCAGAGCCTCCAGAGCCACCAAGGGTTTTAGGGTTATGAGGTTTGTAACCCTGGACCCTTGCGCCAACCTTTAATTAAAAAGGTAAGGGATATCTATTGCAGCAAATTTAAAAGATTTCACTACAGAATAAAATATTTTTATTTAAATATTTTATTACCCTTACGTCCCAAAAACTGGATTCCACCACCGACCTGCGTTGGCCGATGTTAGGCCTTACCTAAGGTAAAATCGTTGTTTCAAACGCAACGGTGCCCTCGGATTTCTGATCCAAGCACCCGTTCGGGAGTTATTCCACTTTTTCAGGAAAACTGCACGCGCGTGTAATTTAATTATTAAATTAAATTCATACACTTGTTCCGGGATCACCGGGCCTCGGAACTGCATGTCGTCTCAGAGCCTGGTCTCGAAAGAATTCTCATATAATATTAAAATAATACATGGAAAAAATCTGAGACATTACATCACACCCACCTTAGGGCTTTTACATCCCCAAAAAGCCAAAACAAGGGCTACTCAAAAAGATGTGGGTACTGCACGCGAATCTGAGCCTCCCGTTCCCACGTGCTCTCCTGGAGATTCTCGTGCTGCCACCAGACACGCACCAAGGGAATTGCTCGTCCACGAAGGATCTTCTCATGTCGATCCTCGATCTCCACTGGGTACTCTGCAAAGGTCGCTCCATCATCGATGTCCAGCTCGCCCCAGTCGATAACGTGCGATGGATCGTGCACGTACCTCCGTAGCTGCGACACATGGAAAACGTTGTGTACCCGGTCCATCTGAGGAGGTAGAGCTAAGCGATATGCCACCTCTTCAACTCTACTCATAATCAGAAAAGGGTCAACGAACCTCGGAGATAGCTTGTCGCCTCGGCCAAATCTATGCAATCCCCGTCGAGGTGAGACCCGAAGGAACACATGGTCTCCCTCCTCGAATTTCAAGGGCCTCCGCCTCCTGTCGGCATATGATTTCTGCCGACTTTGTGTAGTCTTCATCCGCTCCTGGATGACCTGCACCTTCTCTGTAGTATCTCTCACCATTTCTGGGCCCATGAGTGCTGGCTCTCCCAGGTCAGTCCAGCAAAGTGGTGACCTGCAAGGTCGCCCGTACAGAGCCTCGAATGGTGTCATACCAATAGTGGAATGATAACTGTTGTTATAAGAAAATTCCACCAGTGGTAGGTGATCCTCCCAGCTACGACCGAAGTCAAGTATGCAAACTCGAAGCATATCCTCCAGGACCTGGATGGTCCGCTCTGTCTGACCATCAGTCGGGGGATGAAATGATGTGCTCAAGCGTAACTGATTCCCAAAAGCTTCTTGCAATCCCTTCCACAACCGGGATGTGAAACGAGCATCACGATCTGAGACGATCGTGGATGGCACTCCATGAAGTCGAACTATCTCCTGCACGTAGAGGCGTCTCAAGCTCTCTACTGAACTCTGCTCTTGTATGGCTAGGAAGTGGACCGACTTGGTGAGTCGATCAACGATCACCCAGATGGCATCGTGTCCCCTGGACGTACATGGTAAACCCGTCACGAAGTTCATGGATATTCCGTCCCACTTCCACTCTGGCACCTTGAGGGGCTGAGTCAAACCTACTGGCACCTGGTGCTCAGCCTTTACTTGCTGACAAGTAAGGCACCGAGAAACAAACTATGTCACACTCTTCTTCATTCTTGGCCACCAGAACTGACGTCGGAGGTCCTGATACATTTTTGTCACGCCTGGATGCAATGCCAAAGGAGATGTATGGAACTCCCATAAAACCTCCTCTCGTAACGTCACTGGTACTACCATACGCCCTCTGAAAAGAACAACGTACTCCCCACCTTCTGAATATCCATCAGCAGCAACGCCTGTGGATACATGAGCACGTAGAGTCTCACAGCTAGCATCCTCGAGCTGTGCTTCCCTGACTCGCTGAAAGAGTGGAGTGGTAACAACCATTGACTAAAGGTAAGCTCCCTCATCCCCATCCACGAAGGATAACTGTAAAGAGGCCAACTGCCCTGTCACCTCATCCAGCAACTGCGAACTGGATTTTCTGCTGAGAGCATCTGCCACGACGTTCCCCTTCCCAGGTGTGTAAACGATCTCAAAGTCATAATCCTGGAGGAACTCAAGCCATCGCCTCTGTCTCAAATTCAGATCCTTCTGAGAAAAGATATATCTGAGACTCTTGTGATCAGAGTAGACGGTAAATCGCTCTCCCATCAGGTAGTGTCGCCACATCTTCAATGCGAAGACTACCGCTGCCAACTCAAGATCATGGGTCGCGTAGTTCTGCTCGTGTGGCCTCCACTGACGTAATTCATAGGCAATCATCGCTTGCCTCTGCATCAGGACACAACCAAACCCAGTTTCTGATGCGTCGCAGAACACTACGTACTCGACACCCTCCTCCGGTAATCTCAAGATCGGGGCGCTCGTCAAACTCTGTCTCAACTGCTGGAAAGCCTGCTGGCATCTCTCGGTTCACACAAAAGGTCGCCCCTTTCGGGTCAAAGCTGTCATGGGTGCTGCAATCCTGGAGAAATCAAGGATGAATCTCCGATAGTAGCCTGCCAACCCAAGGAAACTTCGCACCTCCATCACGCTCTGGGGTGGTTCCCATGCTAGCACTGCCTCCACCTTGGTTGGGTCCACTGCTACCTCATCTGCCGAGATAACGTGTCCCAGAAAGTGGACCTCCTGTAACCAGAACTGACACTTCGAGAGTTTCTCATACAACTGGTGCTCTCGGAGTGTGTCCAGAACCATCCTTAGGTGTCTCGCGTGCTCCTCCTCGGACGCAGAGTACACAAGGATATCGTCGATGAAGACCATTACAAACCGGTCTAGATAGGGCTGAA
The DNA here is from genome assembly GCA_963277665.1 of Viscum album. Taxonomy (NCBI): domain Eukaryota; kingdom Viridiplantae; phylum Streptophyta; class Magnoliopsida; order Santalales; family Viscaceae; genus Viscum; species Viscum album. Next base: position 1,279,863,830 of record OY728142.1, on the reverse strand, counting down.
AGATCCGGTTCATGAGTCCCATGAACACTGCTGGGGCGTTAGTCACGCCGAAGGGCATCACCAAGTACTCATAGTGACCGTAGCGACATCGGAAAGTCGTCTTCGGTATATCCTCATCACGTACTCGCAACTGGTGATAGCTTGATCGTAGATCAACCTTCGAGAATCATCGTGCCCCTCTCAACTGGTCGAAGAGGCTATCGATCCTCGGTAGTGGATACCGGTTCTTCACGGTCACCTGATTCAAGCGCCGGTAATCCACACATAGCCTCAAGCTCCCGTCTTCCTTCTTGGCAAACAGCACTGGGGCCACCCATGGTGAAACGCTGGGTCTCACAAAGCCCTTCTTCTGCAAGTCGTTCAGCTGCACTCTCAGCTCACGAAGCTCTGCAGGAGCCATCCAATATGCTGATGCTGATATCGGTGTCGTCCCGGGTTGCAACTCAATGCAGAAATCTATCTCCCGACGAGGAGGTAGCCCGGGGACATCCTTCGGAAAGACGTCCTCGTACTCAGCCACTACTGCTGGAAACTGGAAACTCGTAACATCTGTTGCACCAAGGGCTAGGCTAGTCAACTGATGTGAAATCGATTGTGCCCTCTTATGCACGAGTCCATCCTGCGTTGTCTAGGTCTCTCTTTTACCGACAAAAGAGAACCTTGTTCCATCACTACGAACACACCGCACCATTCGCCTAAAACAGTCGATCTGGGCATGAACTGTGGATAGCCAATTCATACCAAGAATGACATTGTAAGGCCTCGACGCTACCACCAAGAGGTTCCAACCGAAACTCTCACCTCCAAGGGTCAGGTCACACTGTCTACAGAGGTGTGTGATCTCTGAATCTTCCTCAGTCGGTGTTTCTAAGCGTAAGGGTCGAGTCAACGACTCAACAGGAATCTCAAGGTCTCGAAAAAGATAAGCAGCTAGAAAGAAATGACTAGCATTTGTGTCTATCAGTACGGCAGCCAAAGTAGAAAAGGCACAGATAGTACTTCTAATCATTCCGGGAGTACCTGGGTCATAAGCCTCTACCGCCTGCAGCTGTCCCTGCCTCTATCCACTAGCTCCCTGAGCCTGGGGTGGACCTCCTAGGGGTGGTGGTGGTAAAAGGTCAAAACATCGACCACCTCCAACTGCTCTCCCAGCTCCCCTACCACGTCCGCCGCCCCGCGGATCTGTCTGCTCCACACGTTGTCTCTGCCTCGGTGGTCCATCCACTGTTCCCGTATCAGTAGTACGACGGGTCGGACAATCTCGAGCGAGATGTCCCCTACCATCACATGAGTAGCATCGCCTCTCTCGAGGCTGGGTGGACGCACCCTGCGAACCCTGTACGGCAGATCCCCTGTCCTGGGATCTCCTCTGAAAACGTCTCCCACGCTTGGGTCTCTGACGTCGGCTCCCTGCTGCCGAGGTCTCTGCTCCAGCTCGCCCACTACTGACAACTGTCGGCTGTCTCTGCTCTGCCAAGAAGCTCTCGACCACCAAAGCTCACTCGAGCACCCCAGCATAAGTAGGAATTCTCATAGGGATGATGCTAGCTCGGATATCTCTGTGCAAGCCCCGCTCAAAAGTCTGATCTCTGAAGTACTGATCTCTGACCATATCCATCGAGTACCGCGAGAGGTCGGTAAACCTCGACGAATAGTCATCCACCGTCATGGTTCCCTACTGGAGTTGAAGAAGCTCCTGTATGCGTACTGCTCTCAGGGTAACCGGTGAAAACTCCTTTCTGAAGAGACGCTCAAACTCCGACCATGAAAGTGTCGTCTCGTCGTGGGTCTGGATAACCAAACTCCACCATCGTCCTGCCGAGCCCTGCAGAAGGCTCGCTGCCAGGATCACCATCTAGTATGCTAGTGTCCTGGCCAAACGAAAGACTCTGGCCACCGCCTCAAGCCAGTCCTCTACTGCCTGAGGGTCAGGATCGTCTCGAAACCTAAGGGGTCTCTGTCTCTGAAACTCATGGAGTGCGCTCAGTCTACGCTCCTCCTCCACTGGTACAGCAGGCACAAAACACTGCTCCACATGTGGCAGAATAACCGGCACACCACCCGATGGTAAAACTGGGGGATTCAGTCCCTGTATCGAGGCTTCATCACTGAGGGGGTCATCCTCGTGATCGAGCTGCTGGATCCTAGCGGGTGCGCGTCGCGGAGGCATCCTGTTAAAGAAACAAGATGTATCTCAGTCAGTGAGTATATCTGAAGAGCTGACTCAAAAAGGACATGGAAACCACTACCCATTCTTATATGATGCATGTACCATTATTTTTTTCCCTGCAACTAGTGTTCTCATGTTCCGAGTCGAAAAGCAAGTTATCAGAGTCCTGGTGTATGGATACGTCAGTCGCCCGCACCATCACTGGGGTCCCTGGCCTAAAAGCCGAACTCGAAACACTCAACATTGTTTCCCCAAACCAACTCACGGACTCTCGGTCCTAAGGTAGAACCGACCACCTCTGATACCACTCTGTCACGACCCGTCCCAGTGGGGCCCGAGCCGCAACTCCCCAAGCCCACCTCCAATAGGCCAGGGGTTGGTGACTAGCACCGAGTAGGCATGCTACTAACATAGGAGGCATTGCCTATAAACCTGTACACACGCACACACATCTCCAAGCCCACAAAGCTGAAAAGTAAAAACTACTAAAAATGGAAATGCATGCATACACTAAAAATCTCAACCAACAGAGTACGAAAGGAAAGTAAAGTACGGCAAGTGTAAGAACCCTGGGCCAAAAGTACAAACCCACCAAAAGAAAGTTTGTAACAAAGTCCAACCTGTAAGGAAAGGTACTGGGACTGCAATCTGCAGCCGTAGGAACACACCTCGGCCCGCCTGATCTCACTGAGCACTGTCCGGTCCTATTCCACCTAGAATCTTGTCAAAGGCTCGCTCTTCTGCACAAGACACGACACGTGCGGGAAAAGCCCGTGCAGGGGTGAGTATAACAATACCCAATAGGACACCCCGAAACCTCAAAGGAAATACAACAAGGAAAATACCACAAAGGAAAGATACAGTCGGCTCTACACAGTATATGTCTACCGAACATATAACAAGAATATCCAGATATACCCATGCACGATCGACTATCGCGAATACCACCACTAAGATCCAGCTCGAAGATTCCACTAAGCACGTAACAAGGAGAACACACTCCTAGGTCTGAGGAGAGAGAGATACGAAGTACTCGTTCCGGGAGAACACACTCCACAAGTACCTTGAGAACATGATGCTCAGATGAGGATCACAACCAAGTCATAGGGTGATTCCGACAACTCAGTCTGAGCTAATCCGCTAAGCAGAGGATCGGCGCCCGAGTAAAGTTGGTCACGTCAATACCAAGAACTCAACCTAGGGTTCCAGGAATGAATAGAGGATCCGGCTCTTAAGTCTCACAGAGGGGATTCCAACAACTCTATTCAGAAAGTTCTGCTGAAGGGATCATACACCTGTGTAAAGGAAATGATACCAGAACCTTCAGGGATAGGACCAAGGGTACGAACCCTAAGAAAACTAATCCAAGTCACAGAAGACAAGTGGCTCAAGTCATTTAAGACAGGTTACACGACGTGTAGTATGGTTACACGCCGTGTTCCTTGACCCCAGGTACTGCCCGTGTAAACGGCCCGTGTCATTCGTTCAAGCCGTGTAAATACCAAACTACACGGCGTGTAAAAAAAGTACACGCCGTGTTCCTTGACCCCGGGTACTGCCCGTGTAACCGGCCCATGTCATTCGGCTTGTCGGATAGAAAGCAACTACACGGCGTGTAGAAGAATCACACGTCGTGTCTGAGCATATGGGGCTCGCTCCGTGTACGTTGGCCATGTGCCCATACACAGTCTCTGTCCGTGTCTGTGTCGCCTGCCCGTGTACCAGTACACGGGGTATCCCATGCATCTGGTCGGGTCTGGCCGGGGAGGGGTATGCACGGCGTGTCCTTGGTCATGTACCCTGCTCGTGTATGTGTACTCCCGAAGTACACGCCATGTAATCCTGCCGACAAACACACGACGTGTATCCCATACTACACGGCGTGTAGTCGGGAAATTTCCAGAACGTCGTCTTCTTCCTCGCGCTTCGGCCGATCTTCCAGATCCGCGATCCCTCATCTGTTTGTCCCGATACTCTAGGGATTGGTTCGGTTCATCATACAAACACCACGACGGGTGTTTTCGGCCTTTAAAACGGATCATAAACCTCGAATGATCCATCCGAAGAAAAACGCCTGAAAACTCATAACTCTCTATTCGCTTCGAATCGTCCGCCGATATCGCCGTCGCACCTTCGTGACACTGCTCCGGGGTCGGATCCACAGTTTGGGATCGTTGCGTCGTAGAACGGATGCGCAAAGATCCATCGTTCATCGCCCCGCGAAGAACGCGAAGAACGTGAAAAAAAGAAAGTGGAGAAATTCAAAGAAACGAAATTGAGGAACGAACCTCCATCGTCGTTCGTCACGGCGTTGATCTGCTCCCATTAATGGGATTAAACGGAGCAGAAAAATCAACAGCAATGGATTAACATGGATTCAATCTCCCAAAAATCCCCGCAAAAAACTCATCCCGCAAGAACGATCGATCCGCGAACTAATTTTTTAATGGATTAGCCCACGTTTGTCGTAGAAATCAACAACGGGGAAGAAATCACAAACAAACATCCTACCTGGATTCTGCGACGTTCGTCGGCGTTGATCCGGTTGTTGCGTCGTCGTCGCCGCGTTGGGAGGTTTTCTCCAGAGCCTCCAGAGCCGCCAAGGGTTTCAGGTTTATGAGGTTTGTAACCCTGGACCCTTGCACCAAACTTTAATTAAAAAGGTAAGGGATATCTGTTGCAGCAGATTTAAAAGATTTCACTGTAGAATAAAATGTTTTTATTTAAATATTTTATTACTCTTACGTCCCAAAAACTGGATTCCACCACCGACCTGCGCCGGTCGATTTTAGGTCTCGCCTAAGGTAAAATCGTTGTTCCGAACGCAACAGTGCCCTCGGATTTTTGATCCAAGCACCCGTTCGGGAGTTATTCCACTTTTTCAGGAAAACCGCACGCGAGCGTAATTTAATTATTAAATTAAATTCATACACTTGTTCCGGGCTTACCGGGCCGCGGAACTGCACGTCGTCTCAGAGTCTGATCTCGAAAGAATTACCATATAATATTAAAATAATACATGGAAAAAATCTGAGACATTACAGGATCATTCAAACTTCAGAAGATGTGAGAGTTGTATACTCGAGAAGCAGTAACAAGTGTTCTTCAATTTGTTCGAAAGAACAACAAAATGTCGGAAGATAGAATTGGTTCATACAGATGTTTGGGGACCTACCCCAATTCATTCTTACGAAAGTGTTAGGTACTTTGTTACCTTCATTGATGACTCCACAAGAAAAGTATGGGTATATTTTCTGAAACATAAAATTGAAGTGGTTGGAATCTTTATTCAATGGAAGGCTATGGTGGAAACAAAAACCAGAAGAAATCTAAAATGTATGAGGTCGGATAATAGAGGTGAGTTTTTCGGACGGAGTTTCCAAAATTACTGTAAGAAAAGAGGTATTTGGCATGAGAAGATTGTTCCAAAAACACCTGAACAAAATAGTGTTATCGAGAGAATGAATTGAACCTTGATGGAGAGGACAAAGAGTATGGTGTAACATTCTGGAATGCCTGAGGAGTTTTGGGTGAAAGAAGCGGGTACAACAACTTAATCAATATAAGTCCTTCGACACCAATTGGACAAAAATTACCAGAAGAAATTTGGTTCGAAAAAGTTCCAAAAGTTTCTCATCTTTGAATTTTCAGAAGTTTAGCCTACATACATGTTGGTGTCAAAGAAAGAGATAAGCTTGATGCAAAATCTCGAGCATTCTTCTTCATAGGCTATAGAGATGAAGACTTTGGTTTTCAACTTTGGGATAATAAAAAGAAGAAAGTTTTTAAAAGTTAGAATGTGCTCTTCAATGAGAAGATCTTGTGGAAAGATCAGAACTTGAAGGAGAAGAATGTTGAGGATAAAGATTCAACATCAATTCAAGTTAATCGGAATGGAGTTTCTGGAGGATCACATGTTCCAGAAAGTTCATATGCCTCTGAATCTATCGAAAGGTCTCATATTCTGAAAGGATGTTCGGAGGGTGGTGCAGAAAGTTCAGAAGTTCAGCCAGCGATGATATATCTGAAAGCTCAGTAACTGGGGAAGCTCGGTCTAGAGTTTCGAAAGGTGGAGATTCGAAAGTTACAGTTCTGGAAGAAAATGAATCACAGATTAATTTGTGGAGATCTTCAAGGATCAGACGGCTTGTGCAGAGGTATGGAGTTGATCTGAATTTCTTACTTTTAACATATGCAAGAGGACCAGAGAGTCTGGAAGAAGCAGTTATTCTGGGTTATTCCGAAAAGTGGGAGTTGGTAATGCAAAAGGAGTTGGATTCACTATGATTGAATAACACTTCGAAGTTAACAGAATTACAACTTGGGAAGAAAGCACTTGAAAACAAGTGGATGTTCTGATTGAAAGAGGAGGTTGATGGGAGTAAGAGATATATAGCAAGGTTGGTTGTTAAAGGGTTTCAGCAGAAGGAAGGTATTGACTTTTCTAAGATTTTCTCTCTGGTAATAAAACATATTGCCATCTGAACTGCTTTAAGTTTGGTTGCTTCTGTAAATTTTTACCTTGAACAAATGGATGTGAAGACGGATTTCCTTCATGGGGATTTGGAGGAGGAAATTTATATGAAGCAACCTGTTGGTTTCGTGGACAATCGGAATCAGGGCTTGGTGTGCAAACTAAGGAGTCTATGGTTTGAAACAAGCACCAAGGTGTCGGAATCGGAAGTTTGATTCCTTCATGGAAGAGAAATATTTCATGCGTAGTAATTCTAATCATTACTGTTACAGGGAGGAATTCAGTGAAAATGATTTCATCATCTTACTCTTATACGTGGATGATATGTTGTTTGGTTTTATCATAGAGGGGTTGCATTCGGAAGATCATTGAGAGATTCTAAATGAGTGGGTGTAAGCCAGTTTCAACTCCTCTCACGGGTCACTTTAAACTTTCAAAGGACCAGGCACCACGAACAAAAGAAGAAAATAAGTACATGGCTAAAGTTCTTTATGCCTCAACAGTTGAAAGTTTGGTGTATGTTATGGTGTGTACACATACGGATGTTATTCATGCAGTGGGAGTGGTTAGTCGGTTTATGGAAAATTTAGGGAAGGTTCATTAAGAAGTTATGTGGATTATTTAGTATCTCAAAGGAACGGAAGGTACAACTCTTTGTTTCGAAGATGACGATCTGTTACTTGCGTTTGTTGATGCAGACTTTGGGGGTGATTCTGGTTCTCATAAAAGCTCAGTTGGATATGTTTACACTTTCGGAGGAACCGCAGTCGGTTGGATGTCAAAAATACAACCAATTATTTCACTTTCTACAACGGAAGCAGAGTGTGTGGATGTTACGGAAGCAAGCAGGAAGATGGCATGGTTAAGGCGTTTAATTGAAGAACTCGGATGCAGCCAGGGGAAAAGGTTATTATTCTATGACAGTCAGAGTGCAATTTATTTGGCTAAGAATCCGGTGTTTCATTTAAGAACTACACATTAATTTGAAGTTTCATTACATTTGAAAGATGTTGAAAGACGGTGAGTTGGAGTTATGAAAGGTAGTTGGGAAACAGAATCGAGCGGATATGTTTACCAAGAGTTTTGGTCTGAAAATACTGAGGCAACATAAAGCCTCGGTTGGGCTTGGTTGAATGGAAGAAAGTAGATAAACATTGTATGCGGCAAAAACGGAAGGATGTATGCAAAAGTTGAAGGTGGCGTCGTGGTGTTTTCTCTGAAGCGGTCTTCAAGTGGGAGATTGTTGGGAATTTGTGAAGTCTACTTCAGTTGAATGAAATCAATAGACCAGAATGAGTGGTTCCAAAAGATCTTTATTTCGTTGTTGTTGTGGCAGCGATAGGGTTTTTTACCTTCAACATTCCAGAAGGATGTTTTCAAAATGGGGTGGTACGAAAGAGGCTTCTTCTGATGTGCTCACCACAAGGCGGTGTTCTTCCAAAAGTTTCAGCTTGTACTTCTGGAAGATGGGGATGTTTAGTTCTAATGTGATGTGTTCATTGGTTTGTCGGAGGTGACGATCACTTTGAGGTTTGCTATAGGAGATTGATGGTGGGAACAGTGAAATGGATGGACTCTCGCACTTTTCAAAGATCGGTGCAACCGGATGATCGGAAGTTACTTTATAAATAAAGGGCAGGGCCACCTTTTGTTGTATGTAACTGAAACTTAGTGAAAATTGTGATTACTTGTTTCTAGTGATCCAAAGTGACTCTTTAGACGCTTAGTATTAAAGTTTTCTTTTCGAAAAAATGAAATGCTATAATGTTTCTCTTGTGGGTGTAGTACTTTCAATTTGAACCACGTAAAACCAAAGTGTTGTGTACCTAATTACATTTACTTTCATTACATGAATGTTTGTTGGAGTGAACAGGATTGAAGTGATTTCAACTTGGTGCGATGATTTGGGTGAACTTAGTTTCTTTCAAGTTCCGAAACATTAAGTTCAGAAAGTCCCTTATGGAATTTATTTCGGCCTTGTCATTCCAGAACAACTACTTCTGATCGGTTTTCAGAAGGACAGCGTGGTGGAATTCTCAATTATAACATAATTCTATCAGGGTCTCTCGTCTAAATGTAACCCAAACAAAACGCCAAGAACGAGCACCCAATCCTAATAGGGTCACCCATAACTTGTTTGCATTATACAAAATAATTCAGGTGCACTTAGTTTTAGCATGACCTATCTGATTGGATTATCAAAGTCTTGACAAGTGTCGCTTCAGAAGAAATTTGACACTTAATATTTTAAGAGATTTTTTTAAGTTTCACAAATTTAATACACATCATATGCATATTAAGTTCATAAATATTGCATCATATGCAGTCTTTACTATATCATGTTGTAATCATTGGTGTATGCATGCTTTTAACGATTTTGTTTATTTATTTTCCAAACACAAGATATTCGTCTATAAACAATTTATAAATTAACAATTATAAACACTTTATAATTCATTATGGACATTCCACAATTCGATAAAGATGCACTTTATATTTATTCTCAACATGAACTCCATAATACATTATATGGCATTTACCTTAAATATATGATACTTTTATGAAATATAAATATTTTATATTTTTATTTTTATTATGTAGTAATTTTACATAATATAAATATCACATATTAATATTAGGTAAACATTTGATCGTATCCTATATCAACTCTTTTTATAAGGCTTAACATAATTTCCAAATAAGGTTATTTTAATTTGAACAATTCAAATTAAACATTGTGAACAATCCATAATTTTTAAATATAAACATTTTATACTTTGCCTTATTTTTGTAATTTATGAACTCTTTAAAAATTACTCTTATAATTTTCAAATAAACACTATATTTAAATTATAAGATAAGCCATATAATTTTGAAAAGGCATTTTAATATTAACACTTAATATTATGAAATATTTATTAATAAATGTTTCATAAGCTTTTAATTAATTAATTATAAACTCTTTATAATTAATTGATTTATAAACACTATAAATTAATAAATATCTCAAAATACCTTTTATTAAAATTTATAAACAATTTATAAATTATAAAATCAATTCATAATTGAAAATAAAGAAAAAAAACATTTTTTTTATGGGCCACATTTTACGATATAAGGGGAATCGTAATTTACAATTGATATGACAACAGCGCATAAACACTTTACACGCTTTTAGCCATACTATACGACTAATAATCCAATCGTTAAATACGATAGGCGGACATATTTTACGATATAATGCTCTGTTTTTTGGAAAAACGTGAAAGCACTATTGTCGAATACAATTAGCAAATGTCGTACGCTTCAAAATATACAAACCATGGTTTTGTACCAAATTGTTGGCCATGATATCCCCATAATGTAAGTCCCGATTCAAAATGGTAAAATAATATTTGAATCGTATTTTACGACATGCAATACGATATACATTACGATTCGCAAAACTCCAATTCTCAAATGATTTCACAAATCAAATAAAATGGAATGGCTTTGATCCAACTGATAGGTTTCTAATCATAGATTAACCATTAATCAAAGCAGCGAAAGCGCAAAGAAACCTTAAAACCCAAGAGCACCACGCATCTGAAAATGAAACAGTATGAATATAGAAAGGAAGAATGTGTACATTTCACCGTCAAAAGCTTATGTTGATGCCTTCTTTCTATGTTTGATGACGATCGCCAAAGAACAGCCAAATGGTTCTTCTCTTCGAGGTGTATCCATGGAAAGCACCGAATCACCCTAATGCTTTGGGTGGGAATCTCCAACCTTCAAGATATGCTAGTATCTCAAAAGCAAAGAAGGTAGGAAGAGAAAGCAGGAGAGGATATCGTTTAGGCTAGAGGTTGTTCAAGAATCACACACACCAATACCCATGGTCGAGACTTCTTTATATAGGCTACGAGGACGCTACCTGAGCCATGCATTTGGGCTATGCAATTACTCATATGTTTCATAAACGTATGAGTAATGGTTTCAGTTACATCCCATGTAACTCTCAGTCACAACCCTTTCATGCCTTATTAATGATAGTTGATGTGTAAGGAGTACTGAAACATTAACTCCGTGTTTGGATGGAGTGCCAAGGATGCCAAACCATTCAATACTTGGCATTACAACTTGATCATATCATACAATACGATATATCCATGCAACATGTTTACAATATCTGTATCGTAAGATACAACATACCCCAAGGTTTAGTTGTAAGCATTTTTCCGTATGTGTGTTGTGCTCCATGACACACCCAATCATATTATACGATATAATTAAGCTTTTAGGGCATATTCCTTTCATTGGGTCATACATCACTTACATTGATTGTAGTCTACGATCTGCGTGTCAAAAATCATGGAATGATTTTATATCCACTGCATTGATGTCGCAAACCCACTATCATTTACAGATTAACAATCTGGCACATGAGAAAACCACAAAGGAACAGAGAGAGAGAGAGAGAGGGAGGAGGGGGAAGGGAGAGTTCCCCCTCCTCAGTGCATTACTAAGCTGACCCTTTGTGGGGGTTTTGAAGAAAAAAAACCCTATGGTGAATGGCCAAAATTTCCATGATTAAAAATGGCTTCAGCAAGTCATTATACCTTTGGTGGCCTGCCATGAGACTTCTGGTGGCCCATTAGAACTTTAATGTACTGCCATCGGGCTTCTAGTGGCAACAGGGCTTAAAATTCCCCCTTTAACCCTTCATTTACCTTCTTCAATGCATTAATGTGAACATTTTCACTTCAAATGGTTAAGAAAAACAGATTATGAAATTTTCAAAAATGTTGGTCATGGCAACAAAATGGGTGATTAGGCTTGGGTAGTATAATTTAACTGACTATGCTCTTTATATTAAAAATAAAATACAATCTAATGAATATATATTCTTTAAAGTTGTTAATGGGGTGAACTTTAAAAATTGTCTTGAATCTATGAAAAAAAAATTAAATTAGTAAATAAAGATCATACCTTGGTATTGTTGAATAACCCTACTAATTCCAAAGCAGTGTTAGGATGACAGTTTTACCTGATTGGCTTACTAGACGCATTCGAGACCTAGGGTCTAGTACTCGCTTCGGTGGAGGGGTTATGCTGAGAAGAGCATATCTTGCAGGAGAGGGTTGCACCTATCGAATATGATCCGCCCTCCCCGCCCTATCCTCCCCCGAACTCCCTCTCTTCTGGATGTCGTTGATGATGAATCCAACGGTGATGAATCCAACGGTGGAGCGATGCCTGCAGCCGCCAGCTTCTCCGGATCCAACGGCTTCGTGAACAGCAACACTGGCTCGTTTGGATCCAGTCTATGAAGCCATCCATGCGACGAGTGTGTTGCCCAAGGGACACGCTTCATGTATCCCGTGGAAGCCACCATTTGCGAGTCCGTGAAATGTGCATTTGGGATGGCGGCATTTCTAAAAAATGGACGGTTCACAGCATCGCAAGAAGAATCCAGAAACTCATCCTCGCTCAACCCGAACCTGTAGGGGAAGTTACTGGATCCGGGCCCCGCCAATGGATCCTCTAGTAGCTCAGGTTCATCCTTGTACTGCATTTGGATTCTTTGGATTCTAACTTCGTTCTCCATCGCCTCTCTCTTTCTTTCTTCCCTCTTGATCAAAGCCTCCAGCACTGTCTTAGCTTGTTCCAGATTCCGTCTGACCTGTCGGAGCTTTTCAAATGACTGCGCATTGTTTTCCCTCCTCTGCATTCTTCTTGTGTGCAGTCTGTGAGCCTTCTCCCTTGGCCGGAAAACATTGTATGGATTGGTATCATTTACTGGTGGGGGAGGCTGCAATCGCCGCAAAACAGGCTTTCTCCACTGATCACGCTTGTCCTTCCAGTAATTGTAAACGGCTTGGAAGATTGAAAATCGCAAGGGCTGAGCTTGTGCGTTCTCAAGAGCGGCATCAAGCTGTAGAAGTACAGGAATGGAAGAACCGAGAGTTGGTGTTATAACACCTGCTCTTTCTCGAGCCTTGTGATCTAGTACTTCAAATCTGAACAACAGAAACTCAAACTTTTCAGGAGTGAGAATTTTGAATTCACTGTTGAAATCTTGAAGCCAATCCTCATCATCGTTGTCCAAATCATACTCAACAAATTCTCCAATTTCAGCCCGAGCTCCCCGTCCACGTAAATAAGAGGTTGGCTGAGCAAATGTGCAGGAATAATCTCTTTCATATGTATCCACAACAACAAACTGTGGAGTGGGTATTTCAGAGGCCAATTTCTTGCTGGGAATTTGATGTACCTCATTATCAGGCTCCGCAGCGGCAATGCGAAGTATTTGAGAATTACGCGTAGAAGCAGAGGTTGGGATCTCTTCAAAGTCTTCCAAGTCTTTCACGGATTTTACAATTGGCAGCTTCTTGTGAATGTCGAGAGGGCGCGGTCGAAAGGAGAGCCTGCTCATGACCGCTGTTTTTGCTTCAAATCATTCGATGTGTACCATCAACAAATTATCCCCAAATTCCCGAACCATCCGTAACAATCATTCTAGGGTTTTTCGGAATGTGGCGCGCAGAAAAAATCACAGAATTCCAGCGAAACGCGAAATCTAATGCGTAGAGATAAGGGGGACAAACTGATAAGTCTTTGCTTTGGATCTTCAGGGTGAGCAGCGCGGGAAGAAATCTTCACCTCCTGTTCAAGCTTCGCAGCACGCGGGTCGCCTGCGCTGTGCATCGCGGCCTGTCTCCGCGCGGCGACATTATGTAATTTCGTAGCGGTGGCACAGGGATTTTCACAAGATAAAGAAATTGATTAAAATAAGATATTATACGGAGCAGATGTATGTTAAAATTACTTTTACAAATAGATAATTGGATGAATATATATGTGTAAGGTTGAATCTTATTGAGATAAGGAATATATATGTGTAAGGTTGAATCTTATTGAGATAAGGAATATATTTAAAAAAAACAATTTATGGGTCAAAATACGTATTTAGAAAACAGTATAGAATATTTGGTCAATACTTGTGATGAATAATTTCACTGTATGTTCCTTTTATAGATAGAATTTACATTTTAATATCATGATACTTTCAGAATTTATATTATTTCATGTGTTAATGATATGTTTATTTCTTGAGAAAATTGAAACCATTAATCATGTTAAAGGGCGATTGGAATCTGTATCCGAAAAAAAAAGGGTTCAAACCATTTGGTCTCTAAAACAATGTAGAGCATAAAAAACTTTTTCGAACCATTGTTGTATCCATCGCCATTTTTGAAGCAGACTACAGTGTGTAACGACTCGTGAATCTTTGGGTCGTGGATTTCAGAAAGAATTTGAATTTTTTATTTTGGTGTGGTTGGTATTTTCATAATTTAGATTCAGATTGGAATTTCAGGTGTTGGAATACTTATATGAAGTGTTTTTGGACATGTTTGAGTTTTTTTAAGAGGCTCAAGTGGATATTCAAGTGATTGGGGTAATGATGGGTACCTAGTAACGAGCCATCGAGTACTTTGTGGCTGAGGCAGAGGGGTTGTAGCCCCATGGGTTAAATCGGGTGGTCGGTGCCTTACCGAGTACTCGGTGAAGGCCGACCGGGCACCTGACGGGTTCTGGGGTGCTTTTTTCAATAGGGGCACGACAATCATTTCACCGTTGAGCCAACATTGACTCTTCAGTGAGGGAGGGCTCATGAATAACCATTTTTGGTTGATCATTCTCCCTTATTTTGCCCTCTCCCCCCCCCCCCCTTGAAATCCCCCCCCACCTTAATGAGGGGTGATTTGGGAGGTGTTTCAATGGTGTTTAGAGGTGTGATCCCCCCCCTCCATTCTTCCTCTTTATTGTCTTTTCAAGTTACAATTTGAGTGAGGATTCCATCGAAGTATGATGAAATCATCCCGAATGAAGGGATTTTGGCAAGCGGTGGCCAGAGTATGTTGAGGAGTGAGGAACACACATCACCCCCCATCATTTTGATTGAGGTATATCATTTATCGATTTTATTTAGGGATTTTGATTTAATCGGATGAAATTGGCAATTGATCGGGTGTCATATGACGGGGCTTTTGCTTGTAGAGGTGTTGTGGGCGTGTTGTAGAACTTTCACGCATCCTTGATCACAATTTCACTGCAACAAGGTGGCTTGGTGAGTTTTTAGATGTTATCATGTGTTGGTTTAAATTGTTCATTTAATTATAAAATATTATAATTAATTGTTTGTGTGTTGTGCCTTGAGATAGGGGCTTCGAATGTTGTCGTGGATTGGTTCGGGCTTGGCCGAGGCTTGGCAAACACCACTTGAGGATGGTAACTCCTGTATATAGGCAGGTGGACCCTGTAATACTTAACCATTTGTGTTGCATATGTATGATTGTGCACACCTACATGGGGTTTGAATAATGTAAATTATAAAGGGATCGAGAGTGTCGTGGTGGAGAAGTTAAGTGGCTTAGATCCTCCTAGGCTTGGAGTGAGTGCTCTATTGCGTGTTGAGGGAATTGGAATCATGACACACACCTTATCATGGGGCGTGACAAAATAATTAATTATCGAAGTTAAATATAGTAAAGAGGTAACCTAGGTAGTCTCCTGAAGAGAAGTGCACACGAGACTGTTGTCACTATTAAGTTGTGTCACACCCCAACCTTGTAAATTAATTATTTTTAATTATTTTTAGTCCTTATTTTGAATTTCGGTAGGCGACATGCCGGATTTTAAACTTTTGGAAACTTTTTTTTATTGTTGTAAGGTTAGCCCGCACGATCAGGGGTAGCTGTGCGGTGCCCGTGCAAGTGTCCTTTTCCTCCGACGGCGCACACATGGTTGGCGCACGGTCTAGTAGACCTTGCGGCCGAACCGTGCAGCTCGCCCTGTGCTTAAAAATAATAAAATTTAAAGGAAGAATATAATAAAATAAGATAAATAAAATTAAATAAAATTAAAGGAATGTTAATAATAATAATAATGATAATATTATTATTATGATTATTATTGTTGTTGTTGTTGTTTATAGTGTTATTATTATTATTATCGTTATTATTATTATTATTATTATTATTATTATTATTATTATTATTATAACTTTTTATTATTATGGAAACCCTAATTTTGGCCCATCTCCCCCCCCCCCTTGACGCCCCCCTTGTTCCCCCTTCCTACCTGCACGACCTCCTTCAACTCCCATTCCCTAACCCCCCCTGCTCCAGCTTCCCTGTGCGTCCCCCCTTCTTCGGTCGGACCATCTTCTTGGCGACGCACCCTCCCGACAGCGACACCCCTCCTTCTCTTTCAGCTTGTGCAATGCCTCCTCCCTATCCGGTGCGATCCATTCCGACGCGCTCCCCTCTGTCCATCTGGCTCGCTCCCCCCTGTCCGACCGCCCTACTCCGACGCAACCCCCCTGATGAGTCCTTCCCCTCTAATTCTATGATTTTAATGGGGGGGGGGTATTGGTTGACAAAATCCTAATGGATAGTATTTGCGCAGAGCTTGTGTTTCCTTCGAATTTAGGGTGTGCGGTTGGTCTGTGAGGTCTTTCTCTCCCTTCCGTTGAAGTTTTGTGACGTTCACACATGTTTGACGTAGGCGAATCCATGTTTTTCCATTCCGATTAAATACATATAATGCTTGAGTGTTTTTAATTAATTTTTAGACTTGTTTCGCACCTTTATAACACACTTGGTTAACTTATTGAGGTGTTTTCATAGTAGTTTAATTTGTTAAAAATAGTATTTGAATCAAAATTTTCTTTATGCCTATATGTGTGCACACCGAATAAAACTTGAGCATTTTTAATAAATTTATCAACATGGTTTGCACCCCTATGGTACCCTTTTCCAACCTATTGTGATGTTTTGATATTGGTAGAATTTGTTAAAATTGGTCCTTGGTGTGGTTTTTCAATTATGCCTGTGTCATGCACTTGGTGTGAAAAAAATGCGATGTGAGCTTTTAAAGTAAGGTCACATGATTTTGGGGATGTTTCCCTTAGTTTCGTTTTATTAAAATGGTGAAGATGTGATTTGGACTTTACATGTGTACATGGTGATTTTTATGGCTTGGCTTGAAACTTGTTTTAGGAAGATTCCCTTGTTTCATAAATGTTGTTTGCAATTTGGTAATTAGGTGGAGTTGTTGGGTTTGGTCAAAAGTAAATGGTGAATTTCTGGAAATGGTTTTGGGCGCTTTCATGGTTGGTCTAGGTATACCATTGGATGTTGGCACATCCATGGTGTACCAAGTGCATGCATGGGTGTGCCCTCAAATGAAAATGGTACTTTAAGCAATTCCCCCCCTCAAATCTTGGTTTCTAAAATGGTTCTTTGATTCTTAAACAATATCATTTTTCTTATGCAATTTCAAAATGATGGTTTTAAAATCTCATGTTTGGAATTATGGTCAGTTGGTATTTGTAGAAGATGTTTAGTTTTTAAGTGATAGGGAAGCCCGTTTGGCATCTTTTATTAACTTGTGAACTTCTATCTTGGTCTTGGAACTGGTTTTGAGGATGCGGGGGCCCATTTGGCATTTTGAGTGCGTTGTATGTTTTCGTCTTAGTTTTGAAATAAAGATGGACTTGGTTTCTTGAATGGTCCGTTGGTTTCTAATTGGTGTGGGTCCTCTTGTGTAATTTCAAAAAGGCGGGTTTAAATGAAATCTAAAAAGAATATTCCAGTTTGATACATGTTTGGCTTAAGGGGCTGTTTGGTGTGTTTAATAAGAATGTGTATTTCCTCAATGTTTAGAAAGGCTTTTATGAAAATGTATTGGAACTTGGAATTTAAAGGCTCATTTGACAATTTTCACATTCCTAAAGAATGGTTTGAATGTTTATATGATGTGACGACCCGATTGACACTTTTAGTGATGTGATGTACATATGTATGTATATATATAGGGCACCCCTATCTAGGATTTCCCTTTTTAGGGTTATCGTATAGGTGATGTCTGTGTTTGGGGTAGGCAAGTGCAGTGGTGGTAGGTAAGGAAAGTCATGCATGCGTGGGCCTCCCACTTACACAGTATATTCATATCTACCATGAGTTCCTGGGCATCTTTTAGATGATTGAGTGACAGTTTCTTGTTAGCCCCAATTAGACGAGTTAATACCCTCCTAGAGTTGTAGATAGGCCAGAAGGGGTGTGCCACTGGTGATGCTAGGTTAGAGCAGCCAGTTGGTTATTGACTTAGGGGATTCACCATACACCGACAGGTGGTTTCGAACTGAGTATGTCCAGGGGTCATCTAGGGATGTTTAGGATCACCCATGGTTACTTTCTATTTCTTCTTTCTTGTGTGTATTTTTGTGCACTTAGTTTTTCTTAGTACTTTGTTAGCTTATTTGTTTTTCAGCACAACACTGTGTTATTCTAACTTGGTATTTGGTTTAGTTTTTTCTTGTAATGTCCCGAATTTTTTCCATGTATTATTTTAATATTATATGGGAATTAATTCGAGACCAGGCTCTGAGACTGCGTGCAGTTCCGAGGCCCGGTGAGCCCGGAACAAATGTTTGAATTTAATTTAATAATTAAATTACGCGCGCGTGCGGTTTTCCTGAAAAAAGTGGAATAACTCCCAAACGGGTGCTCAGATTAGAAATCCGAGGGTACTGTTGCGTTCAGAACAACGTTTTTACCTTAGGTAAGGCCTAATTTTGGCCGACGCAGGTCGGTAGTGAAATCTGGTTTTTTGGACGTAACCGTGATAAAATATTTAATTAAAATATTTTATTTAAATCCTTGTTAAAATGAAATCTCATTTTCTTTTAAATATAGATTTTGCAAGGAGGGTCAGGGTTACTTTCCCCCTAACTCTAATTTCCTCTGGAGAGCTCTAGAGAAGACCTCCCGACGTGACGACGACGTTCTTGACGATTTTTTTCGGCAACGATGACGCGACAACCGGATCATCGCCAACAAATGCCGCAGAATCCAGGTAGGATGTTTGTTTGTGATTTCTCCCCGTTTTTGTTTTCCACGACGAACACAGACTAATCCACGAACAGATTAGCCCGCGGATCAATCGTTCTTGTGGGATGGTCTTTTGCGGGAATCGTGGGGATTTGATTCTTGAAATTAATTTGGTTTTCATTCAACCCTCTAATAATGACAAACTAAGATCAACACGAACATCGATCGAGGTTCGTCCCTCTCGATTGTTGTGTTTCTCTCTCCTGATTTCTACGCGTTCTTCGTGTGTGTTCTACGCGTTCTTGGAGGAAATCGATCGTTGCGCATTTGTTTGTTGGCGCAACGATCTGAAATCAAAGATCTAACCTCGAGATGACCTATCAGAGGTGCGACGACGACGACAACGGACAAATCGTTGTGGTTCGGAATTCCCGTTCTTTGAGTGTTTTTGTGCGGACAGACCGGGATGCGCCATCAAGGCCGATCGGAATCCCGAAACCGACGGAATCGGTTTCGTAGGGGTGAGACGACCCCAAATCCGGAGTTTCGTGATGATCAGACGGTTGGATCAAAATCTGGAGGATCAGCCGAGGCGCGCGGAGGAAGACGATGCTTCTGGAAATTTCCCGACTACACGCCGTGTAGTATGTGCTACACAGCGTGTGTTCTTAGGCAGGATTACATGACGTGTACTTTGGGAGTACATGAGCACAGGCAGGGTACACAGCCAAGGACAAGCCGTGTATACCCCTCCCCGGCCAGACCCGGCCAGATACACGGGACACCCCGTGTACTGGTACACGGGTAGGAGATACAGACACGAGTAGGGTACACGGCCAAGGACACGCTGTGTATACCCCTCCTCGGCTAGACCCAACCAGATACACGGGATACCCCGTGTATTGGTACACGGGAAGGCGACACTGACATGAGCAAAGACCGTGTACGGGCACATGGCCAGCATACACGGAGCGAGCCCCAGGTGCTGGGACACAGCGTGTGATCCTTCTACACGCCGGGTAGTTTCTTTCTAACCGACAAGTCGAGTGACACGGTCCGTTTACATGGGCAGTACCCGGAGTCAGGAACACGGCGTGTACTTTTCTACACGCCGTGTAGTTGAGTTTTCCATAGATCGGACAGACGACACGGGCCGTTTACATGGGTAGTACCTAGGGTCAAGGAACACGACGTGTAATCATACTACACGCAGTGTAATAAATTCTTAAAGGCTTGAGCTACTTGCCTTCTGTGATTTGGACTAGTTTTCTTAGGGTTCATACCCTTGGTCCTTTCCCTGAAGGTTCTGGTATCATTTCCTTTACACATGAGTATTATCCCTTCAACAGAACTTCCTGAATAGAGTTGTTGGAATCCCCTCTATGAGACTTAGAGTCGGATCCTCTATTCATTCCTAGAACCCTAGGTAGAGTTCTTGGTATCGACATGACCAACTTTACCCGGACGTCGATCCTTTGCTTAGAGGATTAGCCCAGACTGAGCTGTCGGAATCACCCCTTGACTTGGATGTGATCCTCATCTGAGCGTCATGTTCTCAAAGTACTTGTAGAGTGTGTTCTCCCGGATCGAGTACTTTGTATCTCTCTCTTTAGACCTAGGAGTGTGTTCTCCTTGTTATGTGCTTAGTAGAATATTCGAGCTGGATCCTAGTAGCGGTATCACGATGGTCGTTTGTGTATGAGTATATCTGGATATTCTTGTTATATGTTCGGTAGACATATACTGTGTAGAGATGACTGTATCTTTCCTTTGTGGTATTTTCCCTTGTTGTATTTCCTTTGTGGTTTCGAGGTGTCCTACTGGGTATTGTTATACTCACCCCTGCACAGGCTTTTCCCGCACGTGTCGTGTCTTGTGCAGACTAGCGAGCCTTTGACAGGATTCTAGGTGGACCAGGACCGGACGGTGCTCAGTGAGATCAGGTGGGCTGAGGTGTGTTCCTACGGCTACAGATTACAGTCCCAGTACCTTTCCTTACAGGTTGGACTTTGTTACAGACTTTCTTTTGGTGGGCTTGTACTTTTGGCCCAGGGTTTTACACTTGCTGTATTTTACTTTCCTGTCGTACTCTGTTGGTTGAGGTTTTTAGTGTATGCATGCATTTCCATTTCTAGTAGTTTTCACTTTTCATCTTTGTGGGCTTGGAGATGTGTGTGCGTGTGTACAGGTTATAGGAAATGCCTCCCATGTTAGTAGCATGCCTACTCGGTGCTAGTCACCAGCCCCTGGCCTATTGGAGGCGGGCTTGGGGAGTTGCGGCTCAGGCCCCATTGGGACGGGTCGTGACAAAGTGGTATCGGAGGTGGTCGGTTCTACTTTAGGACCGAGAGTTTGTGAGTTGTTTTGGGGCAACAATGTTAAGTGTTTCGAGTTTGGCTTTCAGGCCAGGGATCCCAGTGTTGGTGCGGGCGACTGACGTATCTATACACGAGGACTCTGATAACCTGCTTTTCGACTCGGATCATCAGAACACTAGTTTTAGGGGAAAATAATGGTACATGCATCATATAGGAATGGGTTGTGGTGTCCATGTCCTTCTTGAGTCAGCTCTCCAGATATACTCACTAACTGAGATACACCTTGTTTCTTTACAGGATGACTCCGTGATGCGTACTCGCTAGGATCCAGCAGCTCGATCATGAAGATGAACCCATCAGTGATGAAGCTTTGATACATGGACTGGATCCCCTAGTTTTACCATCACGTGGTGTGCCAGTTATTCCGCCACCTGTAGAGCAGTGTTTAGTGCCTACTGTACCAGTGGAGGAGGAGCGCAGGCTGAGCGCACTCCACGATTTTTAGAGATTTTTAGAGACAGAGACTGATAGAGATAATATTTTCATAATTTTTAATATGTGTTTCAATGATTTAACCCCTTCCAATTAATCAATTTGAGCTGATTTGTATCATTTTAGTATTTTGGTGAATTATGGGCTTAATTGTGGAAATTGGTTAATTCTGGAAATTTAGCAGTTTTGTGGAGCTTCTGTATTTCGGGAATATATTTTATATTTTTTAACCAAATTGTATGATTCCTTTTTTGTAGGATTTCTATGCTCGTGGGCTTCATTTTATCCTTCTGGACCCAAATCTCAATCCATAATTTGGAATCTCAAATTCAGCTCACAAACCAGGCCTCGAAAACTGTGTACAGATTTGGAAGGTTTTAATGCTGAGCTTTTATATCGCAGCTGAGTGATCCAATGGAGCTGATATTAGACAAGGAGCTGGAAGAGGAATTAATTAACATCTTTTATTAAGGAGGCCACATCTGAATCGGCTGGTTTCAAGGTCTTAATGTCATGGGAAGTTGGAGTTGTGGAAGACGAAGAGTCACCTGGACATAATTAAATATTCGGAGTAATGTGACAATATCTCCTTCATACGAGGACCAATTAGGCTCAAATTTTGTGGGTCGACAGAAGAGATATAGGGGAACAACTTTATAGAAGGAACAATTCTCAAAATCGGTCATTTAATATGCCAACCAGACTCAAAATTTCGGGGGAGTAATTTTGGAGGGAAATTTTCTACTCCCCAATCCTATAAATAAGAGTATTCACTTCCATTCAAAGGGGTTGAAGAAGGTGCAAGAAGGGCTGTGCTGGAGGATTGAGTTCTCTAAGTTCTTTGTATTTTATATTTTCTTTTTACTTTGTTTGATTATGATCTCTTCTTCCCCTTTCAACTCTAATACCCTTCACATGGAGGGGTAAAACCTTTGAGTGATCGGGGAAGGGGGAGTTTCTCTTTTGTAATGTTGGAGTTTTGTGATTAAATGTAAAACCTTATCTTTCTTCTGAATGACATCTATTATCAGTGTTTACCAATTCTCTTAATACAATCGTGTTTTGAGTTTGGTGTATTCATTTTTAATAGCTTTGGTTAAAGACTTTTTATCTCCCTCTGCCTAGTGCAATTTGTCTCGATCGAGCAGATTGTGTTAGGTGGTGAGTGTCTAACGATCGTTGGCACGTGTGTGGAACTAGTAGACTTTTTCTAGAGTTATAAGGAGCAACAATTCCCGATCGGGACTTGCCTTAGTTGTTTAGGAATTGTGTATGAACTTTCATGCACATAGGAGTGAGTTCAATTTTCTTCTTTAACCAATGGTGATAGATGACTCGATCGAGGAGTCTTTCATTTGTCATTCAAAAGGAAGAGAGGTGAGATGATCTTTGTGACTATGATGACATTAAAAAAGGTGATCCTAACCCGACCCCATCACTCTCTTCATCCATTTGTGTTCAACCTTTCTTTTCAATTGCTTGTTTTATTTTTCAACTTAAACAACTGTCAAAAAGAACCTCTTCTTATTTATTTAATTTAAGTGACAAACGTAATTGTTATGCACTCCTCTCTGGAGACAACTTAGGTTACCCACTTTACTACATTTTAACTTAGATTTTATTTGTTTTTGTCACACCCCATGACAGGCGCGTGTCAAAACTTGGCGCCGTTGCTGGGGAGACTGTGCCAACAATCTAATTCTAACATTTTGTAAATATTTTCCTTTATTTTATTTTAAAAAAATATAAAAAAATTCATGATGTATGCCAACTGCAATTATTATTCTTGGATTGATTACTCACAGTTTCAGGGACAAATGGTTCATAATGACGAGGACGCCCTCTTTCAAAAGCTTGATGAACTCACTATTTTGGCCAAACAAATGATGAATGACCATGTCACAGGTATCTCACATCAAGAACTGATGGAAATAGTGAATCAAGTAAACATTGATTATCAAAGATTGAAGTCCATAGAGAAGGTTACATTGGATCAAGAACCTCAACCGGAACCTAAACCTGATCCATTGGTGGAAGTGTATTCCCCACTCATCCTTGATGTTGAAGAACCAGTAAGTGCAGGAGATCAACAAGATCTGGATATGTTCTGGAAGGAGTGTGAGGAACTACTTGATCCCCCAGTTCCTCATAATGTAGAATATCCATCATCATTGAAGGAATACACCACCAACGTGTTTGAATTTGAAGAGAATGCTGAGGAGCCTGACTACCCTCCTCCATCTGTTACCACTCTACTTAAAGAGGAACTTCCCACTGAAGAAGCAAATGAAGCCGAGAAACCTCAGGGAGATGATATTTTATTAAACTCATTATATTCTAATTTCATTGAATCTGAATTGAGTATCACCTCCCCTTGCTTGAAATTTTCAGATTCAGACAACTCATTTATTTTGTTTGCAGACAAGGAAGAAAAGGAAGATGCACATAAAGAGGAACAGTTGGAGCTCCCCAAACATGTTGATAATTTATTAGAGGGAGTTCAAGAGGGAATCCAAGTGGATTTGGAAAAGGAAAAAGTGATTCAAGATGATTACTTTGAAAGGGAAGAATTCGATATTGATTCTTCATGCTTTAACTTTGTTAAAATAGAATTAAACTCTAACATTTCCTTTGATTTTTTCAATGATGAAGCATACCTTCAGAAATCACTGGAGAATGAAGAGATGGTTGTGAAATTGGAAACCAAGAAATATGGGGACTCATTCTTTATCCTACACCCACCAAGAAAATTGTATCTTATTGTACTAGGGGTGGATTTTGTGTACTATACCCATGGTGTCCTCAACAAAAAGGATGAAGCACATGATGTGAAGAAGAAGTTTTGTTGGGTCATCATAAAGAAACTCAACCCACCTTCAGATTGGGGATAACCAACTGAAACTGCCCATCTGGAGGCAGTCAAAACACAGGGCCCACTTGGGGGATTAAACCAAGATCTATCCTTCTTTTCTCATCCTATTTCTATTTTCATTTTTTTTAATAAATTTCTTATGTTTTCTTTTGTTCTTTTTCTTGTAGGTTTTTAGTGTGCAACACTTAAGAGCTTAACTCAATGTTGCATTATCAATAAGATCCATCAGGTTGTACCTATCCTTTACACTTTCTTGTTGTTGTGATTCATTCTAAAATCTACTTACATGTTAAATCCAGTTAAATGCATTGAGGACACTGCATCATTTAAGTGTGGGGGAGGGAACCTTTTTAGTTTTGGATTTTCATTTGTTGTTTGTTTTCAAAAAAAAAAATTGTGTGTGTTTCAAATTTTTGTGTGTTTATTTTTCAATTTTTGGTGTGTTTTTTAAACTTTTGAGCTGAAATGATTATCATTGCTATTTTTGAAACCCATGTCATTGAGTGAACCAATTTATTCCATGAAACTTAACTTAAATGAATGCTGAAAATGATTTTGTTTCAAGTTAAATTCTTTGAGAATTTCATGAAAAGTACTCAGGTTTTTGAATCCCATGCCACATCTCACTGTCATTATCTTTGAAATAATTTTCCTGTGAGGATTCTAAACCATTATTTTATATTATTTTCATTCACCTCACTTCTTGAGAGAACTAGACCATGCTTGTTTTAACCAGAATTTGATTCATTCCTTTCGAAACTTGAGGGTTTGGGGTACATGTGTTTTAAATGATTGAGGCGTTTCTTTGGTTTGAAAGCCCCCTTTTCAAGATAATCCCTTTAATTCTGGCCTACCTTGTAAATTAATCCTTATAGCCCATAGAAGCCATGAACATCCTGTTAGGTTAGCCACATTACAAGCCAATTTTCCCTTTCCAACCTGCTCTTGAAGTGAAATTGCACGATCTAGTTGAACTTAAATGTTGAGGAAGCTGTCTTGTGTTGTGCTACCTCATTTGGTGAAACTTTGGTTGGAAAATCAAATGCTGAAGAGATGTGTGTGCTGATGAAAAATCATTATATTGAAATCTGTGCCTTATCTGTATCTTTCATGATTAAAGAAGCTGTGCCTTTCTGAAGCTTCTAATGCAGGAAGAAAGCTGTGCCTTTTCTGGAGCTTTCAAGAAAATCATGCTTAAGAAGATTGAAATTTTTTCTGAAGAAATGCGAAGATATTTTAAAATTTCTTGATATTTCATGATGATGGAGCTGAATTTATACTAAGTGGAGTGAGGAGGATACCATACTTGAGTGAAAATTAGAATTGTGCAATTTTGCTTCAAAAAGAGCCAAGCCATCCTCATTCAGCCTCAGAATTTTTCACATAAAAATCCTACCAACCAAAAGTCACAGAACAACCTTGAAAATTCCTCATGATAAAAAAATGTCCTTGACTCACATCGGGTGGAGAAGTAGGAGTTTTTCAAACCTATGGTGACCCTTGCATTGGTTTGGATGAGAAAAACTTTGTTGAAAAGTAATATTTTTGAGATGAGAGAAAATTAATGTGAGGTAGGTGTCTTGTGTGCATGGGAGGAGAAATAAAGAGGAAAAATATTGAATGACCAGATTCGAGAATTTGTAATAATGGTTATGGATGAGGCATGATAACTTTTATTTCATGGTGTGGAATTGGTGGATCTAAATGTCATGTGTTTCGAATTTGGTTTGATT
The DNA here is from genome assembly GCA_963277665.1 of Viscum album. Lineage (NCBI taxonomy): Eukaryota > Viridiplantae > Streptophyta > Magnoliopsida > Santalales > Viscaceae > Viscum > Viscum album. Next base: position 1,279,837,892 of record OY728142.1, on the reverse strand, counting down.
TGATTTTGATTTTGACTTGTCCGGGAGTCCAAGTGCTAAGTGTGGGGGAATTGATAGAGATAATATTTTCATAATTTTTAATATGTGTTTCAATGATTTAACCCCTTCCAATTAATCAATTTGAGCTGATTTGTATCATTTTAGTATTTTGGTGAATTATGGGCTTAATTGTGGAAATTGGTTAATTCTGGAAATTTAGCAGTTTTGTGGAGCTTCTGTATTTCGGGCATATATTTTATATTTTTGATCCAAATTGTATGATTCCTTTTTTTAGGATTTCTATGCTCGTGGGATTCATTTTATCCTTCTGGACCCAAAGCTCAATCCATAATTTGGAAGCTCAAATTCATCTCACAAACCAGGCCTCGAAAACTGTGTACAGATTTGGAAGGTTTTAATGCTGAGATTTTATCTCACAGCTGAGTGATCCAATGGATCTGATATTCGACAAGGAGATGGAAGAGGAATTAATTCACATCTTTTATTAAGGAGGCCACGTCTGAATCGGATGGTTTCAAGGTCTTAATGTCATGGGAAGTTGGAGTTGTGGAAGACGAAGAGTCACCTGGACAGAATTAAATATTCGGCATAATGTGACCATATCTCCTTCATAAGTGGACCAATTAGGCTCAAAGTTTGTGGGTATACATAAGATATGTAGGGGAACAACTTTCTAGAAGGAACAATTCTCAAAATCGGTCATTTAATATGCCAACCGGACTCAATCTTTCGGGGGAGTAATTTTGGAGGGAAATTTTCTACTCCCCAATCCTATAAATAAGAGTATTCACTTCCATTCAAAGGGGTTGAAGAAGGTGCAAGAAGGGATGTGCTGGAGGATTGAGTTCTCGAAGTTCTTTGTATTTTCTATTTTCTTTTTTACTTTGTTTGATTATTCTCTCTTCTTCCCCTTTCAACTCTAATACCCTTCACATGGAGGGGTAAACCCTTTGAGTGATCGGGGAAGGGGGAGTTTCTCTTTTGTAATGTCGGAGTTTTGTGCTTAAATGTAAAACCTTATCTTTCTTCTGAATGAAATCTATTATCAGTGTTTCCCAATTCTCTTAATGAAATCGTGTTTTGAGTTTGGTGTATTCATTTTTAATAGCTTTGGTTAAAGACTTTTTATCTCCCTCTGCCTAGTGCAATTTGTCTCGATCGAGCAGATTGTGTTAGGTGGTGATTGTCTAACGATCGTTGGCACGTGTGTGGAACTAGTAGAATTTTTCTAGAGTTATAAGGATCAACAATTCCCGATCGGGACTTGCCTTAGTTGTTTAGGAATTGTGTATGAACTTCCATGCACATAGGAGTGAGTTCAATTTTCTTCTTTAACCAATGGTGATAGATGACTCGATCGAGGAGTCTTTCATTTGTCATTAAAAAGGAAGAGAGGTGAGATGATATTTGTGACTATGATGTCATTAAAAAATGTGATCCTAACCTGACCCCATCACTCTCTTCATCCATTTGTGTTCAAACTTTCTTTTCAATTGCTTGTTTTATTTTTCAACTTAAACAACTGTAAAAAAGAACCTCTTCTTATTTCTTTAATTTAAGTGACAAACGCAATTTTTGTGCACTCCTCTCTGGAGACAACTTAGGTTACCCACTTTACTGCATTTTAACTTAGATTTTATTTGTTTTTGTCACACCCCACGACAGCCGCGTGTCAAAACTTGGCGCCGTTGCTGGGGAGACTGTGCCAACAATCTAATTCTAACATTTTTTAAATATTTTCCTTTATTTTATTTTAAAAAAAATATAAAAAAATTCATGATGTATGCCAACTGCAATTATTATTCTTGGATTGATTACTCACAGTTTCAGGGACAAATGGTTCAAAATGACGAGGACGCCCTCTTTCAAAAGCTTGATGAACTCACTATTTTGGCCAAGCAAATGATGAATGACCATGTCACAAGTATCTTACATCAAGAACTGATGGAAATGGTGAATCAAGTAAACATTTATTATCAAAGATTGAAGTCCATAGAGAAGGTTACATTGGATCAAGAACCTCAACCAGAACCTAAACCTGATCCATTGGTGGAAGTGTATTCCCCACTCATCCTTGATGTTGAAGAACCAGTAAGTACAGGAGATCAACAAGATCTTGATATGTTCTGGAAGGAGTGTGAGGAACTACTTGATCCCCCAGTTCCTCATAATGTAGAATATCCATCATCATTGAAGGAATACACCACCAACGTGTTTGAATTTGAAGAGAATGCTGAGGAGCCTGACTACCCTCCTCCATCTGTTACCACTCTACTTCAAGAGGAACTTCCCACTGAAGAAGCAAATGAAGCCGAGAAACCTTAGGGAGATGATATTTTCTTAAACTCATTATATTCTAATTTTATTGAATCTGAATTGAGTATCACCTCCCCTTGCTTGAAATTTTCAGATTCGGACAACTCATTTATTTTGTTTGCAGACAAGGAAGAAAAGGAAGATGCACTTAAAGAGGAACAGTTGGAGCTCCCCAAACATGTTGATAATTTATTAGAGGGAGTTCAAGAGGGAATACAAGTGGATTTGGAAAAGGAAAAAGTGATGCAAGATGATTACTTTGAAAGGGAAGAATTTGATATTGATTCTTCATGCTTTAACTTTGTTCAAATAGAATTAAACTCTAACATTTCCTTTGATTTTTTCAATGATGCAGCATACCTTCAGAAATCACTGGAGAATGAAGAGATGGTTGTGAAATTGGAAACCAAGAAATATGGGGACTCATTCTTTATCATACACCCACCAAGAAAATTGTATCTTATTGTACTAGGGGTGGATTTTGTGTACTATACCCATGGTGTCCTCAACAAAAATGATGAAGCACATGATGTGAAGAAGAAGTTTTGTTGGTCCATCATAAAGAAACTCAACCCACCTTCAGATTGGGGATAACCAACTGAAACAGCCCATCTGGAGGCAGTCAAAACCCAGGGCCCACTTGGGGGATTAAACCAAGATCTATCCTTCTTTTCTCATCCTATTTCTATTTTCATTTTTTTAATAAATTTCTTATGTTTTCTTTTTTTCTTTTTCTTGTAGGTTTTTAGTGTGCAACACTTAGGAGATTAACTCAATGTTGCATTATCAATAAGATCCATCAGGTTGTACCTATCCTTTACACTTTCTTGTTGTTGTGATTCATTCTAAAATCTACTTACATGTTAAATCCAGTTAAATGCATTGAGGACACTGCATCATTTAAGTGTGGGGGAGGGAACCTTTTTAGTTTTGGATTTTCATTTGTTGTTTGTTTTCAAAAAAAAAAAATTGTGTGTGTTTCAAATTTTTGTGTGTTTATTTTTCAATTTTTGGTGTGTTTTTTAAACTTTTGAGCTGAAATGATTATCATTGATATTTTTGAAACCCATGTCATTGAGTGAACCAATTTATTCCATGAAACTGAGCTTAAATGAATGCTAAAAATGATTTTGTTTCAAGTTCAATTCTTTGAGAATTTCATGAAAAGTACTCAGGTTTTTGAATCCCATGCCACATCTCACTGTCATTATCTTTGAAATAATTTTCCTATGAGGCTTATAAACCATTATTTTATATTCTTTTCATTCACCTCACTTATTGAGAGAACTAGACCATGCTTGTTTTAACCAGAATTTGATTCATTCCTTTCGAAACTTGAGGGTTTGGGGTACATGTGTTTTAAATGATTGAGGTGTTTCTTTGGTTTGAAAGCCCCCTTTTCAAGATAATCCCTTTCATTCTGGCCTACCTTGTAAATTAATCCTTGTAGCCCATAGAAGCCATGAACATACTATTAGTTTAGCCACATTACAAGCCAATTTTCCCTTTCCAACCTGCTCTTGAAGTGAAATTACATGATCTAGTTGAACTTAAATGTTGGGGAAGCTGTCTTGTGTTGTGCTACCTCATTTGGTGAAACTTTGGTTGGAAAATCAAATAATTAAGATATGTGTGTGCTGATGAAAAATCATTATATTGAAAACCGTGCCTTATCTGGATCTTTCATGATAAAAGAAGCTATGCCTTTCTGGAGCTTCTAATGGAGGAATAAAGCTGTGCCTTTTCTGGAGCTTTCAAGAAAATCATGCTTAAGAAGATTGAAATTTTTTCTGAAGAAATGCGAAGTTATTTGAAAATTTATTGATATTTCATGATGATGGAGCTGAATTTCTACTAAGTGGAGTGAGGAGGATACCATACTTGAGTGAAAATTAGAATTGTGCAATTTTGCTTCAAAAAGAGCCAAGCCATCCTCATTCAGCCTCAGAATGTTTCACATAAAAATCCTACCAACCAAAAGCCACAAAACAACCTTGAAAAGTCCTCATGATAAACAAATGTCCTTGACTCACATTGGGTGGAGAAGTAGGAGTTTTTCAAACCTATGGTGACCCTTGCATTGGTTTGGATGAGAAAAACTTTGTTGAAAAGTAATATTTTTGAGATGAGAGAAAATTAATGTGAGGTAGGTGTCTTGTGTGCATGGGAGGAGAAATAAAGAGGAAAAATATTGAATGACCAGATTCAAGAATTTGTAATAATTGTTATGGATGAGGCATGATAACTTTTATTTCATGGTGTGTAATTGGTGGATCTAAATGGCATGTGTTTCGAATTTGGTTTGATTTGATTTTGATTTTAAATTGTCCGGGAGTCCAAGTGCTAAGTGTGGGGGAATTGATAGAGATAATATTTTCATAATTTTTAATATGTGTTTAAATGATTTAACCCCTTCCAATTAATCAATTTGAGCTGATTTGTATCATTTTAGTATTTTGGTGAATTATGGGCTTAATTGTGGAAATTGGTTAATTCTGGAAATTTAGCAGTTTTGGGGAGCTTCTGTATTTCGGGCATATATTTTATATTTTTGATCCAAATTGTATGATTCCTTTTTTGTAGGATTTATATGCTCGTGGGATTAATTTTATCCTTCTGGACCCAAAGCTCAATCCATAATTTGGAAGCTCAAATTCATCTCACAAACCAGGCCTGGAAAACTGTGTACAGATTTGGAAGGTTTTAATGATGAGCTTTTATCTCGCAGCTGAGTGATCCAATGGAGCTGATATTCGACAAGGATCTTGAAGAGGAATTAATTCACATCTTTTATTAAGGAGGCCACGTCTGAATCGGCTGGTTTGAAGGTCTTAATGTCATGGGAAGTTGGAGTTGTGGAAGACAAAGAGTCACCTGGACAGAATTAAATATTCGGAGTAATGTAACCATATCTCCTTCATACGTGGACCAATTAGGCTCAAAGTTTGTGGATCGACAGAAGAGATGTAGGGGAACAACTTTCAAGAAGGAACAATTCTCAAAATCGGTCATTTAATATGCCAACCGGACTCAAACTTTCGGGGGATTAATTTTGGAGGGAAATTTTCTACTCCCCAATCCTATAAATAAGAGTATTCACTTCCATTCAAAGGGGTTGAAGAAGGTGCAAGAAGGGCTGTGCTGGAGGATTGAGTTCTCTAAGTTCTTTGTATTTTCTATTTTCTTTTTTACTTTGTTTGATTATGCTCTCTTCTTTCCCTTTCAACTCTAATACCCTTCACATGGAGGGGTAAAACCTTTGAGTGATCGGGGAAGGGGGAGTTTCTCTTTTGTAATGTCGGAGTTTTGTGCTTAAATGTAAAACCTTATCTTTCTTCTGAATGACATCTATTATCAGTGTTTCCCAATTCTCTTAATGCAATCGTGTTTTGAGTTTGGTGTATTCATTTTTAATATCTTTGGTTAAAGACTTTTTATCTCCCTCTGCCTAGTGCAATTTGTCTCGATCGAGCAGATTGTGTTAGGTGGTGAGTGTCTAATGATCATTGGCACGTGTGTGGAACTAGTAGACTTTTTCTAGAGTTATAAGGAGCAACAATTCCCGATTGGGACTTGCCTTAGTTGTTTAGGAATTGTGTATGAACTTCCATGCACATAGGAGTGAGTTCAATTTTCTTCTTTAACCAATGGTGATAGATGACTCGATCGAGGAGTCTTTCATTTGTCATTCAAAAGGAAGAGAGGTGAGATGATCTTTGTGAATATGATGACATTACAAAATGTGATCTTAACCTGACCCCATCACTCTCTTCATCCATTTTTGTTCAACATTTCTTTTCAATTGCTTGTTTTATTTTTCAACTTAAACAACTGTCAAAAAGAACCTCTTCTTATTTCTTTAATTTAAGTGACAAACGTAATTGTTGTGAACTCCTCTCTGGAGACAACCTAGGTTACCCACTTTACTGAATTTTAACTGAGATTTTATTTGTTTTTTTCACACCCCACGACAGGCGCGTGTCAAAACTTGGCGCCGTTGCTGGGGAGGCTGTGCCAACAATCTAATTCTAACATTTTGTAAATATTTTCCTTTATTTTATTTAAAAAAATATAAAAAAATTCATGATGTATGCCAACTGCAATTATTATTCTTGGATTGATTACTCACAGTTTCAGGGACAAATGGTTCATAATGACGAGGACGCCCTCTTTCAAAAGCTTGATGAACTGGCCAAGCAAATGATGAATGACCATGTCAAAGGTATCTCACATAAAGAACTGATGGAAATGTTGAATCAAGTAAACATTGATTATCAAAGATTGAAGTCCATATAGAAGGTTACATTGGATCAAGAACCTCAACCGGAACCTAAACCTGATCCATTGGTGGAAGTGTATTCCCCACTCATCCTTGATGTTGAAGAACCAGTAAGTACAAAAGATCAACAAGATCTGGATATGTTCTGGAAGGAGTGTGAGGAACTACTTGATCCCCCAGTTCCTCATAATGTAGAATATCCATCATCATTGAAGGAATACACCACCAACGTGTTTGAATTTGAAGAGAATGCTGAGGAGCCTGACTACCCTCCTCCATCTGTTACCACTCTACTTCAAGAGGAACTTCCCACTGAAGAAGCAAATGAAGCCGAGAAACCTCAGGGAGATGATATTTTATTAAACTCATTATATTCTAATTTTATTGAATCTGAATTGAGTATCACATCCCCTTGCTTGAAATTTTCAGATTCGGACAACTCATTTATTTTGTTTGCAGACAAGGAAGAAAAGGAAGATGCGCTTAAAGAGGAATAGTTGGAGCTCCCCAAACATGTTGATAATTTATTAGAGGGAGTTCAAGAGGGAATCCAAGTGGATTTGGAAAAGGAAAAAGTGATGCAAGATGATTACTTTGAAAGGGAAAAATTCGATATTGATTCTTCATGCTTTAACTTTGTTCAAATAGAATTAAACTCTAACATTTCCTTTGATTTTTTCAATGATGCAGCATACATTCAGAAATCACTGGAGAATGAAGAGATGGTTGTGAAATTGGAAACCAAGAAATATGGGGACTCATTCTTTATCCTACACCCACCAAGAAAATTGTATCTTATTGTACTAGGGGTGGATTTTGTGTACTATACCCATGGTGTCCTCAACAAAAAGGATGAAGCACATGATGTGAAGAAGAAGTTTTGTTGGTTCATCATAAAGAAACTCAACCCACCTTCAGATTGGGGATAACCAACTGAAACTGCCCATCTGGAGGCAGTCAAAACCCAGGGCCCACTTGGGGGATTAAACCAAGATCTATCCTTCTTTTCTCATCCTATTTCTATTTTCATTTTTTTTAATAAATTTCTTATGTTTTGTTTTGTTCTTTTTCTTGTAGGTTTTTAGTGTGCAACACTTAGGAGCTTAACTCAATGTTGCATTATCAATAAGATCCATCAGGTTGTACCTATCCTTTACACTTTCTTGTTGTTGTGATTCATTCTAAAATCTTCTTACATGTTAAATCCAGTTAAATGCATTGAGGACACTGCATCATTTAAGTGTGGGGGAGGGAACCTTTTTAGTTTTGGATTTTCATTTGTTGTTTGTTTTCAAAAAAAAAAAATTGTGTGTGTTTCAAATTTTTGTGTGTTTATTTTTCAATTTTTGGTGTGTTTTTTAAACTTTTGAGCTGAAATGATTATCATTGATATTTTTGAAAACCATGTCATTGAGTGAACCAATTTATTTCATGAAACTGAGCTTAAATGAATGCTGAAAATTATTTTGTTTCAAGTTCAATTCTTTGAGAATTTCATGAAAAGTACTCAGGTTTTTGAATCCCATGCCACATCTCACTGTCATTATCTTTGAAATAATTTTCCTGTGAGGCTTCTAAACCATTATTTTATATTCTTTTCATTCACCTCACTTCTTGAGAGAACTAGACCATGCTTGTTTTAACCAGAATTTGATTCATTCCTTTCGAAACTTGAGGGTTTGGGGTACATGTGTTTTAAATGATTGAGGCGTTTCTTTGGTTTGAAAGCCCCCTTTTCAAGATAATCCCTTTCATTCTGGCCTACCTTGTAAATTAATCCTTGTAGCCCATAGAAGCCATGAACATCCTATTAGGTTAGCCACATTACAAGCCAATTTTCCCTTTCCAACCTGCTCTTGAAGTGAAATTTCATGATCTAGTTGAACTTAAATGTTGGGGAAGCTGTCTTGTGTTGTGCTACCTCATTTGGTGAAACTTTGGTTGGAAAATCAAATGCTGAAGAGATGTGTGTGCTGATGAAAAATAATTATATTGAAAGCTGTGCCTTATCTGGAGCTTTCATGATAAAAGAAGCTGTGCCTTTCTGGAGCTTCTAATGGAGGAAGAAAGCTGTGCCTTTTCTGGAGCTTTCAAGAAAATCATGCTTAAGAAGATTGAAATTTTTTCTAAAGAAATGCGAAGCTATTTGAAAATTTCTTTATATTTCATGATTATGGAGCTGAATTTCTACTAAGTGGAGTGAGGAGGATACCATACTTGAGTGAAAATTAGAATTGTGCAATTTTGCTTCAAAAAGAGCCAAGCCATCCTTATTCAGCCTCAGAATTTTTCACATAAAAATCCTACCAACCAAAAGCCACAGAACAACCTTGAAAAGTCCTCATGATAAACAAATGTCCTTGACTCACATCGGGTGGAGAAGTAGGAGTTTTTCAAACATATGGTGACCCTTGCATTGGTTTGGATGAGAAAAACTTTGTTGAAAAGTAATATTTTTGAGATGAGAGAAAATTAATGTGAGGTAGGTGTCTTGTGTGCATGGGAGGAGAAATAAAGAGGAAAAATATTGAATGACCAGATTCAAGAATTTTTAATAATGGTTATGGATGAGGCATGATAACTTTTATTTCATGGTGTGGAATTGGTGGATCTAAATGGCATGTGTTTTGAATTTGGTTTGATTTGATTTTGATTTTGACTTGTCCGGGAGTCCAAGTGCTAAGTGTGGGGGAATTGATAGAGATAATATTTTCATAATTTTTAATATGTGTTTCAATGATTTAACCCCTTCCAATTAATAAATTTGAGCTGATTTGTATCATTTTAGTATTTTGGTGAATTATGGGCTTAATTGTGGAAATTGGTTAATTCTGGAAATTTAGCAGTTTTGTGGAGCTTCTGTATTTCGGGCATATATTTTATATTTTTGATCCAAATTGTATGATTCCTTTTTTTTAGGATTTCTATGCTCGTGGGATTCATTTTATCCTTCTGGACCCAAAGCTCAATCCATAATTTGGAAGCTCAAATTCATCTCACAAACCAGACCTCGAAAACTGTGTACAGATTTGGAAGGTTTTAATGATGAGCTTTTATCTCGCAGATGAGTGATCCAATGGAGCTGATATTCGACAAGGATCTGGAAGAGGAATTTATTCACATCTTTTATTAAGGAGGCCACGTCTGAATCGGCTGGTTTCAAGGTCTTAATGTCATGGGAAGTTGGAGTTGTGGAAGACGATGAGTCACCTGGACAGAATTAAATATTCTGAGTAATGTGACCATATCTCCTTCATACGTGGACAAATTAGGCTCAAATTTTGTGGGTCGACATAAGAGATGTAGGGAAACAACTTTGAATAAGGAAAAATTCTCAAAATCGGTAATTTATTATGCCAACCGAACTCAAACTTTTGGGGGAGTAATTTTGGAGGGAAATTTTCTACTCCCCAATCCTATAAATAAGAGTATTCACTTCCATTCAAAGGGGTTGAAGAAGGTGCAAGAAGGGCTGTGCTGGAGGATTGAGTTCTCGAAGTTCTTTGTATTTTCTATTTTCTTTTTACTTTGTTTTATTATGATCTCTTCTTCCCCTTTCAACTCTAATACCCTTCACATGGAGGGGTAAAACCTTTGAGTGATCGGGGAAGGGGGAGTTTCTCTTTTTTAATGTCGGAGTTTTGTACTTAAATGTAAAACATTATCTTTATTCTGAATGAAATCTATTATCAGTGTTTCCCAATTCTCTTAATGCAATCGTGTTTTGAGTTTGGTGTATTCATTTTTAATAGCTTTGGTTAAAGACTTTTTATCTCCCTCTGCCTAGTGCAATTTGTCTCGATCGAGCAGATTGTGTTAGGTGGTGAGTGTCTAACGATCGTTGGCACGTGTGTGGAACTAGTAGAATTTTTCTAGAGTTCTAAGGAGAAACAATTCCCGATCGGGACTTGCCTTAGTTTTTTAGGAATTGTGTATGAACTTCCATGCACATAGGAGTGAGTTCAATTTTCTTCTTTAACCAATAGTGATAGATGACTCGATCAAGGAGTCTTTCATTTGTCATTCAAAAGGAAGAGAGGTGAGATGATATTTGTGACTATGATGACATTACAAAAGGTGATCCTAACCTGACCCCATCACTCTCTTCATCCATTTGTGTTCAACCTTTCTTTTCAATTGCTTGTTTTATTTTTCAACTTAAACAACTGTCAAAAAGAACCTCTTCTTATTTCTTTAATTTAAGTGACAAACGTAATTGTTGTGCACTCCTCTCTGGAGACAACTTAGGTTACCCACTTTACTGCATTTTAACTTAGATTTTATTTGTTTTTGTCACACCCCACGACAGACACGTGTCAGAGACCCCTTAGGTTTCAAGGTGAGCCTGACCCTCAGGCAGCAGAGGACTGGCTTGAGGCAGTGGCTAGAGTCTTCCATTTGGTCAGGATACCAGCAGACCAGATGGTGATCTTGGCAGCGAGCCTTCTGCAGGGATCAGCAGGACGATGGTGGAGTTTGGTTATCCAGACCCACGACGAGGTGACTCTTGCATGGTCGGAGTTTGATCATCTCTTCAGAGAGGAGTTTTCACCAGTTACCCTGAGAGAAGTACGTATACAGGAGCTTCTTCAGCTCCAGTAGGGAACCATGATGGTGGCTGACTATTTGTCGAGGTTTACCAACCTCTCGCGGTACTCGATGGATATGGTTAGAGATCAATACTTCAGAGCTCGGACTTTCGAGCGGGACTTGCGCAGAGATATCCGAGCTAGAATCATCCCTATGAGCATTCCCACTTATGCTGGAGTGCTCGAGCAGACTTTGGTGGTCGAGAGTTTTTGGAAGAGCAGAGACAACTGGTAGTTGTCAGTAGTGGGTGAGCTGGAGCAGAGACCTCGGCAGCAGGGAGCCGACGTCAGGGACCCAGGCATGGGAGACATTTCCAGAGTAGATCCCATGACAGGGGATCTTCCGTACAGGGTTCACAGGGCACATCTAGCCAGCCTTGAGAAAGGCGATGCTACTCATGTGATGGCAGGGGACATCTCGCTCAAGATTGTCCGACCCACTGTACTACTGACACGGGAGTAGTGGATTGACCACCGAGGTAGAGGCAACGTGTGGAGCAGATAGATCCGTGAGGCGGAGGATGCGGTAGAGGAGCTGGGAGAGTAGCTGGAGGTGGTCGACGTTTTGACCCTTTACCACCACCACCCCCAGGAGGTCCACCCCAGGCTCAGGGAGCCGGTGGACAGAGGCAGGGACAGCTGCAGGCAGCAAAGGCTTATGACCCAGGTACTCACAGAATGATTAGAGGTACTATATATATCTTTTCTACTTTGGCTGCCATACTGATAGACACAGGTGCTAGTCATTCCTTTCTGGCTGCTTATCTTGTTCGAGACCTTGAGATTCTAGTCGAGCCATTGACTCGACCCTTACGCTTAGAAACACCAACTGGAGAAGATTCAGAGATCACACACCTCTGTAGGCAGTGTGACCTGACCCTTGGAGGCGAGAGTTTCGGTTGGAACCTCTTGGTGGTAGAATCAAGGCCTTACGATGTCATTCTTGGTATGGATTGGCTATCCATAGTTCATGCCTAGATCGACTATTTTAGGCGAAGGGTGCAGTGTGTCCGTAGTGATGGAGTGAGGTTCTCTTTTGTCGGTGAAAGAGAGACCCAGGTAGTGCAGGATGGACACGTGCATAGAAGGGCACAACCAATTTCACATCAGTTGGCTAGCCTAGCCCTTGGCGCAACCGATGTTACGAGTTTCTAGTTTCCAGCAGTATTGGATGAGTACGAGGGAGTCTTTCCGAAGGATGTCCTCAGGCTACCTCCCCGTCGAGAGATAGATTTCTGAATTGAGTTGCAACCCGGGACGACACCGATATCAGCATCAACATATCGAATGGATCCTGAAGAGCTTCATGAGCTGAGAGTGAAGTTGGATGACTTGCATATGAAGGGATTTGTGAGACCCAGCATTTCACCCTGGGCGGCCCCAATGCTGTTTTCCAAGAAGGAAGACGGGAGCTTGAGGCTATGTGTGGATTACCGACGCTTGAATCAGGTGACTGTGAAGAACCGGTACCCACTACCGAGGATCGATGACCTCTTCGACCAGTTGAGAGTGGCACGATGGTTCTCGAAGGTTGATCTGCGATCAGGATATCACCAGTTACGAGTACAGGACAAGGATATACCGAAGACAAATTTCAGATGCCGCTACAATCACTATGAGTACTTGGTGATGCCCTTCGGTGTGACAAACACCCCAGTAGTGTTCATGGGACTCATGAACCGGACCTTTCAGACCTATCTAGACCGGTTTGTAGTGGTCTTCATAGATAATATCCTTGTGTACTTTGCGTCCGAGGAGGAGCACGTGAGACACCTAAGGATGGTTCTGGACACACTCCGAGAGCACCAGTTGTATGGGAAACTCTCGAAGTGTCAGTTCTGTTTATAGGAGGTCCACTTTCTGGGACACGTCATCTCGACATATGGGGTAGCATTGGACCCAAACAAGGTGGAGGCAGTGCTAGCATGAGAGCCACCCCGGAGTGTGATGAAGGTGCATAGTTTCATTGGGTTAGCAGGCTACTATCAGAGATTCATCCTTGATTTCTACAGAATTGCAGCACCCATGACAGATTTGACCTGAAAGGGACAACCTTTCGTGTGGACTGAGAGATGCCATCAAGCTTTCCAGTAGTTGAGACAGAGTTTGAAAAGTGCCCCGATCTTGATATTATCGGAGGAGGGTGTCGAGTACGTAGTGTTCTGCGACGCATCAAGAACCAAGCTTGGTTGTGTCCTGATGTAGAGGAAAGCAGTGATTGCCTATGGCTCACGTCAGTTGAGGACACACGAGAAGAACTACGTGACCCATGATCTTGAGTTGGCAGCGGTAGTCTTCGCATTGAAGATGTGGAGGCACTACCTGATGGGCGAGTGGTTTACCGTCTACTCTGATCACAAGAGTCTCAGATATATCTTTTCTCAGAAGGATCTGAATTTGAGACAGATGCGATGGCTTGAGTTCCTCCAGGATTACGACTTTGAGATCATTTACACACCTGAGAAGGGGAACGTAGTGGCAGATGCTCTCAGCAGGAAATCCAATTCGCAGTTACTGGATGAGGCGACGAGGTAGTTGGCCTCTTTACAGTTATCCTTCGTGGATAGAGATGAGTGAGCTTACCTTTAGTCAATGGTTGCTACCCCTCCACTCCTACAATGAGTCAGGGAAGCACAACGCGGGGATGCTAGCTGTGAGAATCTACGTGCTCAGATATCCACAGGTGTTGCGGCTGATGGATATTCAGAAGGTGGGGAGCACATTGTTCTTTTCAGAGGGCGTACGGTAGTACCAGTGATGTTACAAGAGGAGGTTTTACAGGAGTTCCATACATCTCCTTTGATGGTACATCCAGGCGTGGCAAAGATGTATCAGGACCTCCGACGTCAGTTCTGGTGGCCAGGAATGAAAAAGTGTGTGGCAGAGTTTGTTTCTCGGTGCCTTACTTGTCAGCAAGTAAAGGCTGAGCACCAGGTGCCAGAAGGCTTGACTCAGCCCCTTGAGGTGCCAGAGTGGAAGTGGGACAGGATATCCATGGACTTCGTGACAGGTTTACCACATACGTCTAGGGGACACGATGCCATCTGGGTGATCGTTGATCGACTCACCAAGTCATCCCACTTCCTAGCCATACGAGAGCATAATTCAGTAGAGAGCTTGGGACACCTCTATGTGCAGGAGATAGTTCGACTTCATGGAGTTCCATCCAAGATCGTCTCAGATCGTGATGCTCGTTTCACATCCCGGTTGTGGAAGGGATTGCAGGAAGCTTTTGGGACTCAGTTGCGCTTGAGCACCGCATTTCATCCCCAGACTGATAGTCAGACAGAGCAGACCATCCAGGTCCTGGAGGATATGCTTCGAGCTTGCATACTTGACTTTGGTCATAGCTGGGAGGATCACCCACCACTGGTGGAATTTTCTTATAACAACATTTATCATTCCACTATTGGTATGACACCATTCAAGGATCTGTACAGGTGACCTTGCAGGTCACCGCTTTGCTGGACTAACCCAGGAGAGTCAGCACTTATGGGCCCAGAGATGGTGAGAGATACTACAGAGAAGGTCAAGGTCACATAGGAGCATATGAAGACTGCACCGAGTTGGCAAAATTATTATGTCGATAGGAGGCAGAGGCCCTTGGAGTTCGAGGAGGGAGACCATTTGTTCCTTCGGGTCTCACCTCGATGGGGATTGCGGAGATTTGGCCAAGGCGGAAAGCTATCTTTGAGGTTCATCAGACCTTTTCAGATTCTAAGTAGAGTTGGTGAGGTGTATTATCGCTTGGCTCTACCTCCTCAGATGGATCGGGTACACAATGTCTTCCATGTGTTGCAGCTGCGGAGGTACGTGCATGATCCATCGCACGTTATCGACTGAGGCAAGCTGGACATCGATGATGGAGCGACATTTGATGAGTACCCAATGGAGATCGAGGATCGGCAGGAGAAGATCCTTCGTGGGCAAGTTATTTCCTTAGTGCGTGTCCGGTGGAAGCACAAGAATCTCCAGAAGAGCACGTGGGAGCGGGAGGCTCAGATTCACGTACAGTACTCACATTTTTTTAGTAGCCTTTGTTTTGGATTTTCAGGGATGTAAAATCCCTAAGGTAGGTGTGATGTAATGTCCCAGATTTTTTCCATGTATTATTTTAATATTATATGGGAATTAATTCGAGACCAGACTCTAAGACAGTGTGCAGTTCTGAGGCCCGGTGAGCCCGGAACAAATGTTTGAATTTAATTTAATAATTAAATTATGCGCGCGTTCGGTTTTTCAGAAAAAGTGGAATAACTTCCAAATAGGTGCTTAGATTAGAAATCTGAGGGCACCGTTGCGTTCGGAACATCATTTTTACCTTAGGCAAGGCCTAACTTCGGCCGACGCAGGTCGGTAGTGAAATATGGTTTTTAGGACGTAACCATGATAAAATATTTAATTAAAATATTTTATTTAAATCCTTGTTAAAATGAAATCAATTTTTCTTTTAAATAGAGATTTCGCAGGGAGGGTCAGGGTTACTTTCCCCCTAACTCTGATTTCCTATAGAGAGCTCTGGATAAGACCTCCCGATGCGGCGACGATGTTCTTGAAGATTTTTTCCGGTAACGATGACGTGGCAACTGGATCATCGCCAATGAATGCCGCAGAATCTAGGTAGGATGTTTGTTTGTGATTTCTCCTTGTTTTTGTTTTCCAAGATGAACGCGGACTAATCCACGAACAAATTAGCCCGCGGATCGATCGTTCTTGCGGGATGGGCTTTTGTGGGAATCGTGGGGATTTGATTCTTGAAATTAATTTGGTTTTCATTCAACCCTCTAACGGTGACGAACTAAGATTGACACGAACATCGATCGAGGTTCGTCCCTCTCGATTGTTGTGTTTTTATCTCCCGATTTCTACGTGTTCTTCGTGTGCATTCTACGCATTCTTGGAGGAAATCGATCGTTGCGCATTCATTTGTTGGCGCAACAATCTGAAATCAAAGATCCAACCTCGAGACAACCTATCGAAGGTGCGACGATGATGGCAGTAGATGAATCGGTGTGGTTTGAAATTCCCGTTCTTCGAGTGTTTTCGTGAAGACGGATTGGGACGCGCCATCAAGGCCGATCAGAAGCCCGAAACTGATGAAATCGATTTCGTAGGGGCGGGATGACCCCAAATACGGAGTTTCGTGATGATCGGACAGTTGGACAAGATCCAAAGGATCAGTCGAGGCGCGCGGAGGAAGATGATGCTTCTGGAAATTTCCCGACTACACACCGTGTAATATGGGCTATACGGCGTGTGTTCGTTGATAGGATTACATGGCGTGTACTCCGGGAGTACACGGACAAGGGCAGGGTACACGACCAAGGACACGCCGTGTATACCCCTCCCCGACCAGACCCGACCAGATACACGGGACACCCCGTGTACTGGTACACAGGCAGGAGACATGGACACGGGTAGGGTACACGGACAAGGACACACCGTGTATACCCCTCCCCGTCCAGACCTGGCCAGATACACAGGATAACCCATGTACTAGTACATGGTCAGGTGACACAGACACGGGCAGAGACCGTGTACGGGCACCTGGCCAGCATACACGGAGTGATCCCCAGGTGCTCAGACACGACGTGTGATCCTTAAACACGCCGTGTAGTTGCTTTATAACCAAAAAGCCAAGTGACACGGGCTGTTTACACGGGTAGTACCCAGAGTCAGGAACACAATGTGTACTTTTCTACACACCGTGTAGTTGAGTTTTCCACAGACCGGACATACGACACGGGCCGTTTACACGGGCAGTACCTAGGGTTAAGGAACACGACATGTACTCATACTACACACCGTGTAATAAATTATTCAAGGCTTGAGCTACTTGCCTTCTGTGAATTGGACTAGTTTTCTTAGGGTTTGTAACCTTGGTCCTTTCCCTAAAGGTTCTGGTATCATTTCCTTTACACAGGAGTATGATCCCTTCAGCAGAACTTCCTGAATAGAGTTGTTGGAATCCCCTCTATGAGACTTAGAGTCGGATCCTCTATTCATTCCTGGAACCCTAGGTAGAGTTCTTGGTATCGATGTGACCAACTTTACCTGGGCGTCGATCCTCTGCTTAGCGGATTAGCTCAGACTGAGTTATCGGAATCACCCCTTGACTTGGCCGTGATCCTCATCTGAGCATTATGTTCTCAAAGTACTTGTGGAGTGTGTTCTCCCAGAATGAGTACTTCGTATATCTCTCTTCAGACCTAGGAGTGTGTTCTCCTTGTTATGTGCTTAGTGGATTCTTCGAGCTGGATCCTAGTAGCGGTATCGTGATGGTCGTTTGTGTATGAGTATATCTGGATATTCTTGTTATATGTTTGGTAGACATATACTGTGTAGAGATGATTGCATCTTTCCTTTGTGGTATTTTCCCTTGTTGAATTTCCTTTGTGGTTTCGGGGTGTCCTACTGGGTATTGTTATAATCACCCCTGCACGGGCTTTGCCCGCATGTTTTGTGTCTTGTGCAGACGAGCGATCCTTTGACAAGATTTTAGGTGGACTAGGATCGGACGATGCTCAGTGAGATCAGGCGGGCTGAGGTGTGTTCCTACGACTACAGATTGCAGTCCCAGTACCTTTCCTCAGAGGTTGGACTTTGTTACAGACTTTCTTTTGGTGGGATTGTACTTTTGGACCAGGGTTTTACACTTGCTGTATTTTACTTTCCTTTCATACTCTGTTGGTTGAGGTTTTTAGTGTATGCATGCACTTCCATTTTTAGCAGTTTTCACTTTTTAGCTTTGTGGGCTTGGAGATGTGTGTGCGTGTGTACAGGTTATAGGAAATGCCTCCCATGTTAGTATCATGCCTACTTAGTGCTAGTCACCAGCCCCTGGCCTATTGGAGGCGGGCTTGGGGAGTTGCGACTCGGGCCCCACTGGGACGGGTCGTGACATTTCTACCAAAAGAACAACCTATTTTTGAAAATAAAAGGTGGTGTGTGTTGGTTTTATAATGGGAAGGCAGTGATTATTTTTCTAAAATGTGGAAACCCTATTTTTATAATTGTATTTTCAAACTAGTATAAATGGAATGTTTTCAAGAAAGGAAACATATGGATTCTGTGATGATTTCATACTGAGCATTTCAGTGCTCACCCTTATTATATCTTTTCAGTTTCAGGTTCCACTAGTGTTGTAGCTCTCTTAGAGTGAACTTGGTTATGAGTTGGGTGGTTATCTAAGAGATCACATGGAGGTATGTGCAATTTAATTTCTTTCCACTATTAGTTTTAATTTTTATTGTCAATATTTATTTATTTTCTTGTCTTTCACTTATAGGACCAATCTTTTCCACTTGTTTAGCTTTGATGCCTGACACTAGTTTCCAGCCCATGGGGATCAAGAATGCCCTTCGAGCCATGCCGCGGACCGGCTCGGGCGACATCTTTCATTAACTTGTGAACTTTTATCTTGGTATTGGAACTGGTTTTGAAGATGTGAAGGCCTGTTTGACATTTTGAGTGCGTTGTGCATTTTTTTCTTAATTTTGAAATAAAGATGGACTTGGTTTCTTGAATGGTTCGTTGGTTTCTAATTATTGTGGGCTCCCTTGTGTAATTTCAAAAATGTGGGTTTAAATGAAATCTAAAAAGAATATGCCTGTTTGATACATGTTTGGCTTAAGGGGCCATTTGGTGTGTTTAATAAGAATGGGTATTTCCTCACCGTTTAGAAAGGATTTTATGAAAATGTATTGGAACTTAGAATTTAAAGGCCTGTTTAGCAATTTTCATATTCCTAAAGAATGGTTTGAATGTTTATATGACATGACAACCCAGTTGACACTTTTAGTGATGTGATGTACATATGTATGTATATATATATATGGGTCACCCCTATCTAGGATTTCCCTTTTTAGGGTTATCGTATAGGTGATGCCTGTGTTTAGGGTAGACAAGTGCGGTGGAGGCAGATAAGGTGAGTCATGCATGCGTGGGCCTCCCACTTACACAGTATATTCATATTTACCATGGGTTCCTAAGTGTATTTTAGATTATTGAGTGATAGTTTCTTACTAGCCCCGATTAGACGAGTTAATACCATCCTGGAGTTGTAGACAGGATAGGAAGGGTGTGCCACTAATGATATAAGGCCCCAGCCTTAAACCTTACTTAATCTTGATTTATTACAAGATTACACATTGAGGATCTTTTCGGGTTTAGAGTTTTAGAGAATCAGATCATAAAACTTGCATTACATTCCACATATAAACAAAGTGGTTACATAAAGATAGTATTCTTCATTCCCATCAATGGAAACATATTTAAAATAAACATGGATTCTTTCTTGACACTTCCTTGACACTATCATCATATCATGTACCTTTCCCTTGACCTGTGAAAAACATTTCAAAAAAACTTGGGATGAGCATAAAAAGCTCAGTAAGGGATATAAAAATATGGAAAGGAAACATGGGTACATATATACATAAGAATGAAATCATACTTTACCCATAAAACATAAGCACTTTAACATACCTCATCAAATCATGAATAAATCATAGAAATCATAAGACATAAAGGTAACTTGAGGCATTCATAACATTCTTACGTAGGGAGTAACCCTCTTGGTTACGTTTGTAATACCCATCACAGTATATTCCCTAAATATCTTCGGAGAAACCTTAAAGTTTCACTCCTTCGCGTTACCCAATGCATTGGAGAGCTATATCGGGCTCACCCGCCCTTAGTTTATCACGGAACCACCCGTTTTCATAATAATGCCCAAGAACCGCAACATAATCATATCACATAAAACATGCATAAAGGAAACATAACATTACCACCTTTCAATCACAAGATATCAATACAACACATTGATATATAAAACATTATGAAAACCATTTTCGATACCAAAATAAAAGAAAAGTAAAACATGGTATTTATTTTTCTTTTAAAAAGAAGGTATGGCTTGTAGAGGAAGCCGAAACTCAAATAACGGTCACGACGGCGGAGAAGTCGTTGTCGCCGCATACGTACGAAAAAAACATTCCCTTTTTTCGTTTAGTAAACGCTTCGTATAAAAAATATTCCTTTTGAATAAACGTAAAAGTCAAAGGGGTTTATACACCGTATAAAAGAAGGTTGTGTATAAAACAAAATATGCCTCAATGAAAGGAGATTGAGACGAAGTCCCATACCTCGGGTCCGACTTGACTCGACCATTCTTTAATCTCCTGAATAATAAACTTGAGTTAATCTCTACTTGCTTAAGAACCTTTTTAAAGTTCATTATTCCTTTTATACCATGTTATGAACATCATGTAATCATTTAAGTTAATAATGTTCATTTTGTCGGTATTTGGTTCTTAAGTCAAAAATAGACTTCTTACACTTACATGTTGTTAATTTGGTCAAAGGTTCGTTATATCCAGAATTATATTAATGATTTGGATGACATATATATCATATATATTCATCATATACATGTATTTATAATATTACATCACATTTAGAGGTAAGAAATGAAATGCACCATTCATGGAGACGGTAAGCCGTACGTACGCATGAACGCTACTTCCATTTCTATTTTGTATTTTCTGGAATGGAATCATAATGATATAAGAGTATATTATAATTCTAGTATAATAACATATATAATATCATTAACTTTATCCTTTACACATCCCACATATGGTATTAACGAATCAAATCACTTTCAGAGGGCGGTAGTCCGCACTTCCTAAAATGAAGATATCGTGTTTACCCATAATGGAAACAATAATGGTATGACATAAATGAAAAATACAGAAGCTTAAGGAAAGAATAAACATATTATATATCATATATAAAAATAGTGACATCATAATGGCCACCTTTTAAGGTGTTAAATGAGTATTGAACAATCATCGTTTCGGGAGGCAGAATTTCACCATCCACGGAAACCGTATGTTCTTTAACCATTTGATGTAGTTGTGTGAGAGTTTAGCTCTAATAAATCTTATAAAAACATCATAGTATATTGAATATACTGGTGTTGTTACAAAAGAAGTAAATAAAAATATTTTAGGGGGTTGGAGAAGCAAAATAAAACAAATGAACATGAGAGAATGAATTACCTTTAAAAGTGTAACTCCTTTTGATTTGAGTCTAAATGCTTCCTTTGAAAGGATTATGCCCAAAGGGAATCCTCTAGGATGAGGAGAGGGATGTGGAGAGAGTAAATGGGCAGGGGTTGACCGAGACAAAGGCTTTAGGAGTGTGTGAAATGAGGTATAGGTGGGGGCCTTTTATAAGAGAAGAGGAGGGGCACTTTTGGAAATCATGAAACTATTATTTTATTTTCAAAAGTGTTTCGAATTTATAAGGTCCCACATTGATATATTTCGAGGATAAGATGATAAGGCTTCGAAATATTCCCATCCAATAGTTTTTGGACAAGTGTAGGTCTTAGATTTTATATTATCATTTCATTTTATTTAAACTGTTCATTAATGAGGTCATCGTTGCATCATCATGATGTCATAATTAAATTAATTTATTTAATTTCTAAAAATTATAACAAAAATATCATGATGTAGGAAATCTTTTTATATTTCTAATGAATATTTATAGACAAAAATATGATTAGTATAACCCCTTCTAAAAATTGTTTTAGTAAAACAATTTATGTTAGTGTCATTTTCACCTTTATTTAAAAAAAGGTATTAAAGTCATTATCTCACCCAAGTGGCTCCATGGGGTCCCCTAAATCGACCCATGGGTTGTCTTGGTCGGAAATGACTCATAAAATAGGGATAGGAAGAGTGTCATAGTGTTTTCATATTTTTAAAATATCATTTTTACCTTAAATTACACTAATTACCTCTAATCGTGATTAATGAAAAAAAGTTACTATTCACCAAAAAATTATTTTCATCCCATTGAACCATATTTTACATACTAATGACAACCATGTATGTCATATTTTTGAAAATAAAAACACAATGATGACAAAATTTCATTTAAACGGAAAATTAGTTTTTATAAGTACCACTTAGTGGTTTCACTATTCATCAAAAATTGAAGTTTTTCAGAAAATTACCAAAAATTCACCCTAAGCTATATTTGATATTCCAAATTCAAAAATGAAGTATATTTTACAAAATTAAAAACTTATAAGTCACATTAATTAATTTAATAATTAATTCCCGTTGTCAGAGCAAATAGCGTGTTTTTATGAAACAATAAGTATCAAAAGATTGGCACCAGTTTAAGTCCAATTTCAAAGTGAAATTGATTCCAATGACCACCATTGGATTAAATGGTAAAAATATATTCTAATTTAACTTCAAAACCAATTCAAAAAATAATCTAATCATATAAATAAATTAGATTAATAATCAGTTTTGATGTAAAATGCAGTATTTTTCACTATTCATTAAAAAATGAACATTGTCAGAAAAATACCAAAAATTCACACAAAGTAAATTTTGATGTCACAATCATAAATAATAAGTTTATTTTGACAAAAATAGCTTATAAAATTGTAAAAATATAGATTCAAAAATGGTTTGCCATCAAAAGGCAGTAAAACAATCTTTTAAAAAATATTAGTGTATTCCATGCTTAAGATTGGATTTATTTTCATTTTAAGCCTCTAAAACACTATCTAATTCATTAATAGACATATATAAAAATATCTATTATTCATTACTTACTTGGGATGTTACATCCTTCCCCCCTTTAGAAAATTGCGTCCCCGTAATTTATTTACTTATCAAATAAATGAGGGTACTTATCCCTCATTGCATTTTCATATTACCATGTTGCCTCTTCCATCATGTGGTTTTTCCACAAAACCTTTACCTGATTAATCACCTTATTCCGTAACACTTTCTCCCTGTGGTCAAGAATCTGGACCGGTTGTTCCTCATAAGATAGGTTCTCTTCCAGCTAAACTACCTCTGGACTCAAAACATGAGATGGATCTGGCATATACTTTCTCAACATCGAAACGTGAAAAACATTGTGTACCTGAGATAAACTCGGAGGTAAAGCCACTCGGTAAGCAACTGATCCAACACTCTCCAGAATTTCATATGGTCCAATAAACCTTGGACTCAGCTTTCCTTTCTTACCAAATCTCATCACACTTTTCCATGGAGAAACCTTGAGAAAAACATGATCACCTACCTCGAAAGATAGATCCTTCCTCCTATTGTCCGCATAACTTTTCTGCCTGCTCTGAGTTGTTCTCATGTGTCTCTGAATCAGCTGAAGTTGTTCTACCATCTCTTCTACCAATTCTGGTCCCATCAACTTCCTTTCACCCACTTCATCCCAGAAAGCTGGAGTTCGACACCGCTTCCCATATAATGCCTGAAATGGTGCCATCTGTATACTGGAATGAAAACTGTTATTATATGAAAATTCAACCAAAGAAAGATATTGGTCCCAAATTCCCTGATAATCCATTGAACAAGCTTGTAGCATATCCTCCAAGGTCTGAATTGTTCGTTCTGACTGCCCATCTGATTGAGGATGAAAAGCTGTACTAAAATTTAATTCAGTACCCAACGACTTCTGAAGGCCTTTCCAAAAGTTAGAAGTGAACCTGAGATCACGATCAGATACAATGGAGAGAGGAACTCCATGTAACCTGACTACCTCTTTAAGATACAAACAGGAAAGTTGATCTAGGGAAAAAGTATCTCGTATAGCAAGGAAATGAGCAAATTTAGTCAAGCGATCAACAATAACCCAGATTGCATTATTACCTCGAGATGTCTTCGGTAATCCCACAACAAAGTCCATGGATATATTCTCCCATTTCCACTCTGGCACAGGTAAAGGATGAAGTATCCCTTTCGGTAACTGATGCTCTGCTTTAACCTGTTGTCAAGTCAAACACTTCACAGTAAAATCAGTAATATCTCTTCTCATTCCATCCCACCAGTAATACTCCCGCAGATCTCTATACATCTTAGTACTGCCTGGATGAACTGAAAACGAAGAACTATGAGCTACACATAACAACTCTCTCTTCAACTGTGAATCAAAAGGCACACACAATCTCTTCCCAAATATCAAAACACAATCATTATCAAAGTTGAATTCAGGAAACTTACCTTTCTGAACCAGCTCTACCTTTTTCTGCAACTCACTATCTTGCTTCTGTGCTTGCTTGATTCTATCTGATAGAGATGATCTCACTGATACCTGAAACAAAACAGAAGAACTTCCTGCACCAACAACTTCTATTCCAAAGTTCATCAAATCCTTAACCAAAGGATCACGTTCCAAACGCAACATTGCTAATAAAGCATTACTTTTTCGAATCAAAGGATCAGCCACTTTATTTTCTTTTCCCGGATGGTAATGAATCGTACAATCATAATCTTTGATTAATTCTAGCCATATCCTCTGTCTCATGTTTAACTCTTTCTGAGTGAATATATACTTTAAACTTTTGTGATCAGTATATATTTCACACTTTACTCTATACAAATGATGCCTCCAAATTTTTAAAGCAAAAACAACAACAGCTAATTCCAAATCATGTGTTAGGTAATTTACCTCATGAGTTTTCAACTGTCGTGAAGCATAAGAAATTACCTGATCATTCTGCATTAGGACTCAACCAAGTAATTTCAATGAAGCATCACTGTATATAACAAACTCACCATTCCTGGAAGGTAGTTCCAAAACTGGAGCATTCACCAATCTTATTTTTAATTCCTGAAAACAATCATCACATTATTTTGTCCAGATAAACTTAACACCCTTCCGAGTTAGCTTAGTCATTGGACTAGATAACCGTGAAAAATTTCTAACAAACCTTCGGTAATAGCCTGCCAAACCAAGGAAGCTACAAATCTCAGTTACATTTGTGGGTCTTGGCCAGTCTTCCACAACTTTTGTTTTTGCAGGATCAACAGTTATCCCATATTTAGAAACAATGTGACCAAGGAAAGAAATTTGTTGCAACCAAAACTCACACTTGCTGAATTTCCCATACAATTTATTTTCTTTTAAGGTTTTCAAGATAACCCTTAAATGTCTTTCATGCTCCTATTTACTTTTTGAAAACACCAAAATATCATCAATGAAAACCACCACAAACTTATCCAAGAACTCATGGAAAATTCTATTCATTAAGTCCATGAATACAGCAGGTGCATTGGTTAGCCCAAAAGACATTACTACAAATTCATAATGGAAATATCTCGTACGGAACGCGGTCTTCAGAATATCTGCCTCCTTTACCTTCAGCTGATGGTACCCTGATCTCAAGTCAATCTTTGAAAAAAACTGAGCTCCCTGGAGCTGATCAAACAAATCATCGATATGAGGCAAAGGATATTTGTTCTTAACAGTGATGTTATTCAAGGCTCTATAATCAATGCAAAGTCTCATAGAACCATCTTACTTCTTAACAAATAAAACAGGAGCACCCCAAGGTGATGTGCTAGGTCGAATGAAACCTTTCTCTAATAAATCTTGCAATTGCTCCTTCAACTCTAAAAGTTCAATTTGAGCCATTCGATAAGGGGGTTTTGAAATTGGCTTAGCATAAGGAACTAAGTCAACAGTAAACTCAACTTCCCGATCTAGTATTATTCCAGGCAACTCATTAGGAATAACATCAGGATACTCATTTACCACTGGCACATCATTAATTTGAACAGTTACTTTATTTTCAACGATGTGTTCAAGGTAACATTCATTTCCATCTTTTACAAGTTTCTTGGCCTCTTGATAAGTTATCAACAGTAAGGGTTCATTATTGTACACAAACTGGAAGTCTTTCTGAAAAGAAACTTCTTTATCTCTATAGTCAATCTTAGCATGGTAAATAGAGATCCAATCCATACCCAGGATAACATCAAACTCTACTAGAGGTAGAACAATAAGGTTTGCAAGTAGGTTCTTTCCACAGATAAGGATAGGAATATTCTTATAAATTCTTTTTGCCTCAACATTCCCCCCAGGTGTTTTTACCAAAAGTTCAGGATTTATTTCTTGAGATGGTATTCCCATTTTACTAGAAAAGGTTTCAGAGATGAAAGAATGTGTAGACCCCGAATCAAACAACACACTGGCATAATCTGAAAAAACAAACAAAGTACCTGATACAACTTCATTTGATGGCCCGACATCTGCTGAAGTAGTTGCAAAGCATTTCACCACCCCTTTCTGCTTGTAGTCTAATTGCTTCTCATCACTCAAGCTCTTTGTCGGACACTCATTTGCATAGTGACCCATCTCATTGCACTTAAAAAATTTCACTAACTGTAAATCAAATTTGGTCTTACCATCACCCTGATCTTTTCCAGTGTAATCACGAGCCTTATGTCCCATCTTACCACATCGGTAGCACTTTCCAGAATTCAGAAGACATTCCCCAGCATGCCTTTTTCCACATTTATCACAAACTGGAAACATTATTTTCTTACCATCAGACTTTTTTGAAGAATTCTTACCTTTCTCCTGCCACCTCAGTCTCTTCTTCTGTTGGTTGTTATAGAACACTTGATCATCGGCAAAATCCATTTCCACCTTCTCAGCACATCGAACAAGCTTTTCATAACTTTTAAACTCACGAGAAGCTAATTCCCTTTGATATTTTGGCTTTAATCCTGAGTAAAAACGATTGATTTTACTATCAAGGTCTCGGATAAAATTTGGAGCATACCTTGCCAATCGAGTGAACCTTTCTTCATAGGTATCCACTGAGTCTTCCTCTTGCCTCAATTCCAAGAATTGATTTTCCATCCTAAGTCGAACAGCCTTAGGGAAATACTTCTCAAGAAACATACCTTTGAATTCATCCCAGTCAATAGCATCAATCTCATCAGCATCCCTGATATTTTTAACCATCGACCACCACTGATCTACTTCACCCTCCAAATGGTAAATAGCAAGACTAAAATTTTGATTGTATGAACACCCCATGACATCAAAAATATTCTCCAGTGCTTTAATCCACCCTTCAGCTAGCACAGGGTCAGATGATCCTCTGAATGATGGGGGATGTTGCCTCATGAAATGTTCCACCACTGACATGTTCCTCTGAGGTTGATCTGGCTGATCTCGTGCATGGATACCACCACCATTTATAGCCTGATTTAACTACACCATTACTACAACAAACTATTCAGTTCCTATTCCGACCATCTCAGGATGCTGATTCAGAAGGTTATTTCCTTCTATATGCCTTCCTAGCACTGCTTCCCTGTTTCCTCTGCGGAAAACCATTCTGAACAAACATGTCTTAGATGAAGCAACATGGTAATCTTCAAATACTATATCACTTCAATTTGACCATAAAAAATATTTTTGGATAATCATTTGATATAATTCTAACTCCTAAAGTTATCTAAACCGACCTCTGATACCAACTATAAGGCCCCAGCCTTAAACCTTACTTAATCTTGAGTTATTACAAGATTACACATTGAGGATCTTTTCGGGTTTAGAGTTTTAGATAATTAGATCATAAAACTTGCATTACATTCCACATATAAACAAAGTGGTTACATAAAGATAGTATTCTTCATTCCCATAAATGGAAACATATTTAAAATAAACATGGATTCTTTCTTGACACTTCCTTGACACTATCATCATATCATGTACCTTTCCCTTGACCTGTGAAAAACATTTCAAAAAAACTTGGGATGAGCATAAAAAGCTCAGTAAGGGATATAAAAATATGGAAAGGAAACATGGGTACATATATACATAAGAATGAAATCATAATTTACCCATAAAACATAATCAATTTAACATACCTCATCAAATCATGAATAAATCATAGAAATCATAAGACATAAAGGTAACTTGAGGAATTCATAACATTCTTACGTAGGGAGTAACCCTCTTGGTTACGTTTGGAATACCCATCACAGTATATTCCCTAAATCTCTTCGAAGAAACCTTAACGTTTCACTCCTTCACGTTACCCAATGCATTGGAGAGCTATATCGGGCTCACCCGCCCTTAGTTTATCACGGAACCACCCATTTTCATAATAATTCCCAAGAACCTCAACATAATCATATCACATAAAACATGCATAAAGGAAACATAACATTCCCACCTTTCAATCACAAGATATCAATACAACACATTGATATATAAAACATTATGAAAACCATTTTCGATACCAAAATAAAAGAAAAGTAAAACATGGTATTTATTTTTCTTTTAAAAAGAAGGTATGGCTTGTAGAGGAAGCCGAAACTCAAATAACAGTCACGATGGTGGAGAAGTCGTTGTCGCCGCATACGTACGACAAAAACATTCCCTTTTTTCATTTAGTAAACTCTTCGTATAAAAAATATTCCTTTTGAATAAACGTAAAAGTCAAAGGGGTTTATACACCGTATAAAAGAAGGTTGTGTATAAAACAAAATATGCCTCAATGAAAGGAGATTGAGACGAAGTCCCATACCTCGGGTCCGACTTGACTCGACCGTTCTTTAATCTCCTGAATAATAAACTTGAGTTAATCTCTAATTTCTTAAGAACCTTTTTCAAGTTCATTATTCCTTTTATACCATGTTATGAACATCATGTAATCATTTAAGTTAATAATGTTCATTTTGTCGGTATTTGGTTCTTAAGTCAAAAATAGAATTCTTACACTTACATGTTGTTAATTTGGTCAAAGGTTCGTTATATCCAGAATGATATTAATGATTTTGATAACATATATATCATATATATTCATCATATACATGTATTTATAATATTACATCACATTTATAGGTAAGAAATGAAATGCACCGTTCATGGAGACGGTAAGCCGTACGTACGCATGAACGCTACTTCCATTTCTATTTCATATTTTCTGGAATGGAATCATAATGATATAAGAGTATATTATAATTCCAGTATAATAACATATATAATATCATTAACTTTATCCTTTACACATCCCACATATGGTATTAACGAATCAAATCACTTTCAAGGGGCGGTAGTCTGCACTTTCTAAAATGAAGATATCGTATTTACCCATAATGGAAACAATAATGGTATTCCATAAATGAAAAATACAGAAGCTTAAGGAAAGAATAAACATATTATATATCATATATAAAAATAGTGACATTATAATGGCCACCTTTGAAGGTGTTAAATGAGTATTGAACAATCATCATTTCGGGAGGCAGAATTTCGCCATCCACGGAAACCGTATGTTCTTTAACCATTTGATGTAGTTGTGTGAGAGTGTAGCTCGAATAAATCTTATAAAAACATCCTAGTATATTGAAGATACTGGTTTTGTTACAAAATAAGTAAATAAAAAGAGTTTAGGGGGTTGGAGAAGCAAAATAAAACAAATGAACATGAGATAATAAATTACCTTTAAAAGTGTAACTCCTTTTGATTTGAGCCTAAAGGCTTCCTTTGAAAAGATTCTTCCCAAAGGGAATCCTCTAGGATGAGGATAGGGATGTGGAGAGAGAAAATGGACATGGGTTGTCCGAGCAAAAGGCTTTAGGAGTGTGTGAAATGAGGTAGAGGTGGGGGCCTTTTATAAGAGGAGAGGAGGGGCACTTTTGGAAATCATGAAACTATTATTTTATTTTCAAAAGTTTTTCGAATTTCTAATGTCCCACATTGATATATTTCTAGTATAAGATGATAAGTCTTCGAAATATTCCCATCCAATAGTTTTTGGATAAGTGTAGGTCTTAGAGTTTATATCATCGTTTCATTTTATTTAAACTGTTCATTAATGAGGTCATCGTTGCATCATCATGATGTCATAATTAAATTAATTTATTTAATGTCTAAAAATTATAACAAAAATATCCTGATGTATGAAATCTTTTTATATTTCTAATTAATATTTATAGACAAAAATATGATTAGTATAACCCCTTCTAAAAATTGTTTTAGTAAAACAATTTATGTTAGTGTCATTTTCACCTTTATTTAAAAAAAAGGCATTAAAGTCATTATCTCACCCAAGTGGCTCCATGGGGTCCCCTAAATCTACCCATGGGTTGTCTTGGTCGGCCATGACTCATCCAATAGGGGTAGGACAAGTGTCATGGTGTTTTCATATTTTTAAAATATCATTTTTACCTTAAATTACACTAATTACCTCTAATCGTGATTAATGAAAAAAAGTTACTATTCACCAAAAAATTATTTTCATCCCATTGAACCACATTTTACATACTAATGACAACCATGTATGTCAGATTTTTGAAAATAAAAACACAATGATGGAAAAATTTCATTTAAACAGAAAATCAGTTTTTATAAGTACCACTTAGTGGTTTCACTATTCATCAAAAATTGAAGTTTTTCAGAAAATTACCAAAAATTCACCCTAAGCTATATTTGATATTCCGAATTCAAAAATGAAGTATATTTTACAAAATTCAAAACATATAAGTCACATTAATTAATTTAATAATTAATTCCCGCTGTCAGAGCAAATAGCGTGTTTTTATGAAACAATAAGTATCAAAAGATTGACACCAGTTTAAGTCCAATTTCAAAGTGAAATTGATTCCAATGACCACCATTGGATTAAATGGTAAAAATATATTCTAATTTCACTTCAAAAAAAATTCAAAACATAATCTAATCATATAAATAAATTAGATTAAAAAGCAGTTTTGATGTAAAATGCAGTATTTTTCACTATTCATTAAAAAATGAACATTGTCAGAAAAATACCAAAAATTCACACAAAGTAAATTTTGATGTCACAATCATAAAGAATAAGTTTATTTTGACAAACATAGCTTATAAAATTGTCAAAAGATATATTCAAAAATGGTTTTCCATCAAAAGGCAGTAAAACAATCTTTTAAAAAATATTAGTGTATTCCATGCTTAAGATTGGATTTATTTTCATTTTAAGCCTCTAAAACACTATCTAATTCATTAATAGACATATATAAAAATATCTATTATTCATTACTTACTTGGGATGTTACAAATGAGGCTATGTTAGAGCAACCAGTTGGTTATTGACTTAGGGGATTCACCATACATCGACAGGTGGTTCCAAACTGAGTACGTCTAGGGGTCTTCTAGGGATGTTTAGGATCAACCATGGTCAGTTTCTATTTCTGCTTGCTTGTGTGTATTTTTGTGCACTTAGTTTTTCCTGGTACTCTGTTAGCTTATTTGTTTTCCAGCACAACCCTGTGTTATTATGACTTGGTATTTGGTTTGGTTTTTGGTACAAAAAGAACAACCTATTTTTTAAAATGAAAGGTGGCATGTGTTGGTTTCATAACGGGAAGAAAATTATTATTTATTTAAAATATAAAAACCTTATTTTTATAATTGTATTTTCAAACTAGAATTAATAGAATGATTTTAGACAAGGAAACACATGGATTCTGTGATGATTTCCTACTGATCATTTCGGTGCTCACCCATACTATATCTTTTCAGTTTCAAGTTCCACTAGTGTTGGATTTCTCTCGGAGAAAACTTGGTTTTGAGTTGGGTGGTGATCTAGGAGGTCACACAGAGGTATGTGCTGTTTTATTTATTTCCACCGCTAGTTTTCATTTTTATTGTCAGTCTTTATTTATTTACTTGTCTTTAATTTATGGGAAAAATCATTCCCACTTGTTTAGTTTTGATTCCAGACACTAGTTTCCAACCTGTAGGGTTTGGGAATGCCCTTCGGGCCATGCTGCTGACCGGCTATGGGGACCGGTTCAGGATTGACCCAGGTTGGTTCGTGACAAAATGGTATCAGAGAGAGGTTCTTGTTATTTGGGGTGTGTGGTAGATAGAGATTATGATTGTCGAGAATCGGTAGGTAGGTGAGAGAATCACATCACGAACTCTTTCTCGCACTGATCCTCAAGTTACTAGGGGTAGTCCGGGATCCGAGTCTTTTACCTTTATTTTGGATTGAGGGATGACAACAGAGGCAAGCTGGTGTTATGCCATGATTTCACATGGAGTAGCAACCCATGTGGAGTTTGAGTATATAGTTTAAGTTCCTCCTAGCTGTTTATGCTTACTTGGGGCACGACTCACTACTATGTCACTGGGTTAAGCATAACTACTAGTTCCTCACTCCGACAGTTTGCTGCAAGTTGGGTTTTGTTTGATTCAAGTTGGTGTGCGTGTCTTCTAAAAATAGTAGTGCGAAACAGATGGGTTAGGTAAGGGCGGGATAATCCCACACAGGCTTGAGACCATGTGGGTTTAAACCTGCAAAAACCCACATATCAAACAGATGGATTTATCAGGACTGCCTCGCCCCACAACGGATGCGGGCTAGCCCGCGGGCAACCCTCTTTCTTCATTTTTATAATTTTTTCATATGAAATTGATACATCTCAAACTCTAATGCATATAATAAGGGGAATTCAAATTATTGATCAATTAAAATGTTAAATGGAAGTTATAATATATTTTGGAATTTAAATTCAATAATCAAAATTGTTTAATAGATTTACATGATTATGATAAAATTATAGTAAAATTTAGAAAAACCACCGAGCTATAGCTAACCCTCAGTGCGTAGAACGTGTTGAAGGAAATGAAGAGGAGATGAGTGTGACTACAAGGGGTGTGTGATGTAGCTTTGATCTTTCAGATAGGGAGGTTCATGACATAGATGATAAGGAGAAGATGCGGGCTGAGTTTACATGGAAGCTTGGTCGGCGCAGCTTGATCGCTTGTGGAAGTCTTCGCCTGGAGGAAAGCCGACACTGGTGATAGAATTACATGTGATATGGAAGCTTCTTCTTGTTGTGTTGAGGAAGAATATGGAGATTCTAAGGTAGGGTTCATAAAGAGTGACATAGAGGGGTCTAGGCACCATTAAGGCACCATGGTGTTGCGTCGACTAGTCAGACGTGCAGAGACGGAGGCCAGTGACTACGTCGAGAGAGGGAGAGGTGATGAAAAAACTGTGAGTTCCACAGTAAATATCATAAATAATATAACCATAAGAGGAAGAATAGGCAGCATTGTACTGAAAAAAATGTGAATTGCCTTACCTTATAAGATTCGCTTGAGCTTTATCTTCAGAATGGACAAGCGGGTGTTGGCCCTATCCAGCTTCCTCGAGCCCTCCACCACAAACCTCTTTACGATTACTCCCTCCAATGATGAGAAATTGTAGATCACAGTCTGGAGGTCTTCGATGACTTTCAACGCCGCTTCAAGTCCCTCCATCCCTTGAGATTCATAGTGGGAAACCAGCTCTTGCAGTGTCAGTGACATCGTCTTCCATCCTATACCAACGTGGCTTAAGGTGGGAGGGCCGACAGTGGCTAGCCTACATTTTGGTGATGGTGGAGGAACCGTTGATGGGAGTGGTGGATGCTGCATTGCTGAGAGGCCATCAAACTCAGGTATCCACCCAAAAAACTATGAATGAAAACTTTAGAGAAGGCTTGGGAGGGGGAGACATGGATGAGGGTGACCTTGGGAATAGATGCCTCGAAGGGAGAGTATGTGTGCAGCGGTGTGTGGTCGCACATGTAGGGGAAATTTCATGCACACCTCGTAACTTGGAAGCAACCATCATAGATACCGGTAAATATTAATAATTCATGGGTATTTTAAAATTTAAATAACCTGCGGGCTGACTCGTATCCGTGTGGGTTTACCCGCACAGGTCAGCTACCCGTACAGGCTATCCACATATGCCTGTTTTTAAAACGGTATTTTTTTAAACCCACCCCACCCAAAACCCTCATGTCCCATAGCTAGTTTTTCATTGCTATCTAAAAATGGAAGTGGTTTTGAAATGAAAATGTTTTCTTTTAAATGGTCTTACAATTGGTAAATTGGGTTTTGAAATTGAAGGCAGTTTTGAAATTTGAATGAAAATGGTTTACTTTTGAAAGAAATGTTTTTAGATGTGTTTGTATTTTTTTGGTTTTTTCACCGATTATTTTGGATCAAGATGTTTCTTTTGATTTTACTTTGATTTGACATCGGCCTTGGTTTGTGTTTTCTGTGTTGTTCATAAAATTCCACCCAGAAAGGTTTCCAAGATTTCTAAGGAGTCATGCTCAGTTTCTGGTCCTTGGACATTGCCTATTTTTTCACAGTGATCGAGGTCCGTTAGAGGTATTTATGTGGATTGAAGAGGTAGATCATGTCTTCAGGATATTGGGAACTCTTGAGTCTATTGGAGTTCAAGCTGTCCTGGGGTTGTTTGCAGGTCCAACTTTGGGTGAATGGGAGTTAATCACCCCACCATCATTGCAATTCAGGATGATGCGAGAAGTTTTTAAGTCTATCTTCATTCTATAGTTCATACCTGAAGAGGAGAAAACGAAGAAAAGGGAAGATATATTGTGTTTTCAACAAGGCCAATAGATTATGAAAGCACATGTTGACTATTTTAAGGAACTAATTTCCTTTTCTCTGGAGGTAGCGTCGAAAGATTTGATGAATAATTCACTCTTTATCGAGGGTCTTAATCTAGAGATCATGGATCGAGTCCTCTCTTCTAAGAACCATCATTTCGAGAAGCTAGTAGATGAAGCCTTCCTAGCTGAGCTGGTCTCCGGAGCATTGGTGGTTGGTATTCTGATGTCTCTTTATACTCGTGAAGGTTCCCCATGTAATGGTATGGACATATTTGATCCATTTATTTTCTATAATCTGGTGTTGGAGGTGTTTGGGGAAGTCAAGATGACTTATCCCCAACACTTCTCCAAACTTTCAGTTCTATGAATAGTGTTTCCAGAACTGTACTATTTCCTTTGCCAAATTTCTGAAACGGTGACATAGAAACAGTGGTACCGAAACAGTGGCATAGAAATGGTGGCACCAAAACGTTTACACATAAATGGTGGCACTGAAATAGTGTCATGAACAGTGTTTCCAGAACTGTGTCATTTCCTTTTTCAAATTTCCATATTTTCCCAAATTTCCTACAGTTTCACCCGTTTGATGTTTCCTTTAACATAAAATGAATTAAAGGAATTGTTTTAAGGGATTTAAGTATGATTCAAAGCTCATAACTCCTATATTAATTTTTCCTAATATTTGGGAAGCCTTTAATCGGTCAAAATGTGTGATCTTTGATAGATCCAATCTTAATGGAAAATCCATCATATATTAAACCACCATTATGTTAAATCTTATAAAGGGTTGAGATATATTCCTCCCTTATTATTACTTATTGTTCCATGGTGTGAGATTCTCGAACCTTTCATTCCTTCCTATAAGAGTCATGCATAGTGTTGTAGCCTTGGATCATGTCTTCCCTGGGGTTTCTTCTTACTGCATGTGCACCCCATGTTTTGGTGCAACCAGGAAGTATCGATCCCTCTTCGATATAAGGTATGTTCTACCACCATTATTATAGGTTACTCTCATTTTGTTCCTCCTTTACATGTTATGGAATGTTATCTCTATGTTTCTAATGTATTTTTATTGGGTTTTGGTTGGTGTGGTGGTGTCTCTACATCCTAAGGTGGATGCGGTCTTCCAGGAGAGGTGATCGTGATCTGTTGTGTTGGTCGTTCTCGTGCAAAGAACATCTGAAACTTTTTGAGGTTGGGGATTTGTGGATTCTCTTTTATTTTACATGAAACTGTAGATTTATCATATTTTAGTTCGCTAGATCACAATGTAATTGACATAATAAATATTTGAACCGGATAAATAAATTGGTATCAATCGTATGTTGTTGCCTCTTATTTTTTCTAGATAGTGTGACATCTATTCTTTCTTTGTTTAAAATTTCATTCTTGATAAAAATTGGTAAAAAACGTAAATCCTAGATTAATTGTAAATTAATTGGATAAAGATAAAGAGTCATGTTTTTGAATCTGTTTGTTGCTGTGGTAAACTCTTGATAATTGAATGGATGCAGTTATGCATGTTTAAATGAATCAAATAATTAAAGATGTATTAAATAACCAATTGTTTGATAAAATATAATTCCTGGAAGGGTTATGAGTTACCCTCTTACTTGTAAATTCCAAGATACTTATGCTTGGATTTGTGAGTGCATGTTGTGTGCGAAGGTTAGATGACTTTCTTGAGGCCGAGAGCCCAATTTCTTGTTGATTGTTCTACTGCTTCTTATGTTGTGGTGTGAGCCTAGGATGGCTCATTCTGGGAGGCTGTTGTGGTATGTGGAGTATGAAGGCCCAGGGGTTGGGGAAGTAGTTGACACCCAGAGTGGTGAGATTCATTGGTTTATGCATGTGGGTGTCGGGGAGCACACCACATATAATGAAACAAGTCAGTTATGAATGTTGGATGCTTGTTGAATCTTGTTGGTTGTTTATTTTCTTTATATTCCCCACTTCTAAAGGCGGATGGTCTTGCTTACCCTCCTTCCAAAGGAGTCAAAGATGCGCAGGGTATGCCATGTGTTTTTCATGTTTAGATTCTCAAGGATAAATGGGTCTATGTTCTTGATATAGGTGGAAAAGGCTCAATGGGTAGTCCATCTAATCACTGTGTTGAGCCCCTTGTGTTTGGTAGCTTAGTTTATCTTTTCTAGGATACCAAAAATTATGGGAAAGTAATAATGTTGTTAATAAATGATGTCAACCCATGGGGTTGGAGCTTGCTATGATACAATGTTGAGGTAATATTTCTGAGAAGCTGTGGACTTGGTTTGGTTATTCCTGGAGGGAAAGGAACTTGGTGTGATGCTAATGAAATGTAATTTGGAATTAATAATGGTTAATTAATTGTTAAATAATTAATTACACAAAGTGAAACTGGTAAAAATGGATAAGTAACTTAATATCACTCTTTTAAATGGTTATATGCTTATAGGATATCTAATCTTAGTAGTGGTCGCCGGGAGTCTGAGAGACGTTAACTGCAGTTGAGTCTAAGACTAGGTTTTGCCCATAATGTGGTTGTGAGTTGTATTATATTCTGTACTTTTTGTGTTTCTATACGCTACTCCACCCTATTGGTTAGGTAAACTGGTACCCTGAGGATTCTAAATCCTGGGGGGGGGGGTTCCCCAACATTCCGGTGGGAGGATGGATGGCTAACTACCCCCTTTCCTCCACTCTCTTATCTTGGTAGTTACTTGTGATAGTAGGCATAATGATTAGTTTTCCCCATATTTGTGTGTAGAGGGATGTAATGGCTTGTGGTTATTCACACACATATATTATGGATATAGTTTCCCATGGACTACTATAGGTGTAACATGTATAGGTTGTGATGGCTTGAGGATCCTTACTCAGCGTATGGGCTGTAATGGCTTGAGGTATAATGCCTGACATATGATACACGTTATGCGAGATGTGGTGGATTTTGAAAACTAACTGGTTACATTGGTTATGTAGACGTAGTGGTGGTGTTGTATGGGGTTCTTGGTTTGGTGCTATGCCTAAGTGTCTATGGGAAAACCTTTTTTGGAGAGAGATGCTTAGGACGTGCGATGTTGGGGCAAAGCGAAAAACTAGTGGGAGAAGTGGTAGAGGGGTACCCTTGATATTCTTTATTATATTATATACTATTGTATACGATATTTGGTGAGAGTATCCATGGTGAGGCTAGGAATATAGTATACCTGTTTAGGTGGAGAGTTAGTTTCACTTTTTTTTCACTATGCTTTAACATTCTTTTGTTACTTTTGCACAAGAGGCTCCAGGTAGGATCCTACTGAGTATACTGTTATACTCACCTGACATATATACAACTATTTTTTTGGTCACTTGAATCAGGTTGGAGATCAGGCTGATTACTACTAGATTGGGGTTGCAGGAGCTGTCCGGGCTTCATGGTCGCTGCTATTTTACTTCCTTTTGGTACTTACTGTTTTCCCTTCTCAGTTGTAGTAGTCTTTGCATGAAATTACATATGTGTACTTGGGTTTCTTTTTATATTTCAGTATGAGATGGAGTTGGTTTGTGTCTATCTTATCTCTCTTTTTCATGTGTTCTCTTATAGGGTAATGCCTCCCATATGTGTGATTATTATACCCTCGGTGCTAGTCTCCAACTCGGGGCCTACTGCAGGTGGGACTCAGGTGTCACTATCTCCCTTCTCACATTGCTAGCCAAGGAAGGGAACACTTTGTGGGGAGGGGGCCATGATAGGGTGGTATCAGAGATCTGGTTGAGGGATAGGATGAATTTTAGAGTTAGTCACAGGTGAGGTTTCATGGGTTGGTAGGGAAACAGTGTCAGTCAAGTTTAACAAGTGCTATAAACACTAGAGACTGGATGAGACATAGGTATTTAGGTCCCCATATGGTCTAACACATGGAACTTTAAGTTTGCAGTGGCAACTAAATGAGGTGATACTTGTTGCAAGGTAGAGACCTAAGAAAGTATCATGCCTCATTCTTCTTTGCGTCTATGTTGAATGGGTAGAACTTTGGATATGTTAACCTAAAATTAATAAAAGAAAACAATGAATTAATATTGATTCTTCTATATTACAGGTTTAGGAGCTCTAACTATTTTTTATTTTGTAGATATGGCTCCAGGTCTACATCCTCATCAGGTTCACACAGAATATGTCCAACAGGATTCACCATAAGATTACTACAGAGTGAAGGTCGATGACAACAAAACTTGGAGGAGGAAACTCTGAGATTTTCAGTGCTAGAGTCTATAGAAGTATGAGGTCTCTGTTTCAGGTGCAATCACAAAAGACTGGTTGGAGGTGGTTGAGATAGATTTCAGCTCAATACATGCTTAGAAGAAGCACTAGGTATTCTTGGTTATGATGATTCTACATGAGGTAGTCGTGGTTCTTATTCCTCAGATATCGTGAGGAGCCAATGATCTCATGGTAGGAGTTCTGAGACAAGTTAAGAGTCTAGTTTCTTTATTCAACTGTGAAGGTGTCCAATCACCAGGAGCTTCTTACCCTTCGATAGGAGATCTCCAGTGTGTGAGATTTTGGAATCCATTTCAGTAAACTTTTACTATATGATTTAGACCTATTTCCAGACGAGGATGCTAGGGTGTGACATTTCAAGGAGTCTTTGTGTCCAGAGATCTAGTACTAGGTCACCCCATTTATGATGAAGACATATATTGAGGTGCTGGAGAGGGAAGAGTTCATAAAGAGAACGTTATCCAAAACCAGATCTTTATGATAGGGGAGTCATCAGGATTTCTCATGAAGCAGATCTGTGGTCCAGGGTTCCTAGTTTTCAGGGAAGAAGAGTTTCTGTTCAGCCGGGGGTAGGTCCTAGCCCTCAGTATCTCGTTTATCTGGGGAAAACGTCTCTTAGGCCTATGCCAAGGGATTATGTGCTTGTTTTTCTTGTGTAGGTCTAGATCATTAGCAACGAGAGTGCCCAAAATTTTAGAGTGGTCAACATGCACCAGGTGTTATGATCCAGGTTCCTCCATTGATTTAGTTCCAACCAAGGCAGCAATAGAAGATTGCATTAGCTTTGGATCAGTAGAGAGCATATAGGGTAGGTAGAGAACAACCCTGGGATTCTCCCCATTCTCTAAGAGAAGAGCACGACCATAGTGGTAGTCTTCATCAGGGTCAGAGAGGTCATAGAGTAGGTCTTGGTCAGCTTCATTCTTTAGTGTTGTTAGCACTAGGCGAGCCAAACATCGTTCAAGGTACCCTTTTCTTGTTTTCTACTTGGGTGTATGATTTTTTTAATCAGGATCCACACACTCCTTCATATCACTTTCCTTTTTCCATGATTTGGGACTTGAGGTGGAGATGCTTCCAGTGCCATTATAATTGACTATGCCAGTTGGAGGTCAAGCTGACTTGTTTGAAGTATGTAGAGACTGTGAGCTAGTGTTGGGGTAGCACATCTCTTGGGGAGATTTATTATGTTTATGGATACAACCATACGATGTCATTCTCTACATGAATCGGTTATATTCGATGTAGGATATTGTGTATTTCTTCTAGAGGTAGGTGGTGTTATTCGATGCTGATGGAGAGCCAACAATGTTTGTTGGCAAGCGAGACCCTCTAATGGGTCAGAGGCATGTTCCTTCTTTGTTATCCTTGATAGATAAACTGATGTCAATTTCATTAAAGGTTAAACAATTGGTGTTTACCAGGGTCATTGAAGAGTACCCTGATGTCTTTCTAGAAGAGGTTGTAGCATTACCCCCTCAACGAGAGATCAAGTATAGGATTGAGCTACAACTAGGAGCATCTCCTATTTCTATGTATCCGTATAGGATGGACCCTTATGAGTTACGAGAGTTGCGTATATAGCTCGATGGTCTGTTGTAGTGCAGTTTTGTTTGGTCGAGCGTGTCACCATGGGGCTCATCAGTTTTTTTCGTGAAGAAGGTTGACAATAATTTGTGGATGTGTATCGATTATCATCACTTGAACAAAGTTACAATGAATAATCACTATCCTCTTCCATGGATTGATGATTTATTCAATCAAATTAAGGGTGAAACTTGGTTCTTGAAGATCAATTTTTGGTCCGGGTATCATCATATGCGAGTGAAGGATGAGGAAATTCCAAAGACCATTTTCCATTATCATCATGGGAATTATGAGTTCTTGGTGATGCCATTAATTGTGACAAATGCTCTATCTATGTTCATGGGGTTTATGAACATTGTGGTCCATGAGTTCTTGGATAAGTTCATGGTGATTTTCATCAACAAAATCCTTGTGTAATACATTTATGAGGAGGATCATGCAGAGCATCTTCATGTCGTTTTAAGAGTTCTTCATCGACAACAGCTATTTGGTAAGTTTTCAAAGTGAAAGTTTTGGGATTGAGAATTCCATTTATTGGGGCATGTTTTATCCCAGTAGGGATTAGTTTTGGATCCATAGAAGATAGAAGTAGTTGTGTATTGGGAATCCCCCAAGATAGTGGCATAGGTGCGAATTTTCCTTGGTGTGACAGGCTATTATAGGAGGTTTATGGCTGATTTCTCTCGGGCTGAGACTCCTCTAAAAACATTGACCATGAAGGATCAGGAATTCGTGTGGAATGATTAGTGTTAGAAAACTTTTGAGTATCTAAAGGAGAAGTTGGTCATTGATCCGGTTCTTTGTCTTCCAGCAGAGGGAGTTCAGTTTGACATTTTCTGCAATGCTTTGTGTATTGGGTTAGGTCATGTTCTGATGCAGTAGTGATCAATAATTTCTAATGGGTCTTGGTAGTTGAGTCCCCATGAACATAAATATGCCACCCACAATCTCATGTTGGTGGTAGTGGTGTTCACTCTGAAGTTGTGGAGATATTACCTCATCAACGAGCGCTTTTTAGTTTTCACCGATCATAAGATCTTGAGGTATGTTTTCTCCCAGCGTGACTTGAACTTGAAGTAGCATCATTGGATGGAGTTATTACAGGATTACAACTTCTAAATTTCATATACACCTGATAAATTGAATTTTGTATCTCATGCATTGATCAGGAAGTTGCGTAGTGATATAATGTGTGAATCTAGTGATTCCTAGCGAGTGATGGAAGAGATTTCAGTATTGCTTCTAAATATGGTAGAAGTCAGGGGTAGATATTGTCTTTTCCAGATGACAGTACAGTCATCTCTGGTACAGCAGGTAGAAGAGTCCCAGTTGGGGGATCTTGAGGTAGAGGTCTGAAGATACTGAGTTGTTTGTGGTTAATCCCATGATGGTTGGTTAAGTATGAACAACACCAAGTGTTGTTTTGGGGAAGGCTTTTCATTTCTTTGGAGATGTGTGAGATGGTTCTCAGGGAGTTCCATGGTTTTCCCTTAGTGGTACATCCTGACATGATGAAAATGTATTGTGCCTTGAGGAATCAATTTTTATGGCCTAGGTTGAAGCATGTGGTTACGGATTTTGTGTCTCAATGTTTGGTTTTCCATAAGGTGAAGGCCGAGCACCGTGTTATCGGTGGTTTTCTCCATCCATTGGATGTTCCTCAATGGAAGTGGGAGGATATCTCGATGGAATTTTTTACTGGTTTACCTCAAGATCAGGGAGGCTATGACACTATATGGGTAGTAGTGGATCACTTAAATAAATCACCCCAATTTATAGTGATCTAGGAGTCGAGCTTAGTAGAGGTTTTGTCGAGGTAGTATCTAAAGGAGGTGGTGAGACTCCACAGAGTCCCAAGGATGATAATTTATGATCGAGACCCCTGTTTTACCTCCAGGGTGTGGAGAGGTCTCCAACATGATTTCGGTTCTTAGTTATTCCTTAGCACTACTTTTCATCCACATATGGATGGTCAGACAGAGTAGACCATCCAAAATCTTGAAGACATGTTGCGCTCTTGTGTCCTGGATTTTAGAGGTTCGTGGATGAGACACCTTCCCTTGGCAGAGTTATCTTACAACATCAGTTTCCACTCAAACATCGCTATGGTTCCATTTTAATCCTTATATGTATGACCTTGTTGTTCTACATTATGTTGGACTGGGTTTGGAGAGTCAGAAAGTCTCAGTTCAGATCTAGTACAGAATACGACAGAGATGGTTCAGGTAATTCATGAGAGGATGAAAGTAGCTCAGGATCATCAAAAATCCTATGCTGATCATAGGAGGAGACCTATGGAGTTTGAAGTTGGGGATCATGTTTTTCTGAAGGTGACACCCTGTCGTGGGTAGTGAAGGTTTGGTCAAAGGAGTAATCTTTCTCCTTGGTTTGTTGGGCCTTTAGAGGTGTTGGATCATGTTGGATTTATGGCATATTGGGTAGCACTTCCCCCACAGATGAGCTGGATACATGATGTTTTTAATGTGTCACAGATCTGTTATTATATTCATGAAGTCTCTCATGACATCGATTGGGGTGAGATCAATGTTGAAGATGATGCAACCTTCAAGGAGCGGCCTATAAAGATCTAGGACCATAAGGAGAAGGTGTTGCATGGGCATGTTATTCCCTTGGTTCGTATCTTGTGGCAACACGATGGCATGGAGGAGAGTACTTGGGAACGTGAGTCATAGATACACACTTAGTACCATGAGCTGTTTGATGTTTAACTCTTTCTTTGTAACGATGTTTGGTTTTTTGTTGTAGAACTTTCTTGGTTATGAGATGTCTTTCTCTTCTTTCTTCCGTAGATTACTCTCTTTTGAGAGGTATCTTCCATAGGAGAGTGCTTAGAAGATAGTTGTGGGTGTTTTTTGGTTTCGCATGTTTATTTTTGAAGTAGTTGAGCTCCTTTGGTGGTGAGATCCTTGAGAGGTATCTCAAAGAGTATTTTCTCAGTCCCCTTTTTCTATTTCCTATTTGGGTAGGTTTTGGATTATTGGGGATGAGAATGTTTTGAGAGGTATATCATGTAATGTCCTGGACCTCTCTGATCCATTCCTTTGCTAAAATATGGTGTTGGAGGTGTTTAGGGAAGTCAAGATGACTCATCCCCAACACTTTTCCAAACTTTCAGTTTCGTGAACAATGTTTCCAGAACGATGTCATTTCGTTTTCCAAATTTCCGAAATGGTGGCATATAAACGGTGGTACTAAAAAAGTGGCACAGAAAAGGTAGCACAAAAACGGTGGCATGAATAGTGTTTCCAAAACTGTATCATTTCCTTTTTCAAATTTATAGATTTTTCTAGATTTCCTATAGTTTCACCCATTTGGCGTTTCCTTTGATGTAAAATGCATTCAAGGA
Source organism: Viscum album (assembly GCA_963277665.1). Lineage (NCBI taxonomy): Eukaryota > Viridiplantae > Streptophyta > Magnoliopsida > Santalales > Viscaceae > Viscum > Viscum album. The sequence continues at coordinate 1,279,794,247 of OY728142.1, read as the reverse complement.
CTTATTTTAAGGGATTTAAGGACAATTAAAATCCCATAAATCCTATCTTAATTTTTCCTAATAGCCAAGAAACCTTTACTCGGTCAAAACGCATGATCTTTGATAGATTTGATCTTAATGGAAAATCCAGTGTATCTTAAACAACTGCTCTGTTAAATCATATAAAGGGTCAAGATATATTCCTCCCTTGTTCTTCCTTATTATTCCCCAGTGAGAGATGCTAGAAAATTTCCTTAATTACTATAGGAGTTGTTCATAGTTTTGTATCCTTAGATCATGTCTTCCTTGGAGTTTCTTCCTACTACATGCGCACCCCCTATTTTGGTGTAACCAGGAAGTTTCGATCTGTCTTCGATATAAGGTATGCTCTACCACCATTATTATGAGTTCCTCTCCTTCCATTCCTCCTTTCCATGTTATGGCATGTGATATCCATGTTTCCAATGGAGTTTTCTTGGGTGTTGGTTGATATGGCGGTGTCTCTGCATCCTCGGGTGGATTCAGTCTTCCAAGAGAGGTGATCACGATCTATTGTATTGTCCGTTCTCGTGAAAAGAACGTCTAAAATATTTTGAGGTAGGGGATTCATAGATTCTCTATTATTTTACGTGCAACTATAGAGTTATCATGTTTTATCCCTCTAGATCACAATGGAATTGACATAATAAATATTTGAACTGGATAAATAAATTGGTATCGATCATATGTTGTTGCCTATTATTTTTGCTAGATAGTGTGATATCTATTATTTCTTTGTTTAGAATGTCATTATTTATGGAAATTGGTAAATAACATAAATCCAGGATTAATTTTAAATTAATTGGATAAAGATAAAGAGGATTGTTTTTGAATCTGGTTGTTGTTGTGGTAAACTGATGATAATTGAATGGATGTAGTTATGCATGTTTAAATGAACTGGACAATTCAAGATGGATTAAATAACTAATTGTTTGATAAAATATAATTCCTGGTATGGTTTTGAGTTACCCTATTTCTTGTAAAGGCCAAGATCCTTATGCTTGGATTCGTGAGTGTTCGTTGTGTGTGAAGGCTGGATGTCTTGCTTGGGGCCGAGAGTCCAGTTGCTTGTTGATTGTTTTCCTACTGCTTGTGTTGTGGTGTGAACATGATATGGCTAAGACTGGGAGACTATTGTGGTATGTGGGTCAGGGAGGCCTAGGGGTTGGGGCAACATTTGACACCTAGAGTGGTGAGATGCATTGGTTTATGCATGTGGGTGTCGGGGAGGACACCAGAGATGATAAAACAGGTCGGTTATGAATGTTGGATGCTTGTTGAATCTTATCAGTTGTTTATCTTCTATACTTTACCCACTACTTAAGGTAGCTGGTATTTCTTACCCTCCTTCCAAATGAGGTGAAGATGCGTAGGGTATGCCACGTGATTTCCCTGTTTAGATTCTCGAGGATGGATGGGTATATGATCCTACTATAGGTGGAAAAGGCTCGATGGGTAGTCCATCTACTCACCGTGTTAAGCCCCATGTGTTTGGTATCTTAGTTTTTCTTTTCTAGAATGCCTATAATTATGAGAAAGTAATAATGATATAAATAAATGATTGAATAAATGATGTTAAACCATGGGGTTGGAGCTTGCTGGGATGCAATGCTGAGGTGATATTTCTGAGAAGTTGTGGACTTTGTTTGGTTATTCCTGGAGAGCATGGAACTTAGTGTGATGATAATGCAATGTAAAGTGGAATTAATAATGGTTAATTAATGGCTAAATAATTAATTATGTAAAGTGAAACTAATAAAAAGGGACAAGTAACTTAATATCTCTCTTTAAATGGTTATATGCTTATAGGATATCTAGTCTTAGTAGTAGAAGCCAGGTGTCCAAGAGACGTTAGCTGCAGTTGAGTCTAAGACTAGATTTTTCCCATAGTGTGGTTGTGAGTTGTAGTATATTATGTACTTTTTGTAATCTATATTCTAATTCACCCTATCAGTTAGGGAAACTGACACCCTGAGGATTCTGAGCCCTGGGGGGGTGTTTTCCTCAACATTCCGGTGGGAGGATAGATGGCTAACTACCCCCTTTGGCCCCACTCTCTTCTCTTGGTAGTTACTTGTGTTAGTAGGAACGACAATTAGTTTTCCCTATTTATGTGTGTAGAGGGCTGTAATGGATTATGGTTATTCACACACACACATATTATGGATATAGTTTCCTATGGACTACTATAGGTGTAACATGTATAAGTTGTGATAGATTGAGGATCCTTACTCAGCATATGGGCTGTAATGGCTTGAGGTATAATGCCTGACATATGATACACATTATGCGAGCTATGGTGATTTCTGAAAACTACCTGATTACTTTGGTTATGTGGATGTAGTGATGGTGTTGCATGAGGTGCTTGTTGTGGTGGTACGCCCGGGTGTCTGCAGGCAAGCCTTTTTAGCGAGAGATGTATATGACGTGCGATGTTGGGGAAAAACGGAAAACCAGTGGGGGAAGTGGTAGCGGGGTACCCGTGATAATCATTATTATATTATATACTTTTGTATGTGATAATTGATGAGAGTATCCATGGTGAGTCTAGGAACATAGTATACCTATTTAGGTGGTGAGTTAGTTTCACTTGTTGTTCACTGTGCTTTAACATGCTTTCGTTACTTTTACACGAGAGGCTCCGGGTAAGATCATACTGAGTATACTATTGTCCTCACCCCACGTATATACAACTATTTTTTAGGTCACTTGGAGAAGGTTGGATATCAGTCTGGTTACTACTAGCTTGGGGTTGTAGGAGCCGTTCGGGCTTCGTGGTCATTGTTGTTTTACTTTTGGTACTTGTAGTTTTCCCTTCTCAGTTGTAGTAGTCTTTGCATGAAATTACATATGTGTACTTGGGTTTCTTTTTATATTGCAGTATGAGCTGGAGTTGGTTGGTGTCTGTCGCATCTCTCTCTTTCACATGTGTTCTCTTAGAGGGTAATACCTCATATCTGTGTGATTATTATACCCTCAGTGCTAGTCGCCAACCCATGGCCTACTGGAGGCGGGACTCAGGTGTCATTATCTCCCTTCTCATATTGACGGCCCAGGAGGGGTACACTTTATGGGGAGGGGGTCATGACACCCCATCTGGTGAGGAGCGCATGTCGGAGGAACCTATTCCCAAGGAGTCCTCTTCATTGGTTTGGGCTTCCAGTTCATCATATCATTCAGTTGTGTGCCACCAGTGTGTCCGGTTCGGGCACTCGAAGTCGTCATGTCATATCCCTCCGAAGACCTATCATCATTGTGGCTGTCTGGGTCATCTAGAGAAGTTTTGTAGAAAGCATTGCATGAAAAAGACATTCTGATCGGAGGATGCTAGTGCCTAACTATGAGGCAGGAGATGTTTCAAGCATCAGAGCCCCAACCACAGGTCTCAGGGTGAAGCTCACACACAATCAGGAGTTACCAGGGGTGTGAAGCCTCGGTCCGAGTTTTATTATTATTTTTACTATTTATTACCTTGCACATGCATGTGCATGTGCCATATATAGAAATTCTACGTTGGGTGAGATTTGAACCCCTTACCTCTTGCATATTCTCTAAAGACTTGACCACTCCAGCATACTCTTCATGTGGTGAATAAACAGAGTTTAATATACTTATATATATTAACTGAAATTTCATTTTTTATTTGATTTTGAACCCACTTTATGGATGAGCGGTAACCCACAACAAAACAAGCGGTAACCCACAATAAAACATCACAAACCAAAATTTGAAATTAAAGTTGAAGATGATCCGTCATTCCGTCTTGGTCCATGTGCCACCTAACGTCACCTGATCACCTTGATTTGCGCACCTTGTCACGTCACACCCCATCGTCGCCACATACCAAATCGTCAGCGAGATCTTTCGCCGGAGACCATCATCGCCATCGTAAACTCTTCATCGTCACCGCCATTATCCGAATCCTGATACCAGTCATTAGCATAAAAAACCCCCCATATCATCGTCGCTCGACCTTCACCATCACCATCAACACCAACGTCCAACACCACCAAGAACAAACATCAAGAACACCAAAAATCCAAAACGCCCAACTCCTAATAGCCAAGGCATCACTGATTTCTTTGAAGAAGAAATGTAAAAAAATGACAAACAAGAGGCCATCTTCACAAGGAAAATCGACTCATGAAGCATCTGGAGCACCAAATGTTGTAGAACCACACTTCCTAAAAATAAAATATAAATTAATAAAAAATAAAAAATAAAAAATAAATAAATAATAATAAATAAATAAATAACAACTCAATAAATAACTAATAAATAAATAATTCATAAATAAATAATAAATAATAAATAATAAATAATAAATAATAAATAACACATAATAAATAATAAATAATAAATAATAAATAATAAATAATAAATAATAAATAAGAAATAAGAAATAAGAAATAAGAAATAAGAAATAAGAAATAAGAAATAAGAAATAAGAAATAAGAAATAAGAAATAAGAAATAAGAAATAAGAAATAATACATAAAAAATAAAAAATAAAAAATAAAAAATAAATAAAAGTAAATAATAATAATAATAAATAATAATAATAAACAATAAATAAATAAATAATAAATAAATAACAATAAATAAATAATAATAAATAATAATAAATAAATAATAATAAATAAATAATAATAAATAAATAATAATAAATAAATAATAATAAATAACTAAATAAATAGTAAAATTATGAAAATAAAATAATAAAATAACAAAATACCAAAATAATAAAATAATAAAATAATAAAATAAGAAAATAATAAAATAATAAAATAATAAATAATAAAATAATAAATAATAAATTACAAATAAAAAATAAAAAATAAAAAATAAAAAATAAAAAATAAAAAATAAAAAATAAATAAATAATAATAAATAAATAAATATTAAATAAATAATAAATAAATAATAAATAAATAATAAATAATAATAATAATAAATAAATAATAATTGATTAATAATTAATAAATAAATAAATAATAAATAAATAATAAATAAATAAATAATAAATAAATAATAAATAAATAATAAATAATAAATAAATAATAAATAAATAATAAATAAATAATAAATAAATAATAATGAATAAATAAATAAATAATAAAATTAAGATAGTAAAATAATAAAATATTAAAATTACAAAAAATAAAGTAATAAATAATAAATAATAAATAATAAATAATAAATAATAAATAATAAATAATAAATAATAAATAATAAATAATAAATAATAAATAATAAATAATAAATAACAAATAATAAATAATAAATAATAAATGATAAATAACAAATAAATAATAATAATCAAATAATTATAAATAATAAATAAATAATAATAAATAAAAAAAATAAATCAAATATAAATAACTAATAAATAATAAATCAATATTAAATAAATAATAAGTAATAAATAATCAATAATAAATAATAATTGAAAAAATAATTAATGATAAATAATAAATAATAAATAATAAATAATAAATAATAAATAATAAATAATAAAATAATAATAAAATAAAATAATAAACTAATAAAATAATAAAATAATAAAATAATAAAATGATAAATGGATATAAATATCTATAAATCTATGTACTTATATAAAATTTACATAAATATATATAAGCACATATTTATGTTACATAAATATATATAAACACACTCAGATTTATAACTGTATATTAATATAAATATATATATATATAAACACAAGTAAATATAAATATCTCTATATATATAAATATGTCTACACATATATGATATAAAAATATATAAACATAAATATGTATAAATATTTACAAATGTATATAAAATCGATAATTATTTATTTTAAATTAAATGAATAAAAAATATTTACTTATAGTTGGTTTATATGCTTAAAAACACATTTCTATGTAAATATGTATTTATACAAGTGATTTTATAAGTAAATATAAGGAAATATGCATATATTTAATTATAAATAAAACTACATTGTAAAAAATGATAAAGTTTCAAAACCATAATATCAATATGAATGTAATATTTGAGAATAAATTAAGTCCTCCTGAAAAAGGAAATAAGACCCCCTTAAACAAGGTTGAAAATCTATAGAATGTGAAAAATTGGGGTACCCTTAAAATATATAAAAACGTTAAGAAACTCTGAAAACCCTAAAACCCCTAAAAACCATGAAATGACCATAACTTCTAATTCAGGAATCCGTTTTATCTCCACAACTAGTAAAATTGAAGATCATGAAATGATCTTTGATATGATATGCGGTATAGGTCGAACAAACACCCGAATCAGAAGTTATAGCCATTTAAATTTTAAGAAACCGGGGTGAGTGACAAAAAACTTAGTTTTAGAGGCCTTTTGGGGAATAAAAACCAAACAAAGCTCTTTTAACTTAGTCTGAGACCATATATTATTTAGATCTTATTGCAGGCTTCGATTTGATATATGGTAGAGCCCAAAACGGAAACTCGGATCAAAAGTTATGGCAGTTTAAAGTTAGAGTTTGATTTTCAACTTTTTGAAATTTTAATATATATTTTTTCCTTTGATTATCACATGATTTAAATCTCATTTGGTTTTATCTTGTTTCATAAGCTTTGATTTGACTGGTTGTGGAGCTAAAATTGACTCTTGGATCAAAATTTATGATCATTTGATGCTAAAATATGATTTTCAATTTATTGAAGATTTGTTTTCACTTTAAAATTATTATTACCTAATAATTATAAATATTTAATAGTTGAAACATTATAATTAATTAAAATAATAAATAATAAACTATATATGATATTAAATAATAAATAATAAATAATAAATAATAAATAATAATTAAATATATATATTTTTTATATTTTTCCTTCTATTTCGCGGGGACTTTGAAACAACCACCACTATTTCGTGACAAATTTTTAAAAAAACCGTCGTTAAAAATAAATGATTTTTTTTTGAAAAAAATTATAAAAAATATTTTAAGAACATTTAGCAGTGGTTTTTAAAAACACTACTAAAAAACTGTCGCTAAATCGTTGTTTTCCTGTATTGAGTTAAAGGGTTTAATCCAATGTAGGCTATATCGTAAGACAATGCCTGATTATTCATAAGTAATACTATCATGTGTTGGATTATTCCTATTCAATACATTTATTTTAACTCATGTTTGCCTAGAATATCAGTTTCACTAGGTTATTTTGATAGGGGCGCTAGTTGTGATCCACATGTGCACACTCACTCACTTTATACAAGCCACCACAATGCCATTTAATCTGACATGGGTCAACATGGATTAATCCAAAAAAGATATCATTGAGTGTGGAATTAATCTTACATAATGAATTCTACACCGGGTTTAATCTCATACAACAGCATAGCATATTCTACAGTGTGCTATATTACTTCTACACAGGTCGATGAGTATGTATTAATATTACACAAGGAGTATATCATAAATCTCTATTCTATTTTCCTTGTGTTAATATTACACAACCCACTTAACATTTATTTATCCTTACATTATCCATTTTTGTCTATTTTATTATACAATATATAGTAGCACATCTCCTTTATCATGCAACATATTACATCTTATGATCTGGATAAGTTGAAAAATATGGATAAGAGGATTTTTTTACCTTTATTTCAATTAATAATTGAATTCAATGGTTTATAAAATGTTTATAAATAATAATAAAAGGTATTTTGGATATTATTTAATATAAAAAGTTGTTTATAAAGTAATTAATTATAAAAATATTATAATTAATTAATTAAATGCTTACAGAACATTTATTAAATTAATATTTATAATATTAAATGTCAACATTAAAATACCTTTATTAAAAAATTATATGGCATGACTTATAATCTTGATATAAATTTTTTATATAGAAATTATAGGTGTAGTTTGTAAAAATGTTTATAAATCATAAAATAATGCTAAAATATAAAAGTGTTTATATTTAAAACTATGAATTGTTCATAATTACTTAATTTTAATTGTTCAAATTAAAGGCCTTATTAGAGATATCAAAGGGGGTTTTGATAATTGATCTAATCAAGATATAAATAATATTTAATATGTGATATTTACATTATGTAAATTGTTTACATAATAGATCTGGAATACAAAAAGTTTATATTTCATATAATATCATATGTTTAAAAGTAAATTCCATATAGTGAAAAATATGAATGAGTTATTATTTTAAATGAATATAAATTGTTTATATTTATTTAATTATGGATGTTTTATAACTAATTATTGAATTATAGAGTATTTATAACTATTTATTTATCAATTGTTCATAAATAGCTTATTTCATGTTTAAATTTATGAATTGTTCATTTATTTTTTTCTATTACATTATCTTTATTTATAGGTATAATTTTTATGTCATGAATATGGATGTATGATTTAGTTTAAAGTGTTAAACTACTTTTAAATTTTCATATATGCATCTTAGGAGTTTCATTATAGGTATAATAAATTATTTAGTTTTCTTTCACATCAACTCTATCTTATTCATGCGTTGTGTAAAGAGTTATACATTAATATGATTTGATCATATTGATTTAGTGGAATTAATATGATTCCAAAATAAATCAATAGAAGCATGAATACATAAAGGTAATAACATGAGATAAGATGATGTGATTAATTCACCTTTAAAAACACTAAGCTTTAGATTCCTTATAAAGAAAGAACATGTTAAGACCTTATTTTGCCTAATATGTTTGGATGATTTTTTTTTCAATATGTTCATTGTGTAATAAGTAGATATTCTTGGAGGATTTTTGTAGAAATAATGTATTTCATGATTGATAAGGTTATCCCCCCTTTAATTGTGATGATTTTTTCACTAATCTTCAAGAAAAATAACAGTTTTTATGGGTTAAGGGGCATTGTCTACTACATGTTGGAAGTTTGTTTTATCTAATTGAGAAGGTTTTGGTGTGAATTAAGTGAAATATGGAAACTATGTATAGGTAACATCATGTTTATACAGGCCACGTAAAAGTAGGGCTATAAAAATAGTGTGTTTCATATACACAATTTCTAGATTTCACTTAATCCATACCAAAAAATTCTCAATTAGCTTAAACAAACTTCCAAATTGTAGTAGAAAAATGTTTATGGGTGAAGGAAAATTTCCTACCATAATTAGGATGTGTGTTTAATCTAATTGAGAAGGTTTTAGTGTGAATTATGTGAAATATAGAAACTTTATATAGGGAAAACCATGTTTATACAGGTTGTATAAAAGTAAGGCTATAAACAGATTGGTTACATAAAAGTAAAGTCAGGATATCAAGAGCTGCGTCAAGGTAACCTATATAACTAAATAGCCATGTAAAGGCACTTGAGACCTTGTATAAAGGTAACTCGGAAATTCTACTGGTTGTGTAAATGTAAGGAGGAAAATTGTATACTTGAGTAAGGGTAAAGTAAGATTTACACTATCAATGTAAATGTAACATTGAGTTTCCATTACCTACATAAATGTAATGAATACATTTAGGCACTATTTAAAGGTATCACACAGGCTGCGTAAAGGTAAAGTGTGAGATAAAATGGCTATGTAAAGGTGAAACTCCTACTATTTAAAGATCAACTAAAGATTTTAATACCTACATAAAATTATTTTTCACTAGATATAAGAGAAACCTTTGAAATAAATGACCTATATAAAGGTGAAATGAAGTTATGTCAATATTATCTCTAAGATTTGTAAATATTACATGAGTTTTCAAAATTAATAAAGAATAAATGAGAAGAAATTCAGTATATAGAATTTTATTTGTTCTTAAACATTCAAATATTATGATAGATTAAATGATCAAAATTTCATCTAAGATTGAAGGAAGGTAATTAGAGATGGATATTGTGATACTGAGTGAGTAATACAATCAACTATGATATGGGTGACATGGTAGGTGGACCTACCATGAATTGATCAACTGTAATGTGAGATGGATAGACTTCATGAGGAAGGACCTACCATGAGTTGTGATGGATCAACCGTGTTGACTCCAAAATGGACACATTGGACATGATCTACTATGAGATATGGATCAATTTTGTGAGATTAAAAATATGAGATCGTTAGATTCACAAGATTAATGAATAGAAACTATTTAAGAATTCCACACCACATAATAATCTTTACATTGTAATAATAGTGCATATTAAATACTGATATTGTGAACAAGATAGTCTTGATACATGCATATAGTTGCACATGAATCCATGTAAATTGAAGGTTTAAAGAAAATCATTAGTGTATAGGAGATCAATCTATGTTTGAATAATATGTTACATGGAAATATCATGCATATGTGGCGTATGATTCAAATGGTAACCAGTATATGGAGAAGATAATGTTTTGGTAATTAAGATACTATGTGAAAGAATTAATCCCATGTTTTAAGATATTAAATGTAGAATAATATCACATATATTTATATGAGTTTTCAATAGATATTATTGAAGATAATATCTGTTTGAAAATGACCAAATCTTCAAGAGGTTTAAAATAATAACAACCTGAAGGTTTGATGACTGGAGAAGAAGGAAATCTTACTAATAATTCTTGGATATTAAATATGAAATAATATACTATAAATATATGAAATAATATTCATGATAGTTTTCTATGAATATATATTCATCACTACCAAAAAACTGGGCAAGGAAGGTGCCTGCCTTTATCAGCGCTAACGGAAAAGCGCTGATAAAGGGGTAGGATTTTATCACCCCTAAAAAAAGCGCTGATAAATGTACCCTTTATCAGTGCTAAAACAAGCGCTAATAAAGGTGTACCCTTTATCAGTGCTTCTTTTAGCACTGATAAAGGGTACATTTATCAGCGCTAGCTTTAAATATCCCTTTATCAGCGCTTTTCTTAGCGCAGATAAAGGTTACATTTATCAGCGCTTTTCTTAGCGCTGATAATGTTTAATGTATACATTAAATAAAAAACACATGTTATAACTATATATATATATAATTAAATAATTATAAGATTAATAATAAATATATTTATTAGATTTATAAGATTTATTAGATTTATTAATTCATTATATTCATTATATATATTTATTATATTTGTTTATATTTAATGTATTTGTTTTATTTATAAATATATAATACTTTTTAATATATATATAATTAAAATTATTGAATATATATGTGTTTTCCAATGAATTGGGGTCAATGAATATATCATGCATATATGTTATGTGATCATATATGTGCATGAATAATGTTCATTTATAGATTATAATTACATATCACGTTGATGTGTTATTGATTTATAATTCATTATGTTACCCATATAATATATATGTTCTAAAAAATGTACAATTATAATTAAAATTACATTATATTTAAAAAATAAATATATATTTTATTATATTTTCAATGATATATATATAAATATACCTTTAAAATAATTTTATAAGTATAAATAAAGATATATTTATTTAGAGTTATAATTATTAATAAATATATATATATATATTTATCATAAATATCATTTTAAATAAATATATAATAATATAAACAAATTATTAAATATATACATTTATCAACGCTTTTATTAGCGCTGATAAAGTATGGATTTATCAGTGCTATAAAAGCACTGATAAAGGTCCCTGTGGGATTTATAAGTGCCACCGGGTCCTCCTCCTCCCCGCACCCTGCCAATCTTTTGCAGAATCCCTACCCAGCACCTCCGCCGCGACCTCCTTCTCCTCCTCCTCTGCCGCGGTCGCTGCCTCATTCTCCTCCTCCAACGCCTAATTCTTCTTCTCCTCTTTCTGCGGCTCCTCCTCCCCACACCCTGTCAGTCGTGGAAGCCCTACTGTACGCCTCCGCCGCTGCGTCCTCTCTGCCACTGCCTCTTTCTCCTCCTCCTCTGCCACCACCGCCATCTCATCCTCCTCCTCCACCGTGGATCCTCCTCCTCCTCCTCCTCCTCCTCCTCTACCACGGCTCCTCCTCCTCCTCCTCCACCAAGACCTCCTCATCCTCCTCCTCTACCTCTGCCTCCTCCTCCTCCTCCGCCTACTCCACTGCCTCCGCTGCCTCCGAGCTGCCTCCTCTGCCTCTGATCTGCCTCCGCGCTGCCTCCGCTGTTGACGCCTCCTCCTCCACCGCCACCGGGTCCGCCTTTTTAAGGTGAGTAAAATTTAATTTTCATGAATTAATTATGTTTTCATTTATTGTCAATATTGAGATTAATTATGATTTTTCATGATGCTTGTGTGTGATGCTTATGTGTGTGACACATGTATATGTGGTTGGTTACTTGTTTGATCTTTATTAGCTCTCTCCACTATAGCCTTGTGATAGAAACCTGAATAGAGAGAGTATTTTTTGTGAAAGGTTGTTACACTATATTAGGATTTCACTCCTTCTAGTGGCCCTTAGTATGGATCTTTTTCTGATTTTGGATACTACCCCATAGTTAGGCCAGGTAGGGTTTAAACCGTCCATGTTGGTGAATTCATGTCATCAGGTGAGGCATGCCAACAGGATGAGACATATGTTTAGTATGTTCTATATTGTACACTATATTGCACACTATTCTCCTTGGGTTCGAAAAAAATGAACCTTAATAGGGTTTCTACCAATTCCTTCCCACTACCCACTCTCTCTGGGTTGGGTCATATACCAATTTAAATATCACATCCTTTCTTATAACATAACAGTGCCACCAACCTCTCACATTGGGTGTGATTCACATATCCTCTAATTCCACAACATAGTAGCTAATCCCCTCTCACTTACAGTGGGTCTCACCATCACATCACATAAAAAACAATTTGAGGAGGGAATCTCTATAGACAACCTCTCACAAAACTACTCCAAACCAATACTAAGTGATCCCCATTTCTATATCTCACATAATATTATCATACAAAAAATGATCTAAGGAGGGAATCACGATATCCAACCTCTATCACAAGTCAAAATGCACCATCAATAGGTGGATCCCATGGAAGTCACACACCAATCCCCTTTTACCAATGCCTTCTCACTCAAATTAGGGTCCTACCAACACCTTATCACTTAAATAAAGGCCATCCATCTTGTCTCATGCCAAAAAACATATAAATAGTAATCTAATTAGGGTATCTAGATATCCAACCTCTCGTACTAGCTAAACCACATCATCAATAGGTGGGCCCCATGGATAATCATACTTCAACTAGGTGAAAGTCATATGAAGTCCCAATCTCTTAGTCAGTCTAACCATAAATGATAAAAATCACCATCCATTTAGCATTGCATAATAATCTCCTTAAAACCATCTTAGTTATACATGAAAATTATTCCCAACCTATCAACATTCTAATTCCGCCTATAAGGGAATCTACTGGGTTCTACAAACCTAACCCATCTCTACTCATTGATACCAACACACACTCATCTCTACATGGTAATGTCACAACCCACATGCTATACTTGATCTAGGCCTCGATATTCTAGTATATATCATCTTCTAATTACCACATTAAAAATCATTAAAACTAAATAATGACCATCCTAAGAAACTCACACTAAGAGCCTTAGATACCCTATGCTAAGTCATCCAGACTATTACCATGACCCTCACTTAGGTACCATATCATATCTCCCCTTGGAGATCTCTTAATCCAATTATAAGGAGGAAATACTCTATGTCACACTTCACCAATCCCTATATGGAATATCCTACTCATCACACACACCATGACTCTTATATATCCTTACGAGGGTGTTCCCCATTATACGTGATATATAAAACTATATTATCCATTTATTTAGGCCTAAGACTCTAATACCTACTCAAATAGCCTTAGAAAACCTAACGTTGCAGGGGTAAACAATTGAAGGGATTTGCCCATGAATAAAAATTTGGACTCGTTAGTCCTCACACCATGTCTACACAATAAAAAGAAACAAATTCCTATTTTCATGCTGAATTAATGTCAAACCTTCTCAGAACGTTTCAATGAAAAATTACGACTGACAGGATCTTTTTAATACCAAAATTGTAGGGGTAAAACTCTAAATTTTAATCATATCAATTATATTTTCATTTCTATCATTACTTATTCCTTTTTGTGTTTTTAGGCAACATTGGATGCTCATTGCAGTCAATTTGGATACTCCAAAGATTTATTTTCTGGATTCACTGCATGGATATCCAACAAACCGACCACACATGATAGTGATTGTCAATTTTTAATACACTAGATCCAACATTTTAGAACTAAATATCTAGTTATATAATTTATATTATCTTTTAATGAGGATTTTGTTATGATAGGGCGGTGTCTGAATATCGTCTAAAGGTTGAAATGAATCCGGGTTCTAAGGATGATAAGGCGCATGAGATCTAAAAATGGACAAGTATCAGGGTATATATAATTACATTTCACTATCCAAATACATATCAAAACAGATTAATTATTTTTATTGATGTTTCTGCAGTGTCCGAAACAAACAAACGGAAAGGACTGCGGTTATTATGTTTGTAAATTTATGAAAGAGATCATATTTCATGAACAAACTAGCATCCCTAAAGAGGTATTTTTGAAAATAATTACTAGTTAATTTAAAATATTTATTAATCATTTGTGTATTTATATTTTTTCAGTACTACTATGACTATCGCAAAAAATCCTATTCACAAGATGATATAGATGTGTTTAGAAATGAATGGGCAGCGTACCTGATGGAAGAATGTAAACAAATAGGACAATGAAGGTGAATTCCTACTACTTATGTTATATTTATATGATCATTGATATCTCACTTTTTTACACTTATTGAGCATCTATGATCACACTTTCTTATGTTTCATATCCTTAGATTATGAAAAATGGTTTTAGAAATGATTTGAGTTTCTAGTAAAGAATAAATTAATGAGAGACTCTTATGAACTACTGACATACGAAAAACTGAGCAAACGCATTCGGATTGTTTTTATACTTTAGGACAACGATCCATGAGTAATTTTTGATGTGTACGAATCAACCTCATCTCAATATGATGCATGGTGTGACCGGTATGGCTAAAAGTGTCTGATATCAGTTAGAAAATATGTTTAGTCTAAGAAGTAAGAGAATCTGATACACCTCTATTTTGAAGAGAGGAGAAAGTGAGACTAAATCAAAGAGATTTTAAGAAAGATATGTGCATTATCAAATATCCAAAGAAGAAGAATACATGAATCACACCTGATTTGGTGTGAGTCTTGAGACCAACATAAGTAGTTGTTGGGGATATTGAATAAGTGTATATAGAAATACTTGATCCTATTGGATCATTGAATAGGATCATCTAAAGAAGGCACAAAATCAACCTTGAATAATGATATTCTTCTATCAGTAGATCAAAATTAGAAGATCTTTTGGTTAGGGTGTCTAACCATTCACTAGAGGTTTGTGATTGGGGTGTATAACTAATCACAGAAGGAGTGAAGTAGGGGTGTTTAATCGATTTATGAAGAAGTTAGAGATGGGTTATATAACCAACTATATATTGCAGTTGGTGTGTATAACTAACTATTTTACCACTTGCATATATAGTGAAGAATCTATGTTAGGGTGTCTAACCAATATGATATGGATTGGGATTTTATTCTAAACCTTGTAAATATTGTGTGTCACTCTCTCATTAATTATCACTACATGCAAGGTGAGGACATGAGATTTTATTGAGTAGATCAAGAACCTTAATAAGTTTGAGAGGTTGAATTAAACATTAAAGAATTTTTAAAAAGAAATTACTACTAATTCACGCCCCCTCAGTGGTACCTAACTGGTTCTTGGGATATATAGTTGGTATTAGAATGTACAAGTTCCCTATAATGATCTATGTTTTAAACTAATTACATTTTATAGTTTTAATGAACTATATATTTCAAGAAGATTTTGAGCTATCTCAGATGATGAAAAGGGAATATACTCCCGATGATACAAATCTAGATATTTATTTCAAGACTCATAAAAATAGGAATAAAATATTGTTAAGTAAGTTGAATAATAATATAAAACTAAAGGTAGATTCATCACTACCTAAAGGTCACCAGAATAGAAAAAGTTTTAATAATTCTTTTGATTATGATTCTTCTAATGAAGCACATTCAAGCTGTGACGATGATGCATAAATTGGTGATCTAAATTCTAAAATTAAATATCAACTAAATAAGGTTATAAAATAAGTGTTCACATGTATATTTTATGTAATAAAGGGAATTATTAAAGATAAATCACAACTAGAATAAAAAGTTGAATAAATGAAGAATTAATTAAGCAAGAGGTTCAAAAATTGAATTACTCTCACAGACTTAGTGGAAGAAAGGGAGTAATTAAGATCACTTTTCAATAGATTATGTTTCCTTATTGAAAAATAATTTAAAAGGAATGTTTGTGATAAAGAGGTATTTGAAACAATATTTTTAGAATATTTCCATGAACTTGAGAAATGACATAAAATCTCAATGGATTCCAAAGATACTCAATTGGAGGTCAAATAAAAAAGAATAAAAGAACATGATAGTTCATTACAAGAGTTAATAAAATTTAATGAAGAAAAAATCAAGAGGATAAAAGAGGACCTAAAAGACAACCTAAGACTAGTTGTGGATAATAATAACTCCCTCAATATGAAATTTCTTGAGTATAAAGTAAGGATGAGAAATATATAACCAAAACAAGTTAGAACCTTCCAATTTATTGAGAATAAATATGTTACCACACATATTTTCATTGAGATCCATGGTTCTAGAAGTTCTCAACTCAATATAAATAAGTGCATGAGATCATACTCTAATTAAGTGCCAACATCCTCCAAGAAGAAGGTATCCCATTACCTAGAAACTATCTTATATACTAATGTTATTTTAATTGTTAGTACAAGTTTAAAACCTAATATTGAAAAAATATTGTTGGAATAAAATACTAAAAAACCCCACACATCATCAAGGGTGGGTGAAAGAATATGTATGAAGAGTTTTCCCCAAGAAGTGTCCAAAGGGGTGAAGGTTTCACTCAAAAATAGAAAGGTTAACTACCTATGAAATCTATATATATTACATAAAAAAAGAAGATAAGGGTGTTTATAGGATACTATTGGTGTTTTTGGAAGTTTGAACACAAATCATTGTAATATTTAAATAACATGTAAATTAATGAAAATCATAGAAATCCACAAGAAAGGGGAAGAAAATTTTAATAAATGAGAAAACCTATTAACTGAAAGTAGAAGTCAAAAAAAAGGAACACGAGTATACCTTGAGGTTAAATCAAAAGATAAGTACTAAATAAAATGATCTTAATAATTCAAAGAAGAAGGTGAAAGAGAATATCATCATTATAGATGAAAAAGTGGAGAGACAACCAGTCAGTGGAAGCTTAAAGGCTGTTGAGTGGTTGTGTGTAAGGTGCAAGATGTTAGGACATACAACCAGATTCCTTCCTAGATATTTATAGATATTTAAGGATAAAATTAAATCACCTTAATGATCTTTTACTAAAATGGATAAAATTTAAAAGAGGGTTTCACAGAAAACAAAAAACGAGGTAGAAAAATATATTGCACTCATAGAAAAAACTCAAGGGATGAAAGAATACAAGAAAACTATAGATACTAAAAAAATTAGATTCCAAATAAATATTACTATGATGATATTAAAAGAAAATATTGTCATAGGTTGAGAGGAAACTCTCAATATCAGTGTTAATTCCAAGGATTCAAAGAGGTCTTTCTATTTTCTCCATTATGTTTTTATATTTTCCTATAAAATTTAGGGAATTCAAGGAGAATTTTTAAGCTATCACTACTAGGGAAATAATAAAAATGAATTATCATTGAGCTTCCCAACTACCATGAATATAAGGAAATGAGTGCATCCCTTGAGTGGGAGTAAAATTTTGGAAGAAGGTTTTCAAAACATCATTTTATATTAATATAGAATTTTTTATAGCCCATGAAGATTTGAAATTTGAGGTATCTCAATCACACATAATACAATTTTTTGTTTTTATCAAACATATATATGAAGGTGGATTTTTGGTTACTAAAATAATGAGAAAATGGGTGAGTTTCATCACTTGTACACGAACTATTTTAATGGTTTGTTGAGATGTGTGAAGATTATATTTTCATGATAAATATGTTTTTTAACATCCCTTAAACCGTTTTCTAAGCATGGTATCACATTTTGGTGAATTTATAGATAGAATATACAAACTTTATTATTTCTCTCTAGTTTTATACATTGGGTTTTACCATATATACTTATAGTATAATAATTAAAGGATATTTTCTAAGAAAAACATGTGATGACATATTTCTCTCAAGAAGATATAAAATATTATTTAGGTTTAAAAAGGGAGAAGAGTATGAGAGTTATTTAAGGAATAAAGTGAGATAAAAAAAATACATTTTAATTTTATTGTAAATAAGGGGTATAGATAAATGAGCACTTATATTGACTTTATAAATGTGTAGTGATATTGGTAATAAACATAAAGGGGTAGATTGTTGTGACTAATGTGTTTGGTTGCATTTTTTATCAATATGTCAATATGTTTTTGGTGAAATTAGTATTGATTCTTATAGGATTATTATAGAAACAATGGATTCCATGTTTGATAAGAAAATACTCCCTTTAATTTTTATGATTGTTGCATTGATCTTCAAGAAAAATTAAAGTGTTGATGGATGAAGGAGCATTGTCAAATACAAGTTGGAAGTGTGTTAAAGATAATTAAGAAGGTTTTGGTGGGAATTATGGAAACTATGTATAGGTAACACCATGTTTATATAGGATCCATAAAATTAAGGCTATAAAAACATGGTGTTACCTATACCAATTTTTAAAATTTCACTTAACTCAAACCAGAACCTTCTAAATTATCTTAAACACACTTCTTAATTGTAGTAGATACATGTTTATGGTTGAAGGAACATTGTATACTATAAGTTGGAAGTGTGTTTAATATAATTGAGAAGTTTACGGTGTGAATTGAGTGAAATATAGAAACTTTGTATAGGTTACACCATTTTTATATAGGATATATAAAATTAATACTATAAACAAACTAGTTATGTGAAGGAAAAGTTTGGATCTCAAGAGATGCATAAAGGTAAGTTGTATATTTTAACAACTATCTAAAGGTACATAAGACCTATGAAAAGGTAACTTATACATCATATAGGCTATGTAAAGGTAAAGAGAAAAATTTTATACCTATATAATGATAAAGTGAGATCTACACTAGCCATGTAAAGGTACCACCAGTAGGAACTAGGGCGTAATGGAAGCATTAACAGGGCACACCTAACTTGGATTTTTTTTCAAAATCGATGATCATTTTTTGATGTACATGACATAGAATTTTGTGAAAAATATAATTAATTAATGTATTAATTGATGAAATAACCTTGAAACCAAAATACAGGATCATCACAGAATGATTTATAATTAATTAAAGTAGTTAAAAAATCACCTTGTGATGAATTATTTCTTTATTGATGAATCTAACAACCTATCTACATCATACCATAATTATGTTGCAATAATTAAGTATATATTACCTCTAGTGGTGATCCATAGGTGCACTATGCACCACTAAATAAAGCCATAGGAATCTATGAGTACTATCATAGAAGATATGAATGCTTGTGCTGTTCATCTTTGATCCCTATGAGAATCACTTCAAAGAAGGAATCTCCTTATTAGCTATAGAATTGAGAGGGGTTTTGGAGGAGGATCTCTATCTATTATTAATATAATTCTTAGAGAGGATATCTCTAGGGATTGAGAGGATTCTTCAAATGTTTTTTTGCACAACCAAAACAAACGGCTAACATTAGTGTTAAGAATAATATAATTGGGTTTAAATAGTGCTAGGGTTAGAAATAAAATAATCGAACATGGGAACTTATTATTTTCTTAATCCACTAATAACCCCTATATAATAATAATAATAATAATAATATTTTTATTTTTCATAACATGTGAAAACTTGTGAATTAATTAAATACAATTTCTTGAATAAATTGTTTAAAGTTTATTCAAATAATATTTAATATATCATTTCTATTTGTACCTTTTAAACATGGACCTTAATTCCTCCAAAATATTTATCATTCCTTGATTAATGTAAATTTATTTAATAAATAAATATCACCTCATTATTCTCCAATAAATAAATAAATATTATTTTTACTAAATTATAAAATAAATATTTATTAAATATTATTATCATAAATATTCTCTCAAATAATTAGTGGATGAATATTTATGATATATAAAACATGAATAATTATTAAAAAATGTAAAAAAATAATATTTATTCAACACATTAAATAATAATAATATTTAACCGAGGTTTTGGATACACTTATTGTGTGACCCTCTAGGACTCTTTCTCAATAGAATTAGACAGAGGTTCCCAAAGTCCAATGTTAAAAGCTAGTAACATTCCAAGGCACCCATAGAGAAAGAAGTTAAAGTCAAAATGACATAAAAACTCATACAAATTCTTACTTTATAATATAATCGATTTATCTTGATATCTCTAATTAAGCATGTTGCATGATGGTGTCATCAACCAATGTTCTTGATGTTTATTTCTTCGACTTTCTAGAAATTAACCTACCCATAGAAAACCATGGACATGGATTTATTTAGCTTGTTATATTCCTATCAATGGAATTTAGATATCAAATTATATTAAATACCTAAAGGGAAAAAAATCCTTTCTCACATTATTCATTAATTCATTATCACTCGTGACACACCAAGCGTATCCTACTTCACTATAGACATATATCATCATGGATTTTATCAATACATCAAAATATTAAAATAATAATATCTATTAATAATAATCATAATGTATAAGGATCAATACACATGTCCATAGATGACCCTAATTGGGGCCCAAGTCGTGACTACCCCAATCCCACATCTAATAGTCTAGGGGCTGGAAACTAGTGCCGAATAGGCACATCACACACATGGGAGGATTTAACCTAATGTACCTTCACATGCACACATCTACAAACCCATAAAATGAAGAAATGTAAAACAAATGATAACTATGAATGCATACATCTAAAATCTCACCATAAGAGTAGGACAACAAAGTTTTGGAAAGAAAGACCAAATACAAGCCCACTAAAAGAAACTAAAATAAGTCCAACCTGTGAAGTATGAGAGGAATGATATAAATGAAACCAATGGAACACACCTCAGCCTGTATGGATCACTAATCTACGCCTAGTCCTGGTCCCTCTATGACTCTTTAAAAAGGTCAGTCGTCTATATAAGACATGACACATGCGGGAAAAGCCCATACAAGGTTGAGTATAACAATACCCAGTATGAAACCCCAAATTCACTAAGCATATAACATCAATAATAATAGTCATATCATTACAGGGATATGTCAACAATATATATAACGAGAACATCTAGATATACTCATAGTAGATGCATAGTCTCAAGGTAAGGTCATAACCATAAATCTCACCTAGGATTCTGGATCGAAGGTTCTATATAACAATCATCTGGGAGAACACACTCTGTGAGTCAGATAGCACTAATAGTGTCCATATGAGATGTCATGATTTTTGGGTCTCATAAGAAGAAGTAAATGCTGGATGTATGAGGAGATCGATACATAGGTGGGGATAACACCCAAGGCCATGGGGTATTCTAACAACCTAATCCAGATTAACTTTATGAGTATGGTATTGATGCCCATGTAGTGTTGGTCATGACTATTATGAGAAAAACACTAATTGAAAATGATGATGATGATATAGGATCTCACTCTATGCCTCATAGAGGGATTACAACAACCCTATCTGATACTGAAGTTCCTCATAGGAGATCACTATCTTATACACAAGATTAAATTCCATAATAAAACCTAAAGGAAAGGATCAAGGGAATGTAACCTAATGAAACTTGTCTAATATGAAGAGGAAAATGTATCCAAGACTTCTTTGAGAGGGTAAATGGTTTATACTATGAGTACCCGATGTGTCCCTTCAACATGGTGTTCTACCTGTGTATCATGGTCCATGACCATGTACGTGTCTAAGTACATTACATGTAACCCAATACACACAGTGTGTGGGGACACATGATCTCCTTTTCATGCACCTCCTGTAAACGTTGAGTTATCTTCCATGGTGTATATGGCATGTGGCATGTCCCACACAACATGTAATTCCACTCAGCCTCTTGGGCCTATACCTCTTGTACATGATGATCTGACCATCTAGGGACCACAGAAAATGTGGTAGGGACCACACAACATGTGATCCTTATATATACACATAAAACCTAACCTCTTCTTAGGTGATCCAACACGACATGTAATTCTAGATTACACACTGTCTAACCTGATATTTTTTCAGAATCCCATATACATTTCACGCATCGTCATCTGCTCCTCCAACCTTTGATCTGGCTAAAAATCATGCTGGTAAGAAAGGAACTAGTCCATATGATACTTTCTATAGCAAAATTACCCCTTTAAAAATAATATTACATGATTTTAATCATAATTAACCAATAATTACAATCCAAGGATCATAAAATGTAGTTTCTTTGGAAGATTAGGTACATAAAAGTGAAAAAATGGGGCTAAAATAAAAAAATCTCTATAATTATCATCCATAATGATCTCCTAACTTCCTTAAATATCCTACATTTTTATATGATAACCTGAGTAATACATAAACAAAATGGATGAACTAGAAATCCCAATAAGTTAATAAGCATAAGAATAAAGTATAACACATGGGTTAAAAGGCATAACATGATGAAATAAAAAGGAATGGAATATGAATATACACATGGAAGAATAAAATTTATATCTTGGGATCATGTAATCATGGAATCATAGATATGTTGAAAAAATATAAAAAATGACATAAGCATGATTCAAGGATTACTTCCAAGACCGTTGCACATGGAAAACAAAGTCCCATAAAGGAATCAGGTTTACTCCCTATCCTAACATGACATTTCATGAGAGTAAACGTTAACCAATGCATTAGAGTGCTATATGATTTCACTAATAATAAAATCTTCATGCATATGTGTTCCACATAAAGAATCATACATAATAAATAAACATAATGGTTACCCATGGAAAGAAATGGGCATTGTAATCATGTCACAAGGCATTAAAAATGGGCGTATCACAAATGTATCCATGAAAGAATGAATTTAAATAAAACATGGAAATTTATAAGGAAAAATAGGTATATATAATGAGAATTAATGTCAAAACTAATTGAAAACATGTAAAAAGTTTGTTTAAGAAACATTATAAAAGAACCACTTTAGTGCTATTTAAGGGAAAATATTAAAGAGTATTTAAATAAGGTGAATGGATATTTTGTTTGAATAAAACCATAATTTAAATTAGATAGTTTTTTCATGATAAAAAGAGAGTTTTTATAAAAATATTGATTTCTTAAAACATATTATGGATGGTACTTGAAAATGGGTCTGAAATTGGAAAGTTCCATTTAATCGGGCTTGCTTATCGGGATAAATTGAAAAGAGAACTTCATAAAACATGTATTTCCCATCAAAGAAGGAAGAATTGAGATAAGTGATTTTTTTAGAACATATGAATAAAATTTATAATAAGTAAATAATAATAATTAATAATTATATTGGGGTAAATAGGGAGAAAGTGTAACTCAAAGGAAAAAATGAAGGTTCAGAGCGAATCCCTTACCTTATGTATGAAATTGTTATGCACCTGTACTTAATGTATTGGATAATGAAATTAAATCCATTAATTAATTAATTAAGAACCTATTATACATTTATTTGATTTATTATAATTTTATTAGGTTCATTTATGGCCATTTAATTGAGTTATAGTATTTAATTTTGTTTTAGGAGCATTTGTTTTCTTGGTTCTCATTATCGGTTCACTTGTATACAAGTATGGAAGTTCATTTTAAATGCGAATAATTCTCCAAAATTGAAATTATATGTTATTAATAATATTATATAATTTTAAATGGTCTTATATATCAATTAGTTATATGGTATGAGGATGATTCATTTGATAAAATGTTAATGAAAATGATTTAATTCATTTTGGTGGTTTTTACGACCATCACTAACTTATATCATTTTATTTAATATCATGATTATATACTGGTTTAAGAACATTATATAACTTATAATATATACAATTAAATATTATTTAACCATATTAATAGTTTTATGTCCATCCTTGAAGGTGTTAATGGAAAATGAAAACGCATTGTCCACGATGGTGGTAAATCGACACATCATGGATGATGTTTTTATTTTTATAATAACAGGAAGAGGAAAGAGATTTGATGATGGATTATTCCATTTACACAATAAAATTACAGTATATAAAAGATAATAGAGTTATCATTCCACTTTTTGATAGGTAGGTGAGGAGAGGATAAGAAAATAAAATAAATTTAAATGAAAATAAAAGAAAACAAAAGAGGATTTTACCTCTTGAACTTATTCTCCTTAAGAACCTCCTTAGGGTAATTGGGTTTGGTATTTTGTTGAGACCAAAGGATACTAGACACGAGGGGGGGGGGGGAGGATTAGTAAGATTATTTGGTATAATTTGGATAATATTCAAGGCTTGGAATGTGTGAGGAGAAGTGATGGTGAGGGGTGGTATTTATAGGGGAGGAGAGAGGTATTTTTGATTATTATATTCATTATTTTATTATTTTTTCTCAAGAATATCAATAGTAATGAACCTTATAACTAAGTATATTAAATATTTAGGTATATTTAAAGATTATATTTCTTACATAATCAATTAATCAATAAATAATGTATTTAACTTATAATGTTATATACCACAAATTACTATATTTAATTATTCACAAAAATTCAAATATTTTAGAAAAATACCAAAAAATCACCCTAACCATTTTTTTATGTGTAGAGTTAAAAAATTATCTCCATTATATGAAAATAATTATCTAAATATAAGAAATTTAATTTTTAATTAAAATCATCATTTATTCAAAAAATACCGATTTTAATATTATAATCGATTTTATGAGACTTTGAAAACATAATTTAGGTCTCATAAAATTATATTATAATAACAAGGAAAAAATATTAATTTATGAATCTATTTTTTGAAAAATAAATTTTCTTTTAAATCATTATATTATTTATAAAATTGTAAATAGACATGTATGTTTTATAAAAATACTAACACTTAATTTATCATTTTAAAAACATTTATTTACTTATACTATGATATAATTATATCATATTTTTATTTATAATATGACTAAATTTTATTTATAATTTCATAGGTTAGGTTACTATTCTATTTTCTAGATTACTATTCCTAATGGTCACATTAACATTCCTAAGGTCATGTTATTATTCAATTGATATAGGTTCCTTAATTTCTAGAAATACCACTTATTTCATTCATTATTCATTTATAAAGTTTGTATTGTGTTCTCTATATGATTTTATGTGATTTATACTATATGAAATAATTATAAGAAGGAAATTTCCATTGATAAAATTATGGGTCGTTATATTTTTCCCCCCTTAGGAAATTTCACCCTCGAAATTTCATGTTATATAATATGGTGAAAAAATGAGGGTAATTATCCTTCATCACTTCCTCTGATTCCCATGTCACCTCTTCAAACTCAGTTTCCTCCATATTAATTTGACCAGGTGACTAGTCTTGTTGCATATAACTTTATCTCTATGTCCCAAGATCTTTATCTACTGATCTTCATGTGAGAGGTCATTCTCCAGTTGTACCACCTTTGAATTTATTACATGTGAGGTATCTGGTATGTACTTCCTCAATAGGGATACATGGAATGCATCGTGTACTTGAGACATGGTAGTTGGAAGTGCTAGTCGATATAACACAAATATAAATCAATCAAGAATCTCTAAGGGGATGTTTTACCTGGGACTTAGCTTTACTTTCTTCCCAAATCTCATGATCCTCTTCAATGGAGATATGTGGAGGAATACCATGTCTACAACATTAAACTCTAGGTCCCATCGATGATTCTCTATATAGTTATTTTTTCAACTTTGGGCTGCCTTGATGTGATGATGAATTATTTTCACCTTTTCTATAATTTCCTTAATCATTTTATGTCCTAGCACCTTACTTCCACAAACTTCATCCCAGAATTCCAGTGTTATACATATTTTCCCATAAAAGGATTTATAATAATCCATTTGGATGCTCATGTAGAAACTATTATTGTAAGAGAAATCGACCAGAGGAAAATGTTGGTCCCATCCTCCCTTGAATTCCATAGAACATTCTCTCAACATGTCTTCTAGTGTTTGAATTATTCAGTTAGATTATCCATCAGTTTGAGGATGATAAGACATACTAAAGTTCAACTCCATATTTAGATCATGTTGGAGGATTTTCCAGAACTTGGAGGTAAATACTAGATCTCGATCAGATACAATCGATAGTGGTACTCCATGCAGACTTACCATTTATCTAATATATATCCATGGAATTTGGTCAAGTGATAATTCCTATCAAATTTAGATAAAGAAAGATATCTTTTTAAGACGATCCATAATGACCCATATAACATTGTTTCCTCTAGATGTCTTTGAAATTATAGTGAAAAAATCTATGGTGATGTTTTACCACTTTCATGTTAGTATGGGTAATGGTTGCATCATTCCCTTAGACTTTTTTCTCTCAGACTTCACTTGCTGACATACCAGGCACTTTGATATATATTCAGTGATCTCATTATTCATATTGTCCCACCAATAGTGCTCTTAGAGTTCTCAATACATATTTTTTCTTCCTGTGTGAATAGAGAAGGTCAAGCTATGTACGTCATTCAAAAGATATTTATTTATCTATATATTATATGTTACATATAATAAAGTACCAAATCTTAAAACTCCTTTCTAATCAATCTTGAACTTGGAGGATTTCCATTTTTTGATATATTCCACCTTCTTCTGAATTTCCACATATTCTTTTTTACCATCATTTATTTTCTCTATAAGAGATGGTTGAGAAATAATATATGAAAGGAATAATGATTTAACTTCATTTATGATTACCACATCCATCCTTTTCAAGTCTAAGAATATTGGGTCCTTATCAATTCTCATCATTGATAATGTTACCTGATCGTTTCTACTTAGAGTATCTTCCACTTTATTTTCTTTACTAGGATGGAAGTGGATTGAGTAGTCGTAACCCTTGATGAGTTATAACCATATTTACTAGTGCATATTTATCTCCTTTTGTGTAAATATATATTTTAGGATCTTATGATCAATGTATATCTCACACTTCTCCTCATAGAGATAATGACACCATATTTTGAATGCAAAGATAACAACCACAAACTCCAGATCATGCATGGGATAGTTTTGCTCATGATTTTTCAACTACCTTGAGGCATAGGCTATAAATTTATCATTTTTCATTATTACACATCATAATACCTTTTTTGAAGAATCACTGTATACCACAAAGAGTTCCCCACTTGTCAGAAGAGTGAGTACTGGTGTAGTGATAAGATTATTTGTCAACTCTTTGAACCAATCTTCACATTCACTGGTCTAGATTAACTTTTCTACCTTTTGAGTCATCTTGGTTAGTGGGTTTGAAAATCTTGAGAAGTTCTTAAAAAATCTTTAGTAATACCCATCTAGACTAATAAAACTATAGATCTCAATTACATATATTGTACCGAGACACTCTTCAATTACCTTTATCTTGGAAGGGTTTACAAATATTCCCTTGCTAGTAATTACATGAACCAAGAATGATACTTCCTCCTTCCAGAACTCATATTTACTATACTTTGTATAGAGTTTCTCTCTTTGTAATTTCTTTAGTACAATATTCAAATTCTCCTCGTGTTCCTCCTTACTCTTGGAGTATATCATAATATCATCAATAAAGACTACCAAAAATTTGTTAGGGTAATCTCTAAAGACTCTATTCATTAAATCCATGAAAATTGATGGAGTATTAGTGAGTCCAAAAGGAATCACTATAAACCCATAGTCTCCATACCTTGTTCAAAAGGCAGTCTTATGAATATATTTATTCTTTACCTTTAATTGGTGATATCCCAAATGAATTTCCACCTTATACAAATAACTGGCCCCACGTAGCTGATCAAACAAGTCATCTATTCATGGAAGGGGATACTTTTTATTTATCATGATTTTATTAAGATCATGATAATAAATTCAGAGGCACATTGATCCATCATTATTATTGATGAAGATGATCGGCGTACCCCATGTTGAAGCACTCGGGAATATGAAACCCTTGTACAGGTTCTCTTGTAACTTCTTATTTAGTTCTTACAACTCAATAGTGGCCATTATATAAGGAGTCTTTAATATAGGTAGAGATCCAAGAATAAGTTCAATTGATAACTCTACCTATTTTTTAGGAGGAAGATCAAAAAATTCTCCAGGGAACACATCAGTATAGTTCCTCATAATAGGCATGTATTCAAGAATGATTCTATCCTTTATATCAATCATTTTAGTTAGATATTCTTTCTCATAATTCAATAATATCCACAATTGAGATGATGATTATGAAGGAGATTCATCCTCATCCTTAAACTTGTATATAATTGGAGGATGCCTTGGTATTTGAATAGTGATATTCCTTTCTTAATAATTTATGTTGGATTTATATAAAGATTGACAATCCATGACCAATATAGCATCAAACTCCACCAAAGGAAGTAACAAAATATTTTATGGGAGTTTAATTCCACAAACTTTAACTAGGGAGGAGTTATAAACTTTGGATTCAATAATTTCCCCATTCTCTGTTCTCACAGATAACTTAACCTTTATATTTTGAGGTGGTTTTTGAATAGTTCTACTAAACTTGAATGATATAAAAGAATTCATAGAACCGAAATTAAATAGTAAGTTCACTATTATTGAATGAATTACTAGTACACCTATCACTACATCATTAAGGGCCCCACCTCGGTATTAGTGATAAAATATGACCTTCCTTTCTATATTGGAGGTTGTTGTTGATTGCCTCTGACAACCATGTGATTAGGAAATTGGCTTACAAAATGCCCATGATCCTAGAAGATGAAAAATTACACTACAAGTTGATTATTTTTATAAACCTTCCTTGATTCTTACTATTTTTTGGCATTCTTCATATCCCTTCATCAATTATTAGATATATTCCCCTCTCATCCAAATTTTTAGAATATCTTTGATCCCTTTAGACAGTTCCCAGGATGTTTATTTCCATAATTTTGAAATCTGGGATGTTGAGTATTCTTTCCATCATGTTATTTATCAGTTGATCATATCATATTAAAATTAATTTTCCTCTTTTTTTCTTGGGACCACGATACCACTGAGAGTATCTGATATTTATTTCAACCTTAAGGGAACAACAAACAATCTTCTCATAGCTTTCAAAGTCTTGAATCTACAACACTTTTCACAAACTCGGCTATAGTCCTCTAAATAATTGATCCACTTTGATTTCAGTGTTAATGAAAAATCCGGAGGTGTATCTTGCAAGTTTTGTAAAGTTTTCTTTATACGCCCTAATAGATTCATCTTACTTTTTATTCAGTCTGAGTAACTACCTCTCCATATTAAGACATATAGTTTGAGGAAAATATTTTTTGAAAAATATTTTCTTGAAGTCTTCCCATTCCATGGAATCAATTACCTTCTTAGAATTTATGTTTTAGATCAGTGTACACCACTGATCAGATTCACCATCAAAATTATGGACCTCCAGTATGAATGTATTTTATTTTGAGCATTGAAGGAAAAATAATATATTCTCAATGGAGTTAAACCATTATTCTGAAATGAGGGGAATGGAAGATCCATTGAAGATAATATTCCTTTAATGCATGAAGGATTAAACCACAAATTGATATTTATTAGGATAAGGAGAGTGTTCCACATGATTCAAGTTATTATTCATAACTTGAGCCAATTGATCAAGTACTATCATGAATTTTTGAGTTCTCATTCCTATCAAATTTGGAATTCCATTATATAAATTGTCACATTGACTATCACATTGATTTTTAGAACAGATTCCCCTATTTCTATCCATTAACTAAGAAAAAGAAAGTACAATTAGGGAGGACTGAATACTTATCTAATAAGAATGTAAAAAGGAAACATTTATAATATAAGGATAAAATTATAAATGGAAATTATATACTATCTTGCGATTCCCTAGGTATCAATCTATGTTATCCATAGTGGTATAATTATTACTAGGGCTCTTAATAAAGTTTTCTAGTAATAATATCAAAAAATAACTAGACCATGCTCTAAAACCAACTATAATGACCCTATCCTTTTACACATAATATTACATGATTTTAAGAATAATTAACCGACAATTACATGGAAAGGATTGTAAGGTCAAGTGTATTTGGAAGTCTAGTCACATAAAACTAAAAATCTAGGGCTAAAATAAAATATCTCTATAATTATCATCCATAATGAGATCCTAACATCATTTGAACTACAAAATTTTCATAGGGTAAACTAGGGAATAAATGAACAAAATTTATGATCTAAAAATCCTAGTAATAGAATAAGCATAGGTATAATGTATAACACATGTGTTAGAAGGCATAACATGATGACATAAAAAGGCATGGAATATGAATTGACATAAGGAATAATAACATGTAGATCTTGAGATCATGTAATCATGGAATCATAGAGATGTGGAAAAAACATATAACATGACATAAAAATGATTCAAGGCTTACTTCCAATGCCATTATACATGGCGGACAAATTCCCATAAAGGAATCGAGTTTACTCCTTGTCCAAAACATGACGTCTCATGAGACTAAAAATTACCCAATGCATTGGAGTGATATATGGGTGAACCCATCATAACATGTTCATTAATATGTGTACCAAATGAATAATCATACCTAATAAATAAACATAAGGGTTACCCATGGATAGGAATGAACATTTTAATCATGTCACAAGGCATAAAAAATGGGAGAATCATAAAGGTGTCCATGAAAGAATGGATTTAAATAAAACATGGATAGTAATAAGGGAAAATATTCATGGAACAAGACAAGTGATGTCAAACTAAATTGAGAACATGTATAAAGAGTGTTTAATAAACATTATAAAAGAATCACTTTAGTGTTGTTTAAGGGAAAATATTAAAGAGTCTTTAAAGCGGGTGAAGAAATATTTGTTTGAATAATACCATAAATTAACTTAGATAGTTTTTTCATGATAAAAGGAGTGTTTTTATAAAAAAATTAGTTTCTTAAAAACAAATTATGGATGGTTCTTTAAAATGGGTATGAAATTGGGAAGTTCCCTTTAATCGGGCCTGCTTATCGAGAGAAATTGAGAAGAGAACTTTATAAAACATGTATTTACCATCAAAGAAAGAAGAATCGAGATAAGTGAAAATGTTTGGAACATATAAATAGAATTTATGAGGAGTAAATAAGAATAATTAAGAATTAAATTGGGTTAAATAGGGAGCAGGAGTAACTCGAAGGAAAAATGAAGGTTCAGAGAGAATCCCTTACCTTATGTTCAAAAGTGTTCTACACTTGTACTTAATATCCTAGATAATAAAATTAAATCCATCAATTAATTAATTAAGAACCCATTATACATGTATTTTATTTATTATAATTTTATTAGGTTCATTTATAGCCATTTTTTTGAGTTATATTAATAAATTTGTTGTTTTGGGGGAATTTGTTTTCTTGGTTCTCATAATCAGTTCACTTGTATCCAAGTATGGAAGTTCATGTAAAATGAGAATAATTCTCTAGAATTGAAATTATTTTTTATTAATTAGATTAAAAAAGTTTAAATGGTATTATATATAAATTTTTTATATGATATGAGGATGATTATTTAGAAAAAATGTTAGTGAAAATGATTTAATTCATTTTGGAATTTTTTATAACCATCACAAACTTATATAATTTTATTTAATTCCATGCCTATATATATTTTATAGAACATTATATATCTTATAATATGTATAATAAAATCTTATGTAACAATATTAATAATTTTATGACCATAATTGAAGGTAGTAATGGAAAATGAAATCGCATCGTCAACGATGATGATAAATCAACACATCACGGATGATGTTTTCATTTTTAGAATAAAAGGAAGAGATAAGAGATTTGATGATGCATTATTCCATTTACACAATAAAATTATGGTATATAAAAGATAATGGAGTTATCACATGACTTTTTGATAGGAAGGTGAGAAGAGGATAAGAAAATAAAATAAATTGAAATAAAAATAAAAGAAAACAAAAGAGGATTTTACCTATTGAACTTCTTCTCCTTGAGAACCTCCTTAGGGTAATTGGTTTCAGTCATTTATTATGAACAAAGGCTCATAGAAGTGGGGGAGAGTATTGAGAATAGGATTGGGTAGAATTTGGATAATCTAAAAGTCTTGGATGCTATGAGGATAAGTGGTGGTGAGGGGTGGTATTTATAGGGGGAGGAGAGGGGTATTTTTGATTATTATATTCATTATTTTATTATTTTGGATCAATACTATCAATAGTGTTGAAATTTTTCACTAAATATATTAATTATTAAATGATATTTTGAGATTATGGTTCTTATATCAATAATTAATCAAGAAAAATTGTATTTAACTTATAATGTTATATACCGTAAATTATCGTATTTCACTATTCACCAAAAATTCAACTATTTTAGAAAAATCACAAAAAATCAACCTAATTTTTTTTTCAACATATAGAATTATAAAATAAACTCTATTTTATGAAAATAATTTTATAAATATGATAAATTTAATTTTTAATTAAAATCATCATTTATTTGAAAAATACAGATTTTAATATTATAATCAATTTTATGAAACTTTGAAAATTTAATTTAGGTCTTATAAAATTATCTTATAATCATAAGGAAACACAATATTAATTTATTAAACTATTTTATGAAAATAAATTTTCTTTTAAATCATTACATTAATTATAAAATTATAAATAAACATTTATGTTTTAAAAAAACACCATCACTTAATTTATCATTTTCAAAATGTTTATTTACTTATACTATAATATAATTATATCACATTTTTATTTATAAGATGGAAAATTTTGATTTATACTTTCATATGTGAGGTTACTATTTTATTGGTCAGATTACTATTTCTAATGGTCACATTACTATTTCAAAGGTCATGTTACTATTCAATCGGTATATGTTCCTTAATTTCTAGAAATACAACTTATTTCATTCATCATTAATTTATAAAGTTTGTATTGTGTTATCTATGTGATTTTATGTGATTTATAATATATGATATAATTATAAGAAGAGAATTTCTATTGATAAAATTCTGGGTCGTTAAACTTTCTGTCGCCGCTAATCAGAATCTGGCCACCAAAATCGCATGGGAAAACCCTTCAGTCGCGTCTCTCGGTCACTGCACACCAAAACCCATATGAATAACTATGATCCGGTCCCAATTCATCATTGTATATTGATCCCATTTTCATTCTGAACCTAGATCTATGATATCAATATGTTGCACCAATAAATAGGTGTGTAACAAATGATCACCGTGTATTTTTCAAACCACCAGCCAAAGCAAATACCGATGATGAACGAACATAGAATAGGGGAAGAAATGAAAAAAAATACAAACATGAGGAATGAACCTCATCCAATGTTCGTGTTTTCCTCGATTCATTTCTATTATAACGATGAATCAAGAGATATAATATAATCAACAATAGAAATCCCCCAATCCCAGATAATCTTACCCGTACCCGTAATATGCTTGATCCACAAATCAATTCATTAGTTCATTGATTCAAGTTCATAGTATGAATAATTAAATGGGGATAAATCCAAATAAAATAAAAATCCTATCTTGAGATGGATCAATTGCTGATGAAGAATGAATCCACAAATTTTCCATTAGAAAGATCCTAAAATACCATTACACACCGATTGACGATCCACAATCCAATCTGGCATCGTCTGTCATGATCTCCTCCAATGCTCTCTCTCAATTTGCAGGGTTATGCAGCTAACCCTGAAATTTTTCCATAATAGAATATATATAGGATATTCTTAGGTTATGATTCTAATTAAAATAATTAAATAAATATAACTAAATTCATTTAATTCTTTTCCCATGAAGGTGATAAAGAGCAATGCCTGATGCCAACATAGAATATGTCACACCTAGGGTAAAATACATGCTTTGAACTCAATATTGGAATCATATTTTTGATCCAATCCTTGTTTCAAGATTTATTCCACCTTCTTAGGAAAACTACACATGGGGTGATATTTAATATATTTTAAAAATTAACTCCAGCCTCACCGGGTCTTATAATATCACACCATCTCAGCGCCTAGATTCAAAAAAAATCCATATAATATTATAAATTAATACATGGAAAAAATAAGAGTCGTTACATTATCCCAAACTTGGGGATTTATATCCTAGAAAGATAAACAAAAGACTACAACAAGATATGTGGTTATTAAGCAGGTATCTAGGTCTCCCACTCCTAGGTACCATCCTAAAGATTCCCATACTATCACCGAACATATCGTAGAAGGAATCACTTTCACTTAGAGGACCCTCTGTTACCAATACTCAATCTATAATGGATACTCATCAAAGGCATCCCCATCCTTGATGTCCTTCTCAACCCAGTCAATAACATGCTACAGGTAGTGCACATACCTCCTTAGCTAAGACACATGGAAGACGTCATGTATCCAGTCTAACTACAGCAATATAGCTAAGTGGTAAGACACCTCACTAACTCTATGAAGTATCTAGAAAGGGATAATAAATCTTAGAGATAGCTTGGTGCCCTAGCCAAATGTCCACAACCCGCGTCAAGGTGAGACTCATAGGAACACATGGTCTCCCTCCTCGAACTTTAAAGTCCTCCATCGTCAGTCCGTATAAGACTTATGATGGATCTATGATATCCTCATCTACTCCTGGATGATTTTAACCTTTTCTATCATGGATTTCACCAACCTTGATCCCATAAATGCTGAATCTATTGGGGTTTTCTAGCATAGCAGTGACCTGTCGGGTCACCTATACAAGGCTTTGAATAGTGCCATACTAATGGTGGAATTTTAGCTATTATTGCAAAAAAATACCCCAATGGTAT
Organism: Viscum album; assembly: GCA_963277665.1. NCBI lineage: Eukaryota > Viridiplantae > Streptophyta > Magnoliopsida > Santalales > Viscaceae > Viscum > Viscum album. The sequence continues at coordinate 1,279,758,953 of OY728142.1, read as the reverse complement.
GTGATCCTCCAAACTATGACCAAAGTATAACATGTAATCCCACAACATGTACTCCATGACCTGAATGATCTACTTAGTCTAGACGTTAGTATGGGGATGTAAAGCCATGATCAAACACAACTAAGTCCCCAAGGCTTCCTATAATCCCTTTCATAATCAATATGTGAAGCAATCATCATAGATAGAAATGATCATCATGGGAACTCAAAGGATTCATAATATATCTTTCATATAAAGGAATCCCAAGATCTCTACCGAACTCTGCTCTTGGATATCTTGGAAGTGAGCCAAATTGGTGAGTCAATCTAAAATTACCTAGATGAATTCATGTCCTCTTGAAGTCCATGGTAACCCTATCATGAATCCCACAAATATATCATCCCACTTTCACTCTGTAACCTCAAGGTGTTGAGCTAAACCCACTAGAACTTGGTGCTCAACCTTCACTTACTGACAAGTAAGGCATCACGAGACAAACTTTGCAACACAACTCTTCATCCCTGGACACCATAACTGCTGCTAAAGGTCATGGTACATATTCAACCCACCTAGATATACCATTAAGTGTTAAGTATAAAAATAACTCAGAACCTACTCTCTCAGTGAAACTGGTACCATCATCCACCTTCTAAAAAGAACAACATGCTTCCCACCTTCATAAAATCCATCAAGAGCATATCTAGTGGACATATGAGTATGTGGGGTCTCACATTAGGTATCCTAAAGACGTGTTTCCCTGAAACTCAATAAAATCACAGGGGTAACAACCATCAATTGAAGGTAAGATTATCCATCCCCATCCAAAAAGGATAATTTTAACAAGGCCAATTACTCTAATGCATCACTTAGAAACTATGAACAAGATCTCCTGACGAGGGAATATGCTACCATGTTCCACTTCCTAGGAGTATAGACAATCTTGAAGTCATAATCCTAGAGGAACTCTAGCCATTAACTCTATCTCAAGTTAAGAACCTTCTGTGAGAAGATATACTTGAGACTCTTATAGTCATAATAGATTAAAAATTGCTTACCCATAAGGTAGTTTCACTACATATTCAGTGAAAAGACTACCTTTATAAGATCAAGATCATGGTTTGAATAGTTTTGATCATGTGGTTTAAATTAACATTAACCATATACAATCATCACCTACCTATGCATCATAAAAAAACCAATACTAGTCCCTGATGCATTGCAGTATTTTATGTACTTGACACCCTCTTCTAGAAATCTCAAGATGGGATCACTCATCAAACTCTACCTAAACTCCTAGAAATCCTATCAACACCTCTCTATCTACAAAAAGACTTCCCCTTTCAGGTTAATTCTATCAATGGAGTTGATATCCTAGAAAGATTAGGTATTAATCTCTGATAGTATCTTGACAACCCAAGTAAGATCCATACCTCTGTCATGATCTTGGGTGGCTCCCAAGATAACACTGCCACTTCCTTCATCAAGTCCACTACTACACCATCTTATAAGATAACATGTCCATGGAAGTGGACCTTCTGAATCTAGAGCTGTCACTTTAATAGCTTCCCATAAATCAATTTATCATGGATTATATCTAGTACCATCATCAAGTGTCTCACGCGATCCTCCTAGGATACTAAGTACACCAGGATATCATTGACTAATACTACAAAAAAATGGTCTAAGAAAGGTTTAAAATCTAGTTCATGAGTCCCATGAACATTTATGGGGTATTAATCATGATGAATGACATCACCAAGTACTCATAGTGACCATAAAAACATCAAAAATCCTTTTTCAGTATATCCTCATCCCGTTCTTGTAAATAGTGATAGCCTCATCTCAGGTCAATCTTCGAGAACCATCGCGACCCTCTTAACTAATTTAAGAGGTCATCGATCCTCATTAATAGATACTTATTCTTCATAATCATCTAGTTTAGATGAAGGTAATTCAAATACAACCTCAATCTCCCATCCACCTTTATGGTGAACAACATTGGGGATTCCCAAGGTGAAACACTAGGCCTAAAAAATCTCTTCCTATATAAGTCCTCAAACTATACCATTATCTCAAAAAGCTATGTGAGATCCATATGATATGTTGGGTATAGATATTGTGACCATCTCGGGGTGTAGATAAATGTATAATTCTATCTCTTAGTGGATAGGTAAGCCTAGCATGTCCTAATAAAAGAGGTCCTCATACTCTGCCACCTCTATAGGAAACTGAAATATCATAGGATCCACCACACCAAGAGTCATTATAGATAACTAGTGTTCAATAATCCCCACTATCCTAATCATGATCCCATCATACTCCGCCCGAGTTTCCGTTTCAACCACAAAGGAATACCTCATCCCATCACTGTAGACACACCACATCCTCTACCTGAAACAATATATCTGGCCATGAACTATAGATAACCAGTCCATACCTAAGATGACATCATAAAGAATCATCAATGCTAAAAGGATATCCCAAAAGAAACTCTCACCTCCAAGAGTCAGGTCACACTATCAGAAGAAGTCTGTGATCGTTAAATCACTTCCAGTAGAAGTATCTAAGTGCAATGTTCATGCCAAGGTATCAAATAGAATATCTAAGTCTCTAACTAGAGTAGTGGAAAGGAATGGATTGAACCTGTATTTATCAATACCACATAAAAATTAGAGTATAAATAGGTCATACCTTGTATCATCATCAAAGCCTATGAGTCATAAGCCTCGACCAAATACAGTTTCCCTCACCCATGACCAATAACTACCTAAGCCTAGTGGGGGACACCCTATGGACTTACCTACTCTTTCCACTACTTCTACCTAGGAGGCCCATTCCCTATCTCTCTATCATCCACATTTTGGGTCAGAAAATCTTGTGTAAGATGTCCTTGGACGCCATGAGAGTAGAACCACCTCTCTCTAGGTTTAATGGTTCCATATTGTGAACCCTAAACCAGAAAACCTATATCCTAGGATCACCTCCTAAAACATATCACATTTCCAGGTCCCTATGTCTATCCTTGGTTCTCTGATGCCGAAGTCTCTACTCCTGTGATCCCACTACCAGCACCAGCTGTCCTTGTCTGCTCTGCTAGGAAACTCTCAACTACCAAAGAATTCTCTATCACCTCAGCATAGGTAGAAATTTATAATGGTATCATATTGTCTTGGATGTCTCTACGTAGTCCTCGATTAAAGTTATATGCTCAAAGAAGCTAACTACGAACCATATCTATTGAGTACCAAGATAGTATAGTGAAACCTAATGAATAATATGCCACATTCGTACTAACCTACTAAAGTTGTAGATGCTCATGGATGCACAAATCCCTAAAAATATATAGATAAAACTTCTTTATAAAAGGTCACTCAAACTATGACCCTGCAAGAGCATCCTCATCATATGATAGTGTCACTAAGCCCCACCATGGACCTATATAGACATGGAGAATTCTTACGTCTAGGACCACTATCTATTCTGCGGGTTTCCTAACAAGATGAAAGGCTCACATCACTACCTCAATCCATTCCTTAGATGCCTAGGGGTCTAGCTCACCTCTGAACCTGAGGGGTCATTCTCAATGAAACTCATGAATCATTCTCATCTTACACACCTCATTCGCTAGTACTTCCAGTACCATTTTCTGTTCGACAGGTGGTGGTAAGATTAGTGCACCACTTGGAGGTAACACCTCTTGAACAGGTACCTGTATCGAAGCCTCATCATTGAGGGAATAATCCTTATGATACTTATACTGAATCCTATTTGGAAAACATCATGAAGGTATCTTGAAATAGACAATACGTACCATGATCAATGAGTATATCTATATAGATGACTTAAGAAGGACATGGAAACCACAACCTATTCCTATATTATGCATTTTCTAAAGTTTTCGATACAACCAATGTCTACATGTATTGGGTCTAAGATAGGTGATCAAAGTACTAGTTTATATACATGTTGACCGCCACACCAATATTGGAGTCCCTAACCTAAGAGATGAACTCAGAACACTTAACACTATTGACCTAAACCCAAACCAATATCACAGACACTAGTCCTAAGGTAGAACTAACTCCTTTGATACCACTTTATCATGACCCAACCCAACGGGCCTTGAGTCATAACTGCCTCAAGCCCACCTTCAATAGAACAGGGGCTAGAAACCAATGATGAGTAGGAATATCACACACATGGGAGGCCTTATCCTAATTCACCCACACACACACACACACTTATCCAATACCATACACTTATGAAATATAAAACAACCAATAAAAATGAATGCATACATCTAAAATACCACCATTAGAGCATGAGAATAAAGTACTAGAAATTAAGGAAAAAATACAATACCACCAAAATAAATTGAAACAATTACAACCTGTAAAGTAGGATAGGACTACTATAAATGAAATCACTATAACAGACCTCAAACTGTCTAGTTCAATAAGATCCACCTGGTCCAAGTCCCTCTAGGATTCCGTCAAAAGTTCAGTCGTCTGTATAAGACATGACACATGTAGGAAAATACCATGCATGGGTGAGTATAAAAATACCCAGTAGGACACACTGAAATCACTAAGAATATAGAATCAATAATAATAGTCATATCATCATAGGGATATGTAAATAATATATATAATAAGAACATCTAGATATACTCATAGTATACCCACATTCCCAAGGTAACATCACAACCATAAACCTAGTCTAGGATTTCCGCTCAAAGGTTCTATACAACACTTGTTTGAGAGAACACACTCCAGGAGTTAGATTGAACTAATAGAATCCATCCAAGATTCCATGATCATTGGGTCGCTAAATAAGAAGTAAATTCTGGAAGTCTGAAGAGATTGATACATAGATAGAGATCACAACCAAGGACATGGGGTATACCAAAAATCCAACCTAGATTAACCTGCTAAGTAGGGGATCAATACCTGTGTAGTGTTGATCACAATGATTTTGAGAACCCAACCTAGGGAAAATGAAGATTATGGTAGAGGATCTCACTATAGGACTCTCAGAGGGATTCCAATCAACATATCCAAGACTGAAGTTCCTTAGATGGGATCACCATCCTATGCATAGTACACAATTACATAATAAAACCTTAGGTAAAGGATCAAGGGAACATACCCTGACCAAACTTGTCCAAGATGAATAGGAAAAGGGATCCAAGACTTATTTGAGAGGGTAAATAGTGTGTACTATGAGTACATGACATGTCCCTTCGGCATTGGGTTTTACCCATGTATCACGACTCATGCCTGTGTCTGTGTCTAAGTACACGATGTGTGACCCACCACACACAATTTTAAGGGACACACAATCTCCTGGGTGTATACACCCTATACATGTAGACCTGTCTTCTAGGGTGCATACGACGTGTGTCATGTCCTACATGGCATGTAACACCACTTGGCCTCCTGGGTATGCACCTCATGTACATGACAAGTTGGCCAACTAGGAACTACACATTGTGTGGTAGGGACCACATGGAATGTGATCCTTATCTCTATGTGTAAACCCTAGCCACCGATCAGGGGGTACCATATGGCGTGTAATTCTAGATTACACGCTGTGTAACCTATGATTTTTCCAGAATCCTAGATCTATTTAATGAATCATCGTCTGCTCCTCCAACCTCTAATCCAACCACGAATCACACTGATATGCAATGAACTGGTCTAGCCAAGCCTTGTTGTCACCACACATTAGAATTTGGCCACCAAAATCGCATGGGAAAACCCTTTTTTTCACATCTCCTGGTTATCACACACCAAAACCCACATGAATAAATCCAATATAGTACCGATCCATCATCGTTTCTTGATCCCATTATCAATCCATACCCATATCTATGTTATCCATCCACTGTACTAAAAAACAAGTTCACAATCATTGATTACCAGATATTTATTGAACCACTGGAAAAAGTGAACACCGATGATGAACAGATGTAGAATGGGGGAAGAAATGCAAAAAACACAAACATAAGGGGAAAAAATCATCTAATATTTGTGTTATTATTGATTCATTTCCTCTATAATGAAGAATTAAGAGATATAATATAATAAAAAATATAAATCCCCCAATCCCAGATAGTCTAAACCATACCCGTAATATGCTCAATTTGTGAATCAATTTGTTAATTGATTGATTCACATTTTGTGTAGGTATAATCAAATGGGGATAAATCCACAGAAAAAAACATCCTACCTCAATATAGTTCAATCAATAACAAATAATGAATCCACGTCATTATCATTGGTGAGATCCTCAAATCCAGTTGCACACCAATTGACGACCCATGATCCGGTCCAGTGCTGTCTATCAAGATCTCCTCTAACGATCTCTCTAAATTTGTAGGGTTATGTGGTTAACCTGAAAAAGTGGATATAATAGAGTATATATAGGATATTATTAGGCTATTCCTCTAATTAAAACCATCAATTAAATATAATTTAATTCATTAAATTATTCTCTCACGAAGGTTCTTAAGCCCAACCCTCGATGCCAATGTAGATTATGTCGTACCTAGGGTAAAACCCATGATATGAAATCAATGATAGCCTCAGTTTTCTGATCCAAGCCACTATTTAAGATCTATTACACTATTTTAGGAAAATTTATCACACATAATATTTAATATTTTTAATATATTTTAAAAACTAACTCTAGGATCACCGAGCCTCAGAATCTCATGTTTTCTTAGTACATAGCTTCGAAAATAATCCATATAATATTATAAATTAATACATGGAAAAATAAAATTCATTATAGAATCATATAAATGTGTATTTCCTACTTGTGTTTCATGTTCTCATAATCTCATACAAAGGAAATTATCAAGGGCATACCCCATGAGAAAGTGTCTCAAGGTCCTATGAGTCTCCACCCCTAATAACCTGTATAATTTTTGTCCCATAAAATGATATCATATTTCTATATAAAATATATATTTTAATAATACTATCATGACACTTATAGGTTCTCATCATAATAGAGAGTTACTATGACCTTTTAGTATGACAATTATTCTTAAAAAATTATCACATACTATGTCACACAGAAGAACACTCATGATGTGATAATAATTTTTTTATGTTCAAAACAGTGAATAAATTTAATCATAAAGTACATACAAGTTAGTTCTAGGGAACTAAATCCAATAGACTTAAACTTATTCTAGATTCAACTTCTAACACCCTTTAGTCTTTTAGATCTCATATGATGTTCATAATTCTACTGAGATAAGGATTTAGATAAGGGGGTCCCCCACATTCTCTTCATTGAAAACTCTACTCACTGAAAATTCACCCCTCTAAGAAAAATACCTCAATAGGTGATACTTTTAAAGTATGTTCTTTGTTGGTTGGTGTGACCTTGTCTCCTTTAGGAGGTACACCATTGTAGTATTATCATAATATAATGTGAAAAAGTCTTTACTTTTAGAAACAACTTAGATTTTTTTTATATCCAAACAACTTATTTGGATTATTCAAAAGATGCTATATACTCAGAATTCAATGTACAATTAGATACAACTAGATAATTTTAACTCTTCTAGATCAAAGCTTCCCTATTGAGATTGAAGACATATCCTGACCAGGACTTCAGTTCATTCAGATCTATTTGAAATATAACATCAGTATAACCCCTGATGACTATATCCTCTTCTCCTCCTTCCATAAGTAACATATACATAGTATGCCTTAGATACTTAAGGATAGCCTTTACATCAGACCAATGATATTTACCTAGTTCATATTGATATATTCCTACCATAATCAAGGCATAGGAACATCAAGCCTAGTACATAACATGTAATACATGATTGATCCTATCTCTGAAGCGTATGCTATCTTACTCATTCTGTATATTTCTTGGTATGTCTAAGGGAACATTTTCTTAGAAATATGTATAGTATTTGACATTAGGAACAATACTATATTGGATTGTTCCATACCAATTTTTTTTAGTATATGGTCAATGTATATACCTTTACTTCATCTAAGAAGGATCTTAGATCTATTGCAAATGATCTCAATCCCTAGAATGTAGGCTACTTCACCTAAGTCCTTCATAGAGAAGAACTTGTTTAACTATTAATTAACTAATTATAATATTGGTATTTTATTTCCAATAAGTAATATTTAATTGAAATATACTACTAGGAAAATTATTACACTCTCACTAAACCACTTATAAGCACATGGATCACATTCATTAATAATGAAACCAAATTCTTTTATAGCTTCATCGAACTGAAAATTCCATGACCTTGATGTTTTCTTCAATCCATAAATGAATCTTTATAAATTTAAATCTTTTTTGAATTACTTGGAGTCACATACCCTTCTAGTTATTTCATATAGACATTTTCCTAAAGTTTCCAATTAAGGAATTTTTTTTGACATCTATCCTCTAAATTACATAGTTATGGTTAGCTGCTATAGAACATATAATTTTGATGGATTTAAACATGAAAATAAGATAAAAGGTTTCATCATAGTCAATTAATTAATGATTTTTAATCTCTTTATCTACTATTTATACTTTTTTAGTATTTACATTACCTTCCATGTCCAGTTTTGTCTTGAATACTCATTTGAAACTAACAGGATTTACATCAACTGGTGGATCGACCAAAAACCAAACTCAGTTTTGATACATGGAATCTATCTCAAAATTCATGTATCCTTTACATATTTCATCTTTTGATATATATTATACCTATTTAAAGGATAAATTTTTATTATTGTCAATTATTAATGAGTCACCATCATTAGTGAATAGAAAATTACATCTTTCTAGTTCTCTTACCTCTCTGGTGCTCCTACACAATACTTGTATTTTAGGAATAAATTCTTCTATCAGGACCTATGAAATATATTATTATACCAAATCTTATATATCTTGAGCATCAAATTCATAAAATTAAATCTTTATTCCACCATCCTTCTTGAGGATGTGCTCCCTCTAAATAAATATGGATTATATTATGATAACCACTTTCTTTTTTGAGGGGTTATATAGATAATATTCCTTGGTTTCTTTAAAATATCATATAAATATACACATCATAACTCATGGTGCTAGTTTTTTTCTAAAGGTGGCCTTAACAAATAGCTCACATCCCCATACATGTGTATATTTTTTTTCTTTTTATTCTATAACTCAAAGGAAATTACATTTTCTACTTCAGTTGGTACTCAATTTAGTGTGTATGCTATAGTCTGTAATCCATATCCCAAAAAGGACAATGGATGATCTACATGAATAACTGAATGTCCCAAAGGCCTTCATTTTTTTTATTATTTTTGATAATCAACCTTTCAAGGGGTGAGGTGGAACACTTACAAGGCCTGAAGGCTTAAAGAAAATTACATGACTCGTAGGTCTTAGAGGAAATTACCCAGACAAGACAACCTGGAACTGATCCTCCCTAGTTCATTTCATGTAATCAGTACTCTACCTTCATAAGGTTGGTCGGCTAGCTGTCTTGTGCAAAGTTTCATAGGCCTGGTACCGATGAAAATTACATACCCTTTCATTCATCCCATTCCAGTTAGCTTTGCTATGGTTGATGTTCCTGCTCTAAATCCTCATATGGAGCCTTGTCCCTTGTTGTCTAACCGGAACATCTACATATTCATGTGTCCTAAAGTATTTGGGATGGCGTGAAGGCCTTGAGGTGTCCCAAAGGCCTTGATAGATAACTGGCTCGAAGGCCTTGGGTGACCTGAAAGCCTTACAAGAGCCGGGGATCAAACCGGTGGCCCAGAGGCTCAGATGGATGAATTATTCTGACTACTACAGTACCGAACAATATCTACTATAGTACCTACTCTAGTACTTCTATAGTATTTTAAAATATGTCTCCACCCGGATTTGATCTTGGGTCTCTTGGATGTAGTTTCGAAGTCCTCACCAATCAGGCTAAGGCTCATGTGCATTTACATGACTCATCATCGAACTTACCATGTATAGAAAGTTATAGTTCCTCCTTTATTTAACACCATTCCATTGTGGTGTATAAGGTGTAATGAGTTGAGATATAATCCCAAACTCCTATAAAAAGTCAATAAAATCTTGGTTAAGATATTCACCACATTGATTAGATCAAATATTCCTTATCTTCTTACCAATTTGATATCTTACTTCATTATTGAACACTTTGAATTTCTCAAAGGCCTCATACTTGTACCTCAAAAAGTAAACATAACCATAACCACCCATATCATCAGTAAAAATTATGAATTAAGAATATCCACCTCTAGTATCTACTAGAAAAATGTAACAACCTGAGATTTTATGAGGATTATTCTTTTTAATTTCATTGATATCTTGTGTTGTATGCTACACCAAGATTATCTTGTACTATATGCAACACTGTATTAGCTTTCAGTATACACAACACTATTCTTGGCTAGTGTTACACACTATTTCAAGTTCATTTTGTTGAAATTATTCTACGCAACATTAAGTATAGATTTTGTTTAATGTATAAATGAAATAAGTTTTGATTATGTTATACGCAACACCAAATGAAGATTTCACTACACACAGTCCTGACTTGGCTTGCATTACACGCAATCAAGACCTTCTTCGATAGCATGTGTAGTACGCAATACCAAGTTTCACTAAACGAGATATTATTATAATATTATTATGAACTAGCTGTTATGAATAGTAATACCCACTTTTTGAAATTTTATCTTTCAAAATGGAATTCATTTTTGGATTCAGAATATCGAAATTATCCTAGGGTGAAATTTTGGTATTTTTCTGAAAACTTTCAATTTTTGATGAATAGTGAAAACACTGGGTTACTATTTAAAAACTGACTTTTTATTTGAATAATTATTTATTTTATTTAACTTTATTTTAGGTAAAAATTGATACATAATACCAATATAAGTTCAATGTAATTCATTGGAGTCATTTTATAATAATTTTAGATATATAAAAATTTTATTGAACTTTTCACTGTCTTTTACCCACCTCCTAGGAGAATTTGTAAATTTACATAAAACTTAATTTTACTGCTTCTGTGAGTGGAATTTCGAAAATCCAAGAGACACAGTTAATATCAAGGACTAAAATGTGGTTCAATGTGATGAAAATAATTTTTGGTGAATAGTAACTTTTTACTTTTATTTACCACAGTTAAAAGTAAATAGGGTAATTAAGGGTAAAAATGATATTATTATTACCCTAACACATGTCCTAATTCTATTGGATAAGTGTAATTCGACCAAAAAAAACCTTAGGAATAAAATATGACCATTTAGGCCCACTTGGATTAGATTAGGACACTTAATATTATTTTATTTAAGGAATAGTTAAAATAGTTAAAATCAAAGTTTAATAACTAAAACATTTTTAATATAGGGTTATACATAAGATAAATTAAACTATAAATATTCATTAGAAAGATAAAAATATTTCCCACATAATGGTATTTTATTTATAATTTTTAGACATTAAATAATTTAAGTTATTTATGACACAATGATGATGCAGTAATTATCTTATTAATGAAATATTGACATAATTGATGTTATAAATACCCAAATAAATGTAATTTGAGACTTTTTATGAATTATACTAATTTTCTAGGTTAATATGACATGTTAGTATTGATTTAATTAACTTTCTTCAAACTAATCATTCTGTTATTATTTTCACAAAAATAAATTACCAAATAGTGTCAAAATTGACATAAAATAGTTTTTAAAACAAATATTATATTATTAATTATTATTTTATTCCTAAAAATCTAAGGTTAGGCCAAATGACTTAGATAAGGTTATATATATATAAATCATGTTTTAAATTCTGGAAGAAAGTAAATCATGATATAAGTAATAATAATATCAAGAACAACAAATCCACACACGTACGATAAATGAAACAATTTTTACCCAAAACGCTACTTTAACATGGAATTGACAAATGAAAGGGTAATATAAATACCTAAGTAAATCATATATGATATAATAACAATTAATATGATTCTTTAATAAGTAAATTACATTATTTAAATCATTATATAGGAGGTTCGGATACATACGAAGCATATCAGACATAAGGTAAGGGATAACTTTTCCAATCTCGTTTTTATCTGAGATTGTTTATTCGTACGTATTTACTGGGGTTATATTTATCATCCATGTTCCTATTTTATAAAAATGGTTTCATGTATGTTTAAAGTCCTTTTTACCCATTTTTGACTTTTACTACATGGTATGTAAGGAATCTTTTTTTTTGTTTACGTTACGAGGTACTTTTTGACTTTTTCGGCAAAAGTACGAGAAGAATGTTTTTTTAACTTATATGGAATGAAAGGATTTATATGGTTTTATAAAGCCTTATTTTCATGAAGCTTCCTCCAGAATATTTCATGACTATTTTCAAAAAATATCTTTCTTTTAAAAATTTCATGACGTTTTGTGAAAAGAAATTGATTTTGAAGAAAAAATGATATTTTCCTCAAGAATTCATTTCAAATGTTTTATCAAAACCATTTTCCATCTAAGATGAAATTATTTCATATGTTTATGTTTCAATTATAATGTCTCTATGATTTACATGGTTTTAATTTTCTTATGATGAAATATCCATTTGTTTTATATAGATTATGTGATGATGGGATGATGTTTATGAAACCCATTTTATTCTTTGGGTTATGATGAATATTTGAAGTTTATTTTGTGTCACAAGTTAGAATGATTTAATTATGAGATGGGTGGGACTTATATCTCACTCCAATGCATTGGGTAAGGATTTATATCTCATGAGATAGACATGGATAGAACGGTAAGTTAATCTGGTTCAGTAATACAGGCCTGGAACGAGGAGTGAACTCGATTCAGAAAGGGACTTTATCCACTAAGATGGTCTTGGAAGCAATGCCTTGGATACTATGGAAATCATATCATGTGGTTAATGGTTTCCACAATCACATGTTTTATTCCCATGATATTTTATCAGGATTAATGTTTCTTTATGATCTATGCCTTACGTATTACCATGTTTTATGTCATTTCTCAATATCTTTATGTTTAAACATTGTGTTCATGTTTTTAAGTTCAAATGTATATGGTTTGTTTTAGTTTATCCATGCTTACAATTACTGAGCATTTGAGATCACCCTTTATATGTTTTATTTTCCCCAAGATATAAAGAAAGGTTTTTAGGTAAGAAAACAAAAAGGGGAAGATCTTTATGGGAGATGTTGAAGATCTTTCACCATGATTAGAAGATTATGTTCTGAGTTTCCAAAGACACTAAACTATTACGGTCCTTGTGTGTCTATTTTTGTTATGTATTAAGTATTCCGCAAAAGTAATGTAATGTACATGTATGTCAAGCTTTGGTCCTCTACAGTTGGTATCAGAGGAAAGGTTTAGTCAACCTTTGGAAACTAGGATGTGAAAACTTTAGTGAAATCCCTAGAGATATTTCTAAGGTATGTCTAGGGATGTCCCTAAGGTTAAGTATACGTATAGGTTAGAGTTCTAGAATTATGTTGACGATCATGAATAACCTAGGGTGAACCTAAGGTGTCATAGATTAAAGAATTTTTGATAAGTTAGACATCCCATAAGTAAATTTTATGATTATGTGGTTCCTCATTATTTTAACTGTTTCTTACACTATGGTTTCTGGTCTTAGTCAATGGAGGGAATGAGAAGTAATTCAGTTAACATTGATTCCAATGGACAAATTGGTGACTATGATCAACGAAATTATGTAACACCTGGAGAGAAAGATATTGTCATTATGCTGAATCAGTCATCTCGATATATGATTAACAAGGCAAACTTTAGTTGTATTCCAAAGTCATCAAATAAGAGGAAGATGGAATTTTATGCATGTTCGCATGGTGAGGAGCATAGAGAAAGGAAGATTGAGATTTTTAAAGAAGGGAAGAAGAACCTTGAGGAATAACTCAAATGGAGTGGAAGATGTTATCTATGCGGAGAAAAGGGTCATAGAGTGATATACTGTTATGGAGTCCAATGTCTTATCTGCAGAGAACATGGGCATTACCCAACTCAGTGCCCTGACCTAAGAAGTTACTTTTAAATCGAGGAAGGGCCTATTCCATGCCAATCATTGAAGAGGATGGATTGAAGGTATTATGTATTTTAATTCAATAATAATGTTATTGAGGTAATTTTATAGTATATTTAAATATCTGTGTATTGTTCCTTTGTGGTTTTCTATAAGAATATGGTATCAGTAACCATGAAAAGTGATTCAAATATTTTGGAAGGTAGATGATATGCACATAATGAAGGGATAAGGAGAAAATAAATTGTTTGATGGTATTCATGAGATCATGATTGATATAAGGACTATGTGATATCATGGTTTGAGTATATAGAATTTTTGGGATTTTGGTATGTGGAAAGAGTTAACTTTTGATAGCACTCATGTTTTCACTAAGGTTCTTTGGTAATTCATGTTTCTAAAGAATACATGATTAGGGTATTCACATTTTTGGAATGTGACCAACAAGATATATCTTATGATATTTGGGGGATAAATGATGGCATTCACGTGCTTGTTATGTGACATTTCAATTAATAATTTTCTTTATACTATGATATTGGACAGAAGTATTTTGGATAAGCCTAAAGATTGGAATGGATTATGTTGGACATAAGTTAGTATTGATTAAGGATATAATTTTTTCGATATTATTTCTGGAATGTTATAATAGTATAGTTTTAGAAAAAGGACAACCCGTAGGACGGGCGACAACCCGTCGCATCAGACAAGGTTGTGGGAATCGAACCCACAACATAAGTGCGACAGGCCTTTATTACCTACCACTGACCTACAAGAAGTCCCTGGTTAGTAGAAACTAGTTTTATTTTATTATGCAGTATGATAGATGAAGTATAAGTCCATTGTTGGAATCATATATGATTTATCTCCCCATAGATGGACTTATGTATATTTAATAACTTATGATAACATTTTTATGATAGAAATAGATGAGATGACTTATCATTCTATCGCATGATCTGCTAACACTTCATGAATAACAAATTCAACTTCATTTCTTAAAGATATGAAGTGTAAATTGTTCAAGGCACGAACAACAGTGAGATTGTACCAAAATCATGTAAGTATTTATTTTAATTCTTCAACTTTAGGGAAATGATCTTGAAAACCAAAGATGTTGTCCTAGTGCCCTTATATCTGATGAATCAGATAGTACCTTAGATCATCACAAATTTATGTCTTTGTGATTGTTAGCTTTTTCATAGCCATGTTCTCTACCACTCACCATCAGAACATGATGGTTAGATTTCTCTTCCATATCCATATTTTCACCTATGTTCTCCTATGTGGAAACTCAGTGATTAGTTAATTTGGGTAACCGTTACATTTCATAATTTAGTTTTTAAAGATAAGTTTTGGTATTCCTTTTTATGATGTGGGTTTCTATTAAATAAACTTTCGAGTAGTAAACCATTTATAACCCCGATGAATTTCGAGGGTGAAATTCATTTTAAGGGGGGTAGAATGTAACAACCCGAGATTTTATGAGGATTATTCTTTTTAATTTCATTGATATCTTGTGTTGTTCGCTACACCAAGATTATCTTGTACTATACGCAACACTGTATTAGCTTGCAGTATACACAACACTATTCTTGGCTAGTGTTACACACTATTTCAAGTTCATTTTGTGGAAATTATTCTACGCAACATTAAGTATAGATTTTGTTTAATGTATAAATGAAATAAGTTTTGATTATGTTATACGCAACACCAAATGAAGATTTCACTACACGAAGCCCTGACTTGGCTTGCATTACACACAATCAAGACCTTCTTCGATAGCTTGTGTAGTACGCAATACCAAGTTTCACTAAACGAGATATTATTATAATATTATTATGAACTAGCCGTTAGGAATAGTAATACCCACTTTTTAAAATTTTATCTTTAAAAATGGACTTCATTTTTGGATTCAGAATATCGAAATTAGCTTAGGGTGAAATTTTGGTATTTTTCTGAAAACTTTCAATTTTTGATGAATAGTGAAAACACCAGGTTACTATTTAAAAACCGACTTTTTATTTAAATAATTATTTATTTTATTTAAATTTATTTTAGGTAAAAATTGATACATAATACCAATATAAGTTCAATGTAATTCATTGGAGTCATTTTATAATAATTTTAGATATATAAAAATTTTATTGAACTTTTCACCGTCTTTTACCCACCTCCTAGGAGAATTTGTAAATTCACATAAAACATAATTTTACCGCTTCTGTGAGTGGAATTTCGAAAATCCGAGAGACACAGTTAATATCAAGGACTAAAATGTGGTTCAATGAGATGAAAATAATTTTTGGTGAATAGTAACTTTTTTACTTTTATTGACCACGGTTAAAAGTAAATATGGTAATTAAGGGTAAAAATGATATTATTATTACCCTAAAACATGTCCTAATTCTATTGGATAAGTATAATTCGACAAAAAACAACCTTAGGAATAAAATATGACCATTTAGGTCCACTTGGATTAGATTAGGACATTTAATTTATTTAAGGAATAGTTAAAATAGTTAAAATCAAAGTTTAATAACTAACAAATTTTTAATATAGGCTTATACATAAGATAAATTAGAATATAAATATTAATTAGAAAGATAAAAATATTTCCTACATAATGATATTTTATTTATAATTTTTAGACATTAAATAATTTAATTTATTTATGACACAATGATGATGCAGTAATTATCTTATTAATGAAATATTGACATAATTGATGTTATAAATACCCAAATAAATGTAATTTGAGACTTTTTATGAATTAAACTAATTTTATAGGTTAATATGACATGTTATTATTGATTTAATTAACTTTTTTTGAACTAATAATTCTTTTATAATTTTTACAAAAATCAATTACCAAATAGTGTCAAAATTGACATAAAATAGTTTTTAAAACAAATATTATATTATTAATTGTTATTTTATTCCTAAAAAATATAAGGTTCGGCCAAATGACTTAGATAAGGTTATATATATTAATAATAAACAACTTGGGGTTATTTTGGCTTGTTATAGTAAGTTTATTAACCATATAGTGTAAGAAAACAAGAAGACATGGTAAAAGTAAAATTATTTAACTTAATGTTAAATCTAAATGATAAGGTTAAAATAGAAACCTAAAATTGTATAAATTCTATTGGATGAGATTATTTCTACCCATATCCACCTAGATTCTAAATAAATAAATTTGGAGCTATTATAAACCGAATATGACTTTATTATAAAATAATATTTTGAGTTTTTCCAAAGGTGCCCCTCTCCTCCCTTATAAAAAGGGCACCCCTTCCCTCTTCTCTTCACACCCTTTTGATCCTTGAATCTCAGAAACACCCTGCCCATTTCTATTCTCCACTTCCCTAGAAACATTCTGGAGGTTTTGGTCTTCTCAAAATACCAACTCTACTTCCTTAAGAGAAGGCTTAAAGGAGGCGCGTCGAAGAAGAGGTAATCTCTTCTTTCGATTCTCTCAAGTTTCTTTCTTCTTCAACTTATTATTATTTAGTTGTTTCATTATAAAGTAATAACATCAGTATCACTCATATAATGATATGTTATTATGAATATGAAACAAACCTATTTCACCTTCTATCCATCCTACGGAAAACGAAATCACCACGTGTGCGTACGTACGGAATACCGTCTCCACGCCATGGTGTAATCAGTTTTTCCACCACCACCTTACAGGGATGGGTATAATGGTGTAAATAAATAACTATATATGGTTATTGTTAAGTGATATTGATTCTGTAATATTATACATACACTTAAATACAATTCCACGATCATGGGAATGATATCATCGCTCGTGCGTACGTACAGACTACCGTCTCCACGAATGCGATGAGATTCATTTTCCATGATTAACCATTCAATAATGATTATAAAGTATATATAATGAAGAATAATTAAATATATGACATAATGAAGTTTCTGGATTTATGTATACATACATATATATATATTTCATCTACTTACTTCCATTTAAGTCAATAAAGAAAGGAAAACAGCGTTCATGCGTATGTACGGCCTACCGTCTCCATGAACGGTGTGTTTCATTTCATTTATCTATCTATTATATATATATATACACTACATATATATGATATATAAATCATGTTTTACATTCTGGAATAAAGTAAATTATGATATAAGTAATAATAATATCAAGAACAACAAGTCTAAACACGTACGATAAATGAAACAATTTTACCCAAAACGCTACTTTAACATGGAATTGACAAATGAATGGGTAATATAAATACCTAATTGAACCATATATGATATAATAACAATGAATATTATTCTTTAATAAGTCAATGACATTATTTAAATCATTATACAGGAGGTTCGGATACGTACGAAGCATATCAGACATAAGGTAAGGGATAACTTTTCCAACCTCATTTTTATCCAAGATTGTTTATTCATACGTATTCACTGGGGTTATATTTATCATCCATGTTCCTGTTTTATAAAAATGGTTTCATGTATGTTTAAAGTTATTTTTACCCATTTTTGACTTTTACTACTTGGTATGTAAGGAATCTTTCTTTTGTTTACGTTACGAGGTACTTTTTGACTTTTTCGGCAAAAGTACGAGAAGAATGTTTTTTTAACTTATACGGCATGAAAGGATTTATATGGTTTTATAAAGCCTTATTTTCATGAAGCTTCCTACAAAAGATTTCATGACCATTTTCAAAAAAATCTCTTTCTTTTAAAAATTGCATGACGTTTTGTGAAAATAAATTGATTTTGAAGAAGAAAGGATATTTTCCTCAAGAATTCATTTCAAATGTTTTATCAAAACCATTTTCCATCTAAGATGAAATTATTTCATATGTGTATGTTTCAAGTATAATGTATCTATGATTTACATGGTTTTACTTTTCTTATGATGAAATATCCATTTGTTTTATATGGATTATGTGATGATGGGATGCTGTTTATGAAACCCATTTTATTCTTTGGGTTATGATGAATGTTTAAAGTTTATTTTGTGGAAAAAGTAAGAATGATTTATTTATGAGATGGGTGGGACCTATATCTCCCTCCAATGCATTGGGTAAAGATTTATATCTCATGATATAGACATGGCTAGAAGGGTAAGTTAATCCGGTTCAGTAATACAGGTCTGGAACGAGGAGTGAACTCGATTCTGAAAGGGGCTTTGTCCACTAAGATGGTCTTGGCAGCAATGCCTTGGATACTATGGAAATAATATCATGTTCTTAATGGTTTCCACAATCAAATGTTTTATTCCCATGCTATTTTATTAGGATTAGTGTTTCTTTATGATCTATGCCTTACTTATTTCCATGTTTTATGTCATTGCTCAAGATCTTTATGTTTAAACATTGTGTTCATGTTTTTAAGTTCAAATGTATATGGTTTGTTTTATTTTATCCATGCTTACCCTTACTGAGCATTTGAGCTCACCCTTTATATGTTTTCTTTTCCCCAGGATATAAAAAAAGGTTTTTAGGTAAGAAAACAAAAAGGGTAATATCTTTATGGGATATGTTGAAGATCTTTAACCATGATTAGAAGATTATATTCTGAGTTTCCAAAGACACTAAACTATTACGGTCCTTGTGTGTCTGTTTTTGTTATGCATTAAGTATTCTAAAAAAGTAATTTAATGTCCATGTATGTCAATCTTTTGGTCTCTACAAAAAGTCCCACACACATTCGTGTGAACCAATCCTAGAATCCCTCTGGCCCTTTCACAATATACACTGAATGGTCTTTTGGTTATTTTTACTTGTAAATAATAATGAAATATTTCAAGTGGTATTAGATAAAAAGTGTCTAAATAACCATATTGATAGATATTTGTCAGATACTTCTCATTTACATGACTGATATGGTGATTCCACAATTGGCTGTTATATAATTCATACAAACATTATTTTTTAGTAATTTCCAATACTTGGTTTTCATAATTTAATACATAAAGACCATTATTTAGTTGATCCATACCATAAAAAATGTTGTCTTTATAAAATAAGAATTACTTATTTCTAATTATGAAAATAAATCCATCCATATCAAGTCAAGAAATAGAGATTATTCTTAGTAACACTTAACAAAAAATAACAGTTCTTAAAATCAAAATTATTCCAGTTGGAAATAGAATGTGGTAGTATCCTATAGATAAAGCAGTAAGTCATACTCTATTGGATGCTCGATGATACACCACTCCTCTAGAAATATTTCAAAATCTACTTGGTTCCTATATTTATATACAGATGTGAGAACCAAAATTTTTATCTAATACCCTATATATAGATATAAAAAGATTACACTTGGTAAAGAACACACCTTTAAATTCCCCTTGCTTCCGGGTGAAGTTCATCTTCTAGTGTCCCAGATCACCACAAGAAAAATGTACTTTATTTTTTTTCACCTACCTTTGGATATTCTTATTCTTGGAAGGATGGTGCTCGAGATATTTAGAGTAGGTATGAGTCTTAGTCCCCATTTCATTGGTTTAATTTTCTTGGTAATCATAAGGATTGTGGGTTTTTCATGCCCCATGTCCATATCAACTTGGATATATTAAAGAGTATTCTCACTATTGATCATATTTTAATTAAAAAATAAAACTGAAGAAGGATTTAGACAACATGGGAAGGGTGAGATCTATGTGCAACTCATTAGGGATCTTAGTACCAAATATGTCTAAGTGATCTATATAGCCAATCATCTTGACTACATGAGTCCCAAATCACATTAAATGTCCAAGATTTCATATGAATAATTAATTAGAGATCTCATATATATCTTATCTCACCTTATCTTGATAGAGATTATGAAAGCGAGACATGATGTTATATGCATCCATATCCTTATGTTGCTTTAGAAGATTATTAGACATGGATTCCAATATGAATCATTGGAATTTTTTGGAATCATCAAAATGTTTTATTTAGATAGACAATTATTCCTCACTATCCTATTGTCCAAGTGCTTCAGGATTGAGGTTTTCTAGAATATATAATTTCCTTTCATAGTGTAGAATAACACACAAGTGCCTTTTCCATTCTTAGAGATTTGTACCAGTGAGAAGGTTATCATTCTCAAGTATGGATTGCAGTGATATAGTTGATTTTATATGGGTTTATTATTTTAAAATTAATAAGATCATAATTTTAGTACTTAATATGATTTATAAAATTAAATGATAAATCTTAAATTTATTAATATCACACTGTTTTATCGAAACCAAATAGCCCTTACTATTGGTTTTGGAATATCCCATCACTTGGGAATTCCAGTGGCAAGGATACATATTCCCCTTATATAACCCATAATTTGGAATGAAATGTTATTTGAAGGGTTTTAGGTATGCATAATTTTTCCAACTGCATTAACTTATATTTTCTATATATATTGAGTGGACTTCCCAATCCTAAAATTCTTGATTTGGATTTCCTCAAACCTTACCTCTCAGTTAAACCAAGTCCTACTTTATCACTCAACCCTTGATGTGAAATAAGTTAAGTAAACCCAAAAATCAAGTTAGAATTCCCTAATAATTGAAAGCACCTTGAATTTTGATGGTTAAGCACTTTGAACAATGTTTCTATTTTAACTTAATTAGTGGAAGTATATACTAAATTAATATATATATAAATGAGGTATTTTTATCTTTATGTATAAATTTTCCATTTTATCTTTATTATATGTTTTTTAATATTAAGTGTATTTATTGAAGTAATTAAATAGGTCTTAGATAAATTTTACATAGGATCTAATTTATTTTAGTTTTATCTTGTACGCTTGTTAATTTATTAATTTATTTGATCGCGAAAAAACACCCATAATGAAATTAACCATGAAACTCGATAAAAAATAATAATTAAAAGTGGTATGATCATGATCCTTTATTACTGGTTATTTTATCTAGAATATGACAAATTAACTCTCTACTTGGGGGGGGGGACATCTTGAACCATGTCATGGTTTTTATTACAGTTTTCCACCTCTCCTCCCAAGTATCTTTTACATTGGTTTTTCCTATGATCTAAACTTTAAACACCTACAATCAACTATGATCTACATAAATTACATAAACTTTACTCACACACAGGTGAGGGGAGCATAAGGATTGGTTTTGGGGTTAAAAAAAAGGAAACTGTGGGCATGCATGCCCTTACATAAAGAGAGGAGGGAAAATGAACATGCCATCAATTTAATTTAATAATAATAAATTAAAAATAAATTGATCACATATAAAGGTCCAGTTTATGCTCATGATCATTTATATACATGAAAATAATCACACATTTAATAAACTAACATTCAATTCACATAGTTCTTATTTAAGATAAATTTCACTCAAACTAATTAATTATATTCTTTAATCAATAAATTATTTTATCTTAATTATCATCCAAACATTATTGATATTATCATCCACAATTATTTTAAATAAATTAAAAAATTTATTTAAAATCTACTAAATACAAAATATGCACCTTGTAGGTAACATGAAGAGTACCCATCAAAACTTCCCAGTCTGTATGATGGCCATATACAATTTATTCACATGAAATATAATGTACACATCTTATCAAGTAATTTCCTGGAATGTACTGTCAAATAAATAACACATGAACATATATTATTTACATTTTATGTTATGATTTTAATGCGTTCAAAGTAATCGGTGTATTGTGACTTATGCATGATATATAACTATAAATATTACACATAAATTAATTAGAAATTTAATATATAGAAACCATAACATGGAATGTATAAGTCAAATAAATAAAAAATGGTACACATGTTTATAAGGTTTAAATATGATAATAAATTAATTTTAAATTCTATATAAAAAGGTAATACACACGTCATGTACTATTTAGATACACATAATGTATAGTTATTCATTGTCTATCCATGACACACACCTAGGGACTGGGTGTGTTGGCTTGTCACAAACATTAATGGAGTATACATTGTGTACATAGGATACACATTATGTGGTATTCAAGTTATATATTTACTAGTCACACATGTATTGAAATAAGAACACAGTTTATCTTTGACTAATAGACTACATGTCATGTATTGAAGTTACACACCATGTAGTCTGGCTAATCATGCACTAGGATGGACCGATCAACACCAGGTGTGTATTAATTACATATCACATGAAATAAATGAATAACACTCCAAATTAATTTATGAGTAATCCTGGTACATTAAACATGGTTACACAATGTGTACATGTGAGATACATGCCATGTATTCTTTTTCTATCCAGATAGAATCCTTAGAATACCAGGATGAGTTCTTCAAATTTTCTTCATTCATAATTAATCCATTTTTGATTATATTTGCGAGAATAAGGAGAAAGAAGAGGATATATCATGATTAAAATTTAAAGAATGATTAAATATAATTTTAAAAATAATGATAAATATGTAAATAAATCAATGATATTTAAATAATTATAAATTATTATGTGACATCCTTTTGATATAATTTGTAGGAACCAGGGTGTAGTGAAAGTGCTAGCAAGGCATTTCCAACTTGGATTTATTTCTCAATAGATGATTATTCTAAGATATAAATGATGTAGAACATCATGAAAAAAGGAATTAATATAATTATTAATTGATGAAATAACCCTAGAACGTAAATGCAAGATCATCACATAATGATTTATATTTAATTTAAGTAGTTAAAGAATTAACTTGTGATGAGTTCTTTATTCTTTGATGAAAATAAAAATGTCTCTACATCGTACTATCATTGCATCATGTGAATCAAGTGTATATTCACTCCTATGATGATCCATGCATTCACCATGAACCTCAAATCAATGCCATAAGAATATCTGAATGTTAGTGTGGAAGATTCCAATGTTTGCGTCATTTTTCCTTGAACGCCATGAGAATCACATCAAAGAAGGACTACCCCTGTTCTATTTAGAATTGAGAGGGGTGGATTTTTCTTCATTTTAGAGAGTGTTATTGGAGAGGATCTCCCTAGTGCCTGATAGGATTCTCCAGATGTTATTGTGAACTACCAAAATAAATGGTTAGAGTTAGGTTTGGAAATAATATAATTGGATTTAAATAGTGCTAGGGTTAGAAATTAAATAATTACACATGATCCATTATTATTTTATTAATACATGAAAAACCCCATGTCCAAATAATAATAATATTATTATTATTTTACCCGAAATGTGAAATACTCATGAATTAATTAAATATTATTTCTTGATTTTTTTAAAATTTATTAAAATAATATCTATTATATTATTTCTCCCAAGTCCTTTTAAACTTGGTACATCGTTCCTCTAAAATATATATCAGTCCTTGAATAATGTATATTTATTTAATAAATAAATATCACTACATTATTCACTAATAAGTAAATAAATATTATATTTACAAAATTTACAAATAAATATTTATTAAATGTTCTGATAATAAATATTCTCTCAAATAACTTGATACTAAATATATGTGATAAAAAAATGAATAATTATTAAACCAGACATGAGAATAATATTTAATCAACACATTAAATAATAATAATATTTAACTATGGTTTTGGATACACTTAGTGTATGAACCTCCATGCCTCTTTCTCAATGGCATTAGGCGAAACCTCCCAAAGTTTATGGTTAGAATCTAGCTACATGCTAAGATAACCATAGAAATAATTCAATTTAATAATAACATAGACCCTCATATGAATGATTATTTTATAATATAATCCATTTATCTTGATATCTCTAACCAAGTAGGTTTAATACTAGTGTCATCAACCTATGTGCACAATGTTTTGTTCTTTGAATTTCTGGTAATGAACATGCCCACAGAACACCATGGACATGGATTTACTTTGGTTGTTCCATTCTCATCCATGGTCCTAAGATATAATATTTTATTAAAAAATGTAAGGGACAAATCCTTTCCTACATTATTCATTAATTCAATATCACTTGTAATGAAATTGATGTATTCTACTTCAGCATAAACATATGCCAGCATGGTTTTCATCAATACATCAAAGTATGTGACTAATAATATTTATTAATAATAATATTAAATTATAAGGACCAATACACACATCCACATATAGGAACATCCAATTACACATATAAATGTGATTTTTCTACTGGCGGGTCACATTCTCATAATATTCTACACTGAAAATTACCAAGGGAATACACCATGAGAAAGTGACTTAATGTCCTATGAGTCTCCACCCCTGATAGCCTGTATCATTTGTGGTGTATAAAATGATATCATCTGAATATAGAACATATATATTTTAAGAATATTTTTCTGAAACTTATAGTTTCTCATCATAGCGACGAACTATTATGACCTTTTAGTGCGATAGTTACTCTTAGGACATTATCTCATATACCATCATAGAGAATAAAAATCATGATGCGATAAGAAGTATATTAATATTCAAAATAATGAGTAAAAGTAATCATAAAGTACACAAAATTTGGTTCTAGGTAACCAAATCAAACATCACTAAGTTTCCTTTACCCATGTAAATATAATGAAGATATTCAGGCACTACATAAAGGTCTCGCATTGGCTATATAGAGGTAAAGTGTGAGGTAAACTGTATACATAATGGTGAAACCTAAATAGTGTAATGGTTAGATAAAGATAGTACCTCCTAAATAAATGTAGTTTTCACTCAACATAAGGGTAGCCTATGAAATATATGACATATGGAAAGGTGAAATGTAGCTACATCAAGGTTGTATTTGAGTTGTATAATGGTGACATGAGTTTTTGGAATTAATATAGAATAAATGGTAAGATATTCAGTCAATGGAAGTTGATATATTCTTCAAGATTAAAATATTGCGATCTATTAAATGATCATAATTTTAGATGATATTAAATTAAGGTAATCTAAGGTGGATGTTGTGCTACTAAGTGAGTAATGAAATTGACTATGAGAGGTGACATGGTAGATGGAACTATCATGAAATGATCGACTATAGGGTGAGGTGGATCAATTTCATGAGAAAATACCAATCGTTATTTGTGATGGATCAACCATGTTGACTCCAAAATTACAGCATGAGATAGGATCCATCGTGAGATGTGGATCGACCATGTGAGAATAAAAATATAAGATCGTGAAATACATGGGGGAGGGTTGGAGAGAAATTGTTGAATAATTCCATTCCACATGATAAGATTTACATCACAATAATAGTCAGTGTTAAATATTGATGTATAGGACATGATAGTATTGATGAATTCATTTCGTTTTACATGAATTCATGTAAATTGAAGGGTTAAAGAAATACCACAACATTCAGGATCTTAATCCTCATTCAAAGAATTTTCTGCATGGAAATATCATGTATATGTGGAGTATGATTCAAATGGTGTGTGATATATAGATAATATGAAGCTACAATAATTGTAATACCACATGAAAGAATTAATCTCAAATTTTAAGATATTTAAATTAAAAATAAAATCACAAGGATTTAAATTAGTTTGTAGGAGATATTATTGAAGATAATTTCTTCTTGAAAATGATTGAATCTTCAGGAGGTTTAAAACAATAAAAAATATATTTTTGATTACCAAAGAAGAAGGATATATTTAAAATAATTATGGGATATTAAATATTAAATAATATATTTGAAATAAATGAAATAATATTCATGATAATTTCCTATGAATATATATTCATAAAAGTATTGAAGAGGATGTTATTGAAAAAAACTGGGAATCTTGTGAAAGGTATATGTAAGAGAATATTGTAAAGCATCCTTTGATACTGAAACTATTCTTGAGAAATATTATTTAGTAAAAGAAGTGATAGAAACTGATACACCTCTGTATTAAAGATATGATAAGGTGATATCGATGATAGTAGATTTTAAGTATGAGATTTACATGCCTAAGTATTTTAAGAAGAATAAAACACCAATCACATTGAATATGGTGTGAGTCTCGAGACCAATATAAGAAACTATTGAAAATATTGAAGAAGTGTACATGAAAAGACTTGATATTGTTGGATCATAGAGGAATATCATCTGAAGAAGGTGAAAAATTATCCTTAAAGGAGATTCTTCTATCATTTTATCAACATTGATGGAGCTTGTAACCGGGGTGTCCAACCAGTCCCTAGAGGCTTGTAATTTTGGTGTCTAACTAATCATAGAAGGAGTGATGTCGAGGTGTCTAACCAAATGATGAATTAGTTGGATTTAGGATGTATAAAAAACTAGATATTGTAGTTGGGGTGTATCACTAGTAGTTGTACCACTTGTATCTATTGTGGATAATCCATGTTGGGGTGTCTAAACAACATGGTAAGCATTTTATTTTATGACAAACCTTCTAAATATTGTGTGATGATCTATTATTAATTATAACTACACACAAGGTGAGGTTTTGATATTTTATTTAGTGGATCTATAACCTTAACAAGTTTGATAGGTTTAATTAAAAATAAAATAATTCATAAAAAAAATTTACCACTAATTCATCCCACTCTCAGAGGTACCTAACCGGTCCTTGGGATCTATTAACATAGATTATTTATCCAAGAAGGTTCTTATAAAATATGGTGCCCATGGATTATCTTATGTAAGGCATTATAGAAATGGATAATCCTAAGAGTTAGGTAAGAAAACCCTATTGTGATCTTTGGGTAACACTTATCCAGGAAACCCAAAGAGCTAATATACCACATGAATAGTGTTTATTTTATCCATATGATGGATTAGATAAAGAATTTTATAATCACACATCAAATATATATATATGATATGATTGAGAAAATTAATTAAATAAATAAAAAATTATTGATATGAATTCCAAATTGGAATCATTTCTTAGTGAAATATGGATCTTGGACCACTAATAGATATGATGAGTTCAAAAGGGGTTATCATTTTAGTGTGAGAACATTTAATTAAAATATGTATTAAATGTTTGTAAAACATGAAACTAATCTAATGAAATATTATATTATAGATAAATATCATCATCATAATCATCACCAAACATTAATTTGAGATCAATATTAGAGAAGTAGAATATTAATGTAATTAACTTTTGAACTGGAAACACCTACTTGAATAAAAAAATTGAAAAAGTTATTCCATAGTTGAATCTATATTCTTATGAGAAATAATGAAAGATTAACTCAAGGTTTAAAAGGGATTATATGTAAAATTACCTAGGTAAATTTATACTCTACTCATTACTCAATGTGATTGAGTATGCCAATGACTAGGTCAGACTGGAGATATCTTCTCAGGATTGTTCTGGTAGAGAAATTAATTTAGTTGTAATTTTTTTGAAAATATGAAATATTTCAAGAAATTTTTACCCTATTTTCTCAAATTGTAAAGGAAAGATGAAATAGGGCATGTGATGTACATGTTTGGGTAATGTATTAACATTGTATATAGGAAAAAGTTAAAACTGAAAGAAGAAAATTTAGTTGTGAATTCCAACAATTTTTATTAAAGTAACCAATAAAGGTCATTGAAAATTAAAGGAGATTTAGGAAAGAGTGATATTATTTCATAGGATGGAATTATCTAGAGTAACTAAAGGGGTTTGAAAAAACTCCATCAAATGTTCATGTCAAGTATCAGTGTTATAGAAACTAATTCTTTAGTTTTTAATGGTATGTGATACAAAATATATACTTTGAAAATGTTTTGAATTTATATTAGTTCAACATCAGATTTACGAAGTAATGGATATTATAGTTTTCATTAAAATTATAGAGTAAAGATTTTATAAATCAAAGAGTTTTGAATGTGAAAGAATACATCAATCTTAGATGGATCTTAGTAAATGATGTGTATAACCATCTTATTTCTCTTATTTGATGAGATTTTTTTAAAAAATTGTTGTAATAAACAATATAATATAATGTATTCAATATAGACAGTTTGTGATTCATCATATTTCATAACATATTTTATAAGTAGATAAAGATATAAATGTTTTATCAAGGATAAAAGTATTTATCTAGATTTTTGTTAAAATATGAGGTATTTGATCCCATTTCCTTTAGTGGCATATTTTAAATTATAATATTTTTTCAAGAAAATTATCTAAATACATTGAACACCATATAAAATATGGTGATCAATAGTTTTTTTGTTAAATATTCCCACCAAGAAGAAATAAATGTTATTTATTAAACACAAAAGAGTTTGTGAATATTAGAAAGATATTTTGAAGAGAATATGGACAAAGGAGTTTGTGAATATTATCATGACATTCTAAAGATAATGTAGTGTCTAAGAGGCCAGTGGGAGTATGTTTGGGCATAATGGAGTTCATAGTTAACAAGTAAAAGATTATGGTTGTTAGTATTAAAAGTGAATATCAATTAATACACTAAAATTTTTAGGGTATTTAAGTAAAATATTTACAAAAATAATTACATTATTTACCAAAATATTTCATTATTTTTTTATTTAATTGGTTCCAAAGTATGATGATGATGATAAATTTAAAAAGAGTTTTAAGTAGACAATAAAGGTTATTAACAATGTAACTTTGGAAGTTATTATCCACTGAAATAGGATAATATTAATTTTTATATATTATAATATTCACGTGCTTTATTGTTTATAAATTTTGGTTTTAGTACACTTTACAATTTGAACTTAATTTCACATCATATTTGTAATTCTTTCTAAAAGTGAATTATTAATTGGTAGATTTTGAAACAACATGGAAAAAACCTATGATAATAATTTTTATTTGATATTTTAGGATCATTTTAACATTGAAATTTATAATATTTCATCCTTATAAATAAATAATATATTCAATTTGTAATATGATCAAAGTGGTCCTTACATCCAGAAGATTATGGATGACATTTACTATAAATATGTACACTAAATCAACTGTATAGGCTATGAAACAAACCCAATGAATATGGGACTTAAAATGTGAATATAGGAAATTATGGGGAATATTTCATTCAACTATTTATAGATCTAATTTGGAGGTTTTATGGGTGATACATACAACCCAAGTGGAAGATTAAATTTTGAGCCAGATTTAGTGGCCCAAAATGAAAACCCACCATTTTAATGATAACTCCACGATTAAAATTCCAAATGGGTTGAAATTTTGAATTTTTATAGAGGAATAATTGAGACACATTTTGTTATTATATTAACTACACAAATTCATTCATCTAGAATCTCATTTTTTTGATTCTTTTGGGTGGATGCAAGTTAGCTTTTATTTTTGGTCAAGGGTGGAAAATTCAACTCTCTATTAACTTTACACCCACCCATTCATACCCTCATTATTTGGGATTAATTGTAAAGATAGAGTCTCAACCAAAGGCTTCAAAAATTCTTATTTAATATAGAGACATTGAAGGATTTTAGAGGATGATTTTTTTATTTCAATTGTAATGTTACTCTACTATTTTTGTTTATGCAAGTTGTTTTTCTCAGGTAAGTTATTCTAATTCAACCTAAAATTATTAATAAAAATCATTATTATTATATATTTATTTTATTTTCAATACCAAATTGATACCTTTTAATCAAGGTGTGAATTTATTCACACTAATAGTTGTAAAATTCCTCATGAAATGTCTTCATGTTCATTATTTCATTATTTTTCACTTCTTCAATTATACATTTTTGAGACTACTTCCATATTCTATTAATATATTTGAATTAATAGAGGTATAAACCTATTATGGGTTAATACATGGAATTTTTAAGGGATTGTATTGAGGTTTTCATTTAAAGATGTACCTTCTCCTTTAACCTTACTAATTTTAAGGCTACACATTCTGAGTAATAGAACAATCCTATACCTTGGAGTTCTCATGAATATGATACTATAAGTGTATATGTGATTATAATTATGGTATTGAAACTAATATATTAGTTAGTGATTTGGGAAGTTCTCATTATTTTGAAAGAAACACTCTTGAAATTAAGACATTGAAACCATTTTAAGAAATTCATCCAATCAGTCCCTAAAAATAACCAAGTTTCAACTCATTCTTCCAAATTGAATTAACTTAGAACTCTTAGTGTTAATTTTTCCAATATAAAATCAAACCAAATTTGGCCAATTCATATCCAAAACAATCCATACAATGATTGTTTGCAGGTTCTTCATAGGTTTATGAGGAATCGACAACCCCTTTTATACTGCAAATGACCGCTTCTTCCTTAGGGTAAATTTGGGAAAGAACAAATTTTAGAACCTTTTATAGTAAAATAAGTATAATTACTTAAAAAATCATTGTATTCTCCCAAATTTATATATTCTCACCACATTTATCTTATCCTTTCTCCTTAATTTTTCCCTTTTATGGAACATGTTTTTTAACACTCATGAAAACTCAAACCACCTAGTTAGGTTATATAATATAAGGGATAAAGAGTCAAGTGATCCTAGGGGAATACTTCATTTAGATCATAATACTATAAATAATTTGGATTCTAAAATTTAATTTTCCTAAATTGATAATCTTCCAAAAAACCAAATCATAAACCCAAGCGGCAACCAAAATGGAAACCAAAATGATGAAGCCCCTATATTGGGGAATGTTGAAAATAAAACCATGAATGACTACCATAATCATACCTAGAACAATTCAAATTTATGAATTAGTCATGTTTTTATAGGACATTTACACTGAATCTTCAAACCCCACATCCTAAACTACCTTCCAACCTTTTATGGGATGGAGTCTGAGATACCTTACTTTTGTGTTACAAAATTAAATGAAATTATTGAAACCAGGTGCCCACCAAATAAACTTGAATCAGTTAAAATGATACCTTTTCATTTTTACCTAAATTATCAAGAAAATAATTGGCTAAATAATCTTTAATCAGTATCTATACACTCTAGGAAACAACTTCAAAGATAATTTTATAATAAATAATTCTCCTACAATTTTTTTTTACTAAAATAGAGCTTCCAAAACATTATTGAAAAAGAGGGAGAAACATTCTATGAAACTTGGGAAAGGTTCAAAGACACTCTTAACATGGTACCATAACATGGTTTTTTAAATCCCATAACAATCAAGTATCTTTTATGAAGTGTTAGTTTTAGGTAACAAAAAATTTATTGACATGATGTGTAATAGAATTTTTTTAAAAAATACCTAAATTATGATTATGAGTATCTAGAAAATTTGGATAAAAAAACCAAAAATGGGAAACATAAACTTACTATGATAATCCACCCAAATATAGCAGAATACAAAATCTTAGTTAATAATAAATTTTTAGGGGAAAAAATATCCACTCACTAGGAAGACTGAGGAGATCAATCTTAGGAAGGTCCATAAAAAATCAAACATTTGAACTTGTTTACACAATTTTTGACAAACATGACCACATGAACTATAACTTCCAAAATATCCCTTACATCGAGGATGTGATTTTTGGAAGACAACAAGTGGATGTTGATGCATTGAACATTCAAAATCCATAGTATGAAAACAATTTCAATCTAGGGTTCAATTACCCAAGCTTAGGTCTCAGGGAGAAAAACCCAATCATCCTTGGTCATCCATTCTTAGAAAAAATAAACTCATTCATCCAAGTTAGGAATGAGACCATGATAATAAAATTCAGAAACATGACCCTTGATCTCAATATTTAATAACCCAAGCTCTCAAGTTTGTGATGATGAGGATGTCTATAAGGTAAATTGGATAGGTAGTGTTGAAAATGAACCTAATTATGATCAAGAAATTATTGATGGATGTATAAGTCATGATAAAACCAATGTTTACTTAACATAAACACACATATTATATAATATTATATGTAATAAAATAACTAAATTATCAAATAAATATACAACCACACAATTATTGATTCATCATGCGCTAACTAATCAAACACTAAACATGACCTCACCTACTTCGACATGATGCTGGTAAGGATTTCGTTGTATATTAACCAAGTATATCCATTAAATAAAATACCACACACCCCACCTTTATGGTGGTCATTATCCAGAACACCATACTTCCCATGTTGATGGCAGTATCTATCTGGAACACTGCACACACCGCCTTGATGGTGTTAATTATCCTTGAAGGAGGGTAATTCTCACCCAACATGATTGATGCAATTGGATAACACATCACCCTTGCATGAAATTCTCCCAATTCTAATATCAACTAATGGATTCTTGTCCCATGTATGGTCTACTTCTATATCAAAAAGAATTTCTATGATCCGACCCATAACATCAAATGATCCATAGTACATAGTCATCATCATGTCAACATGATCCCCCTCCAAGGTCCCATCCAACCAATACAAATAAACCTATCTATCCTAATATACCCGAATCAAGGTTCCATCAGCTATTAAATACAACAATAAACACATATTATAACAAGTAAAAATAAGGAATATCAAGAACAATTCTCAAGAGGGTACACACAATCACATGATCATAAAGAAAGAAAGGTATCAAGGTCCACTCACTCACCCATATGTAGAAACATAATAAGTAAGGGTTATCAAGAAAAAATAAACATGTCACAATAATTTCATATAAAAGGATATTCATAGTAAGGAAATTATTACCTCAATCTCATTGATGAATTAATTGAAATATTTTCTAAGGAATCATCACCCAAGACACGTTCGTGTATTTTTTAATTAAAAGTGCTTTCTAATGATTCCTGAAACTGATTCAAAATATTTTATTCCCAAAAGAAATAAAACTCCACATGTTATAATAATTTCTCTCTCCCAGATAGTCCCCAATAAACATGATAATTATTTATTCTTATTATTTATAACTCTATATTATTATCATTTAATAATTATTTATAATTTATATATAAAGATTTAGAAATATAAACTCAAAAAGTATTCATAAAATAAGGAGAATAGAATAATAAAAAACCCAACCTAGAATTATCCTTTAAAAAAAACTATACCCTAGAATAGATGAAAGAGGGTAAGGTATCTTCCTTGATTTCAACCCTAAAGGAGAACTTATTTTGTTCAAGGAAAACTTCATAGATATTAGATAGATGAGTTCTAGATTTACCTTCTTTAATAGAATATCCAAAAACTGAAGGGCCATATAGTTTGAATATTTTTAAGAAGGGAAACCATGTATTTTTCCACAACATTAAAAAACTCAAATTAAATTCACCACTTAATTTTTCCTTTAATAGTTTATTAATTGAAAAGTGTTTAAATTATTCCATAATAGGATTTAAAACCTTTAAATGAGTCATAAAATTGATTTCCATGATTTTTGGATTTTAAAATAATCAAAAAAATATTTAGAGTTCATTCTGGAAGAATAAAATGAAAAATAGAGGTAAAAGTAACTTTCTTCCCAAAAAGGGGACTACGTAAGGGTAACATGGTTTTAACCTTACATAACTCATAATTATCATGTGATGGTAATAATTTTTACCATTATACAGTCCCTAGATATAGACTTACCCTTATACAAACTTTAAAATTTTGGAGTTAACCTTATGCAACTCAAGCTTACCTTTACACAGAACCTAGGTACCCTTACACATCCTTTGATATTAAAGGGTTAACTTTACATAACCTCTGCAAATAGGGGGTTAAATTTATAAAAAAACTAGAATTTTCCACTTACCCATATGTAATGGCTGGTTTTCCTTTACATGACTCATGTAAATAAGGATTTACCTTTATGAAACCTTTAATAACTCCATGTTACCTATACGAAACTTCTAAATGCCACCCTGTGCATAAGCATAAGTATTTTACCTTTACGTAAGACTTATGTCTGTTGTAAGGGTAATAATTTAATTGGAAATTTAAAATTATCATAAAAAAGACAAATTAAATAAAATTGAAAAGGGTTTATAAAAATAAGGATGTTATAATACCCCCCACTAATGACTTCTCATCCTCAAGAATCATCTCTAGGGGTCCTGGTCAAACAAATTAGGACACTAAGGTTGAACATCTAACTCCCTCTCCCATGTTTACTCCTGGATATGTCCATTCTTCTATAAGACTTGAATAAGTTATTCCATATTTTCCCACAACACTATCTTTCTATAGTCTATAATCTGCACCAGTCACTCCTCATAAGATGTATCTAGACCCAACTCAATATTCCCATAGTTTATAACATGCATAGGATCAAGCATACACCTCTCAAGCTGAGGAATGTGGAATACATCATGAATTCCTTGATAATGTGGAGGAAGATCCAGATGGTACACCATTATCCCAAACCGTTTAGTGATCTCAAAGTCTATAAAAAACCACGATGTCAGCTGGCCTTACTTCCAAAAATGATAGATCCCCAACTGATGTGCAACCCCCAAGAAAACCCAACCACTAATAGTGAACTTTAGAGGTCATCTCTTCTAATCTTCCTATGATCACTACCTACTATGAGTAGTCACCAACCACTTCCTAATCAAATACACCCCTTATGAGGTCTCCTACATCATACTAGACCAAAAAACTGTTGTCTCTCCTTCCCCATGACAACACAATGGCGAGAAGAATGACCATCCATAGTGATCCTCAAATAGTTCCATCTATATATAATCTTGGAAGTTGTTTTTTTAAGACGAATACATTAAATATAGGTGATAATTCCAATATTCTATGAAGTATTGAATATAATATAGGGGCTTATCCTCTAATATATGAATCATCTAATCTGGCTATCCATTTTTCTGAGGATGGTATTCTATGATCAATCCTAGCTAATTCCCTAAGTCCTTTTACAATCCCTTCCAAAATCATGACACAAAACATGCATCTATACTAGATTCAATGCTCAAGGGAACTCTATGTAATCATATGATCTCAGAGACATAAAACATTCCCAGCTCATCTATTAAGTGATTCTCACAAATTAGTAAGAAATGATTAACCTTCATCAACTGATTTAAAATCACATAAAAAGTGTCAGAACTACTCAAGGTACTATGTAACCTTATCAAAAAGTCTATCATGATGTCCTCCCACTTATATAAGGTCATAATAAGTGTTTAGAGTAACCCAATAGGATACTAGTGCTCAAAATTTATCCTCTAGAAGGTGAGGTATTATGAAACAAATCCAACAATTTCCCTCTTCATCTTTGGACACTAGAACTATCACCTAAAGTTATGATACATTTTCTCACTCTATAATGTACCTACCACATGGAATTATGGAAATATATCACAAAATATTCTCTTATGGAAGTAAGTACTACAAATATCCCATGTACCAGGGTCACATCATCGTTATCCATCGACCACCTAGGTATTAGGTCACCTCTATCTAACTATTCCTATATCACAGTACACTTAGGGTTGGATTATTGACCGACCATATCTCGTTCTACAAGAGAAGATTTTAATATCAAAGGGGTAAAAGTAATCGATCCTTGGTCCTTAGAATCATCCATCCTCCAATTGGGTAATAATATTATAAGGTTCCACTGTTCCTCTGACATTCGTTCACCAAGATCCTAAGCTAATAATGTCTTATAGTTAAGAGAACCAACAACAATGTCTCCTTTACTTGATGTATAAGATATCTTGAATTCAAATGTATTTAGGTACTTTATCTAGTATATTTTTCCTCAATTTGAGGTCCTACTATGAAAATATATAGCAAAGTATCTTGGGGTCCATGTAGATAACAAACCTCTTACTGAAGATATAGTGTCACCAAAATTTGAAAGCGTAGACCAAAAATTCCAACTCCAAGTAATGTGTAGGATAGATCTTATCATGGGGTCATGGATGACATGACCCATAAGATACTATCTTCTCCCTCTACATCAATACTACTCCCAAACTAACACCTAATGCATTATATCATACAACATAGATAATACTTGACATGGTAAGTATAATCACTAGAGTTATAGTCAACCTTCTTCATCATAATAAATTCCTCTTCACACTAGTCTACGCACTGGAACTTCACTTCATTCTTCATCAGTGCAGTCATGGGTAATGATAAATGGGAGAAGTACTGGATAAAATTTTGATAGTATTGAGATAAACCCAGAAATATATTGATATAAAAAATTCTAAGGATGTTTACAGGACATCACTAACTCCACTTTATTTAGGTACATGGATATACCTATCTCAGACACCATGTGAACCTATAATTTCAACTCATGAATCAAAAAATTACACTTTGACAGATTATCATATGATCGATATGCTTGAAGTGTACTTAGGACTATCTTGAGATGTCTGGTATGCTTCTCTAGGGTCAGTGAGTAGATGGGGATGTCATCAATAAACACTATGATAAACAAGTCAAGATATGGGTGGAAGATATTGTTAATGATATCCATAAATACTGCTAACATATTAATCAATCCAAATGACATCACCAAGTAATTATATTGCTCATAACTTATCTGAAACACCATCTTCGAGATGTTATCCACTCTAACCTATAGTTGGTGATAACCAGAGAAAAGATCAATCTTGGATAACCATTGGGATCCTTGTTACTGATAAAAGAGATCATAAATATTTAGAAAAGGATATATATTCTTAATCATCACCCAATTAAACTTTTTGTAATATACTTAGATTTTAATAATATAATCCAGTTTCTCGGAAAACAATATAGGTGAACCCATTGGTAATATATTCAGCCTGATGAATACCTTTTTTTTATAATTTATCGAGTTGTACCTTGAGTTTATTCAACTCAATTTGCATCATATGATAAGGGGGTATCTAAATGGGATGCATACCTAACATGATATCTA
This sequence comes from Viscum album, assembly GCA_963277665.1. Taxonomy (NCBI): domain Eukaryota; kingdom Viridiplantae; phylum Streptophyta; class Magnoliopsida; order Santalales; family Viscaceae; genus Viscum; species Viscum album. The sequence goes on along the minus strand of OY728142.1, from coordinate 1,279,721,100 downwards.
TCTCAAATCAACTCCTATATTAGGGTAAGTCCTATGAATTCATTAGGGAAGATGTCCTAATAGATATCCATGACTATAGGGAAAGATGATGGGGGTACCAATGATCTTGCCGAAAGATCCAAGCTCTTAATTTCTTTCATGGTCAAACCAAGTTGGCCTAAGTCTAGAAAAACTATACCATATCCCAGTTTAAATTCTCCTATCATAAAATACCTCTCCCACTTGAGTTATATAAACAATACCCATATATGAAATCAATCAATGTCATCTCAGAAACTTGTCAACTAGTTCATACTAAGAATCACATCAAAAGTAATCCTATTCAGAATCATAAATTCTCATAGATTTCCATATCCTAAAATGACTATAAGACACTCTGGGCATTGCTAAAGATAGTAAAATTTCATGACCAATGGTGTATCAAGGTAAAGTAACATAGAATATAACATGAAAGTTAAGTCAAGTCTAACAATAACTTGTACAAAGATAAAGGAATGGGAAAATCCAGAAGCATGAAAGACACTTTCTTAACCTACTGATTCATTAGAGTATCTACTAGGTCAAAGATTTCCACAATAATTTCAACCAATTACTCATCATCCAAAGGTCCTCAAGTTCCCTAGAATAATGTATAATGCTAGAGTTGAAAAGTCACAACATATTCTACCAGAGTTCTGGACTCCTATGCCCAGGATAGACACTAAGTAAAAGTTTTGGATGAAGTGGACCTACCACCTAAATCACAAAGCAGGTTAATGATCATTCTCAACTACATTCCATTACACATCTTGTAGTATATAAGAAATATATTCACTTGTGGGAGTATTCTATCCCTCTTTACAAGTAATCCTATAATACTACATTGAGGAAAAATTATCCAAAATTCCAAAAGAATATTTTAAACATATGAAGTTATTAGATCAAGATAGATCCTAACTAGTCTATGGGATCACACAAAGGTTCTCCTGGGAGTCTAAACATAACCTTAGTTATATTCCTCCTAACACTAACCAAGGTCTCTATCCCTACACATTTTTCACAATCATATATATAAAAACTTAATAGCATGACCAGTATCTACTAATTAATGCCAACATAGATATATCAAAATAGTAAGGAAACAAATATCACCCAAACGAGTACAAGTCTACCCCAACTGGATAAAATAAATCAAGGAATTATATTTAAGAAAAATATACAGCATAATGATAGGTATATATATGGAATATGATCCCACATGATTAGTCATAATACATGAATGCACCCCAAAATATCATAAAACTATAACAATAATCCCATCAATGGTAAATCAAAGTTCCATTACACATGTGCTATCCGAGAACATGGAAACCCCCTACACGTGTTTGAAATAACTATCTCCTTTATACCATGTATTAGGTCAGTCCAAAAAGAAAATAAGAAAACATAGATATGATACCATTTTTGTAACATTCAAACATGAACCACTGAGTCTATACTGGAGAGTATCATGGACACATTCATGCCTCCCCATATGAAAGATATTGTTTACTAACTATAAGGTTTTGAATTCCATCAATGGGGAGAATATACCCTCAGTATCAATCCTTACACCAATAATATAAATAAAACTTAAGATTTCATATTATAAAATGTAAAATAGATAATATCAAATGATATATATGTCATACAAGATAAACGATCTCCCAACATGGAAAGACAAACCAAGGTATATAAAGGATGAATGAAAAAAATACAACAAAAATAGTCCAGAGTGTGTCCCGACATCACATATAACTCTAAGCCTCCATATTATTAACTCCATATAATAGGTACCTTTCCCTTCATTGGATCCCTAGTTATGAAATCTACTTGTGCACTAAGATTCCTATATAGGGTGTGAGTAATAAACTCATTAGGAAACCACTAATGAATCCTTAACATAAGTACACATAGTATATAATAGTGTATGTCATGACATACATGAATGATAAAATAAACATACAACAATACAAGTGATGAGTCATCTCGTGTTAACTAAGAATCCATGAACCCCAACCCCACCCAATTTGGTATGATGATAGTAATGATATCAATGTATGTCAACCAAGTATCTCCCTTAAAGAAAACATTTCATGACCCACCTTGACAGTGGTCATTATCAGGAACACCTCATTCCCCACCCTGATGGTGGTTGCTATCCAAAACTCTTCACACTCCACCCTGATAGTGGCCATTATCCTCAGATAATGGTAAGTCCCACACAACATGTATTATATAGTTGGATAACACATAACCCTTGCATGGATTTCTCCCACTTTGTCTATTACCTGATGAATTCTCATCGTATGCATGATTTACAACCACATCAACAAGCATGTCGTGATCCTTCCCATACCATCAAATGATCTATATTCCATAAACATTATAAAATTGTCATGATCCCTATCTAAGGGGTCATTTAATCTATATATAACAACATGTTCATCCTGATACTTAAAGAGAGGTTCCACTGGCTATATAATAGTAAAATCAACATGTATTATAATAAGGAACAATAAAGAATATTAATAACAGTTATCGAGAGGATAAATATAATCACATGATCATAAATCAAGAAAGGTCTCAAGGGCCATTCACTCAAACACATATAGAAATATAACAATCATGGGTTATTAATCATAAAAAACATGTCAATAAAATGTCATGTACAAGGCCCATCATGGTAAGGAACATCCCACCCCAATATCATTGAAGAAGTACTCCAAAGTTTTTCCAAGGAATTTTCACCCAATAAATGTTTTCATATTAGTTTATTCAAACTTCTTTCCAAGGATTCCTAGAACTAATTCCAAATATTTTATTTCCAAAGAAAATAAAAACTCAACATGTGATAATGATTTCTCTCTTTTTGATAATTTAAGATAAAAATGATAATTATTTAATATTCTTCTTAGTAATTATAGATTTTTATCATTTAATAATTATTTAACATTTATCTATAAAGATTTAGAAATATAAACTTAGAAACTATTCATGAAGTAATAAGAAGAGAATAAGATATAACCCAAATTGGAATTATCCTTTAAAAAAAATCTACACCCTAGAATAGAGGAGAAATGTGGAGGGTTATGCCACACCTATAACCTTAAAGGGGAACTTAATTTGTTTGAGTAAAACTACACATATCTTAGATAGAGGAATTATGGACTTTCCAGACTCAATATAATATCCAAAAACCGAAGGGTAGTACAAATTAGATATTTTTAAGAAGGGAAGCTGCATATTGGTCTGCAATATTAAAAACCACAAATTAAATTCATCATATAATTTTTACTTTAATAATTAATTAATTTTAGAGAGATTAAATTCTTCTATAATAGGAGTTACAACCTCTAAATGAGTCTAATAACTATTTTCCATGATTTTTGGATTTTAAAATCATAAAAACATGTTTTATATTCATTCTGGAAGAAGAAAACAAAAAAGGAGATCAAAAACACTTTCTCCCAAAAAAGTGTGTTGTGTAAGGGAAACATGGTTTTACCCTTATGTATCTCATACCTGTCACATAAGGGTAAGTAGTTTTACCCTTATAAAGGTCCTTTATGAATATATACCCTTACATGACCTTTAGAATTTAGGATCTACCCTTAAGTAACTCAGGATTTCCTTTGCGCTGCACCTAGGTACCCTTACACATCATTTAAAATCAAAGCTCTACCTCTATACATCCTATAAAAAATGGGATACCTTTATTAAATGGTTTTAATATCCCCTTAACCTTATATAGAGGCTGGTTTAAATTTACAAAACTCATTTAAATAAGGAGTTACCTTTACACAGCCTTTAAGAAGTCATTTTTACCTATACACAACCCCTAAAAACCATCTTATGTATAGGTAGAAGGCTCTAACCTTTACATAGGCCCTATTACATGTATAAGGGTAAGAATTTAATTTAAAATTTTAAATTTTTACACAAAAATTATTATAAAATAAAACCAAAAATGTTTTATAAAAACGAGTTAGTTACACCACTCAATGGAACCTTTGGAGAAATCATAAACTTCAAGTCCATACCCATTCCTAACACTAATCCATCCAATTTTTTATTTGAAAAATATACTCTAAATGAACCAATTTTAATTTAGAACTCTAGAAAATTAAATTAAGTTTGATTCAAAGTCCCAACCTGTGTATGAAAGTGTTATCCAACCTAGTCTTGAAATCATGATTCTTCTTCCCTCCCTCAAGCACGAATTCTTAAAAGGCAACCAAACCCTTCATGTTGTCATTTTATATTATCTCAGTGAAAACCATATGAGAATGATTCTTATTTCCATGGTAAATTACAATAATGATATTATATGTATCCTTTTTTGATATTCCTAGGATCATCCCACCCACCATGACTCATAAAAATGTTCTTAAATTAGATTTTATACCTCACCATATACCCTAACAAAGAATTAATTTCAATATTATAAAATTAGTTATAAAATAAATCTTTAACATGTTAAAATATAGTATTGGGTAAGTTGGGGGGTCCATATTGAGGTAATAGATTTAAACTTATCACTTTTGGGGAGCCAACTCGGATTCTTCATTGGTTTTATTTTTCTTGATTTTATTTTGTTTGTTTTTTGTGTTTTTTATTTAAGGGAAACCCTTGGGGTTTCCAATGTCCCATTATATTTAATTTGAGTGAGATTTATTAATTGAAGTATTTTAGTATTTTCAAATGAAACACATACTTTCCAGAGTTCAAACCCAACTCTAATCATCCTCAATAAGTCTATATGTGACATAAATACAAAGTGATCAATTAATTTATACTGGGTCTTCATATTCAAAACATGTGATTTTTCCCATGATTTCTTTTGAAATCAGATTATCCTCCTATTTATTCACATTTATGAATTATCTATTCTCTTCTCATTCAACACTAAGGGTATTGAAATTCTATGTGGGGGGGGGGTGAAAATTTGATATTTCTTGAAAACAAAAAAATGTAGGATCTCATGGAAAATTGATTTTTATTATAATTTCATGTGATAATATACATTTTGAGACATGAAAATTGAATGTTAAATGATTCTTCATGCCTTGATTTTAATCTTTATTCATGTCTAATTTCATGAGCATAAATAGTTTGGAAAGTGTGGTTGTCTGATGTCAATTTTTATCATATATTTTTCATCCATTTAATAAAAAGTACACATTTTGAATCCATTGTATTTTGGGTATAAGTTTGTGTTCTTGGGGTCCATTATTCAAAGTATAGGTTTTGGGGTAACTTTGTTTTTAATTCGAGTATCCAACAAAAAAAGGAAAACAAAAATAATTCAAAAAATGAAAAGAAAATTAATCACACAAGGAAATGTATTTTCCTAATATGTGGTGTTTAACACTTGGGGATCATGAATAAATAGTTTTCTTACCCAAATTTAGGTTTTAATTCTCTATTATATAGTATATAATTGAAAATAAGTTTAGAATTCAACACTTTGGGATCATGAATCCATAGTTTTTTTTCCTGAAATTGGTCTTTTAATCTCTATTACGGCTCAAAAAAACAAACAAAACAAAAAAAAAGAAAAGAAAAAAATTGGATACTTGTAACATACTATTACTATTTTCAAGTATTCCTAAACCCATATTTTGATCATGCTTTGGTTGGATTTCATTTGGTGTTGTTTCAGGAGAAATTTTTGGAAATTTTGAAAGTTTATGGGTTGTGCATGGTTGGCACATAGTTTTCCCAAAACATGTTCCCTCTCAGTGGAAATCATGAAAACCCAGATAGTGGGGTTTTTCATGGCTAGTGCATGGTTTGATAAACCATGTTCCCACTTAGTAGGAACCATGCACCTGGGGAAAAAGGGAAAATGATTAGGGAACACAGTTTGTCTACCCATGCGGCCCTGCCCAGCTAACCATGCGTATGAGGTTTTTTAATCTTAAAATTAATTTTAAAATTCCCAAACACCCCTTTTAGGTTTCCAATAGACCTTTACAACCCCATAAAATTTTCTTCTTCCTTATAGGATACCAAGAGATTATTTTGACCCCTCTACACCCTACCAAAAGCAAATCAAAGTTTGGAGAACAACGTTTGATCTTTACCCGGTAGGTTTCCTCTTCTCATTATCTTTCTCACACTCTCTCTTATTTCCTCCCTAGGGTTTTATAGATATAAATTTTATTGGATGATCTAATATAACCTATTTTAGATCTTGAATCTAGGGTTTATTCTCAGATCATCTTTACCGGCATTTTTTGTTGGAGTTTCCCGTTAGGTCCTTGTGATTTGAGATCCCATGATCCCGATGTAGGTGGTTCTATTATGATGAAATTTTTTTATTAGCCCTAAATTGATTGATTTAAATTCAATTATTTGATTTAAATTCAATTTCTTGATAATTTTCTTTCAATTGGTTTATTAAAAACCCGATTACATTAAATTGAGGGATTTGGATTTTATTTGGAATGGAATGGGGAAAACCCCCCAATTACATTGAATCAGGGTGTGTTTGTGAAATTTATGGAAAATTGTGAATTTAAATTGTGAAATTGATTTCAAATTGGTGTTTGAGAAAAATTTCTTAAAATGGTTTTGATAGAAACCCATTTGTTTTATCTTGTAAAATGGAATGATTTGATTAAAAACCTATGTATTGGTTTTTAAAATGAAATTAACATATTTGAAATGGATAATGGAACAAATTTTATTTTAAGAAGTATTAAAATAAATTTACCATAATTGATTTGTGTTAGAGAACATGAAATCCTAGGTAGTTAGTGAGTTATTGGGATAACACTCTTTTGACGCTTTACAACTGAAACAAAACCTAGTGAAGTAGGTCACATCCATAAAGGGATGGTGATGAGTCATATTTGGTTAGTATCAAATGGAATTGAGTATAAACATATTTCCATGATTCACCTTCAAGTGTGTGAGGATCCTATAGCCTGCAACTATTGTACCTTTTGATAGATGACCATGTTTCTCATTGTTTATATTTGAAATATATTCCATTGCTTTTAAATTTTTTTACACATTCCTTATGAATTTTTATAAACTAATTTATATAAAATTTTTATTAATCCATTTTTTTAAAGTATTTCCATCATTTTAAATGTAATAATGATTTTCTTAAATATGATTTTGAAATTCCAAACCTATTTATTTAAAATTAAAACTTTTATTTGGTTAATTAAATGTTAGAATATTATTATGGAATCCTTGGTGAGACCCTACTGGTCTTTTAGCACACACCCTAACTATTCCTTTGGGTGTTTTTAGATTACCTCCTTCCTGGTTTGAGAAGAGGGAAGACACCACTTGGAGGGGGTTATAACTGTTGATATTTGGGTTTGGAGAGTTTTTTTCAGGGTCTTGGGTTTTCCTTTCAGTTTTATGGTAATTTTCTATAGTAATTTTGGTTTGTTTACCTATATGAATTATGGTATAGTTATCCCTATGGAGTTTTTATTGTATGGATACTGAATTTTTTTATCTTTCTTTCATAATGTTTTTGGAAAATTATTTCCCACTTTAATTTTGTATGATGCCAGGTTCCACTCGCTAACTTGTGGGGATCAGAAACTCCCTTCAGGTTATGATGGGATCATCTTGGTTATCGGATTACCAGGGTACACAGGTCGGTTCATGAAAAAGTGGTATTAGAGATCTAGGTCGATCTTCTCTCCTTGATGTTAGTATGTAGTTGTGTAATCTTGTATGGACTTTGGACATAGTTTCGATTGAGTTACTGGAAAACTCTAACTGAAATGAGACTTAAGTTACCAGGGGTGGTTAGGGAAAGATGTATTGAGGATTAGTTCTAGTATTTTAATTTATTTTTATTTGGATAGACTAAAATATAAATACTGTGTGTCTATCTATTGGTATTAATTTCTCTTGTTACTATTTTTGAGTGTTAATTTGATGTATTATTTGTTGTCTGCTGATGTCATGTAGAATCATGCCTCTAAGAAGATGTGTGAATTGGATCCAAGAGGAAGCTGCCGATGAACCACACTGAGGAAATCCTCTAGTGGACCCAAGTCTAATTGAGGTGATTGTGCGTATTGTCCAAGCTCTAGGACAGGCACCGCCACCAATTCTCATTCTGGATCCATCTATGTAACCTCAAAGGGATAATCTCCAGAATCATTCTTAGTAGTTCATTCAATATAATTAACAACTATTCAAAGGATACAATGATCCTCAAGAGGCTTAGGAATGGTTGAGTAGGTTTTAAAATTTGTTTGAGTTCTTGGATACACTTGATGAACTCAAGGTGAAGTGTTCCACCTTCGCATTGGAAGGACTGAGAAGGAGATAGTGGGAAATGATGGTGATGATGAAGAATCATGAGGGATTAGAGTGGAAAGACTTAAAGTATATTTTCACCAACCAGTTATATCTAGAGTCTATGGTGTTGGCTAAGGCTTTTGAGTTTTTAAAGCTTTATAAGGATGATAGGACCATGACAGAATATACAAATCACTTTTTTGATCTTGTACAGTTTTCACCTGAGATTGTGTCAAATAAGAAGATGAAGACTTGATGGTTTGCGTTTGGACTTAAAAATGATATTCATTCTTAGTTTTTCTTATTGAAGTTTCCTTCTTATACTGAGGTGCTGGATAGAGCACTGATGGTCTAAATAGACCTAACTAGCAAGTCAGGGTTGTTGGGAGTTTCTTTTTCTCCTAGTAGCCATGTGAATTCCTATAAGGGGAAGATGAAACATGATTATTTTCATGTAAGTTCTAAAAATTATGGTTTTTATAGACCTAATTTAGTTCCTATAAGTGGAACTTGTATTTTTTACCATTATGGAAAGTTAGGGCATTCTCAGTGGGTCTGCACCATGGCATCCAAGATATGCAGTTTCTACAGACACTCATGTCACTTACAAAAGTTCTTACTTGTATTTTATACTCCCCATAGTGTCATAGGATATTCACTAGCTACTAAAAATGTGGTGCAATCATATGATTCATGAACAAATGGGTTCCAACCACATACATCAAGAACGAAGCTTCTTCACACAGTGAAAGAGTCTCGAGAGGAAGAGGATACATGTTCAACAATCGTGAGAGGTAAAATCACTATATCTTCATCATTAGTTACTTATTTATTTGATACTAGTGCATCTCATTTGTTTATTTCAACCCATATTATTAATTTTCAAAATCTACCTATGGAGATTTTATCTTATACGATGGATATTACTACTCCCCTTAGAACAAAGAGAGAGTAAGGTCTCTCTAGCACTTCTTATGTTTTATCTTAATCAGATGCTGAAATTGCTTAGAGTTTCCTAGTTCTCGACATGAAATTTCTTGAAATCATATTTATGATGGATTGGTTCATTGCTAATAAAGCCTGAATTTATTGTTATATTTGATAGGTATACTTTAATATACTTGATGGTGTATGTCGTATCTTTCAAGGAGGATGGGACCTAAGGTTGAGCAGAGCTGGAACTTATTATTATTAGTTGGGGGAAGTGATATCAGTGTTTGTTTTTGATCTAGAGAAATAATCCTTGAGTGGTGATCTCCCAATAGTTGTTGTTGAGTTTCCCAACATCTTTCCTTCAGATTTCTTTGATTTTCCATCAGTAAGGGAGGTGGAGTTATATATCAATTTAGTGCTTGGTACTTAGTTGGTATCTATTAATTATTACTACATGGATCCATCTAAAATGAAATATATGAAGAATTAGTTGAATGATATTCTAGATAAAGACTTTATATTCCTAAGTGTTTCACCTTGGGTGGTGCCTGTTCTATTTTTTAATAAAGTTGATGGGTTACTTCACCTTCATGTTTATTACCGAAAACTAAATCGAGTTACGATAAAGAAAGAGTATCTGTTTCCATTCATTAATGATTTGTTTGACCAATTGAAGGGGTGAAGTGGTTCTTGAAGATTGATCTTTGGTATGGCTATCATCATTGATAATAAAGTAATCTGAAATTCAGAAATCTACCTTTCGTAGTAGGTACAACCATTACGAGTTCCTTGTCACACCATCTGGTTTAACCAATGCTCCTATAGTATTTATGGGCTGAATGAATAAGATATTCCATGAGTATCTTGATAAATTTATGGTAGTATTTTAGGATGACATCCTTATTTACTCTAAGTCCAAGGAGGATCATGTGCATCATCTGATAACAATTTTAATTTTGCTAAGAAATCGTCGAATTTAAGCCAAGATTTTAAAATATGATTTCTAGATCTATGAAGTGAAGTTCTTGGGGAACATGGTGACAAAACATGGTATTTAAATTGATCCTGAAAAGTTTAAAGTTGTTATGACATGGGAACAACCACAAAATGTTTTCAATATTTAGAGCTTCTTGGGTTTGGTTGGGTATTATCATCGATTCATTAAGTACTTCTCAAAGTTGGATTCTATAATGAATGCGCTAAATTGTAAGGGAGTAAATTTTTCATGGGATGAAAAATGTTAGAGTTATTTTTTTGAAATTAAATTTATTTTTACTAATGCATTGGTATTGACTATTCTAGAGGTCGAGTAGGGATATGTGGTCTTTTATTATGCATCGGGTTTGGGTTTGGGTTGCATTCTAATGCATGGTGATCATGTTGTTTCTTATGGATCACATCAGCTTAGGTCACATGATAAGAATTACCCAACCCATGAACATGAACTCACAGCTATGATGCATGCACTCAAGAGTTAGAAACATTACCTTTTCACAAAAGGTTTACCATGTTTTAAAACCACATGATCTTGAGTTATATATTCTATAAAGAAGATTTGAATCTCATATAGAGGTGTTGGGTGGAATACCTAAAATATTTTGACTTTGAAATTGCCTATACCCTGAGAAAAATGAATGTCATTGTAGATGATTTTAGAAGAGAACTTATGACCCAGGATGTGAAATAATCTTTGGAAGAGTGGAACTTGATTGATCATTTTGAAAAATTTCATATTGGAGTTTGGGAATCATGGGATGAGGTTTCCTTATCCAATGTTCAGTTTACATCCACTATTCTTGAGATGATACTTTAATAACAATAACTTTATGATGAGTTCTATAGCATTAGAGACTCTATTTATGGTGGGGAGACCATTACTGAGAAATCATTCTCCAAAGAAGAAATTATATGATTTTTGAAACATTTTGTGGCACCATATTCAGTCAAAAAAACTGTTATGGTGGATTTCCATAGTTCCCAATGGGCAGTGAACCTGGGAACCATAAAGATATTCTATGAAATGCATTGAAAATTCTGGTATCTAGGTATTAGAATGGAAATTTTTGAAATTTTATCTTATTTTTATACGTACCAATAGGTCAAGGATGAGCACTAGAAACCTTTAGGTTTTCTATATGCACTTATAGTCTCGACATGGAAGTGGTAAAATATTTCTATAGACTTTGTGGTCATGTTTTTGCGTATCTAGAGAAAGGAAAATGAAATATGGGTTGTGATCGATCTAATAACTAAATCATATCACTTTATACCCATTCGTGATACATACAAAGTTGAGGAGTTGGTAAATCTATATGTGAAATAGATTTTTCACTTTCAAAGAGTTATATCTGCTATAGTTTCTGATAGAGATCCCTAGTTTACTTTTCTCTTTTGGAGAGGCCTTCAGGAGGAACTAGGATCTTAGGTCCATTTGAGTACGATATTCTATTCTTAGTCAGGTTTCCAAACAGAAAGAGCTATATATATTCTTGAGGATATTATTTTTTATTATTTACTTGATTTTGTTGGGGCTTGGGATGTCCATATGAGGCTGGTTGAGTTTTCTTATAACAATATTTACTGGTCTACAATCAGAATGGATCCTTTTGAGTCATTATATGGCCATCCTTATAAATCTTCATCATGCTGGTCGGATATGGGTGAAAGTTTCTTAGTTTGACCAAGCTTTGTTCAAGATATGAAATCAAATATTTACTTGATTTGTTAAATAATGTTAATTTCATAGAGTCGGTACAAGAATTATGGATATTGTCACTGTAGACCTTTGAAATTGTCATTTGTTGATCGAGTGTTCTTGAAAGTTTCACCTTGGTTGGGTCATCGACATCTTGGGAGGTAAGAGAAACTTTATCCTTGTTTTATGAGACCTTTTGATATTGTTAATCAGGTGGTAAAAGTGTCTTATCATTTATCACTTCCACCACAGCTGAAGTTAATACATAATGTGTTCCATGTATCTCATCAACGAATGTATCTTTCTGATCCATCTCATGTTATGAGCTAGGGTAATATTGAGATTGAACCTCATTTATCCATGAATAAGCATCAAATCAGGATAGTTGATTTTGAACCCAAGGTACTTCTTGGGAGGATGATACCATTGGTTCGTGTGCTATAGTAGCATGGTTATGATAATCATGAGACGTGGGAGAGGGAGTCACTGATGAGAGAGTAGTTGCCTCATCTTTTTAGCATGGAAGCTCTTTAGTAGGATTTCTATGGGCAAAAAATTTCTATGTTGGGGTGGTTGTAACATCATGTTACTATTTTTAGGTATTTCTAAACCCCTATTTTGATCATTATTTAGTTGGGTTTCTTTTGGGGTTGTTTTGGGAGAAATTATTGGAAGTATTGAAAGTTTCTAGGTTGTGCACGGTTGGCGTATAGTTTTCCCAAACCATGCACATTTTTAGTGGAAACCATGAAAACCCAGATAGTGGGGATTTTCATAGCTAGTGTACAGTTTTAAAAACCATGTACCCACTTAGCAGGAACCATGAACCTAGGAAAAAAGGGGTGCACAGTTAGGGCGCACGGTTGTCTAACCCTGCAGACCTTCCCATCTAACCATGCGTACGTGATTTTTTAATCTGAAAATTAATTTTAAAATTCCAAAAACCCCCTTTTAGTTTCCTAAAGAACCTGTACGACCCCATAATGTTTTCTTCTTACTTTAAGGCTCCCAAGAGGTTATTTTCCCCCCTCTACACCCTCCTGGAAGCAGATTGAATCTTGGAGAATGATGTTCGATCTTGACCCGATAGGTTTTCTCTTCCCATTCTATTTCTCCCACTCTCTCTTATTTCCTACCTAGGGTTTTTTAGATCTCTATGTTTTTGGAGGATATAATATCTATTATTTTAGTTCTTTAATCTAGGGTTGATTCTCATATATTATTTTCTGTAGTTCTTCATTAGATTTTCCTATTAGGGATTTTTGAATCGAGAACCTATGATCTTGAGGTAGGTGGTTCCGTTATGCTGGACAATTTTTATTAACCCAAAATTTCTTGATTTAAATTCAATTGATTGATAATTTTATTTAAATTGGTATTTTAGAAACCCCATTCCATTGAATTGGGGGATTTGTATTTGATTTGGCATGAAATGGAGAAATTTTCCAATTCCATTGAATTGGGGTGTGTTTGTGAAATTGATGGAAAATTGTGAATTTAAATTGTGAAATTGATTTAATGAAATTGATTTAAAATTGGTATTTGATAAAAATTGCTTAAAATGGTTTTGATAGAAACCCATTGGTTTTATCTTGGAAAAAGGCATGATTTGATTAAAAACTCATGTATTGGTTTTAAAAGGAAATTTTCATATTTGAAATGGATAATGGGATGAATTTTATTTTAAGAAGTATTAAAATAAATTATCCTTCATTGATTTGTATTAGATCACATTCAAGCCTAGGTAGTTAGCGAGTTATTAGGATAACACTCTTTTGACACTTTACAACTTAAACAAAACCTAGTGAAAGAGGTCACATCCCTAATGGGATGGTGATGAATCCTCTTTATTCAATATCAACAGAACGTGTGTATACACATATTTACATGATTCACCTTCGAGTGTGTGAGGATCTCATAGCCTGGAACTGTCACACCTTTTTACAGATAACCATGTTGCTCATTGTTTTTATTTGAAATATATTCCATTGCTTGTAAATTGTTTTACATGTGCCTTATGAATTTATATAAAATAATTTATAAAAAATGTTTATTAAGGAATTTTTTAAAATTATTTCCATCATATTAAATGTAAATCATGATTTTTTTAAATATGATTTTGAAATTCCAAACCTATGTATTTAAAATTGAAAGCTTTATTTGGTTAATTAAATTTTGGAATCTTATTATGGAATCCTTGGTGAGACCCTATTGGGATTTTAGATCAAACCCTACCTATGAATTTAGTTTTTTTTAGATTACCTCCTTCTAGGTTTGAGCAGGGGTAAGGCATCACTTGGAGGGGGTTCTAGCTGTTGATATTTTGGATTGGAGAGTTTTCTACTGGGACTTGGGTTGTCCTTTCAGTTTTTAGGTACTTTGATATAGTAATTTGGGTTTGTTTAACTATTTGAATTATGGTACAATTCTCCCTATGTAGTTTTTCTTGTATACATACTGACTTTTTTTTATCTTTCTTCTTCAATGTTTTTGGAAAATTTGTTACCACTTTAATTTTTTATGATGCCGGGTGCTAGTCTCAAACCCGTTGGGATTGGGAAAGCCCTTCAGGCTATGTTGGGATCAATTGGGTTATTGGGAAATGAGGGTATCTAGGATGTTTCATGACAATACTCATCTTAAGTTTGAATTTCATTCCCACCCATCACTTCCATTTATTTTCCCCCTGAATAATTAAATGATCCCCATGTATTTTGTGATAAACATGACATATTTATACTTAATTGAATTTGGATGAAGGGTAGTGGTGGATTTTAAAAAAGTAATGAGAGTGGGATTTAAATATTCTTGTGTTATTGTCTTTTTATAAATTATTTTGATAGGCTTCATGATTTTTTAATGTGAGGTGATGTTGTCAACATTCTTTGTTATAACATGTTGGAGAAGTGGATTGAATTTTTATCTTTAGAATTTTACTAAGGATTAGAAAATATTAAGTGGGGGGGAGGGTATTATTAGCCATAAAATAGGAAAATACTCATTTTTTATATATTATAATATTTATGTACTTCATTATTCATAGATGTTGTTTTTAGTGCACTTTTCAATTTGAACTTCATTTCATATCATATTCACAATTCTTGATAAAAGTGAACTATTAGTCTGTATGTTTTAAAACACCTTGGAAAAAACCCTATGATCAGAATTTTGATTTGATATTTCTATATTATGTTTCCTTTATTATGGATAATACTACATCATTCTAGTGAAATATAATATTCATTTTGGAAGATGATCAAATTGGGCATTGAATCCAGGAGATTTTGGGTGAAGTGTATTGGACACAAATCCAATAAATCAAATGTATCATCCATGAAACAATACCAATAAAGCATAAATTTAAACTATGTATATATAACATCAAGAGGAACAATTAATTAAACTATTTACAAATCTAATTTGGAGGTTTCATGGGTGATATAGGTGGACCAAGTGAAAGATTAAATCCTAGGCCAGATTCAGTGGCTAAGAATGACAACGAACCATTTTAATGATGAATCTAATATTAAAAATCAAAATTAACTAATTTTTTAATATATTTTAAAGGAAATATTGGATCAAATTTTATTCTTCAATGACCCATAAAATTTTTTCCATCTATAAGCTCATTAGGTGTTTCCGTTGGGTGGATAGAAGTTAGCTCCGATTTTTGGTCAAGGGTGGAAAATTCCACTCTCCATTAACTTTACACCCACCTATGCATACCCCCATTCATCATGATGACTTGAATAGATACAGGCCAGTCCTAAGGATTCCAAAATTTCTATTTAAGGTAGTTGTGTTGAAGGATTATAGAGTATTTTTTTGTTCATTTCAATTTTATTTTTACTCTTCCATTTTGTCTATATGAAGTAATTTCTATCATATAAGTTTTTCTAATTCACACTATATTTCTTAATAAAAGTCATTATTATTATATTATTATATTATTTTCAAAATAAAATTGATATCGTTGAATCAAGCTGTGAATTTATTCACACCAACAGTTTTAAAATTCCTCACATAGTGGTGGAGTGATCATTATTTCATTGTTTTCACTTCTTCAATTCTACCTTTATGAGTCTACTTCATCTTCCATTAAGATATTTGCATCAATGGAGAGGTAATACTCTTATGGTTTGATCCATATAAGTTCCAAGGGGATATATTTGATGTTATTTCTCATTATAATAATTCTTAATCAATTATTCTTATTGATATTTTCATTAAATGACGTACCTACTCCTTTGATGTCACTAATTTTAAGGTTATGAATTTTGATTGTTATAATGATTCTATCCCTTAGAGTTCTAATTAATATGATCCTCCAAGTGTATAGGTGATTAGTTTTGGAATAGTGAAAACACAAAATCAGTGAGTTATTGGGGAAGTTCTGATTTTTTTGAAGGAAACACTCTCAAAATTAAGACATCAAAACCATTTTAAGAAATTCATCTAATAAACCCATAAAAATAACCTAGGATCAACTCATTATCCTAAATTAAATCCAATTAGGACTCATAGTGTTAATTTAACCCATCTAAAATAAAACCAAAGTTGACCACTTTATATCCAAAAAATCCATATAATGAGTGTGTTTAGGTTCTTCATAGGTCTATGAGGATTCAACAACCCCCTTTATACTACAAGAGACCAATATACTTTAGTGTAAATTTAGGAGAGGCTAGGATGTTGTGAGTTTAAGTATTTTGAATATGTTTAAGGAGTTGAACATTGTGAATATGATTCCTAATTCTCACCATTATTTAAAATAGATTGATTTATATGTGTTACTCATGAAATAGTTTAGTGGGAGGGTTTTATTAGTTTGTCAAATAGATATTCCACAAGAATTTCATAGAGATGTAATAGGTTTAAAAAAACTATGAAAGAAAAAAAAAACTAAGGTTGATTTGATAGTATATCATATATAATATGATAAGACAAAATCTTATGTATGGTTTTTAATGTTATTAATAGAGTTTAAGAATATAAAATATATCATTTTATATAAAATTAAATGTTAACTTTATCATTATTTTCCTCAGATTGTATATACACAAACTAATATATATATCCTGGAGTGAAATGACAATTGAACTCTCAAAGTATAACTTTGATGTATCCCTAACTGATTTTCTTCTTGGAGTATTTTTGGTTTTGATGAAATGTTAAGGATAATTATGAGTATGATTATTTTATCAGGATGAATAATATTCTCATAAGGTACAAAACAAGTTTGGTGCAATGGATAATCCATGGAGTCTACAAAATGGAGTGCCAAACACTATATATTTGGTATAATAGGGGTGAATTATTTATATTTGGAGTCCCAAATACCTAAGGTTGGTGAGATACCTATTATGAGAACCTTTAAAATTTGATACCTCTCTTAAACAAGCCTTAAGGATTATCTAATCAGGGATGGTTGTGTATATTTTTGATCTTTTCATTGGCTGAAGCTTAACCAAGATGGGATTTTTCCTCTTGTATGATGAGTATGAAATTTGGGCCCTCGTTTGATATGTATTAAGGAAGTATATTTACATAACTAGATAGTATATATGATTTTCTTATATATATGGTGAAGAGCATGATATGTTATCATCAATAAAAATAAATGACATGTGATGCATTCATCAACCTTACCAGTCTATACTTAGAGAATTGATAACATATGAGTGGATTTATGGGATTGACATACTCAGTGTCTCATGGTCACTCGATGTATTAGAAAAATGGATCATTTGAGAATTCATATTTGAATATGATGCATCCAGTGGAAATAGGTACAAATATACATGTGTTTGACAGAGACCACATCAGATCCCTTTGTAGCTTGAGTATCACTGATGCTTTGATAGTGGTCAATTTTTTCTTACATTTATGAATTAATGAATTCAAATTTCTTTTTAACACTAAAAATTCCCATGAGGTCACACCTTGTGGTTTATTGAATGGATATTGATTATTACTTAGAGAGATTCTCTAAAATGTTTGACAATATTTAAAAATAGTTTTATATGGGTATTCACATGGTGTTATATATGATGTGATATAAGTTTAATTTCATGATAGCTTTCCAAAAGTATTTTGGGAGATATCCAAAATAAGTTTTGTATATGGTTTCATAAGTTATTTTTTATGATAAAATATAAGGATAATGACACTAAGTTTATTGGGGTCAAGTGAAATTGGTAGATTGAATGAGATATTCCTTAAATCTATACACATATGATGCATGAATGGTCATCTCATATGGTAAGATACAAGTAGTACAAGGCATATCATATTCCTTGTTAATATTTTTCTATAAATCATGTTTATGATTATATATTTCTAATATTACATAAGATATCATTAAATAAAGGTAGATTCAATATTTCATTTATATGATAATTTTATGCATACATTTGGTTGATGGGTTACAAGCTATTTTAACCATATGTTATTTACTCATGTTTTTTTTGTAACACATGAGTAAATGTATGGGGATCTAGGAACATCTCTAAGATACTATATAATGGTCAAAGTCCATAGTAATTAGTAGTGAAACTCTTATGTAAGATCTAGGATGAATATCTCCCATACCCAAGTGTTCTCTTTCTTATCCTATCCTTAACCTTTAGAGATACTAGAATATATTTTATGGAAGAAGTGTCCTAGATAAATTTATAGTGATTTGGTTCTGCCCATAGACACATCATGGAGTGTGGATGTCTTTTGAATACATATTGTGATCTTTATCAAGTTCATATGATTAAATAAGACTCAATATCTCAATATTGAAAGGTACACACTATAAGAGTTATTTATTTTATATGTACATGATTTTGTGTTTCATGCATGGTAATCTTGGGAATTTGGGTTTCTGTTCATTTCCACTACTTTTTTTAAGCATTAAAATTTCCTAAGAAACCCATCACATTATAGGTCTAGTGTTATAGGAATAAGGGGATTAGGACAATGTATAATAGGTGATATGGACATACATATCACTTATGGTTGGGAGTACCCCATTAAGGATGGATAGTGGTCTTAGTGTATAGGGTGGGCAGAATAGATCCTCTGGGACTTGATGTAGAATAATGAGGAGGGTTGTCTCCAAGTGAATGGTTGAGAGATCCCATTGGGATGTGTGTGATGAGAATATAATTATGGTAGTTTGGTAATTATTTTATAATGGTTAGGTGATAAAATTCCCAAGGGTATTGGGTGTTCTTATCTTGTGATTCTCCTTGTGTAATAGGACCAAAGAGTTTTTGTGGGATTTGTAAGAGGAGATGAACCAACATTTTAAGGTCCTGGGTCTCGTTAGGCCTTTAGTTCATGAGGTAACCATGGGATGATGGATATGGATTAGATCAATGGGTAAATACTGCATTAGGTACGAGGATCCCAATGTATATATTTGTATAAGAGATGGGAATATCAATGGGTTTGATATTTCATGCTTTTGTGTTTGAATATGGCTTAGAGAAATTAGCATATGAGGCTAGGCGGGTGATGAGACATGAATCAAGATGCATGAATATATTATGAGTGACTAGATCCAAGATATGCATTGGTATATGGAATGATGATGGCATGATAAGCTAACTAAGAGCTAGGTACTAGCCATGTGAGCCATGGTGTGTGTATGGGTTGGGATATTTTACAGGAGGACCTTGAGTGAGAGGGAATATGACAAGGTTTTTTATGAAGACCTACCTTGAGTTATAGGGAGGAGTTATTGAATTGAGATGAGTGGTTTACCCTGATTGAGAGTATATAGGTCATGGTTTAGTGTAAAGAATTACCCTAAGTGAGAGGAGTGAGGTCAAGGTTGTGTTATGAGACCTTACCTTGAGTAAGAGGGTAGAGGTATGAGACGAAGTATGTAACCTAGTATGAGACCTCCCCCTGAGTGATAGGGTGGTGGAATGAGATTAGATGCATGATGTGTAATGAGACATCAACCTGAGTGATAGGGTGGTGGTATGATACATATCATGTGACATGGTGTGAGGCCTCATGTCAAGTTAGAGGGTAGTGGTATGAGATGTGGTATGAGACAACACCCTGAGTGGATGGGTGAAAATGTGGTATGAGATAATGAGAGGACAACTGGGGGATATACTCAACATTGAGGGGGGGGGGGTGAATCAGTGTTGGGAAATTTTTCTTGAAATTATTACTTTTATCCCTTTTACCTATTAGAATCATCAGGATGTTGATTCTATTATCCTCTTTACCTTATTTTATGCAAGTATATAAAAGTAGATAAATATGGAACATGATATTTTTATAAGGTTCACTACTAAATAAGAGTATTTAGTCCTTGGAATGGTTTGGAAATAATCCAATCCCATATAACCACTAGAAACAGTCCTTTAAATGTGGTTACAATAAGCATGGAATAACCAATCACTTGAATTGCACTATAGTCAATTGAAAATTCTTGTTTTTATCTCCTGGATGGTTCTTTATACTACATATGAAGAAAGTATCCACCTTCTTAAAGGTTTCTAACACCAAGATAGTCTTCCAACTGTTGAGACTTATGATGTATGTCATAATGATGATTTGTTATTCTCTATTTGTTACTTTCATAATAGAAGACATGAAACTCTATTCTTCTTCCAAGAAGTAAAATAAAATATACACTTCTTCTTATTGTGAAAACAGATATGTACAGTATTATATTCTTCCATTATGCTTCCTTTATTCTTTAGTACTAAACAAAATAAACTGAATCCCCTTCTTCTTTACCCTATTCCTTAATTCTTGCTATAATCAAAAACTACCTTCATGATTGTCAAATTGATGAATGTTCAACTCAGAATTTTCACAATTATATCATGTATGTATTTATAATACATTGACCAATTGCCTCAAATGAAACCCTAACACACATAATCTTGCTATTATTTTATGTGCTATCTAGAAATTATTCATGTTGCCTTGAAATTCTTGATGAAAATGGATCGAACATATCGGATCATTTGTTCTATTTCAGTTAACTTCTCAAGTGCTTAATCACTCACATATTCATGTAATGCATGAACCATATTCTTCATGTTTATTGAACTCCCATTCACACAAACTAGGTAGACACACACACTGTCAAGTTATATAACACCTTTTTAAGACCCTATATCTTGTACTATTCAGTTGTCATGCACAGGGCCTTCATGCTAGTATATCACGCGGATGCCTCCTCCTTCTCTCAGTATAACAATTCACAATACATCTCATTATTCATCCAATATCAATAGAGTACATGGTATTATCTTCCTTAATCATGTAATTGTATGTAGAATCTGAACTTCATGAGTCTTTTAAGCTCATGGAACACTAATAATGTTAGGTCTACTAGGTTGAATACCCTGAGGGGGGGGGGGTGAATTAGGGTATGGCAGATTGAAACTTTCTCCCTTTTGGATCTTGTTTTGTTGTTAGAAAAAACTAAATTCTCTCTTCCTCCCGTAGAAATATATAACTATATATGAAATCATGAATAGGACACAAAAATTTTTACTTGGTTCACCCTCACTAGGATATGTCCAAGGAGCATACAACGACGATTTTCTGATGCACCAAATTCACTAAGGCTCACAACCAATAATGAGTACAAAGTTTGGGATAGATCTTGTATGCCCAGGCTCACCACCTTTAAATGTTTAGGGTCTTCTCACTGCATTACCAAGGGTCACTCCCTATACCTATTTCTTTGGATCACTACCAGTGGAAAGGGTCACCGTATTCCTCTTCCTGTGCTCATTTCTCTTGGAAAGGAACCCACACACAGTTTATCAACTTGTAGGTCAAACACAGTTTATGGACATATAGGTCCCTTAATTTTCATGAATTCTTGCATCCTAAACTTTAGATAGATGATCTGTTGAAGTCCCTTTTTCACCCATAGATTAAGTCCACCTTCCTGAGTACTTCTAGGTACAGAAAAATACTTTCCCAAAATGATTTGAAGATTTTAAAATATTCCTTGTGCAAATCACAAAACACCTTCTTCTCCCGCATACTGAGTACCAGGTTTGGTATGTGGAACACCTCTCCATGTACTTCTTCTGCCTTCTGAAAACCGTTATCACCTCCGCATACCACTGCCTTTGTTCCACCTCTGCTAACTACCCTCTGTCTGTGAACTATTCTCTTTTCACGGACTGTCTTCGCTTCTGCGTACCGGAGCTCCCTTTCCACATACCACTTGCAGAATTCTCTCTCTCGCATACCAGAGATTTCTCTTCCATGTACCGAGTCTACTCCTTACACATATCGTACTTTCTCCTTCGCCTACCAGACTTCCTTCTCTATGTACCACTTCTTCCTTTGTGGGTTAAGAATCCCCACAAACACCTTCGACATAATTACTTCTACGCGAACCACTTTTGTAATTTTATAAATTCCCCGAAGAAAAAGGATGTTCTATAATGATACTTGGTATCCCCTATAATTGGTGGGATTAGAGATTCTTATATAGGAAAATATATCTGTAATATCCGCTAATCCAAGATTTACCAAATCTTCGATCCAGTCTTCACCGCATACTGATCCTTCTACTACTACTAACCATAATCATTCCAGCAAACCATTTCTCATATGTAGTCCACATATTGTATTTTATCCCATGTGGTTGATATCCTTCACCAGTGACAAGCCATCCACATACCACACCACCTTCCATCGCTAATCATTTTTAGTTTCTCAAATCGCTTCTATGTACCATTCCCGCTACCTGGTACGCAATCGCGTACCCTTCCCAGACATGGTATGTGATCCATGTCCTGGGCTCCACATTTCTATTCCTTTTCCAATTTTATTTTCCATTCTTCACACTATTCAGTCCCATGAAGAAATCCTCACATTTCCAAACACAAATTCCTGATTTTGAGGCCCAAATATTTGGCAAACACTAGGAAACTGTGCCCCCTTAAAAACCTATCTTCAGAAAATACCAACCATACTCATTTGGGATCATCTGGCTTTTTCAACAAACACAATAATACCCAAAACATACCTAGGGGATACATTGAGGAATTTTTTCCCAACAACTAAAACCTCAAGTAACATATTGAGAGTAAATTACTCAAGAACTAGCTCACAGAATAGTTCTTATTCATGAAAATAGAGATATTTAGAGAACCGGTTCTTAATGAAGCTCTTTGAGTGAATTTAACCCATGTTGAAGGGCTATGGTTTACGTTTTTCCAAAAAATAAAAGGCTCATGGGATCTCACTTCATGATATTCAAGAACTTTGTGGTTCCTTCACATAGATAAGAGGCTTGCAAGAACTTGGATTATTCTTCATGATTCTTCATAGATTCTATATAAATATAATGAAAATGAGATCTCTCAATGTTTCAACAAACTCAACTCAGCTTGGTACCTCTCCTTTTATAGTCGAGAATCATTGCCTATACACCATTCTTTCACCACCTTTGCTCTACTTATAATACCATGTCGAACTTTTGACATTTTATCCATTTTAATACTATCTTAAAACACCTGACTCATTTAGAATTTCTCAAATATTATATGCTAAAAAACATGAAATATTTTCTGATGAAAATTTGGCTTCTACCTTTGTGTTGAGTATCTCACATTCATGTGAAAATAATCACATGCTTCTCCCTCCGCTCTATTCATGCACACTGACTCAAATGTTGCACTATTATATAATATTACATCTCAAGTGAAGCTCCATTTTTTTATGAATAGTAACTTATATTAAAGATTTATCATCATTTTAATTCTGAGAAATCAACCATCTAAGATAATATTATGTCCCGGAGTCATTCAACATGAAATTCTATGTCATAAAAGAACTCTCAGTGAGGCTAGAGGTAGAAGATGAAGTCTCATGGTGATTCGATGGATGCATTTGATTGAATTATATGGACAATGGAATGTCTATATATTTTAATATAGAGGAACAATATGCATGTTGGATGAGTTCCACATTACATATCCATTAGTTTTGTAAATAATTAATAATTTATTCGATTACTACTTTACCCCTGAGCCAACATCGGGTTCAGTACTCAGAACACACCACATACACCCTACATGGGCCAAACCACACCATTGTGCGGTCTACCCAGGTACCCTCCTGCATGACATGCATTTTCCTTTATAGATGATATGAATTTACCCACTTTTCATTACTACATATTCTCCCTGTGGGTTCTATGCTCCCTCCTTCCATGAGTTGTCTAGGTAGACAACCTCCCATATGGTTGACCCCTACGGTCCCTATATGTGTTTGAGGTGGTCCTTGGTTGGATTGTGGTTGGACATATTTTTTGGTAAACTCTCATAAAGATTTATCCAAATCTTCAACATAAGCACCATATTATTCTCAAAATAAAATTTCATACCAACTTACTCATCAATTCTCTTTATCTATCACTCATGAAATTAATATTTATATTTCATATACTTCTTCTTATTTATCATGAAAAAAAATATTTTTCATGACATTATTTAAAATATTATTCATGCAAATAAATATTTTCATGGTGTTAAATTATTTTTCCTTATTTAAAACAATGTTTAATCATCAAAAAAATTGACACATGTCTTTTGAACTTAAGGATGGTTTAACAATCATCAGACTTATAAACTCAAACTCTTCAAATGGGCTTCCTTAAGATAGTAATACTTGAGTAATTTATTCTTAATCCACTCATACATGATATATTAATTTACCACCATTTATAAACAATATCAACCATTGAAAAAAATACAACTCATACAAAAATTGTGCTCTCTAATCCCCTCCTTTGTATTTTTTTGTAAATACCTTCAAAGTTATTTCCAAATGAATATTTCAATATACGAATCTATCCACTTTACTTTTCCAAACTTTCATTTCACTTCCTCTCCCCCTTATTGATAAGAAATAAAAAGTTCATGGAAAAAATGGTATAAATATATAATTAATAAATGTTCCATCCATTATTTCACTCTAAGTCTTCATGATCCATGCTCGATGTAGAAAATAATAGGATTTGATTTAGAAAAACAACTATAATTTACCAACTGATATTAATAACACATTAAATGAGAACTCATATAATTATATTTAAGGGTAGTCCACTTTTATTCTAGGTTTAAGATACTTAAATGATATATGAAACTATTATAATAAAAATTAACCTAAAAATCCTTCACTCACTTTAACAAATAGATAAAAAACATTCAAGTGCAACAAGAAAGATAAGAGGCCTTAGAGAACTTCCATAATTCCACTTTTCTTATGTCATTGATTAATTAAATTACTGACCATTGTGTTAAGTTTTTTATTTTTATATCCAAGGATGCGGTATTAAAAAAATATGCCTTTTCTAATGAAATGATCTTTAGGCACATTCCCAAATAATTATATTTGATACTAATTGAAATATTATTTTCTGGAAGCTTCTTCATCTTTCTTCATTTTTATCCCACTCAAGGGAAACAATACTCATCATACTCATAATGGTTAATATCTTTAAGAATGTATTTCAAGATGTTATAATATGAATAATAAACCAAAATGTATCTTTAACTTGTGATTGTACAAATTTAAATTTTTTCACAAATTCACTAGGAGTGATCTTATTTAATACTTATTCTATAGGATACCATATATAAGATAAAACCAAGATGATATCTTTTTATAATTTTTCTTCTATGATATGACATCATAATATTCAACTCCATTAAATATGATCCACTATTATATTTTTATCTTAATACCAATTGAGGAATCATTCAAGTGTTATTTTTTTCATCTTTTCTGTTAAGAATTGACATCACTCACTGCTTCTCAGTTTATCCACCTTATAAATTGCTTCACCTCAAATTCCCTAAATTATTATAAAAAATAAAATACATAAACATTAAAAGAATAAGGTGGATCTTTATTTATTATTAATTAGAATTAAAAGGTTGAGATATTTTTCTCAACCAAGTTGATCCATTTCCTCTATTCTTCATGCTTTCATATATGAACTTCAATTATAATTGAGGATACATAGATATTATCACTTATTAAATTTCCTTTTGTGTGAATCTTATTTATTCAAGATATTTTAAATCACTTATAATACCTAGTGAAAAATTAATCTTCTAAAATAATTCTTATTGTAATATAATTATTACCGAAAAATATTTAGGAGTGAATCTAGCCATGTTGCACCTCACACATAGAACTTCACCTTCACATGGAATATTTTATTTTTATTTTTCACTAGTATTTTCTTATGATTCTCCCATTTTCCACATTCCTTTAAAATATTTCATCTAGATAACTAAAATATCATTAGGAAAATTGGTAGCAAGTTTGGATCTTCCACATAGATTATTCTAAGTACTATACATCTTAGTATATATTTTAGTTGCAACACTTTTATTCAACTTATTGTATTTATAATCCAAGATCTTATTAATTTTATTCCTGGGACAAATTATGTTTACAAAATTATCCTAATTTCTTACCAAGGTTACTTATTGTTTCTTATCTAAATTATATGGTCTTCTTTTCTCATCAGTTTTTGATACATGATAGGATGATCATGCACCCATACTTCAAACCACTACCATTAAATGCATCAAAAATATTTTCAAGTTTTCTAAATATGTTTTATATATACAAATTTTTCTTAACTTGTGAATGTTTATTATTCATATTAGTATTTATACCCCTTAACATGGGATTACTTTGTGCTTTTTTATTTATAGGATTATAACAAAAATCTAATGAAAAATTTCTGAATCTATTATAACACTAACATTGACCCACAAACCATGATCTTATTATTTATTATAAAGGATGAATTTTGGATTTCTTTATAACTTGTTGGGATATTCATGGGGAACCAGATTCAAAATTATTTTTTCTATCCACCCAATCCATGATGGTAGCCTTATCATCACCTTTATTCATCCATACTTGTATATATTTTGTTTTCCAACCTACACTATTCATGCTAAAAAATTTAGAAAAAGTATTATAAAATGATATGGATGGTACCTATTTCTTCATAGATACTTATGATAGATCATTGAATGAACTCATGATATTATTATCACATTTTATAGGTATTTTAACATTAGAATAATCTAGTGAGAATTGTATAGTAGAAAAAACTATCTTTTATTTTGTGAAGTATCAATATGTGTCTTCTCAAGATTAGAAAACTGAACTTCAAATTATATACATTTTATATTGATGTTGTTTTTATGAAATCTAATCATAATCACCTTATCTTCACAAACCTTCTTCATTATCTATACTTTATCTTCATGCATCTTAAATTTGTTTTGTAACAAAGAGTTATGTTCCTTGATCTTTTCATATTTTACCTCAAATTGTAAATACTTAACATCAATGATGTTTTTCAACTATTATTCAAGTACTTAAACCTTTTCTTCTATATCCTTCTTGAATATCTCTTTCTCTTCAACATTATTGATCCACCTATATTCAAACTCTAAGGAACTTATTTTCTTTCCTCTCTAAAGGATCCAACTTTCTTGGAGAGCTTTATAAATTCTAGAAATTTTTATTTTAAATCCTTATCCATTACTTATGACCTATCTTAAAGATGAGTGATCTATTACTGAATTATTTCATATATCACATAGATAATAAAGACTAATTCTTTGGGATAACCATGCATCATATCAGTTAATTCATCAATTGAAAAATCAATTAACATGTTATCAATCCTACTAGTGATTAGATAATATTCAGGATAGTTTTAAAATAACTAACATATGCCTCTCGATCACATGAATATATTGATTTAATTTAGGTATATAGACTATCCAAATCCTTAGTGGAAACTAGAGACACCTGGTCTTTATTTTCTAAGACAAATATATCTTCATTATTGGCAAGACATGAAGAAACTAATACTTTCTCTTCATTAGAAAAGATGATATTCTTATTTAACTTTATTTTATATTTATTTATATTGTTCATAATATTCTTGGTAGATATATAATTATTCTCAAAGATAAATAGATCTTAACAAAAAATTCAATTCTTTGTTAACACAAAAAATAAACTAAAATCTTTAAAATAAAATAACCTCAAATAAAAGAATCCAATAGAGGTGAACCTTGGATCTGATACCAATTTAGAGGAAAAATTAGGGATATAATAAATAGTGAGGGGGGGGGGGTGTGAATCAGTGTTGGGGAATTTATATATCAATTATTAATTTTATCCCTTTTACCTCTTAGAACCATTAGGATATTGACCCTCTTATTAAATTTTCCTTATTGTATTCAATTATATAAAACTAGGTAAATATGGGACATGATATTTTTTCAAGTCTTACTACTAATAATAGTATCTTGTCCTTATCATGGTTTGAAAATAATCTAATACCACATAAACACTAGAAAAAAATTATTTAAATATGGTTACAATAAGAAGTTAGTAACCAATCACTTGTGTTTCACTATAGTGAATTGATAGTTCCAATTTGCAGCTCCTGGATGATTTTTATATTGCCTCTAAAGATATTATCCACCTTCTGAAAGTTTTGTATCACCAAAAAATTATAGCACCCATTGATACTTTTAATGTATGTAATAGTGAAACTTTGTTCTTATCTTCTATACACTTCTCATTGTTACTTTCATAACAATAGGAAAGAAACTCTATTTTTCATCCAAGTAGCAAACTGAAATCTTCACTTCTTATTCTTATTGTATAAATAGATATTCATAGTACTATGTTATTCTATTCTTATAATTTTATTATTTAGTACTAAATAAACTGTACTAGGTATCCTTATTATTTAATCTATTACTTAATTCTCTCTATAATCACAAACTTCCTTCATGATTATTGAAATGATGAATGTTCATCTCATTATTTCATAATTACCTCATGCATGTATTTAGAATACGTTGCTTTACCTACTGAACTGAAAACCTAACAAAAATAATCTTTCTATTATTTTATGTTCTATTTATAATTTATATTTATTCGATATAACTTTAACCACTTGATTAAAATGACTCAAATATCTTAGATCATTTTTTCTATTTTGGTTAACTTATCAAGTACTTAATCATTCACATATGTATGGAATGCATGCACTGTCTTTTTCCTATTTCTTCCACCGTCTTTTTTTAAAAATAGGTATATGAACACACTATCTAGTTATATAACACATTCTCAAGACTCTAAGTCTTATACTATTCAGTTCTCAGGTATAATACCTTTGTGCTAGTATATCTCACAACTTCCTCCTCCTTCGCACAACACAAAATTTCACGATACTGATCACTATTCATCATGTATCAACAGAGTACATGGTATTCTCTTATTTCTTCACATAAGTGTATATAGTATCTAAAATTCAAGAATATTTGAATATTTGAGAACACTAATGAAACTTCATGTAACATAGTGAGAGTGAATTACATAGGCACTGGCTCATAGAAAGTTCTTCACACAAGTATAGAACTTTGAGAAACCAATTTTTCATGATTTTTTTGAGTGTATTTAACACATGTTGAAGGGGTTTGGTTATTTTTATTCTATAAAATCCAAGGCTCATGAGATCTCACTTTATGATATCCATGGTATTTTTGGTTCCTTTTCATATCCAAGTGGCCTGAAAAACTTTTCCTCTTCTTAGTGCGTCTTCATAGGTGGTCTGTTTTTACAATGAAAATGAGAGATCTCAAGGTTTCAACAAACATGACTCATCTTGGTCCTTATCTTTTATAGGTGTGGATCTATACAACATTAATTCACCACCTTAGATATTATTTTTTAATATATATTTAATTTACAATATTTAATCCTTTTCAAGACTATCTTAACACACCCAACTCATTCGATGTTTATCAAACATTCTATTCCAAAAAATGGTATCTTTTCTTATGAGAAAAAAGATTATAATTTTATGTTGAGCATCTCATGTTCATGTGAAAATAATAATATTCTTCTCCCTCAACTATATGTGTACACACTACCTCAAACATTTCACTGTTATATGTTGTTTCATCTCAATTCAAGATCTATTTTTTTTAAAATAGTCACATGAATGAAAGAGTTGTAATAATTTTCATTATAAGAAATCATCCATATGAGTTTTAATTGTGTCATAGATTCATTATATATAAAAAAATCTAGCATGCATGAAATATCAGTGAGTCTAGAAGTACCATTAAAATTGGAAAACTATGATTAATAAAATTAGATGACCAGTGTAATGTATGTATCTTTTAATATAGAGGAATAATATGCATGCTGTCTAAGTTCCACATCAAATATCTATCTAGTCTGGTGCTCCTTAATAAGTGACTTTGTTCCTACTTCACCATTGAGCTAGTATAGAGTTCAACAATCGGAACACACCACACACACCATGCACAGGCTATGACACACCCTTGTATGGTCCACCAGGGAACCCTCTTATGCACCATGTGTGTGCCTCTGCAGGCACTATGAATCCACCTGCTTTTCATTACTCCATACGCTCCCTATGGGTTATATGCTCCCTCCTTCCACCTTGGGTTTTCTAGGTATATTGGATCCCATGTGGATGACCCCTATATTCCCACATATGTGGTTCAGGTGGTTCTTGGTTGGCTTATGGTTGGAAATATTTTTTTGCTAAACTCTTATTAAGAGTTATCCAAATCTTCAACATAAGTTCCACATTATTCTCAATATAAGATGACAAACCAACTTAATCATCAACTATATTCATCCATTACTCATGATATTAATATTAATATTGCATGGAATTCATATTCTTCATCATAAAAATAATACTTATTCATTGAAATATTGTTCATGAAAATCGATATTTGCATGGTATTTACTTATTCTTCCTTATTTGAAACAACCTGTCATCATAATTTTTTTTGACCCAAGTCTTTTGAACATAAGTTTGGTTCAACAATCAGATGAATTATAAACTCAAAGCCTTCAAAATAACTTTCTTAATATAATAACACGTTAGTAATTTCTTCTTTATCTATTCATGCAAGCTATATTCATTGACCATTATTGAAAACCAATATCAACCATTGACAATAAATACAACTCATACAAAAAGTGGGATCTTCATGTATGGGATTGGATTTGGTATAAGACTCTACCCTGAGTGAGAGGATATAGTTTGGGACTCATTTGAAGGATATTATCCAGATATATGGGTCATGGGTTGGGTAATATTATGAGATGATTTCCTATATTGGAATTGGTCCAGCCAGATATGGTTGGGTGTCTTTATGGCATAGTTAGGACTTGATGACCCAACACACATGCTTGTATACCATATATATATTTTTTATTAATTTTCCTTATGTATGTACATGTATATGATGGAATATATTAGAGGAACTTTGTTAAACACTACTAATATGTATTCCTCAAACCATATATTTGAAACTTGGTGCACATGAATACCTTATGTTGGTATTCTTTTCTGAGCATAGGTTTTATAATAGATCAGGTTAGAGCATATAGACAATGTTTAGGGATGGATTGATGTAAGTCTCAGGGTTTTATTAAATCCTCATTATGTATTATATTGTTTTTTTATTTTATATGTATGATCGGTTTGGTGGGTGATCTGTTGGTATGTATGAATACATGATTACATTATTTATCTATTATAGTATATTTTATGGCTATTTTTTTATGTTTTTCTATTAGGTTTAATTCCATATATATACTCTGATTATTTTAGGATATATATGGTTATTTATTATTATTTATGGTTATGATATTGAGTTAAAATTCTCCCCAATTTATAGTTCAAGACAAACTGCTAACTGGAATCCTGTTGCATACGGGGAGGCACACATGAGGTGTTGTTTCACTTTAACTTGGGTTTCATTTAAGTTATTTTTTTGGGGTGCTATAAAGTAGAATCAAAATATATTTTCTTTTGTCTTATTATTTGGGGGCTGGCAGTCAGAGATAAGAATGTGTCAGTGCTTGTGATATACCTTGATATGGTGAGTCATGAACACCAGTTCTATGGGAATCCCAAGTTACCAAGGTTATGGGATTTCATTTTTTTACTTTTTATGTTATATTTGAGATGTTTATTCAAGTATGATATGATGACTTGGGATCATTATTTGTGGTTTTAATCTTATTACAGAGTGTAAAGAGGCATATTTACATGCATCATATTCTAAATGCACGATTCACATGAAATTCATGTGCTTGTGTCTATATAGTGATTCTAGTTTTTCTTACAAAACTATTACATCATTTTAAAGATAAACAATATAAAAGCATTACACAACTAGGATAAAAAGGTTTATTGTATTGAGAAAATTAGTAACATACATAAATTTTACATAATAAAACATAAAAATTTATTTAATTCATTCTTCTCTAGTTTCTTATTGGCTCTCATGTTCTTCATAGTACAAGTATTAACCTGAGGATATACATGAAAATGGGTGAGGTAAAATCCCAGCAAGAGGATGAATAAGAGACATGAAACATGGGTGATAATAATAATAATCATCTTAATATAATTAAAGTATAATAACCATAATCATGAGAGGAAACATTAGATAAATTCATGGAATGTGTCAATGCATAAAAATGAAACATCACGTCTTAGTGGTCAAATACCACACATAGTTGTGAACAAAGATAACATCATTTTCATGCATATTTTACTTTATCTGATGAGATTAATCACATTAACCAATGCATTATAGCACTATATAATTTTGGGTGCACCCACTACATCAAAACATTTACATGTGCTATATAATTTCTATCACACCTGTCACATCATAACATTTACATTATCATGCATGACACATAGAACATATTTAAATCTTGGAAATAAAATAAACCATAGATAGGAATTATTTTTATTTAATAGAGTATAAATTCATTAATAAACTTTTTGGTTCCTAAATAAAATAGGTAATATCATACTTGTTATAATAATCATTAATCTTGAGTAAAGAAGAAACAATCTCATGAGAAGTAAAAGATGTATTTTTGGAAAGATGAGTTATTTTCGAACAATCTTTGCATTTTTCATAAAACCAGATTGGAAACTTGTATATCCCAGAAAATAAAAGTGAAATAAAAAGAAATGATATTTAAGGAACATTAAATTAACGTCTATATTGAAAATGGAGTGAAATAGGGAAACCCAAAGAAAGAGAGTTGGGTTCGAGAATCCCTTAACCTTATGTCTGAATGATTTATTCACTTTAATACCAAGGAAAATAAAATAAAATTACTAATTTAAAAAATAAAGAACCTATTATACATGAATTTGATCATTTATAGTTTTATTAAGTTAATTTATGGTATTTTTGATGATTTATAGAGTTCAATTTTATTTTTTGGGAGTGTTCATTTTCTTGGTTTTCATGATCAGTTCGCTTGTATATAAGTATAGAAATTCATGTACAATTGGAATAATTATCCAGAATTGAAATCATAAGTTATTAATGATCATTCATAATTTTAAATGGTTATATATATCATTTGGTTATATGGTATGAGGATGAATCATTATATAAGACATTAGTGATAATCGTTTAGATTATTACGACGGTTTTTGACTATAACGAACTCGTTTTGTTTTTATCATTTAGCACTATGTAAATATGTTAATTATAGAACATAAAAAGGGTTATAAAATAAAATTTAAAATATATTTTAACCATTAAAATGTTTTTATGACCTTTCTTAAAGGTGATAATGGAAAATGAAAACATGTCATCCTTAAAGCTGATAAATAAACACCTCACAAACGATGGTTTCATTTTAAGAATAAAAGGGAGAGGAGAAGGGGTTTTATAAGGCCCCAACCTTAAACCTTATATAATCTTGAGTTATCACAAGATTACATGTTTAGGATCTTTTCAGGTTTAGAGTTTTAGAGAATTAGATCATAAAAATTTCATTACATTCCACATATAAACAAAGTGGTTACATAAAGATAGTATTCTTCATTCCCATCAATGGAAACATATTTAAAATAAACATGGATTCTTTCTTGACACTTCCTTGACAATATCACCATATCATGTACCTTTCCCTTGACCTATGAAAAACATTTCAAAAAAACATGGGATGAGCATAAAAAGCTCAGTATGGGTTATAAAAACATGGAAAGAAACATGGGTACATATATACATAAGAATGAAATCATACTTTACCCATAAAACATAAGCACTTTAACATACCTCATCAAATCATGAATAAATCATAGAAATCATAAGACATAAAGGTAACTTGAGGCATTCATAACATTCTTACGTAGGGAGTAACCCTCTTGGTTACGTTTGAAATACCCATCACAGTATATTCCCTAAATCTCTTCGGAGAAGCCTTAACGTTTCACTCCTTCACGTTACCCAATGCATTGGAGAGCTATATCAGGCTCACCCGCCCTTAGTTTATCACGGAACCACCCGTCTTCATAATAATGTCCAAGAACCTCAACATAATCGTATCACATAAAACATGCATAAAGGAAACATAACATTTCCACCTTTCAATCATAAGATATCAATACAACACATTGATATAAAAACATTATGAAAACCATTTTCAATACCAAAATAAAATAAAAGTAAAACATGGTATTTATTTTTCTTTTAAAAAGAAGGTATGACTTGTAGAGGAAGCCGAAACTTAAATAACGGTCACGACGGCGGAGAAGTCGTTGTCGCCGCATACGTATGACAAAAACATTCCGTTTTGTAATTTAGTAAACGCTTCGTATAAAAAAGATTCCTTTTGAATAAACATAAAAGTAAAAGGGGTTTATACACCGTATAAAAGAAAGTTGTGTATAAAATAAAATATGCCTCAATGAAAGGAGATTGAGACGAAGTCCCATACCTCGTATCCGACTTGACCCGACCGTTCTTTAATGTCCTGAATAATAAACTTGAGTTAATTTATACTTGTTTACGAACCTTTTTCAAGTTCATTATTCCTTTTATATCACTTATTTCCATGTCATTAACACTATGTAATTATTTAAGTTAATAACGGTCGTTTTAACGATCATTGGTACTTGAGTCAAAAATAAGCCCTTTATAATAACAAGTTGTTCATGTATCCATTATATCCGGAATGGTATTCATGATGTAGATATTATATAAGTCATATATATCCAGTACATGCATGCATTTATAATATTACATAATCATTTAGAGGTAAGAAATGAAATGCACCGTTCATGGAGACGGTAAGCCGTACGTACGCATGAACGCTACTTCCATTTCTATTTCATATTTTCTGGAATGGAGTCATAATGATATAAGAGTATATTATAATTCTAGTATAATAACATTTATAATATCATTAACTTTATCCTTTACACATCCCACATATGGTATTAACGAATCAAATCACTTTCAGGGGGCGGTAGTCTGCACTTCCTAAAATGAAGATATCGTGTTTACCCATAATGGAAACAATAATGGTATGCCATAAATGAAAAAAACAGAAGCTTAAGGAAAGAATAAACATAATATATATCATATATAAAAATAGTGACATCATAATGGCCACCTTTTAAGGTGTTAAATGAGTATTGAACAATCATCGTTTCGGGAGGCAGAATTTCGCCATCCACGGAAACCGTATGTTCTTTAACCATTTGATGTAGTTGTGTGAGAGTGTAGCTAGAATAAATATTATAAAAACATCCTAGTATATTGAATATACTGGTGTTGTTACAAAAGAAGTAAATAAAAAGAGTTTAGGGGGTTGGAGAAACAAAATAAAACAAATGAACATGAGAGAATGAATTACCTTTAAAAGTGTAACTCCTTTTGATTTGAGCCTAAAGGCTTCCTTTGAAAGGATTCTGCCCAAAGGGAATCCTCTAGGATGAGGAGAGGGATGTGTAGAGAGTAAATGGGCAGGGGATGTCCGAGCCAAAGGCTTGAGGAGTGTGTGAAATGTGGTAGAGGTGGGGGCCTTTTATAAGAGGAGAGGAGGGGCACTTTTGGAAATCATGAAACTATTATTTTATTTTCAAAAGTGTTTCGAATTTATAAGGTCCCATATTGATATATTTCGAAGATAAGATGATAAGGCTTCTAAATATTCCCATCCAATAGTTTTTGGACAAGTTTAGGTCTTAGATATTACATTATCTTTCCATTTTATTTTAATCGTTAAATAATGAGGTCATCGCTGCATCATCATGATGTCATAAATAATTTAATTTATTTAATGTCTAAAAATTATAACAAAAATATCATGATGTAGGAATTCTTTTTATATTTTTAATTAATATTTATAGACAAAAATATGATTAGTATAACCCCTTCTAAAAATTGTTTTAGTAAAACAATTTATGTTAGTGTCATTTTCACCTTTATTTAAAAAAAGGCATTAAAGTCATTATCTCACCCAAGTGGCTCCATGGGGTCCCCTAAATCGACCCATGGGTTGTATTAGTCGTCCATGACACAACCAATAGGGTTAGGACATGTGTAAATCTCATCTCATTTTATTAAAGCATTATTTTTACCTTAAACTACACTAATTACCTCTAATCGCGATTAAGAACTTAATAAGTTACTATTCACCAAAAAATTATTTTAATCCCATTGAACCACATTTTACTTATTAATGACTACCATGTATGTCGGATTTTTGAAATTCAAAACACAAAGATGGAAAAATTTCATTTAAATGGAAAAATCAGTTTTTATAAGTACCACTTAGTGGTTTCACTATTCATCAAAAATTGAAGTTTTTCAGAAAATTACCAAAAATTTACCTTAAGCTATATTTGATATTCCGAATTCAAAAATTAAGTCTATTTTACAAAATTAAAAACATATAAGTCACATTAATTAATTTAATAATTAATTCCCATTGTCATGACAAATAGCCTGTTTTTATGAAACAAAAAGTATCAAAAGATTGACACCAGTTTAAGTCCAATTTCAAAGTGAAATTGATTCCAATGACCACAATTGGATAAATGGTAAAAATATATTCAGATTAAACATTAAGACCAATTCAAAAGATAATCTAATCATATAAATAAATTATATTAATAAGAAGTTTTGATGTAAAATGCAGTATTTTTCACTATTCATTAAAAAATGAACATTGTCAGAAAAATACCAAAAATTCACACAAAGTAAATTTTGATGTCCCAATCATAAAGAATAAGTTTATTTTGACAAACATAGCTTATACAATTGTCAAAAGATAGATTCAAAAATGGTTTTCCATCAAAAGGCAGTAAAACAATCTTTTAAAAATATTAGTGTATTCCATGCTTAAGATTGGATTTATTTTCATTTTAAGCCTCTAAAACACTATCTCATTCATTAATAGACATATATAAAAATATCTATTATTCATTACTTACTTGGGATGTTACAGGTTTGATGATGGATTTTACATTAGCATAATAAAATTAAAATATATATAAGGTAATATATGTATCATGGCATTTTTATGAGTGGAGGTTAGGAGAGAATAATAAAATAAAATAACTTGAAAGGAAATTAAAAGAAAATAAAGATGATTTTTCCTCTTGAATCCTTCTCCTTGAGACCCTCCTTAGGGAAAAGGGTTTGGTATTTTTATGAGACCAAGATCCCCTAGATGTGGGTTAAGAAATTTAAAAGATTATTTGGTAGAATTTAGACAAGGATAAAATCTTGGAAGGTGTGATGAGAAGAGGCGGTGAGCAGTGATATTTATAGGGGAGGATATGGGTGTTTTCTCATTATTTTGTTCATTAGTTTATTATTTTGGCTTAAGAATATGAATAGTTTGATAATTATCACTAAATATATTAAAATAATTAATGGGAGGTCTATATTATGGTTCTTAAATCATAAATGACTTAAGGAATTGTGTATTTAACTTATAATTTATATATAATGTAAATTACCATATTTTAATATTCACTAAAAATTCAGGTATTTCATAAAAATCCCAAAAATTCACCCAATTTTTTTTTTATATTTAGAATTAAAAAAATGAACTCCATTTTATGAAAATAATTTTCTAATTATTATAAATTTAATTTTTAATTAAAATCAACATTTTCTTGGAAAATACCGATTTTAAAATTATAACTGATTTTATAACACTTTGAAAAATTAATTTATGTATCATAAAATTATATTATAATAATAAGACAACAAAATTTTAATTTATAAATACTTTTTATGAAAATAAATTTTCTTTTAAACCATTATATTATTTATAAAATTGCAATTAAATATTTATGACTTATAAAAATACCCACACTTAATTAATATTTTCTAATACATTTATTTACTTATAATAAGATATAATTATATCATATTACCATTTAGAAGATTATTAAATTTTATTT
Source organism: Viscum album (assembly GCA_963277665.1). Lineage (NCBI taxonomy): Eukaryota > Viridiplantae > Streptophyta > Magnoliopsida > Santalales > Viscaceae > Viscum > Viscum album. Next base: position 1,279,682,824 of record OY728142.1, on the reverse strand, counting down.
ATAATTTCATGGGTGAGGTTACTATTCTATTTTCTGGTTTACTATTCATAAGGGTCATATTACTATTCTAAAGGTTAAGTTACTATTCCATTGGTATAGGTTTCTTAACTTCTAGAAATAACTCTTATACCATTCATTATTAATTTATAAAGTTGGTATTGTGTTATCTAAGTGATTTTATGTGATTTATACCATATGAAATTATTATAAGAAGGGAATTTCCATTGATAAAATTTTGGGTCATTACATTCTTCACCCCTTATGAAATTTCACCCTCAAAATTTTGTTTTACAAACTATGGTGAAAACAAGTGAGGGTAATTCCCCTTGATTACTTCCTTCAATTCCCATGTTAAATCTTCATATTTATGGTTCTGCTATTGTATTTTGACTTGGTGAGTAGTCTTGTTTCTTATAAAATTATCTCTATGGTCCAAGATCTTCACTGGTTTCTCCTTCCAAGATAAATCATCTTCCAACTATAACACATATGGATTCAGTACATGTGAGGGATTCGGTTTGTACTTCCTCAATAGGGATACATGGAATACATAATGTACTTGAGATATGATTGGTATAAGTTCCAGTCGATAGGCTACAACTTTGACTCGATCAAGAATCTAGAGGGTGATTATGTACCTGAGACTCAACTTTCCTTTCTTACCAAATATCATGATCCTCTTCCATGGAGATATGTGGAGGAATACCATGTCTCAAACATTATACTCCAGGTATCATCAATGATTGTCTTCATAGATATTCTATCGACTTTAGGATTCCTTGATGTGTTGCTGAATGGTTTTCACCTTTTCCACCATTTCTTCAACCATTTTAGGTCCTAGCAGCTTACGTTCATAGAACTCATCCAAACATGTTGGTGTTCAACACCTTTTCCCATAAAGGGCTTAATATGAAACCATTTGGATAGTCGATTAGAAACTATTATTGTAAGATAACTCAGATAGAGGCAGATATTGGTCCCATCCTCCCTCGAAGTCATGTCTTCTAGTGTCAAAATAGTTCACTCAGATTGATCATCAGTTTGGGGATGATAGGACTTACTAATGTTCAACTCAATTTTTAGAGAATTTTGGAGACTTTTCCTGAACTTAGAGGTGAATCTCATATCTTGATCAGATATATTCGATGGTGATACTCCATGTAGCCTTACCACTTCTTTGATGTATATCTTTGTAAGTTGATCTAGTGAGAATTACTCTTGAATTTCGATAAATTGAGATGTATTTGTAACATGATCCAAAAATAAACCATCTGGAATTGTTTCCTCTAGATATATTTGAAAGTCTGGTGACAAATTACATGGTTATGTTTTCTCATTTCCATGTTAGTATGGGTAATTTTTTAATCAACCCCTTATATTTTTGTCTTTCAACCTTCACTTGCTGACATTCCAAACAATTTTATGTATATTCAAAGACCTCATTTTTCATATTGTCCCACCAATAATTCTCCCTAATATCTTGATACATATTTGTGCTCCCTGGGTGAATAGAGAAGTTTGAACTATGTGTGTGATTTATAATCTCCTTATTTATCTTTGGATTGGATGGTACACGTAGTCATAACCCCAATCTTACAATTTCTTAATCATCAATTTTAAACTCTTATGATTTACCATTTCTCATAAATTCCACCTTCTTTTGAATTTCCATATCATTTATCTGAGATTAATTTATTTTCTCCATGAGTAATGGTTGATCAATCATTTGAGAAAGGATTGATGATGTTCCTTCCTTAATTATTCCCATGCCCATCCTTTGAAAATATAATAAGATTTGATCCTTCTCAATTCTCATAATTGTTAATGTTATAGGATACTTTCTACTTAGATCATTTTACACTTTATTTTCCTTACCAAGATGGTAGTGGATTGAGCAGTCATAATCCTTGATGAGATCTAACCATATTTTATGGTGCATATTCAGCTCCTTTTTTGTGAATATATATTTGAGGCTCTTATAATTAGTATATATTTCACACTTCTCCCCATTTAGATAATTCTACTATATTTTCAACACAAAGATCACATATTACAACTATAAATCACGCGTAGGATAGTTTTGCTGATGAATTTTTAACCTCCTTGAGGTGCAGGATATCAATTTATCATTTTACATCAGTACACAACCTAATCCCTTTTTAATGAATCACTGTATACTGCATAGAGTTCCCCACTTATCGGAAGTGTGAGTACTGACACTGTGATAAGCCTCCATTTAACTCTTTGAAGCATTATTCACATTCCCTGGTCTAGAAAAACTTTTCTCCATTATGAGTTAGCTTAGTTAGTGGATTTGAAAATCATGATAATTTCTTCACAAATCGCTGATAATACCCAGATAGACCAAGAAAACTATGGATATTTGTTATAGAAGTTGGTCTGGGCCACTACTTGATTGACTTTATCTTGGAAGGGTCTATAGGTATTCCTTTACTGGTGATAACATTCCCCAAGAATGATACTTCCTCCATCCAGAACACACATCAGCTATTCTTTGCATAAATTTTATCCCTTAAAAAAGTCTTTAACATAGTATTCAAATGATCCTCTTATTACTCCTGGATCTTGGAGTATATAGAAATATCATCAATAAATACTACCACAAATTTGTGTAGGTAATCTATAAATACTCTATTAATTAAGTTCATGAATATTGATTGATCATTATCAAGTCCAAATGGAATCACTATGAACTTATAGTGTCCATAAATCATTCGAAAGGCAATATTGGGAAGATATTACTTCCTCACCTTTAATTGGTGATATCCTGACTGAAGGTCCACCTTAGATAAATACTTGTCACCACATAGTTGATCGAACAAGTCATCTATCCATGGAAGGGGATACTTGTTCTTTATCGTGATTTTGTTGAGCTCATGATAATCACTACAAAGGCACATTTATCCATATTTATTATTAATGAAGAGGAATGGGGAACCCCATTGTGAAGCACTCAAGCATATGAAACCCTTTTCAAGATTCTACTATAATTGGTTCTTCAATTCCTCCAACTCAATGGTATCTATTCTATAAGGTGTCTTTGATATAGGCATAGATCCAGGAATAAGTTCAACTGATAACTCAACCTCTTAGTCAGGAGGAAGACTAAGAAATTCTTTGGGGAAAACATCAGTGTAGTACCTCATAATGGGCATGTATTTGATCCTGATTCTCGCCTTTGTCTCAATAATTTGATCCAGATATGTTTTCTCATAAGGCAATAATATCCACACTTTAGATGGTGGATCTGAAGAAGATTCATCCTTCTCCTTAAACTTGTACAAAATTGGAGGATACTTCGGGATGTGAATAATTATATCCCTTTCCTGAACATTGATGTTTGTTTTTTATAAATATAACAAATCTATTCCAAATATAGAATCAAACTTCACAAAATAAATTATTACAAGATTTTTTGGGAGGTTTGGTTTTAAAAAAATAACTAGGGAGGAGTTATATGCTTTGGATGTAATAATTGCCCCATTTTTTGTTCCCAAAGATAACTAAACCTCTATATTTTGATGTGGTGTTTGAATAGTTCTACTAAACTTATATTATATTAAAGAATGTATAGAACCAAAATCAAATAGTATGTTTTCTATTATTGAATGAATAACCAACATACTTGTCACCGCATCATTGTAAGGATCCACCTCAGTAGTAGTTGTGGCATAATCCTTCCCTTGAAACTTTGGATTTGGTAGTTTATGACACTGATTACCCTCTAGGACTTGTGGTTTAGTGAATTGTCTTATATAGCGACTTTACTCTCAACAGAACCATAGGTGGTTCTCTCCTTTCCTCCAACACATTATAATACTTTCTTAGATATTTTCAACATTCATGAGCTTGGTGGCCTTCTCTCCCACACTTATATTATTTACCCATCCCTTTGAGGAAATTCCCATGAATCTTCTTACCAAATTTTTGACATGTGGGTGGTTGAAATTTCTTTCCACCCTTCTCATTGGATCTCCCAACTTGAAACTCCATCTTTCGTTTCTTATCACCATAGCCATGGGACTATTCTCCAAAATCCATCTCCACTTTGAGATCACATCAACAACTTCTTCAAAATTCCCAAAGTATTGAATTTATAGAGCCTTTTGAAGGTGTAGATTTAAATCAATAAATAATCTATCAATTTTTCTATCATTGTTTATAAAAAAAGATGAATCATACCTTGTGTAACATCCTGACCTATCTTACCCTCGAACTGGTAGCTAGACCGGTCGCCACATGGCCTCAAGCGCATCTCCCCGTATGCCAGAGGTTGCTGACTAGCAGAGAGGGTCTATGGATAGTCAATGGGGAGACTATACCCTTATATTTAGAGTGCACAGTGGAAATATATAATAAATCAGACAACCAAGGAATCAGATATAAAGCAATAGTTATCTGAATAAAGAAAGTAGCCAACGCTAGTTTATAAAATGCATACTTGTCATGGTGATACATATATAAAAGTGGTAAACAAAAAAACATACTTTAAATTTCAATACATAAATAATGAATAGACTTAAATACGTAAGGGAAATCTACACGATCATCCCAAGCTCCTTCTCGGTCCTTTACTCATAACTCCCAAGTACAAGTAAACAACCACAAGCAAGAGTCCACAATCCTGCAAACAAGAAAGTTTACTTGGGTACCCTAGTGAAATGGTGGCCCGAATAGGGTGTGAGATATAAATCTCACTAGGACAGGACCACCAATGTCTAGCTCAATCTAGACAATTCAATAAAATTAAACAGCGTGCAAGTATATCGAAGAAAAAACTGAATTGAATAATAACCAACAACCCGTCCAAGTTCTTAAGGGACACCTAACGACAATACCAACTTCATCCCACAACCGGTATGTATGATCATGTAAATTATATATATATATATATATAAATTAATAGTGTATATATATAAACAGATTGATATGCTTAGCATCCTCCTATATAAACCAAGCACATACCAATGCCAAATGGGCATATACCCTAGATATAATTTCTAGCTAGACCAAGACGTAATGCACAAACATTCATGACCAGGGGAAGCACTCACAATATTACCCCTGGTCCAAACTCCAAGAGATCTCACAATCTCATGGAAATCAACATGGAATCTCACATGGTCTTCCTACCCCAAGCTCTCACAGTCCTATGGAAAATGATGTTGGATGGATAGAGACGTAACACACAGAGATCCATCACCAAGAGTAGCACACACGGTCTATCCCCTAGCTCAAATCCATGTGCTCTCACGGTCTCTAGAGGATCATCACAAAAACTATCATATTCTTTCTCCCCATGGGCTCTCACGGTCACTTGGATCCCCTAGCTATACAAGGCATAACCATTCACAACATATAATGCATGAAGAATTTAACCTCACATGCATTTCATTAGTCCATTTTAATTACATATAAGTAAGAATATTCACATTTATACTTAAGGAAAATTATCTTAAGTATTTCAATTAAAACATTAACATGGCATTCATATTCAACTCAAAAACATGAGGCAAGGGACTCTCATTCATCTCATTGGCCATACTGAAATACATTAGTTAACTCAATAATTAACTAGGTACATAAATCCCATTAATTAATTTATCAATCAATTAATCAAAAATAAAATTAATATCTCATAATTAATTTTACAGAATTAATTATCTCAATATAAATATGAACTCTCCACAATCAATTACACAATTAAAAATATATATTATAGTATAAAAGGCCCATAATTAATTCACAATTAATTATATCAAACTAGACAATTAAATATATTAAAATCAATCCCAAGATTAATTATCTATATTAAAATCTCAAAGCATATAATTAATTCAAAATTAATTATCTCAAGGCAACCATTTCAATATCACATAATTAATCCACAAATTAATTATCTCAAGGCAACTGTTTTAATATCACATAATTAATTCACAAATTAATTATCTCAAGGCAACTGTTTCAATATCACATAATTAATTCACAAATTAATTATCTCGAGGAAACTATTTTAAAATCACATAATTAACTCACAAATTAATTATCTCAACTTATCCCAAATAAATATCTCATAATTAACTCCCCAATTAATTATCTATATTATAATCTCATAACACATTATTCATTCACAATTAATCATCTCAACTTAACCAGTTTAATATATCATAATTAATCCCCCGATTAATTATCATCTTAAAACACATAATTAATTCATAATTAATTATCTCAACTTAAACAAAGTAATATCTCATAATTAATCCCTCAATTAATTATCATCTCAGAGCACATAATTAATTAATAATTAATTATTTCATCTTAACTAAATTAATGTATTATAATTAATTCCTATGATTAATTATTATCTCAAAGCACATAATTAATTTATAATTAATTATCTCTACTTATACCGACCAAAACTCATAGTTACCACTTAACCCAAGTGCGTAAACATGTAAGGGTGGAAATAGAAAAACACATATCAACAAGATAAATGAACATATCAGTATAATCATTATGTTTTTATCTTGAAGGAATCACATCTCTGTTGGATGGGTCTTATTACAAAAACATGATTTTGTACATTTTATACCAACAAACAATTCATTCAGCATTTGCAGTCAAATTTATCAATAATAGTAATTAAAAAACTACTTTGTTTTATTAATTAAGAAAAGTTGAGGACCCTAACTCATGTAATTGGATGGTCTAATTCTTTCTAACTAAAACCATAACACGCTCAAGTGCACACACTTCCATAATATTGCGCATGCATACTAGGAAATGGTCGCATCAACCTACAACAATAACTAGAACCCAAAATTAGTATGGTGAGGAATAAAACATATCCAATTAATTCACATAAACTCAAATACACCATAAGAATCTAATTTAAAGGGTGAAAAACCAATTATTGGGTTTATATCCTCACTTGAAAATGACAGCGGTGTATCAAATCAAGTTGAACTTCCACGCCTTCAGCGGTGGTTATCAAAATACAATCCAACAGGTCCCGATACATTTCTTGCACCACCTAGGATCAAAAGAAATAAGAAATCTAGGTTAATACCAAACCTTGGGTTTCATCCCAATAGCCGAGACGACCAATGTAAAGAATGAAACATGCAGAGAATGACTTACCTTGATGAGATAGACAAATTCAATGAAGACTCTTAGAGGAGATAGCTGTGTGAAGAGGGATCCAAAGAGGAGGGTAGTGTGCCACCCATGGGTACTACACCATGGGTGTGTCACACCCCCTGTAGGAGGAGGGAGAGGTGAACCTCCCTTTTCTATTCTCCCTCAAATAATATATTAAAAACTCTAAAATAATTATAAGAGTTAATATGATAATAATAATAATAATAGCCACCATATTATTATTATTACCCATTAATATTACACATCTTAGATAAACCCCAAATCCCAAATTACACATAATTTAATTAAATTCTTCTCCAAATAATTTAACTAAATAAATTCTCCAAATCATCATTATTTAATTAAATTATCTCAACACAATTTAATTAAATAAAACCCCCATTTTTTATCAAATAATTAAATTCATCTTAACCTTGAATTTAATTAGATAAAACCCAAACTCCACATTTAAAACATCATTTAATTAAATTACTTTCTAACTGAATTTAATTAATTAAATTTTACAAATCATTATTATTTAATTAAATTCTGTCAACATAATTTAATTAAAAAAACCCCCAACACCTCATTAATCATCATTTAATTAATTTTTTTCCAACTAAATTTAATTAAATAATTTCTCCAAATCATGTTTTTTAATTAAATTCTATGAACATTATTTAATTAAATTAAAATATCCAACATATAAATATTATTTATTTAAATTTTCTCAACCTAAATTTAATTAAATAATAATCCCCCATTTCGCAAAAAATAATTAAATTCTTATTAACCTTGAGTTTGTTTAAAAAACCCTCTATTTTTCATTAATTAATTAAATTTCTATTTGCCTTGAATTTAATTAAATGAAACCCAACTCTTTATTTACACATCATTTAAATTTTACCATTTAATATATCCATTATTTGATAACACTAAACTCCTCATTTCTTAGTCATTTAATTAAGTTCCTCTCATCTTAATTTAATTAAATAAAGACTCCATCTCATCATAATTTAAAATAAATTTAATTATTTTCACCTCAATTTAGTTAAATAACTTCTCCATATCAATGTAATTTAATTAAATTCTATCAACTTGAATTTAATTAAAAGAAACCCCCAACATCTCATTTAACTAAAATTTTTCAACCATGAATTTAATTAAATTAATTTAACCTAAAAGTAGAAACTAGGTAGACCGTATGGTTTGAATTGCATGGTTTGACAAACTATGTAGAGACTGTGTGACCACTACTAAACACCTGATTTATTATACATGGATGACCCATGTGGTTTTGACTTACCATTCACAGCCTGTGCAAACGTCACTACCTGGCCTAGTTCTCCCAAAACCCATCCTGCCATTTGAGAAACTCCTCAAGCCTTTACCCAGGCACATTATCAACATTTTAAAAGAACCCAACTCGTGAAACTTCTTTCAGAAGTTTGGTTTTAAAACCGAACCATGAAGTAAACAAAAAATTTCAAAAACCTTCATATTTTATCCTGGTCCAAAACCATGGGACTTAACAATTTACCCACCTTAATAACTTCTCATCCTCGAGAAGCCATCGAGAACTACCACAACATCAACCAACCCAACAAGGTAATAAAGTCTCATTTGAACAATCACGCTATGTTCCTAAATTACCAACACACCCTTAAAAATTTTAGAACCCCAAGCCACAACTATTTTCTTGAAATACATTGCCGACCCATGAAACCCATACCCATCGTAAACGCAACCAATCAATTCCCACTCAAGCATCCATTTACATATCAAAACATTTCTAGCATATTATCATAAGTAGTAACGCAACAACACAACATGATAATAATAGATGAAACATGGAATATAATCATATAAACATGTTATATAAGCAGGCATGCTAAATAAGATCAAAACATGGAATTTCACCCAAGGCATAAAATAAAAATTAGCAGATATCCTACTAATGAACTACATGGCATGTGATATGCATGGAATGCGAATATTTAAGTGCCTAAGATGATGCATGTAATGAAATTTCCATGCCATATCAGGATAAAAGAAAATTTAAAAATTTTCAAAAATCATTAAGTAGTAGAAAATACACTAGTCACTCAAGATGAAGTAATATCAATTGTAATCTCAAGTAGTATAAACATCAATTACCATCCATTTACACTTTTTCATTTCTCATACATGGGGTGATCAATCCCAAGTATGGATATTAACTGAGAGATGACACTTTCCTAGTATCTTTTCTACCAACCCAAAACAGAAATACAAAGGGAAAAAAAGAAAAATGACCCCTTTGATACCACTTTGTAATGTCCCGACCTGACTTACCCTCGAACCGGTAGCCGGAACGGTCGCCACATGACCCCAAGCATGTTTCCATGTACGCCAAAGGCTACAAACTAGCAGTGAGGGTCTATGGATAGTCAATAGTGATACTATACCTTCATATTAAGAGTGCACAAAGGGAATAAATAATAACTCAGAGAACAACAAAAGTAAATATAAAGCAATAGTCAACTAAATAAAGAAAGTGCCCAATGCTAGTTTATACAATGCATGCATGTCATGGTGATACATATCTGAAAGAGGTAAATAAAACAACATTCTTTGCATATCAATACATAATTAAGGAAAAGAATCAAAGATACAAGTGATATTTCCATGAGCATCTCGAGCTCCTACTTGGTCCTTTGCTTCTAACTCCCAAGTACAAGTAAACAACCACAAGCGAGAGTCCACATTCCTGCAAACAAGAAATTATACTCAGGTACCCCAGTGAAATGGTGACCCAAATAGGGTGTGTGGTATAAATATCAGTAGTCTAGGACCACCAATGTCTAGATCAATATAGAAAATTCAATAAAAATAAATAGTGTGCAAGTATATCATAGTTATAACAGAATTGAATAAATAACCAACAACTCGTACTAGTTCCTAAGGGACACCTGACGGTGATACCTACTTCAGACCATGGATGGTATGTCTGATCATGTAAATTATGTATATATATATATAGTAATAGTATATATATATATATATTGATAGATATTCTTAGAATCCTCCTATATGAACCAAGCACATACCAACACCAAATGGACATATACCGTGGATACTATTTCTGGATGGACCATGATGTAATGAAAAGACATTCATTACTAGGGGAAGCGCTCATGATCTTACCCCTAGTAAAAAATCTTAGAGCTCTCACAGTCTCATGGAAATCAACATGGAATATCACACAGTCTTCCTACCCAGGATCTCATGATCCTTTTGAAAACGATGTTGGATGGATTAGGACGTAACACACAGACATCCATTACCAAGAGTAGTGCACACAGTCTATCCCCTAGATCAACTCCATGATCTCTCATGGTCTCTGGAGGATCAACACAAAAAATAACATATTCTTTCTCCCCAAGGGCTCTCATAGTCCCTTGGCTCCCCTGCATATACAAGGCATAACCATTTACAACATATAATGTATGAATCATTTTACCTCACATGCATTTCATTAGCCCATTTCAATTATATATAAGCAAGCATATTCACATTTATACTTAAGAACAACCATCTTAAGTATTTCAATTAAAACATTAACATGGGATTCACATTAAACTAAAAAATATGAGGCAAGGGCCTCTCATTCATTTCATTGTTCATACTCAAATCCATTAGTTAACTCAATAAGTAACCAGGTAAACAAATCCCATTAATTAATTTATCAATCAATTAATCAACAAAAAAAATTCATATCTCATAATTAATTTTCCATAATTAATTATCTCATTATAAATCTCAACTCTCCATAATAAATTACAAAATTAAAAATCTAGATTATAACATCAAAGGCACATAATTACTTCAAAATTAATTATCTCAACTTAGCCAATTCAATATCTCAAAATTAATCCCCCGATTAATTGTCTATATTACAATCTCAAAACATATAATTAATTCACAATTAATTATCTCAACTTAACCAATTTAATATATATCATAATTAATCCCCCCATTAATCATCTCAATTACAAAACTCAAAGCACAAAATTAGTTCACAATTAATTATCTCAAGGAAACCATTTCAATATCACATAATTAATTTACAAATTAATTATATCAAGGAAACCATTTTAATATCACATAATTAATTCACAAAATAATTATCTCAAGGAAACTGTTTCAATATCATGTAATTAATTCAAAAATTAATTATCTCAAGGAAACTATTTTAAAATCACACAATTAATTCAAAAATTAATTATCTCAACTTATCCCAAATAAATATCTCATAATTAACCCCCGATTAATTATCAATATTATAATCTCATAACAAATAATTAATTCACAATTAATTATCTCAACTTAACCAGTTTAATATCTCAAAATTAATCCCTCGATTAATTATCATCTCAAAGAACATAATTAATTCATAATTAATATTTCAACATAACCAAATTAATATCTCATAATTAATCCCCTGATTAATTATCATCTTATAGCACATAATTAATTCATAATTAATTATTTAAACTTAACCAAATTAATATCTCATATTTAATTCCTTTGATTAATTATCATCTCAAAGCACGTAATCTATTGATAATTAATTATCTCTACTTATCCATCCCAAAACTCATAATTACAACTTAACCCAAGTGCGTCAACATGTAAGGGAGACAATAGAAAAACATGTATCAATAAGATAAATGAACATATTAGTATAATCATTATATTTTTAGCTTGAAGGAATCAAACCTTCTTTGGAGGGGTTTTATTAAAAAATGTGATTTTATAATCTAACAAAATATTTTATACTAATAAACAATCCATTCAGAATTTGCAGTCAAATTTATCAACAACAGTAATTAAACAACTACTATGTTTTATTAATTAAGTAAAGTTAAGGACTCTATATAAAATAATTGGTTGGTCCAATGCTTTTTAACTCAAACCACAATGCGCTCGTGCACACACACTTCCACAATATTTCACACACGTACTTAGAAATGATCGCATCACCCTACAACAATAGCTCACACCCAAAATTAGTGCGGTGGGGACCAACACACCTCAAATTAATTAGATTTTCCAACTCATTACTATTTAATTAAATTCTATCAACATAATTTAATTAAAAAAACCCCTAACACCTCATTAATCATCATTTAATTAATTTCATTCCAACTGAATTTAATTAAATAATTTCTCCAATTCATGTTATTTAATTAAATTCTCTGAACACAATTTAATTAAATTAAAAACCCCAACTCATCAATATTATTTAGTTAAATTCTCTCAATATCAATTTAATTAAATTACAATCTCCCATTTCAAAATGACTAATTAAATTCTTCTTAACCTTGAGTTTAATTAAAAAAACCTATATTTCACATTAATTAATTAAATTTCTCTTTGCCTTGAATTTTATAAAATGAAACTCAACTCCTGATTTACACATCATATAAATTTTACAATTTAATATTTCACTTATTTGATAAACCCCAACTCCTCATTTAGGAGTCATTTAATTAAATTCATCTCATGTCAAATTAATTAAATAAAGACTCTAGATTATCATCATTTAAAATAAATTTAATTCTTTTCATATTAATTTAATTAAATAACTTCTCCATATCAATGTAATTTAATTAAATTCTATCAACTTTAATTTAATTAAAAGAAACCCCAAATATATCATTTAATTAAATTTATTTCAACCATGAATTTAATTAAATTAATTTAACCTAAAAGTCAAAACTCGGTAGACCATCTGGTTTGACTTGCATGGTATTAATGACTATGCGCAGACTGTGCGTTCACTACTGGACACCTAATTTATTATGCACAACTGACCTGCACAGTTTTGGCTAACTGTGTGTAGCTTGTTCGAACGTCACTACCTAGTCTATCCAGGAAACTCCTTGAGCCTTTACCCTATCCTGTTATCAACACTTTAAAAGAACCCAACTCACAAAACTTCCTTCCAAAGATTTGTTTTAATACCGAACTGTGCAGTAAATGAAAAAGTTCAAAAACTTTCATATTTTATCCCGGTCAAAAAACATGGGACTTTACACCTTTAAAGCCTTGTGAAATTTGCTTCATAGGCCATGAAAAATTCACTTTCCTTTTTCTTCAGCTCTATGAATTCTCTCTCCATCTTTATACAAAGAGTTTGAGTGAAATACTTGTTAAGAAACATTATCTTAATGTCTTATCACTCTATATATTTAATTTTATCATTTGTCTTGGTGTTCTTAATCAACACCCACCATTGGTCATCCTCTTCATCTTAATGATAAATAGACAGAGTCACCATATCCATCTCATAATAGCGAAGTATAGAAAATATATTCTCCATTAAGTTGACCAAATATTCCGCAACTAGTAGATCATAATATGTGGTCATTTTTTCATAAAATACTTGATAGCCAGTTTCTCCCTCTTAGGTGAAGGAGGATGTTTCACATTATTCAGGTTATTATTCATATCCTGAGACAGCTAGGTAAGAATCTCCTTGAAATTTTGAACTCTAACTCCCAAATCATTGGGGATATCATTTGGAAAATAACTAAATTGTCCCTTTCATGTATTGTTTTCTTAGTTTCTCTTGGTTTCCACCATTTTCTAAAATTTAAAAGGTTAGAAAAAAACATAATTCAACAAATCATGAATAAATAATTTATTCATTTTTACAATTAAGTCTAAAGGAACATATTATGGGATCCCTATGTTTAATATTTTTCTAAAACAATGATTCTTGGGTGCTTAATTATACTTAGTCTCATACTAAGGATTTTTTCTAAGTTTATCTAATACTAATTCCAAAATTAACTAAACCATGCTCTGATACCAACTATAGTGACCCATTTTTTCTTAAAAAACTATTACATCATTTTAAAGATAAAAAACATAAAATTAGTACACAATTAGGATCCAAAGGTTCAATGTATTGGGAAAATTAGGACCATACATAAATTTTACATAATAAAATATAAACATTTATTTAATTCATTCTTCTCTAGATTCTTGCTGGACCTCATGTTCTTCTTAGTACAAGTATTCACCTGAGGATATACATCAAAAAGGGGTGAGCTAAAAGTCCAGTAAGAGGATGAATAAGATACATAAAACATGGGTGAGCATAATAATCATAATTATAATATAAGAAAAGGATCATAACCATAATCATGATAGGAAACATTAGATAAAGGCATGGAATATGGTAATGCATACAAATGAAACATCATGTCTTAGTGGTCAAATACCACACAAAGTTATGAAAAAGACCAACATAATGTTCAAAAATATTTCACTTTATCTCATGATATTAATCATATTACCCAATAAGTTAGGGTACTATATAATTTTGGGTGTACCCATAACATCATAACATTTAAATATGCTATATAATTCTAGGTGCACCCATCACATCATAACATTTACATTATCATGCATGCCATATAGAACGTATAACAATATTAGACATAAAATAACCCATGGATAAGAATGGGTTTCATTTCACAGAGAATACATTCATGAATAAACTTTTGGGTTCCCAAATAAAATAGGGAATATCATATTTGTTATAATAATCATTAATCTCAAGTGAAGAAGAAACAATCTCACAAGAAGTAAAAGATATATTTTTGGAAAGAAGAGTTCTTTTGAAAAAATATTTGCATTTTTCATAAAACTAGATTGGAAACATGTATATACTAGAAAATAAAAGGGAAGAAAAAATAAATGATATTTAAGGAACATTAAAGGAACTTCTACACTGAAAATGGAGTGAAATAGGGAAAAACCAAAGAAAGAGAGTTGGGTTCGAGAATCCCCTTACCTTACATCTGAATGTTTTCTTCACTTTAATATCCTAGAAAATAAAATTAAATTAATTAATTTAAAAAATAAGGAAACTTTTATACATTAATTTGACTCATTATACTTTTATTATGTTCATTTATGGGATTTTTGATGAGTTATAGAGTTCAATTTCATTGTTTATAAGTGTTTGTTTTCTTGGTTTTCATGATCAGTTCGCTTGTATAAGAGTATGGAAATTCATGTAAAATTGGAATAATTCTACAAAATTGAAATTGTAGGATATTAATTACCATAAATAAGTTGAAATGGTTATATATGTCATTTTTATATGGTATGAGTGTGAATCATTAGATAATACAATAGTGATAATCGTTTATATTATTACAACATTTTTTGATCACAATGAACTTGTTTTGTTTTATCATTTCGTATTATGTAAATATGTTACATAAAAAAATAAAAAGGGTTATAAAATAAACTTTATAATCTATTTTAACCATTAAAAGGGTTTCATGATCAGCCTTAAAGGACGTAAGGGAAAATGAAAACATGTCATCCTTGAAGGTGATAAATCAACACCTCATAGATAATGCTTTCATTTTAAGAATAAAAGAGAAAAGAGAAGGGGTTTGATGATGGATTATTAAATTAGAATAATAAAATTATAGTATATGTAAGTTAATAGAGTTATCATTCCATTTTTATGTGGTTAGTTGAGGAGAGAATAAGAAAAGAAAATAACTTGAAAAGAAATTAAAAGAAAAGAAAGAGGATTTTACCTCTTGAATCCTTCTCCTTGATAACCTCCTTAGGGAAATGGGTTTGGTATTTTGATGAGACCAAGAGTTCTCAGACATGTGGGAGGGGCTTTATAATAGTATTGGGTAGAATTTGGAAAATTCACAAAGCTTTGAAGGTGTGAGGAGAAGATGTGGTGAGGGGTGGTATTTATAGGGGAGGAGAGGAGTGTTTTTTCTCATTATTTTATTCATTAGATTATTATTTTGGATAAATAATATGAATAGTTTGAGAATTATCAATAAATATATTAAAATAATTAAGGGGAGTTTGAGATTTTGGTGCTTACATAAGTGATGACTCAAGGAATAGTGGATTTAACTTATAATGTATATTACCGTAAATTACCGTATTTTACTATTCACAAAAATTCTAGTATTTCAGAAAAATCACAAAAATTAACTCTAACAATTTTTTGATGTTTATAATTAAAAAATTAACACCATTTTATGAAAATGATTTTATAAGTATGATAAATTTAATTTTTAATTAAAATCAACATTTACTTTGAAAATACCGATTTTAAAATTATAACTGATTTTATAACACTTTGAAAAATTATTAAGGTCTCATAAAATTATCTTATAATAATAATACAAAAAAATATATTAATTTATATATACATTTTATGAAAATAAATTCTATTTTAAATCATTATATTAATTATAAAATGGTAATTAAATATTTATGACTTACAAAAATACCAACACTTAATTAATAATTTATAATACATTTATTTAATTATACTATGATATAATTATATCATATTACCATTTATAAGATTTTTAAATTTGATTTATACTTTCATGGGTGAGTTTAGTATACTATTGTCCAGTTTACTATTCATAAGTGTCATATTACTATTCCAAAGGTCAAGTTACTATTCTATTGGTATAAGTTTCTTAACTTCTAGAAATACCTCTTACACCATTAATTATTAATTTATAAAGTTTATATTATGTTCTCTAAGTGATTTTATATTATTTATTCTATATGAAATAATTATAATATGAGAATTTCCATTGATAAAATTTTGGGTCATTACAGTCTGGTTGATTTTACTAATAACAAAGTGTTCAGTTGTTTAAAGTTTTAACAATTACTTATATAGTGTTTTCTTATATAACTTATTAGTGGAATTCTAATCAGCCAAAACACAATTTGTTCTATGATTAGGCATGTGGATATTATCATGGGGTATTCTATTATGATTGTTATATAGTTCTCAAGTAAAATAGGTGCATAAAAAACCTAGGTGGTCTAGTTTAGGAATTGGATGCCTTGTTGATGGTTTGATGCATGTGAGTTATTCCAGATTGATGGTTTGAAATGGGAAAAAGTTTCCTTGATGAGATTGATACCCTTAAGAGGTTAAAGAGAAAGTAATTAGAAATTCTTTAGGTTTAGAGATCAAGAATGTTGGTTTAGTAGGATGATGGCAAGGGAGTTCATATGAGGAGGAGCATCTTATCTGTCATTGGTGTATGAACCTCACATCAGAAGGTTCGAGGATATAATGAAATCAGTTGGTGGATGGTCAAGATGAAACTAGGATACCAATGTGTAGATACATATAATTTTATCTGGTTCCTTAGTGAATATCATATTTGGGTTTCAAATATGGTGTTAGATGAGATTTGTGTGTTGATAAAAGAGTCTAGAATTAATCATTCCCAAGGAGGTTATTTTAAATCTTAGGGAGAGAATGAATCCTTCTTTGAAAATATTTTTACTTCCATTTATGACTTGGATAACCATAGGATAAGATCCTTTTCGAATGAAGAGGAATATTTTGAATCCATTAAGTATCCCAATTTCGAGAGCTCTCTATTCCCTAATGGTTTCCCTAGTGCTTTTGATTTAGATTCATATACTATCATTAAAAGGGATGTGGTTTGTGCTATTTATGATTATTTCAAGGGTGGTCCTTTACTGAGAGTCACATCAACCACCATTTTGGATCAAATTCCAAAAGTCAATCATCCGAACAACTTTGGGATGTTTCAGACAATCAGTATTTGTAATTTCTTGTACAAGGTGTTGTCCAATATCCTTAACAAAAGAATTTCTATTCATTTTCCTCTCTAGGTTTCAAAAGAGAAACATGATTTCCTTAAAGGGAGAGTAATTAAAGGAGCTGTTGGGTTAACACAAGAAATGATTTAGGATCTCGATAGTAAAGTTATTTTCTCTAATTTGATGATCAAGATTAATATGGAAAAGGCTTGTGATCAGATGGATTTGTTTTTCATTATTAAATTGCTCAGAAATTTGGGTTATTCAGAATGGATTTGTGATATTTTCTTCAGGTTCTTTTCCTATCCATGGTTTTCTATTTCTCTTATGGGAAATTTTTTTTTTTTTCAAATCTTCAAGGGTATTGAGACAAGGTGATCCAATTTTTTTGAGCATTTTTTACTGGATTAGGATGTTCTCAGTAATAATCTAAATAAGAGTTTTAAGGAAAGATTGATTTATCCGTTTAAAGAGAGGTATGGTTTCTGTAATCTCTCGTATCTTCTTTGAGGATTACATTCTATTTTTATCAATGGAAGTGAAAATTCAGTTATAAACTTCAAGTTGAATCTCTATGCTTATTGAAACAAACCCGTCTAAATTTTCAATGAAAAAAAGTGGTGTTTTCATTTCCAACAAGTTACCTTCTAGGAGATCTAGGATAATTCAAGAGAGGAGTGTCTTTTTAGCTCAAATATTTCCTATAGAATATTTGGGTGCTCCTCTTTCTAACAGGAGGGAAATAATCCACCATTATGATCCCTTTTTTGCAAGAATTATGGGGAGGATCATGAGTAAGAAAAGTCATTTCTTTCATTTGGGGGAAGGATCACTCTTGTTAATAGCGTCCTTTTATCTATTCCCATGCATGATTTATCAGTGTATAATCCCCCAAAGGTAGTGATCAAAAAATTTAAAGGACTTCTCAATAGCTTCATTTTGGATTCACATCAAGAAGTAAATCACCATTAGGATTGATGGAAATGTCTTTATAAACCCTTTAAATAGAGGGTATTAATCAAAAAAGCATTAAATAAAATATGTGGATTTTATAGAAAAATTTGGTTTAGGATCTCTTATTAGGGTATTTTATTTGGTATTATTTTATCAAAAGGAAGTGTGGGGAGTTACCCTTTAATTAGATCAAAAATATTGAAGGTTCTCACCTCTGGTATTCCTTGAAGATATTTATTCCTCCTATTATGGAGAATTCCCAATGGATTTTTGGGAATGGTGCCATTTATTTTTGGAAACACAACCGGGTTGACTCCATTATTTTCTACCTGGGCTATCCAGTCCCGAATATCAGCTTTCATTAGGCCAGTTCCCACCCCCGGTTCATTAATTCAGTTCTCATAATGGATCAAAAGTAGGTCATGTGATATATTTCTCTTTATGAGATCTTCTCATTATAGGAAACTCACATACTCGATTTTTCATAGTATGGTCCTCCCCATTTCTAATCGAGAATCCTAAGGTTTGAATCTATGTTGTAAAGAAATTTCTCTCAAATATAGGTTCCTTATATGGAGGATTCACAATAATTCCATTCATACTGATGATAGAATTAAATGTTTAAGTATTACATTTGCTTCAATGTGAAAATGTCACTTTAATGCTAATTTAAAATCTATTTCCCACTTATTCTTCCACAGTGACTGGGATCTTCACTTGTGGTTCAAGTTTATAGGTTTTTTTTCTCTTTTAGTAGGGATTGTTCTATGGACAATTTTATTTAGGCGAACTGGTATGAATTTTTCCTGGATCGTGCATAGGCTAAGGGGTGGGCGCTATGCATTGACACTATTTGTTGAACCATCTAGGACTTGCATAATGGTGTTATCTATTAGGGTATTTGGCCTTCTCTCCTGTACATCAGACATACATTTTTTCATATTCTTTTTTCATTAATTAAGATCTTAAGGTATGACTCCTTTCCTATGGAACTATATCTATTAATCCCAAATGGAAGATGTATTGGTGTTGTTTTTTGTGGGCAGAGGAGCACCAATGTATGGGTCTGTTAGAAGCCGCCTTCTAATAATATTAAGATGAACACTGATGGTTCTTGTCTTCACGATATTATGCATGTTGGAGGAGTTTTTCGTGACTCTTGTGGATTGTTCATTCTTACATTCTCATCATTTTTTGTTGAGGGATCTTCTGTTGTGGCATAGGATTTTTATTTATTTCAAGGGATGAACCTTTGAAAGATGCACTTAATATTGTTATCTGAATTGGAGTTAAAGTCTGACATTGTGGTTAAAAATTTTAAGTATGACATGAGTGACCTTAAAATTTCATTTATGATATCAATAACTGGAAGTCTTTACAACATCTATACTTGAGGGTTTTTTATACATGGCGGGAGGGGAATATGTTTTCTGATTTTTTAGCTTATTTTGGTAACCAGGAAGACAATCTTAAGGTGTTCTCTACTATTGGATCTATTAATTTTTCTTGTGCCTTAGTTATTCGAGGATATTCCCTCAGACTCCAACACTTTAGGCCTCCATGAATTTTTTCTTTGTCTATTTGTTTATTCGATTTTCATTTCTTCTAATAATTTTTTCAATTGTTAGTCAGTCAGGATGTAATTTGAAGTGATCATAGAGTGATTCATATTGAGAGTGTTTTGGTGATCATGTAGAGAGTGTGGTGGTGGATTTGGTTGGTTGAGGACCCAACCATGGAATTACATTAATTTTTAGGTTTATACATCATTGTGGGAGTTTGGATGATTCTATGATTACTCTTGGGGTGAATACATCATGATTAGGGGATGTAATGTCACAATATAATGAGAGGATAAGTTTTTTTGTATAGGGTCATTTAGTGGGGTATTTTCTTTAATTTTATCTTGTAATTAGATGCGGTGATGTAAAAATTTTATTAGAAAAATTGTTTCATATACAATTGTCATGTTTTAAGGATTAAAACTAAGATTTCTAGAGAAAATATTGTGTATATAAGCTTGGTATATGGGTGTTTAAGATATATCTAGTTCGGTTCAAAATTAGGTATGAGGAAAGGTATCAAATTTAGATCAATGGATTAGAATTTTGGATTTGTCTTTGGTTACTTCTCAGGGATGAGAAGCCTTATGGTAGAGAGTTTTTTATAACACCCCATAATATTAATGTGTTAAAAGGATAAATGTTACTAACAATTTCAACAAGGTAAAGCTTTATTTTTATGAGGATACCTGATTAGAAATATATAGTTAAATAGGTTTGTCCAGGAGTAGTGATCAAGATGGGTGAATTTCTAGGAAGTTTCCTAGGGTGCGTGCAAGTGTAGACAAAACACATTTAAAGAACATGTATTTGATTATGGGGATAGTCATGAGTCTAATAACCAGTTAGAGCATGTGGTTGGTCCCTAGATAGGGGGAAACAAGTGTAAATGAGGTAATTAGGGTGGATGTGAGGCCCAATTGTTACATTGGTATCAAAGAAGGAACCCATCTTGAATTGTAGTGGCACTACCTGGGTTATGATGTAGGGTCCTCATTGAGGAAATTTTTCATTAAAATGTGGGGTTATTGTAACACCCTATAATTTTAAAGTGTTAAATGGATAATTTTTACTATACATGTCAAGAAGGTGCACCTTTATTTTCATGAGAAAATCTAATTATAACTCCATGGTTAAAGAGGTTTTTCCTTGAGTAGTGATCATGATGGGTGACCTTTTGGGATGATTCTCATGGTGTGTACGAGTGAGGAAAAACACACTGAAATAACATGTGTTGTCTTTTGTGGACAATAATTAGTTTGATGACCCATTTAGTCATGTGGGTGGGCCCTAGGGAGGGTACAAAATGTGTTTATGGGGAAACTAGGGTTCCTATAGGGAAAATTTTTTATATTTATAATGACTCATCAATTTATGTGTCATTTGTTTTAGAGTAAGTTTGAATTTTCGGTTTTAAAGAAAGTAATTCAGATTCAGATCAGAATTCCAAGAATTAGAGCACCTTTAAGAGGTGTTTTTAGAGGGTTTTGAGTGTTTTTAGTAGGCTTGAGATGAGATTTGGGTGTTCGGGGGAAGGGCATGCCAGTGGTAAAATTATAGCATTACTTGGTTACCATCAGGTACCCAGTAAAGAGATACAAAGTACCTGATGAATGAGGTATAGGGTTTATAGCCCCAGGGGTTCCACTGGGTGGGTAGTGCCTTATCGGGAACCCTATGAAGGTTGAATAGGCACCTGATGAGTTCTAGGTTAATTTTTTATTAGGTTCATTATGATAATTTCACCATCAATCCCCATTAGTTCTTCAGCAAGGGAGGTCTTATAAAGTGGCATATTTGGCTATCCATTCCCACCTTCCCCCCTCCCTTCCATGTTGTAGTCCCCCTTGGAGAGGGGTGATTTGAGAGGTGTTTCCCTAATTATTAGAGGTTCAATCCCTCTCCTCCTCTCTATGTTCTTTTTCTATATTAGTTGTCACTAATTTTTGGTTTCTACAAGCTCGGTTTTGAGTGACAATTCCACAAGATCATGGTCAAATTTTCCCATATAAAAGGGATTTTTATGAAATAGTTAAAGGCTATCGAGGAGTGATGAAAGTATACAGTCCTTCATCATTTTAGTCAAAGTATGATATTTTTCAAATTTATTTAGGGATTTTGGATTAATTATATTAATTTAATGATTTATTAGGTGTCGTATGATGAGTATTTTTTCATAAAGTTTTCATGGATGTATTATAGACTTTCCACACATCCTTAGTTGTGTTTCTGGTGCAACAAGGTGGCTTAGTGAGTTTTAAAAGGTTATTACATATCAATTTAAATTGTTTAATTAATTATAGAATGTTGAATTAATTATTTTAGTGTTGTACCCTGAGACAGGGACTTGTAATTCCATCATGGCTTGATTCGATCTTGGCTGAGTCTTGGAGGGAATGAATTAAGAATGGTAACTTCTATATGGAGGTAGGTTTTCCCCACAATACTTAATCATATGATTATTTATGTACAATTGTTCATTCCTACATTGGGTTTGTATTGGGTAAATTGAAAAGGGGATAAGAGTTATCCAATAGATAAGTTAGATGGATTATGGCCTCCTAGGGATAGAGTGAGTGATTCTTTTCTTGTTTAGGGAATTGGATTTTCTTAACAACTACATCGCTAAGGGGATAGGATGCTAGTTGGGTTTATGGGAGGCTTGGGATTAGTCTCATGACTCAGATGAGTTGTGGGTATCTTATATTGGACCTTCTAGGGATAATATTGTAGGAATGATGGTCTTAGGACTATTGGTGATGGGTGAGATATCCATACATATCACTTACAGCTAGAAGTTCCCCCTTGAGGGTGGATAATGGTCTTAGTAATTGAGGTGATAAAGATAAGTCCTCCATGGATTGATGTGGTGTGATGAGTATAGTTACCTATGGGTGACTATTTGTGAGATTCTCTTGGGAGGTGTGTGATGAGAACCAAAATGCAGGCCTCTTGGGATTTGTTTTATAATGGTTAGAAAATAATCCACCAAAGGGTCTTGGGTGTGTTTATCTTGGGATATACCTTATGTTGTGAGATCGAGGTATTTTTTTGGGAATTATAAAAGGAATTAGACCAAACCTTTAATGGTTGGGGTCACATTATGCCTTTGGAACATAGTTTTGTGTGGGTTGATGAAAATAGGTTGGATTGATGGGTAGATACCAGGTTTGGTATAAGGAACCTAGTGGATATCATCCTAGATAAGATTGGAATATCGTTTCTTTTGATATGTCATGTTTTTGTGTTTGAGTATCTATTTGTGGGATTAGCCTTTGCAACTAAGTGGGTGATGGGATGTGTATTGAGATGCATGGCTATGTCATGAGATAATATCACCAGGTCATGCATTGGGATGTTTTATACTGATTGAATATGGATCTATCCAAGATATTGGGCCTATCCATGTGAGACATGGTGTTCATAAGGGTCAAGACACGTTATAACAGGTCTACCCTAAGTTATAGGGAAAATTTTGAGTTTTTAAATGAGGACCTACCTCAAGTGATAGTGTAGTGGTCATGGATTTAGAAGAGATTCCTACCTTTAGTGAGAGGGTAGAGGTCATGGTTTAGTTTGAGACCTACCATGAGTGAGAGGGATGAGATAGAGGTTTTTTTTATGAGTCCCCACCCTAAGTGAGAGGGTGGATGTATAAAATATAGTATATGATGTAGTATGATACCTCACCATGAGTGATATGGTTTATGGAGTGAGACATATTATGTGACGTAGTGTGAGGACTTACCCTAAGTAATTGTGTAGTGGTATGATATGTGGTTTGTAATGTGGAACGAGACCACATAATGAGTAATAGGACGATGAAACAAGATGCGATATGAGAGTGGATTTTGTATGAGACCCTACCTTGAGTGAGTGGATAAAGGTTAAGACTTAGTTGTAGTCCCTTGTCTCAATTGATGGGTAATGGGCCATGTTATGTTATGAGGTGACTTCCTCCCTTGAAATTGGATGATCTATGTATAGTTGAGTGTCATGGTGGTTTGGTTAGCACACTATGACCTAACACACATTCTTCTATTTCATTTTTATTCATTTTCATCCCACATACACATGTATACGATGGTGTATATTAGGATCACTAGGTGAGACCATACTATTATATATTTACCACACCTACATGGGATCCCTGGTGCACATGAAAACCTTATGTTGTATGTAGGTATAAGTATGAGTCATATATTAGATCAGGTTGGAGTAGCTAAAAAATGTTTAGATATGGATTGAGGTGAGGTTCAAGGTTTTAGTGGAGCCTCCTTTCATATTTTATTATTTTGTTTATTTTATATATGTGATCAACCTAATGGGATATTTGTTGGCATGTATGGATGTATGAATACATTGCTTATTTATTACAACATGGTGTATGTATATTTCATTATAGTGTTTTTAGCTATAATTCTATATACATACTTTGATCATCTGTTGGAGATGATATTTTATTATTTATTTTTATTGATGATTATGATATAGAAGACACAATCTCCCCAACATATGGTTTAGGTGCTCACTGCTTGTTGAAAACTTCTTATATATGGGGTGACATGGATGATGTCTTGTGGTGCTCCAAATAGGGTTCCATTTATGTGATTTTGACTGGGGAATTACAAAACTCAATTCCAAATTTAGTGTTGCACTACAACAACACAATCTTAATTTTTTTTAATTTTATTGATTTTATTTGTATACTAAATTATTTTTATATATTTTGGTATATAAAAAAAGGAATATTATTTTCATTATAAAAAATAAATTAATGGGTTGGAGAGGTTTTCACTATAGATACTCCATTATGAAGCACCCATACTTCATTTTGGAGTTTTGGTTGGAGATTCTGTAACACCCCATAATGATAAAGGGTTAAATGACTAAATGATATGACTCATGTCAACAAGATGCACCTTCCTTTTCGGGAGCCTACCTGGTTAGAACTCTACAGTTAAGTGTTCTTGGCTTGGAGTAGTGACAAGGATGGGTGATCTTTTAGGAAGTTTCTCAAGGTGTGTGTGAGTGAGGAAAAAACACACTAGAAAGAACATGTGTTGGCATGTGTGGATAGTCATTAGTCAGATGACCCATTTGGGCACATGGGTGGGCCCCAGGGTGGAGACCACGTGCCTAAGGGGCAACTGTTTGTACCTAGAAAGCTAGGAACCGATGGCCATGTTAAAGGTGGGGTGTCTGTGCTGTCACCGGGACCCAGTTGTTACATTTGGTATCAGAGGTGGTACCCAGCCTTAAGTGTAGTGCACTACCTAGGTTGATATGTAGGGCCCACAATGAGGAAGTTGTGCTATAAAGGGGGGGGGGGTGAATTTAACACCCCAGAATGATAAAGGGTTGAATAAGTAAATGATAAGACTCATGTTAACAAGGTGAATCTTCATTTTCGGGAGCCTACCTGGTTAGAACTCCACGGTTAAGCATGCTTGGCACAGAGTAGTGATCAGGATGGGTGACCTTCTAGGAAGTTTTATAGGGTCTGTGTGAGTGAGGAAAAAACACACTGGAAAGGATATGTGTTGTCCATTAGGGAAAATAATTAGTTATATGACTCGTTCGGGCACATGGGTGGGCCCTAGGGTGGGGACCACATGACAGGGCAACTGGTGGTACTTGGTGAGCGAGAACCCGATGGCCATGTTAAAGTCGGGGTGTCTGTCCTATCACCAAGACCCAGTTGTTACACACCCAAGCCCGAGCTATCAGACTCAAACCATATAAATGCTATATATTATATATATATATAAAGAATCATAATAAATACACAACATCTAAATTATATATCAGGATATTTTACTGGTATAGGTTTTGGAGAATTAGATACAAATATTAAAATTCATCAAAACTGTACAAAATGAAAAGAATAAACAAATAAACTTCAGTGTGCTACCTCTATATAGAAAAATACAGTGTTGATAAATCTACTAAACCTGTAAAAAGGATTTTAAAATGTAGGGTGAGCATAAAATATGCCACGTAAGGGGTTTTGAAAATAACTGATAAAAACTTTTAAATATTACCTGTAATTTTTTATAACACACTTAAAATAGTTTTCCATAAATACTTGAATATATATATAGAAAAATACAATTAAAAAAATAACTATACTTGGAAATCCATAAGGATTCTCCATTTAAAATATTTAATTTTCTGTGGGATGTTAACAATACTTTGCAGTCCATGACTAAAATCCACGACATAAGACCATAGGTCTTAACTTAGATTTACCAGTTCAATCCCCATAATGTCTCTTAATTTACCTGTGACAATTTTCAAAAAAATATTTCCTCATATTCATTCATTTCTCATCCCTATCACAAAATATTTTGGAAATAACTACATAGTAATAATTCCTTCAGAAGAGCATCATCGACACATTCAAAAAAGTTTCTAAAATCATTTATGGAATCCCATACTTGAAAAAATTTTATTATTGAAGAACCATAATTTCTAAAAACATTGATTAAGTTCATGTAAGATCTAAAAATTCTTGGAATGTTTGATATGAGCTAGAGGACAACCATATCTATCTATACATGACCAATCGGGGGGTTCAGATGAGATTATGTGCATGAATTAATTGGTCGACTTACAATTACACATAAAATGATAATAATTATCAATGAACACATATTTTTTTTATAAACCTGATGATTATACATAAACATTAAAAGTTAATTTGATAGATGAAAATTCCTTTTATAACTTTTGAAAATAAATAAATATTATTAGTTATACTTAGACATGCATATATATGCATATATATATATATGTGTGTGTATATATACACATATACATACATATATATGTACATATTTGAAAAAAAACATAACTTGATCAAAATAATTAAACCCTTACAAGCATTTGGATTTGAAATAAAATATTTAAATAAAAAACCCTTTTCTCGAAAATAGATAATCATATTAGTATATATATATGTATATCTTTGTAAAATGAAAATATCTTGAAAAAAAAATAAAACATTACACATAAAATATCACCCTTACAAAATAAAATTCAAAATAATAAATCCCTTATGAAAAATTAAATCAAACTTCAAAATTTTTCTTGAAGAAACCCGTAAATAAACATGGTGGAAGTAAATTTCCCTTATGCAGAACCATAATTCATTAAGTATTATAATATTTTATCAAAAGAATATATAAATTAGAGTTAATGATTAATTAAATTCTCCTTTACAAAATAAAAGTTTAAAGACAAAATTTGAAAACAAAACCCTTACGGGAAAAAATAAATAGACTCAAGAACTTAAGCGCCATAAATAGAATTAATCCCTTACCTTGATTTTGATAAAGGAAGAGGAGTGTTGATGGAAGTATGGTAATAAGAATGTTGGTGTAGGGTGTTTAAAGGTATGAAAAGGAGGGTTATACTTATATATATATATATTAAATTGAGGCTTGCGGAGGAAGCCTAGATGCTAAATTATAAGGGTAATCTTATTAAAACAACACAAACCCAAGATTTTTTTTTAAAAAGAAAAACAATCTAAAAATGCGATTTTATATATTTTTTAGATTATCAATTTGTCTTAACATTGTTTTTATAATGTAAAACATTCCAAAATGGTGATTCGTTACCCTTATTATATTCATCATCTCATTTTATATACTTTATCATTTCCTAACACATCTCTCACGTTTTCAAGTTATTCTCCTTTTTTAATTTTTTTATTCACTCATTTGTTATGGTTTGATGTTTTTGTCCCTCTTTTTGACTTTTTTGTATTTGTGTTTTCTTTAATCATCATGTTTTAATATTTTGTATGACTCACATTTTTGTCATTTTTCTAACATTTTCTCTCTCTCACTTTTACAACTCACGAATATTTTTATTATTTATTATAATAAATTCATATTTTAATGTTTTAATTTTAAAACACATCATGTTTTATTGCTCAAAAAAAATATATTTTTTAAATATGTTGCGTTTTTATATTCAAAAAATTTTAAACATATTTTTAACTTTTATATACAAATTATTTTTTAATAATAACTAAATTAAATAAAAATTAATCATATATATATATATATAATATTAAAAAATGATAATTATATATATTTATAAAATATACATATATTAAATCAGGTTTTTTATATATAAAAATAATTATATACATTTATAAAATATTTTAATTTAAAAATAATAATAGTTTAAATAAAATGTATTACCGTTAATTATTTTTATTTTTATTATTATTATTAACATCATTAACAAATTATAACTTCCAGATTTTATTTATGTCAAAATATCCTTTTAAATAAATTAAGACTACATTAAAAAAATTATAATAATATATTCAAAACATTAAATATTAAAGAATACCTTTAAATAAAGAATATATTTTACCACATTTTTATTTTAAAAAATAAAATTACTTAATATAAATAATACTTCTTGAAAATAATATTTTAGTTTTATAATTTTTTTTAAACCTTTCTTGAAAAAAAATTATCAAAGAAATATTTGATTAAAATAAAATACTATTTAAATTTCTTGGGGTGTTATATTCTCCCCCACTTAAATGAATTGTGCCCTCACAATTATACCTTACACACAAGAAAAAGAATTTTACAAATAAGGCATACTTAAATTATTAATTTTGATCTAATTTTCCAAAATTATCTAAACTGTTGCTCTCATACCAAGTGTGAAGACCGGGGCCCGAGATGCCGGACTCAACCCATATAAATGATGTGTAATTTTATATATATATAAAGAATCATAATAAATACACAACATTTAAATTACATATAATGATCTTTTATCGGTCTAGGGTTTTGAGAATTAGATAAAAGTATTACATTTCATCATAACTATACAAATTGAAAAGAATAAACAAATAAACTTCAGTGTGCTTCCTCCATATAGAAAAACACATCCTTGATAAATCTACTAAACCTGTAAAAAGTATTTTAAAACATTGGGTGAGAATTAAATATTCCCAGTAAGGGGTTTTGAAAATAACTAATAAAAACCTTTAAATATTACCTGAAAATTTTTATATAACACTTAAAACAGTTTTACACAAATACTTGAATATATATATAGAAAAACTATAATTCAAAAAAATAACTATACTTGGAAAGCCGCTAGGATTATCCATTGAAAATATTTAATTTTCTATGGGAAATTAACAACACTTTTCAGTCCATGACTAAAATCCATGACATAAGGCCATAGGTCTTAACTTAAACTTATGAGTTCACTCCCATAACGTCTCTTAATTCACCTGTATTAATTTTCAAAAGAACATTTTCTCATGGTCATTCATTTCTCATCCCTATACCAAAACATTTTGGAAATAACTACATAGTAATAATTCTTTCAGAAGAGCTTCATCGACATATTCAAAAAAAATTCTAAAACAATTTAGAGAATCCAATACTTGAAAACCTTTTATTAATCAAGAACCATATTTTCTAGAAACATAGATTAAGTTTTTGCATGATCTCAAAATTCTTGGAATGTCGCATATGAGATAGATAACAGCCATATCTATCTATGCATGAAAAATCAGGGGGTGAAGATGAGATTACGTGCATGAAATAATAGGTCGAATTAGAATTTGACATAAATTGATAAGAATTATCAACGAACACATATTTTTTTGTAAACCTGGTGATTATACATAAACATTAAAAGTTAATTTTATAGATGAACATGCCTTTTATAACTTATGAAAATAAATAAAAATATTAGTTATACTTAGACATGCGTATATATGCATATATATATATATGTGTGTGTGTGTGTGTGTGTGTGTATACATATACATACATATATATGTACATCTTTGAAAAAAAACATAACCTGATCAAAATAATTAAACCCTTACATAAATTTGGCTTAGGAATAAAAGATTTAAATCAAAAACCCTTTTCTCGAAAATAGATAATCATATTAGTATATATATATGTATATCTTTGTAAAATGAAAATATCTTGAAAAACAAATAAACCCTGACACATAAAATATTACCCTTAGAAAATAAAATTTAAAATAATAAATCCCTTACTCAAACATAAATAAAACTCGAAAATTTGTCTCGAAGAAACCTGTAAATAAACATGGCAGAAGTAAATTTCTCTTACATAGAACCCGAATTCATTAGCTATTGTAATATTTTATCAGAAGAAGATATAAATCAGAGTTAACGATTAATTAAATTCTCCCCTATAAAATATAAGTTTAAAGACACAATTTGAAAACAAAACCCTTAAGTAAAAAATAAATAGACTCAAGAACTTAAGAACTATAAATATAATTGATCCCTTACCTTGATTTTGAGAAAGGAAGAGCAGTGTTGATGGAAGGAAGGTAATAAGAATGTTGGTGTAGGGTGTTTCAAGGTATTCAAAGGAGGGTTATACTTATATATATTAAATTGAGGCTTTCAGAGGAATCCTGTATGCTAAATTGTAAGGGTAATCTAATTGACACCACACAAACCCAAGATTTTTTTTAAAAACTAATCAAAACAATCCAAAAATGTGAGTTTATCTCTTTTTTTTCTCAATTATCCATTTGTATTAACATTGTTTTTATATTGTAAAAAATCCATAATAGTGAGTCATTACCCTTATTAAATTTATTATATTCATTATCTCATTTTACATACTTTATCATTTCCTAAAATATCTCTCACGTTTTCAAGTTATTCTCCTTTTTTAATTTTTTATTCACTCACTTGTTATGGTTTGATGTTTTTGTCCCTCTTTTTGACTTTTTTTGTATTTGTGTTTTCTTTAATAATCATGTTTTGATATTTTTTGTGACTCACATTTTTTTCCTTTTTCTAACATTTTATCTCTCTCAATTTTACAACTCATGATTATTTTTATTATTTATTATAATAAATTCATATTTTAACATTTTAATTTTAAAACACGTAATGTTTTATTTCTCAAAACATGTCAATATTTTTTTTAAATATGTTGTGTTTTTATATTAAAAAAAGTTTGAACATTTTTTTAACTTTTATATACAATTTTTTATAATAACTAAATTAAATCATAATTAATCATATATATATATATATATAATATTAAAAAAATTATAATTATATATATTTATAAAACATACATATATTAAATTAGGTTTTTTATATATAAAAATAATTATATATATTTATAAAATATTTTAATTTAAAAATAATAATAGTTTAAAAAATGTATTATCGTTAATTATTATTATTATTATTAACATTATTAACAAATTATAACTTCCATATTTAATTTATATCAAAATAACCTTTTAAATAAATTAAGAACGCATTAATAAAATTATAATAATATATTCAAAACATTAAATATTAAAGCATACCTTTAAATAAAGAATATATTTTACCTTATTTTTATTTTAAAAAATAAAACTACTTAATATAAATAATATTTCTTGAAAATAATATTTTAATTTTGAAAAATATTTTGTAAAACCTTTCTTGAAAAAAATTATCAAAGAAATACTTGATTAAAATAAAATACTATTTAAATTTCTTGGGGTGTTACATTCTCCCCCCCAACTGAATTTCACCCTCTCAATTCTACCTTACACACAAGAAAAATAATTTTACAAAGAAGGCACACTTAAATTATTAATTTCGATCTATTTTTTCAAAATTATCTAAACCGTTGCTCTGATACCAAGTGTGAAGACCTGAGCCCGAGCTACTAGACTCAACCCATATAAATACTATGTGTTTTATATATATATAAAGAATCATAATAAATACACAACATTTAAATTACATATAACGATCTTTTACCGGTCTAGGTTTTGGAGAATTATATAAAAGTATTACATTTCATCATAACTATAAAAAATGAAAAGAATAGACAAATAAACTTCAGTGTGCTTCCTTCATATAGAAAAATACAGCATTGATAAATCTACTAAACCTGTGAAAAGGATTTTAAAATGTAGGGTGAGAATTAAATATTCCCAGTAAGGGGTTTTTAAAATAACTAATAAAAACCATTAAATATTACCTAATTTTTTTATAACTCACTTAAAAAAGTTTTCCAAAAATACTTGAATATATATATATATATATATAAACCATAATTCACAAAATAACTATACTTGGAAATCCATCATGATTATCCATTGAAAATATTTAATTTTTTGTGGGACATTAACAATAATTTGCAGTCCATGACTAAAATCCATGACATAAGACCACAGGTCTTAACTTAGACTTACAAGTTCACTCCCCATAACGTCTCTTACTTCACTTGTGTCAATTAAAAAAAAATCTCATGGTCATTCATTTCTCATCCCTATCCTAAAATATTTTGGAAATAACTACGTAGTAATAATTCCTTCATAAGAGCATCATCAACATATTCAAAAAAGTTTCTAAAATCATTTAGAGAATCCCATTTTTGAAAATCTTTTATTAATCAAGAACCATATTTTCTAGAAACATAGATTAAGTTCGTACATGATCTAAAAATTCTTAGAATGTCGCATATGAGATAGATGATGGCCATATCTATCTATGCATGAAAAATCAGGGGGTGAAGATGAGATTATGTGCATGAAATAATAGGTCGACTTAGAATTTCACATAAAATGATAAGAATTATCAATGAAAACATATTTTTTTGTAGACCTGGTGATTATACATAAACATTAAAAATTAATTTGATAGATGAACATGCCTTTTATAACTTATGAAAATAAATAAAAATATTAGTTATACTCATACATGCATATATATGCATATATATATATGTGTGTGTGTGTATATATATTCATATACATACATATATATGTACATATTTAAAAAACAACATAACTTGATCGAAATAATTAAACCCTTACATAAATTTGGATTAGGAATAAAAGATTTAAATCAAAAACCCTTTTCTAGAAAATAGATAATCATATTAGTATATATATACGTATATCTTTGTAAAATGAAAATATATTGAAAAAAATAAACCCTCACACATAAAATATCACCCTCAAAAAATAAAATTTAAAATAATAAATCCTATATGCAAACTTAAATAAAACTTGAAAATTTTTCTTGAAGAAACCTGTAAATAAACATGGAAGAAGTAAATTTCCCTTACACAGAACCAGAATTCATTAGCTATTGTAATATTTTATCAGAAGAAAATATAAATTATAGTTAATTATTAATTAAATTCTCCCTTAAAAAATATAAGTTTAAAGATGCAATTTGAAAACAAAACCCTTACGGAAAAAAATAAATAGACTCAAGAACTTAAGCGCTATAAATATAATTGATCCCTTACCTTGATTTTGAGAAAGGAAGAACAATGTTAATGGAAGAAAGGTAATAAGAATGTTGGTGTAGGGTGTTTCAAGGTATTCAAAGGAGGGTTATACTTATATATATATTAAATTGAGGCTTGCGGAGGAAGCCTGGATTCTGAATTGTAAGGGTAATCTTATTGACACAACACAAACCCAAGATTTTTTTTAAAAACTAAGAAAAACAATCCAAAAATGTGAGTTTATCTTTTTTTTTCAATTATCCATTTGTCTTAAAATTATTTTTATATTGTAAAATGACTCAAAATGGTGAGTTGTTACCCTTATTATATTTATTATATTCATTATCTCATTTTATTTACTTTATCATTTCCTAACATATCTCTCACATTTTCAAGTTATTCTCCTTTTTTATTTTTTTATTCACTCATTTGTTATAGTTTGATGTTTTTGTCCCTCTTTTTGACTTTTTTGTATTTCTATTTTTTTTAATCATCATATTTTGATATTTTTTGTGACTTGCATTTTTATCCTTTTTTAAACATTTTATCTCTCTCACTTTTACAACTCATGATTATTTTTATTATTTATTAAAATAAATTCATATTTTAACGTTTTAATTTTAAAACACGTCATGTTTTATTGCTCAAAACATATCAATATTTTTTTTAAATATTTTGTGTTTTTATATTAAAAAAGTTTGAACATTTTTCAACTTTTATATACAAATTCTTTTTTATAATAACTAAATTAAATCACTATTAATCACATATATAATATTATTAAATGATAATTATATATATTTATAAAACATACATATATTAAATCAGGTTATATATATATAAATAATTATATATATTTATAAAATATTTTAATTTAAAAATAATAATAGTATATAAAAAATGTCTTACCGTAAATTATTTTTACTATTAACATCATTAACAAATTGAAACCTATCTTCAGCAAACACCAACCATTCTCATTTACAGTCATCTCGCTTTGTCAACAAACACAACCACACCCAAAACATACCAAGAGGATGCATTGGGGGATTTTTCCAAAAAAACTTCATGAAATACTATTCATTGGATGTGTCTATCATGGAGTACCTTCGCCTTTTCTTTGTATAGATTTAAATTCTCATAGTAATCAAGTTGAAGCTCCTCCAATTCATTTAACTGCAAAAATCTTTCTTCACTATATTTTTCACAATCAAAATTACAAGTTTTCACTATCCAAAATGACTTATATTGGATTTCAACTGGTAAATTCCATGATTTACCAGAAACTTTCCTAAAAGGATACATTCCAATGGGTGTTTTATAGGTAGTTTGATAAGCCTAGAGTATGTCACCAAGTCTGTCAGGCCAGCCTTTTCTAGTGGGCTTTACAATTCTATCAAGTACTCTTTTCACTTATCTATTATAAAGTTCAGCAATTCCATTTGTTTGGGGGTGATATGAAGTTGACGTTTTATATACAACCCCATTTTTTTCAAAAGATATTCCATGTTACGATTATAGAAATGAGTTCCTAAGTCACTTATCAAGGCACTTGGTGTGCCAAACTGGTGGAAAATGTGGGTTTTTAGAAAATC
The DNA here is from genome assembly GCA_963277665.1 of Viscum album. Classification (NCBI taxonomy): domain Eukaryota; kingdom Viridiplantae; phylum Streptophyta; class Magnoliopsida; order Santalales; family Viscaceae; genus Viscum; species Viscum album. Next base: position 1,279,647,610 of record OY728142.1, on the reverse strand, counting down.
ACTAAAAGTATGAAAATCATCCTTTCTAGTGGTTTTGGCCTCAACCCACCTAGAAACATAATCAACATCCATATGAATGTATGAGAATCCATTGGAAGGGGGAAATGGTCCCATGAAATCAATTCCCCAAACATCGAAGATCTCACAAAAAATTAAAGGCTTTTGGGGAATTTAATTTATTTTCAAAAAATTTCCAAAATTTTGGAAAGTGGGACATGATTTATAGAACTCTTGTGAGTCCTTGAAGAGTAAAGTCTAGAAGAATCTAGAGTCTAAGACCTTTCAGGAGGTCCTTGGTGGTCTAAAGTGGCCACCACCAGGCATTGAGTGACAAAATTCCAAGATGGAGGAATGTTCATCTTCATCGACACATCTCCTAATTACCATGTTATCCCCAGTTTTCCAAAGTTTATTATCTTCCCAAAAATATAATTTTGAATCACTTTTCAGCTTCAATTTTTGTTCTTTTGAAAAAATTTCAGGCAAAACACCAACAACCATGTAATTTACAATTGGGGCATACCATGGTAACTTTGGAGTGATAGATGAGAGGTGTTTAGTTGGAAATTTAAGATCAATAATTTCAGAATGATAAGAATTATAAATTCCACTTAGGTGATTATCCATAGGGTTTTATTTTCTAGGTCTACCTTTAATCACAATGTCAAACTCTTGGAGCATTGAGATCCATCTTATTAGCCTCAATTTGGAATCAATTTTCTTTAGTAAGAACTTTATAGTATAATGGTCTGTGAAGATGATGATTTTGACACCTAAGAGATAGGGTAAAAATTTATCTAAGGCAATAACCACTAATAATAGTTCCTTTTCAGTGATAGTGTAGTGAGATTGAGTTTCATCCACAATTTTTGAGTCATAATAGATGACATGAGGAATCTTTTCTCTTCTTTGACTAAGAATGGCCCCAATAGACCTATCAGAAGAATCACACATCAATTCAAAGGGTAAATACCAATCTAGGGGTTATATTATCAAGGAAGATGTAAGAATATATTTGAGTTCAACAAAGGCTCTCTTTCAAGATTCATCGAAAAGAAATGTGACATCATTTTGGAGTAGCTGAGTGAGTGGGAGGGAAATTCTGCTAAAGTTATGGATGAATCACCGATAGAAACCGGAATGACCAAGGAATGAGCGGATGTTTCAAGCTGTTGTGGGTTCAATAAGATATTGGATCACCTCAATTTTGGCAGTATCGACTTGAATACCATCTTGTAAAATTATGTGCCCTAGAAAAATCCCATCAGTAACCATGAAGTGACAATTTTCATAATTCAGAATAAGGTTGCATTTGAAACACTTTTTTAAGAACTGAGAGAGTGATTTCAAGCATGATCCAAATGAATCACCATAAATGGTAAAGTCATCCATGAATACCTACATAAAATTCTCAATGAATTCAGAAAAGATACTCATCATACACGTCTATAATTTTGCAGGAAAAGAAGAAAAGGCATTTTTCTATATGCATATATTCTAAAGGGGCACGTAAAATTAGTCTTTTCTTGGTCATGTGGTGCTATTGTAATTTTTAAGTAGCTGGTGTATCCATAAAGAAATCAATAGTGTGACTTTACAACTAATCATTCTAGCATTTAATCAAGGAATTGAAGAGGGTAGTGATCTTTTCGTGTTTGAGCATTCAATTTCTGACAATAGATGCATACACTCCATTTGTTTTTCACCTGAGTTGTGACTAGATCCCCATGTTCATTTATGAAAACAGTTATCTCATCCTTCTTAGGTACCACTTGAATTGGACTAACCCATTCACTATTGGAAATTGGGTAGATAATACCAGCTTGGAGAAGCTTGGTAATCTCTTCCTTAACTACCTCAAGGATGAGTGGATTGAGTCTTCTTTATGGTTGTCTAATTGGTTTGGATGATTCCTCAAGATGGATGTGATTCATAAAATAGTAAGGGTTGATTCCTATTATTTCATCTAGGTTCCAAACTAAGGATTTTTGTTTTCCTCTAACACTTGAACAATTTTGGACTCCTCAGTTTCAGTAAGTGTAGAAAAGACAATGACAAGATAAGAGTGATCATGGAAAAGGAATGCATATTTCAAGTGTTCAGGAAGAGGTTTCAAATCAGTCTCATATTCCATTTGTGGGTTAGACAACTTGGTAATGGAGGATGGGATTTCAGTTGGTTTTGATCCATTTTCATCAATATTTTCCAAGGTGTAACAATAGAGATCAGAGTTGAGATGGGATTCAAGAGAGTTGTCAAGATCCTCTAGATTGATGGAGTCTATGAATGAGAGGTCAACATAAACTTCCACATTTACAACTTGGTTAATCATGGTACAAATATCAGAAGCTTCTCTCTCATTATAACATGATAAACATGATAGAATGGGGTTCAATTGACTCTTAGAAGTGTCCTTAGAAGCATAAATTGAGAATGCAGATTGATCCTCTGATGGGTATCACATGGTTTGAAAGATATTGAACTTGACTAGTTAGTCATAAAATTATATGTATAGGATGACTGTATGGACATCAATCTTAGTTCTTACTGTTAGGATGAATGGTCTTCCTAGAATTAGGGGAGATCGAGAGGAGGTTGTCTCACCTTCTATGTCAAGGATATAGAAATCAGCTAGGAAGATAAGATCATTAACTCAGATAAGGACATACTCAATTATTCCCTCAGGACTGGATATGCTTCGATTGTATAATTGGATGACAACACCCATTGGGTGTAAGGGAACTAGACCAAGGTTGGATAATATGGATTTGGGCATTACATTTATTAAGGCTCCTAAGTCTAAGGGTGCACCATCGAAGTTGGAAATCTCTATTTGGCATGGAACAGTAAAGGTCCCAAAATATTTTCACTTCATGGGTATAGACTGTTATGTTGAAACATTCTCAATGGCCTTAAGTTGTATCTTATGCGTTCACAATTCCTTAAGAAACTTGGTATACTTAGGATTTTTTTTGATGAAATCTAAGAGGATAATGTTGACTTCCACACATCTAAACATGTTAAGAATTTCATGATCGATTTCAAAGGATTTAATTAGCTTAGAAATAGCTTGAGGAAAAGGAATTGGGTTCCTTAGAGTGATAGAAGGAGGTGAGGGAGTTTCTTTAGGTTCATTTTCTATATTTTTTTCTTTTCATTTTCAAGATCAATAGCCAAAGGTTCATTGGAGGATCCATCATGAGGCTTGGAAATTTTTTTCTCTATCTAAGTGAAATTTCACTTACATTACCCTTGGGGTTGGGTAATAGTTGAGTTAGGAGTTGGGATGAATTGGATGGTTGCTGCTGGATAAGGTGGGATGCAAGTTGACCAATTTGGGTTTCAATGTTTTTGAGGACAGAATAAGAGAATGAGGTAAGATCTTCCATAGTTCTTTCCCATGGTTGCTTGGAAGAATATGCATGTCCCGCATTGGTATTAACTTTATTTTGGTTCTTGGGAAAGTGCTTGTATTGAGTTGGGAATTGAGAAGGATCATTAGGATAGTAGAATCCAGGAGGATCAAGAGGAGGATCGATCCACTGAGGTTGAGAAAAAAAAGGATAAGGTTGTTGGAAGTTACCACCACTTTGACCACATTGGAATTGGTTTAGATTTTTAGGAGGGAACTAAGGGGGATGAGAAATGGGATTATCATATCTAAAGACTTGGTTAAAGGTATAAGAAAAGTGATCAGAGTGGGGTAAGTTGAAGTTTCTAATGAAATGACCTGATTGTTGAGGGTTGGTGTTCCTCTTAGAATATGTTGCGCTGAGATCCATTGGTCTGGTTGAATCGGATGAATCCTATTGAAGTTGTGGACATGTGTCATTTGTATGAGGTGGTGAGCTATAAATTCCAAAATTCTTGATAGGTCTAGGGAGTATACATTGTGGATAAGATGAGGTTGGGGATTTGGTAGCCACCGCTAGTTGTATCACAAGACCTGTAAGTTCGCTCATCCACTCAGTTATCTTGTTTGGAACTATAGATTTATTCTATTGGATTTTTTTTTGACTTTAGCATATTATCGAGTACGAAATTTCTGTGTATTTTTAGAAATATTTATTATGAGATCTCGTGCAGCTGCAGAAGTTTTTTCAACAAGAGCACTGCCGCTTGAAACATTAATGAGTGTTCTATCTATAGATAATAAATCCTCATAGAAGTATTGGATTAAGAGTTGGTTAGGGATTTGGTAGTGTGGGTAGGTTTCCAAAACCTTTTTTAACCTATCCCAATACTCATGGAGTGATTCATTAGGGAATTGATGAATAACACTTATTTCCTTTCAGATAGAAACAATACGAGAAGTAGGAAATAATTTCCCTAAGAAGAGTCACTTCATGTCATTCTTTGTGGTTATGGAACCAAGAGGTAGGTATTAGAGCCATGACTTGGCAGAGTCATCTAGGGATAAAGGAAATGTTAAAAGTTTGATTTTTTCTTAAAAACCCCTTGAGGCTTCATGGTAGATCACACCACTTAGAACTCTTTGTGGTGAAAATGAGGATCCTCACCGGCTAGCCCATGGAAATGAGTTAGAAGATGAATCAAACCCGATTTGAGTTTGAAATTAGCCTAAATATTTGGATATTGAATACCAAGGGGTTGGTAATTCATATCAAGGTTAGAGAGTTATTTAAGGGTTTGTTCCCTAGGATTGGCCATATCCAAAATAATTGGTTGGACAATGATTGGTTTTGGAGTTATTTGATTATCCCTAATATCCCTTCTGAGTCAGTGAAGATTTTTCTATATTTCTATGTCAAAAAAATCCAATGGATTGTTTGGTAGGCTATGGGTCATTAGAGGATGTTTGGGAAGGATGAGGAAGATGATTTTTTATTTATGGTTTATTCCGTTTATGATTTTTATGATAAGGTGGGTTTTTATTTATGTTTTTTTTATTTTTTTGTTTATTTTTTTACTTTAAAAAAAATCAAAAACTAACAACTAAAAATAGTACCATCCCCAAAAATTGCGCCATTTTAAGCATAACCAATTGTCTCCTATCAACCATTCAAGGGTCTGATGCTCTTCTAATGTGTATAGTGGCACTCAGGTCGAATCATCAGCGATGATACTTTTTAATAGTTGATTTTTTTTGTGATTTGATTTTAAGGGGGGGGGGGGTTGTTTGAAAAGCTAAAATGAAATGATTTATTAATTTAGATTGATTTAAATTTTTTATAAATATTGGGGTGAGTTCATTATTGGAAATTTAAGCTTATGTTATCATTGAGATTTTCTTTATATTTCATTAAATTAACACCCAATTCACAAGATAATTTTGATTGGAATACCCAAGTGTTAAGGCTTTAATCTAATAATTAAATTTACTAGGGTTCTAATATCAATTAAAACTTGTTTATGGTAGTGTATTTATGGCTCCAATAATCAATTTAATCCACAAATTAAACAAAAAATTTCAATAATCCATGAAATTTTAAGTTCAACATACACAATGTTAATTTAAAGAATACTCAACGAGAAAAAGCCCTCAATCACTTAAAATACCCAAATCATGAATCACCACAATAGTAGATTTACTCAGCCATTGATATTGATATGAATCTATTTATATATTTTTTATGGTGTTTAATTATAAAGATAATGAAAATAAAGAGACAAGATAAGAGTAGTGCGCTGAACACACACACTAACGGTAAAGAGAGGAAAAATCACACTTTAGATTGAATGAGAAAGAAAAAGAAGGGAAGGGGTTACAACTTAATTTAAAATATTTTAAGAGAATTAATATTTAAGAGCATAGGGTGTATTATTAGAAAAGAATATGAAGAAGAAAATTCCATTAAAATTGAAATGAAATTGAAAATAGCTTACATGAATACAATTTAAAACAGATGCAAAGGAACACAAAAATAAAAGTGAAGGATAGGTATATCCTATTGAAAAAAGATCAAGTTAAGTCCTACCAGTCCTTTTTAAAGGATATAGTCATTCCAAAACTCCTCCTTAAGTGCTGAAATGCCAACCCCTTGCAAGGATAGGATGGGGATGCATTTATAGCCCAAAGAGTTAGACGGTTTGCAATCCAATTCTTCCCCTCCACTTAGATCACCAATTTAGAATTTCATAAAGTTGAATCACAAGATATTATCTTCTTCCAAGTTGTATAAATTGATGTTTACTATCATCCCTCAAAAGTTTTCGGCCATTGGACTTTTGGATCCAAATATATGACTATTTTACTAAATAATTTTCATCTGTCCATTTTAATCCATACATTTTCAAAGTCCATAAATTGAATGGGTTTTTGAATAGGAAGATTCCATATAATTCAGAAACATTCTTCAAATTAGTTGTCCTACTAAATCTTATATTTCACACTGAAAAATATCAGCTTGAATGGATGTGTATATCATTATAACAGGTCATAATTGTGTGTTGATTTTAATTTCCAGACAGAACGGTGGGCTGGACTTCATATAACCATTTGGGAGAATTTTTGATGGAGTTGGGACTTGAAATATTTATCCATGATTAATTTGGATAATCAAGAACATATTTAATAGTTTAATAAAATTTTGTTTTCTTTCTTGATCCCAAAAATTCTATCTTCATGGCTGGTCTAGTTTCTTGATAGATTCTTTGGGCCTTTTTGTGTGGACCATATGACCCTTTAAATGGACAAATTAGCCAAAGAATACTTCTAATGATATGTTTTAAATTCAATTAGGAATACTAAAAAGCAATAATCACAAAATTTGTATCATTATAATGAAATTTATGATTAAAACATTAAATTGACTTGAATCTTGATTAATCTGAATAGTGATCAAAATTATATTTAATATTAAAACATGAATATTTCACACAAATTACGCACTTTTCATAGAAAATAATTATAGTGAGTAAATAAAAAGTTATGAATATATTAATAACATAAAAAATCATCAATTTTTTTGAGATATGTTATAAAATCAACCCATTCATGTCTTCAATGTAGTTATAATTTCATAAATGGTTTTGATGTCATTTTTTATTTATTTTAATTTATAAAAAATTTATACACAATAAATTGAATTAATTATTTTATATTTTTTGTATGCGTAAGACAAATTACTTGTAAATCCATCATGGAATATATAATTTATTTATCTATAAAAAATTATGAGTATATTGAATTTAATAAAGATAAAGAAGAATATTTGTGGATTAAATATTTTTGAGAGGCATTTGATTTTTTAATTCATATATTACAATAAACCATGAAAATAAAATATCTCTAAATTGTTCTAAAAAAAATAATTTTTCATGCGTGGTCAGAATATGTTGAATTACTATAATTTTATTTGATATTTCTTTGAATCTGGTAAAGTGTTACCGCATAAAATTTTTATTTTTCAAAATTTAACTGAAGTGTTTAATAAAAAAATTCCTAGATTCATATTAAAAAATTTCTTAAATATTTTTAATATGACTCTTGAGTATTGATCAATAAATTAGAGATCATATTATTATACCTACAAAAAATTTCATTATTAAGTAAGAGTTATGTAAAATTTTGTGTTAATAAAATTATTATTATTATCATTGAATTTTTTATCTTATCATTTTTTATTATTTATATGGTGACTTAGTTTAATATTCAACCTCTTAAATTATCTCAATTATGGCCTAACTATCTCTTAATATAACCATATTTATAATATTAATCTATTCATTTATCCATTTTCTTAGGTTTTTGATGATTTCCTAGAGTTTCATCACCTTTGAAACCTTTCATAAATTTTTTAGTTACTTGTCTTTGTGATGCTTCATCTTGAATTAACTATATACACTACACTAGATCAATTCTTATTTGGAAATATATATCACTTTCAAAAACTTCCTCACCTTTATTTATTTTAGTACTTTGTTATTATTATTTTGAGTTTGTTAAAGGATTGACCCTTATTCCACATTATTGTCCAATAAACATACACAATGATATATACAATAAAAAATGGATAATTTCATTATAATTATTAATTTAATATAGTTTCTCTCATTACATGGGGGGTATTTGAAACTCATCATCCAATGATAAAGTTTCTTCTAAAAAAGTAATGAGAGGATAGGGTGAGAGAGAGAGAGAGGAAGGGTGTGGAGTGGAAGAAATTGATAGCTAGAAAAAATAAATAGAAAAATTGGAATAATAAGATTAAGACTAAAAAAGATTAAGTGGATGAAGAAATAAATCATGGGACAAGAGAGGTAGGAGGACTTACAACCTTTATCCCCAAGAATTTTTGAAAAAGGTGAATAATATTTATCTACCAACTATGAATATATAACATGGTGATCTATTAACATGAATAATTTTGTTATGAATCTATTATTTTACCTTATATATAAATTATAATGTTCTTAGATGATGATATCTCAAGTTTGAGTGTTTTAGATATTAGTTTAAAGGGAAATATTAAAATTTGAGGTGGCGATGAATCCTGATTTTTTAACAAAGTGTTTCTAGTTCCAATTCATTATTTATATACTTTATATCCTCATAAACAATCATATACAGAAACCAATTATTGAATATGAATTATTAGTTTTAACAACATAAATATTCAATAACATAGAAATAGTGAAAAAAAGAATTGGATTCTATTAGAGATTTTATTAATCACTAATAAATTTAATTTTTATTAGTACTAAAACTGTGTGTTGATAAAATTAAAAAATTATCAATTCTTATTTTAGTGTTGATAAAATATTTATCTAATATAATAATAAATTTAAGAGTATTTATGTTAAATTAACTCATGCACACACACACACACAAGTAAATATCATTATAGGTACTTTTGGTTTCACCATCACATATCTCATAAAATAGTCTTATATAAATATAAATTCACATATACACATTGTTTCATGAACCAAGCCGGGTTGAAATCCAAACCGGCACCCTACCCGGTCCGTGGTAAGGCTCAAAGAAAGTTCCTGATCCCCATAGGCTAAAAACAAGTGCCCGATTATCAATATTAAAAAATGAGAATGATTTACCCGATTCTATATATATAAACAACCAATAAAAGAAATAATCAGAAACTAAAATGCACAACCAAATAGGGTTAAAAAAATCAAATTCAATGTTATAAAACTTCAACCAAAAACTAGAAATACTACAATAGAGGAAACACTAAAAACAACCCAACTACCACCATGTGACAAGAGAGGCATCACTCTTGAGCCATCACCAACAACTTTAAGGAGAAACTCTGAAAACTGGAAACACCATCACTAAACACCTTGCCTTCACCTGAAAAAACATAGAATGAGGTCTACATACACCCAAGGGTGTATTCAAGGTTTGAACCAAATCCTAGTAAGATGCCACTCGGATAAAAATATTCCATGCCAAAACATTTTAAAGATAATCTAAATTTCTAATTTAAGTAAAATTATTTAAAACATTTCTTGTAAAAATATTTATTTGGTAAATAATTTAAAAAGAAACACTTACAAGGAAATACATTTCCCAATCACTTGATTTAAAGAAAAAGGATATTTATAAAAACACACACACACACACATCCACAAAAGGGGTCTATCTTATGCTAACGGATGGAACCACATCATATATAGTAGAGCACCATGGGTAAATCCCCTAGGGTTATGTGGCTTAGAAACCACGACAAAAAATTATCTCATGAATGAGCCACTAGAAAAGAGAAATATGCAAAATTATAGTGGTCTCTAATTATCAAAATGTTTAGTTAGTGTTGTAAGCATCAATCCTGCTAGACGAGATCAGGATGAACCAAATCTGTATCATCTAGAATACTAGAACTAGCCATCCCACCTAGATACCTGGGATTCCTATGGGATCAAGTTAATGTTCACATGTCACACATATCTACACTATCAAAACTCAATTTCAAGAATACCAAAGAAATCAATAATTTCATGAATAACCCACTTTTCATTTTACACACACCAAAACCCCTTTTCAAATAAATTTTAAATTCATAAAACTCTAATTATAAAGACATAATAAAGGAACACAATTGCTCACTCAAAACCCTAGGATAAGACCCCATGTTTGAATCCACACATAAAACAAGATCATTTCCAAAACAAGGTTCCCATTATTTAAACAATTAAAAACTCATACTAAAAATTTCAAAAAAGGGCCTAAATTCCAATACTAATCCATTTTCCATTTTTATCACCCCAAAAACCCATTTTGAATACATTTTCATTCACTTGCACATATCATAGAATTCTTTTTTTACAAAAAACAAGAAAACACACCAATGATCAACCAATGTCATGGGAGAATCCCCTTTGTAAAACCATACATAATCTAAGATCATTTTAAAACATTCTTTAAATTATTCAAACAAATTTCAATTCATTTTCAAAGGTTTACAACAAGCTTAACATGATAAGGGTACACATTTTTCATTGAAAATCCCATTTCCCACACATTCCCACCTTAAGTTCTTTTGAAAACATGTTTCGCACCCACCAATCAACCCATAAAACATTTTCATAAAACAACACACCGAATCACTCAGAAAAAACATAGCCAATTTCCTTATAAAATCCATTACCATCACATAGCATGTTAAACCATTTAAAAATTACCTTTCAAACCACACATTAAATCCATAGAAAAAATTTATAAATTTGAACAAGCATATTAAATTCATATATTAATATAATGGAATGTAACTACCTTCCTCATACTAAGAATCTTCTGGAAAATGGTGCGAAACTGAAACTATTCCTCAACCGCACCACAAGGAGGCATGAAGGAACCCTAATGAAGAATATCGAACCCAACAAATCAAGATATTACCCTAAAAATACAACCCTATGTAGAGAACAAAAACCCCAAATAAAAAGAATAAAAATCCTAGAAAAGAGGATTAGAGTCTTACCTGAAGTAAGCCGCACGCACAACGAAGGGAGGGGAGGAGCAGTGAGTGGCCCTGAAGCCTTTCGGGTGGTGAACTTGATCTCCTGGGCGGCATCGCGTGCGAGAAGGGAGGGGGGGGGGGTCTACCAAACAACATGGAGGAGGGGGAGTGGCTATGCGAGGAGGAGCTGCCAGAGGGGAGATCATCGGAAGGAGGATATAGAGGCACACAGGAGGAGCCACTGACAGGTAGGGGGGTCACGTGAGTGGGGCAGGGAAGGGGGGAGAAGGGAGGGGCACTACATGAAAGGAGGGGAGAGGGGAAACCCTAAAAAAATAAAAACCTAATAATAATAATAATAACAACTTAATAATAATATTATCATTGTTATTATTATTAAAAAAATATTTTAATTTCATTTTAATTTTATTATTTTATTTTATTTTCATTTTGTTATTCATTTAATTTTTATTTATTTTGAACACTGGGTAGGCCATACGGTGACCTGAGTGAAGCTGCATGGTTTCCAAACCGTGCTCTTCCCATGCGCTAGATGCTTCCAATCCCAAAACACTATTTTTTTCAATAAAAACTCAAAAATTCAAACTGGGACTAAACCTAAACCCTAAAAAGAATATCCAAAGCCAATAAAATAATAAAATAAATTAATTGAAGAGGTTGGGGTGTGAAAATTCTCCCCACCATAATGATTTCTAACCCAAAAATTCATTCTAAGGTTTAACCCAAAATAGAAAACTGACTCTCCTTCATGAATTAAGAAGATTCCCAATGAAAATCGAATGATAAGAAGACTAGAACACTATCAACTGAAAAGAAGACTTACATATTGAAATTAAGAGACCAGAATTGACTCCCTGCTATGTGCTAGCCACCCCAAAAAGTTTAAACACCTCCATTTTATTGATCAAAGGGAAAGAATTTACACAACACATAATCCAACCCCTTAAACTAAAACACCTCATATATTATCAATGAAACTCTCACCACTAGATTGAAATAAGAAAAAATACCACCAATTTCCAATTCAACATCAGAAACACAACCGGGTTACCAACATAGGAGGTCCAAATAGACTCCCCACCATAAGAGATAAGCTAACACCGATTCAATCTAGAGGGATTCCAGAGAGACCCACAGTGGGTCTCCCCACCATGAGAAACAAATAGCTTAACAAACTAGCACAAAACGATAATAAAACCCATCATGGGTCATCTTAGGAATTTTCCACACCCACTAACACAAAATGACACAGGAGACCTAACATGGACCAAACCCCTACCACAATGGGTCCGTCGAAAATATCCAAACTAAATGAAAAAACTTACATAGTTCACTACTCTTATTGGGAATTACCATACTCGGATGATCCCAAACTAAAAATAATATCAACTCACAAGGATGGACCTATATGGAAAACCATACAAATATCTGTATCCACAAGGACACAATCATCGAGGTTCAAGGAAATGAGACAACTACACCTCTTCATAGCCAAGAAGGAACTCTTCCACCCATGTGGGTAACAACGTGGGAACGAGGTCCTCATGCCTCTTTCCACTAAATGATACCACTCAAAATTAAACGACTACACAAAATGATTAAACTGTTTTCATTTCCAACAATGAAGATAGAAATTAGATCATGATATCATTATACACCTAGGGGTTCCTAACTTTGTGCCAGCTTTACTCCAAGACCTATGGATGGAGCTCTATTGACTGAAGCATCTTCTGTCATACAGTCAGGCATTGAAAACCCCTAAAGATAACTTTTCCTTTTAGTTCCACAATAAACCATGTCATGATCCAAATAGTACCAACAAAACACAACACATACCGCAATCTACTTTTCCTCAACATGTCACTTCACCACAACAAGGACTTAGAATATTCCCATTCTTTATTCCTTTCACCTCGAGTGAGGATACAAAGAAAAAAGAACACATAGAGAACACTTTTATTAAAATAGGGAAAATTTATAATTTACAAAAGAGAACATGATTTTGTTAAAATAGAATTTCTCAGAAGATTTCATGACATCCACACTTACACTTGAATGAGAACAAGACACTATAAAACATCACCGAATGAGACCATTTAAACTTAAGGGGCCTTACAAGGAAAAATGAGTTTAAAATGATATCTAACGACACACAATTCCTAAAAATGTACATAACAACCTCTTATGACATAATTTACCACACCAATGGCCTAGCACGATCCCTCACTTAGAAAAACAAGACGAATGATCCAAATACCCCTCAAGACGATGACTAGTACTAACAACCCCATACCACTTCCACCTTTACTTACTGGGATTCCCTTCACCACTCCCAGATAGGACCTTCAGACATGAAGATATCAAAATTCACCTTCTACGACTCAGGAAAATTAAGAAACTATGATCCTTTCAACCTTGCACAACCAATCTCCCACTAAAATTGGATCTACTTGATCAAAGGAGAGGAGAGGTAGACTTAATTCATGAATCCCAAGAGGAAAGTCCTTACGCTGATCAACTACAGGGTCTTACAATGGCGAATCATCTATGGAAATAATTAAAATGTGCATTAATTCTTTATGGGGATGTAAACTAGCCAACATAAGAATAAGAGGGTCTGAATAAAATAACCCACTGGTAAAGACATGCCAAAAAAAATCAAAAACCCATTTAGAATTTTACAAAACTTTCACATAAAGGAATTGGACATTAAAATAAACCCATTTTAAAAAGTTACACACCAATTAAAATATATTTCACTCATTTCAAAACACTTAATGTTTTAAAAAAATACCTATTTCATCAATAAACTTTTAAAAAGAGGCCATGTGTTCTCATTTAAAACATGTTTCCAAGACCATTTTGAAAATGATTTTCCTTTTTTCCCAAAAAAACATTTTTCAAATAAACCACAATTTTTTTTATAAAAATCCATCTTCATTGAAATCATTCCCATTTTACATAAGTACAATTTCATGAAAATCCACTTTCCTAATAATTCCTCCCAAAAAATTCTGAAAACCCATTTTCCACCCTTTTAGAAATCAATCCATCACCACTTTAAAAATCCATATTCCTTGAATTTTAAAACAATGGTTTTCAGACTAATTTTTATAATCTAATAAGATACCATACGAATCAAGAGGAAACTGGTGCCAATGGGTGACTCAGACATATGGTTGGCAGCCATATGCCAATTACACCACCATCACAAGAAGTGTTTTAGGACAATGTCCCCAACTCCACATAGATTTCTAGGCCCTATGATCTCATTGATATTGTTGACCCAAATCCTATTTAATTTCCTAAACAACAAGAAACCATAAGGGCCAAAGAACTCAAATAAAACCCTACTTCCTCTGGTGACTTTAGTCCCATCATGAGGTGTACTGTCCAGGCACCCTACTCATTGTAGGATCGAAATATAATATGAGATGCTCAATATACAAGAGGGGGGGGGTGAATTGTATACTTTAAAAATTCCTTTGGAACCTTTAAAGTTAGTTATGAATAACTAAAGTTTCCTTAAGAAAAGGAAAGGGCTAAGTTTAACAAAGTTAAACTAGGCAAATTCACAACACCTCTAATACCGAACTAAACTTGGAAAGAGATTCCAAAAGTAGGTTCCGGAAATATGATTCCGGAAATTGAAACTTAACAAAAGTTACAATATGAGATTCTACCTTAAAGCGTATAGAATCTAAATGAATCAGAGTAAGTAAGGAAGTATAAGAAAGTTATACTTTCCTTAAGATACAAATTACAGCGGAATAAAAACAAGTAGTAAAACTACTAGAAACAAGATATAAGTCTTTTAACCCAAAGAGAAGGGTATCCAACAACCTTGGATAAAGGTCCCTTGATTTATACTTTCAAGCAAGTCTGTCTTACCCACACCAGGGTAAGCCCTCGATACGAAGATCGGTGTCTCTGTCTTGCTATCCCCGCAAGCCCTCAACTTCAAGGTAGTTGGCAACCTCTGTCTTCCTCAGCAAGGAAGCCCTCGATCTTTAAGGTATTCGGCACCTCTGTCTTCCTATCCCCGGAAGCCCTCGAATGTAATCACCAACATTCGGAGTCGCACGAAGCTTTGAGAGTTAATAAGAGCCTCTCTCTCTAGAATTCACTTCAACAGCATGTAGGCACAAAACTCAGTCGTTTTTTCAACAGCTTATGCATCAGCACCGAGCTCTTTCAAATGAGCTCCTATTTATAGGTAAGGTCGGCTCCTTCTCCAACGGTCATATTTTCCTTAAAGTTCGGAGGGACCTGTACACATATCACTTAGACAACGGTTAGTTTATAACAAAACAGACGACATCGTTTTATAACAAAACAAGTGTAACAGAATGTACGACATCGTTTTAAACTCTAACATAAAAGTTTGGAATAGAAACTTCAGAGTGAAGGTTCGGAGTGAATAAATTCAGAGTGTTTAAAACAAAGATAATCAGATTCTGTTTAATAGGTGAATTCGGAATGAGAATTCGTAATAGGAATTCGTCATCAGAAATCGTAATGAGAATTCATCATCAGAATTCGTAATGAGAATTCGTCATCAGAATTCGTAATGAGAATTCATCATCAGAATTCGTAATGAGAATTCGTAATGAGAATTCTTCATAAGAATTCGTAATGGGAATTCTTCATTGGAATTCGTAATGGGAATTCGGAATGGGATTTCTTTATTAGAATTCGTAATGAGAATTCTTCTTCAGAATTCGTAATAAGAATTCGGAATGGGATTTCTTCATTAGAATTCGTAATGAGAATTCTTCTTCAGAATTCGTAATGAGAATTCGGAATGGGATTTCTTCATTAGAATTCGTAATGAGAATTCTTCTTCAGAATTAGTAATGAGAATTCGGAATGGGATTTCTTCATTAGAATTCGTAATGAGAATTCTTCTTCAGAATTCGTATCTTGAATCTGGAATAGAACTTAGTCAGAATTCATATCCGGAATTCGTAATGAAACTTCCTTATAGTTCTTATCCAGAATCCGAATCCTAAAACAGAATGCTTTAAATCAAAGTTTCAACGATTCCGAGAGAATGAATCCGAATCTCATACTTAAGAAAAATATGGATGAAAATATGATAAGGATAATTTTTCTTATAAAAGCGATTTTCCTTAAGAAAGACATTTTCCTTATAAAAGCGATTTTCCTTAAGAAAGAAATTTTCCTTAAAGATAAGGTGTTTGTGATTTTCAAAACAAGAAGGAATGGAAAAGTCATAAGGAAAACCTTATTGACTCCACAATCTCCCCCTTTTTGGAAAGCACAAACATCCTTACGAAAAAGCTATTCTAAGAAGAAAGAAACATATTAAAGCTTATCTCCCTTGGTTTAAGGATATAGATGAATATGACTAACTCCCCCTTAGGCTTTGAAACTCTAAGGATCGTATTCATATTTCCGGAGTGACATTTCATAAGAAGGTCTTCTTTAAGAAAAACTCCCCCTTAAACAAACTCTTATTAGAGTTCTTTTTCCTTGGGTATTTTTTCTTTCTTCCCCTTTGATAAACTCTTATTAGAGTTCCTATTTTTCTTAAGAATCTTTTCCTTCTCTCCCTTTGTGATTTTCAAAAAGAATTGGAGGGAATGGAAAAAAAATAACGAAGTACCTGAAAGATTAGTAATGACAACAATAGAAACAACAAGTACGACTTTCATTAAATTTGAAATCTCGACAACAAAGAAAAAAATACAACAAAAAGATCGGATTAGGTTATTTCGGATCTTTCTCCTTCGACATGAGTCCCTTAAGAATCGTCTTGATCTTCTTTAAGTCTTTGTGATCTTCTTCTGCTTGCTTCTCTAAGACGACTATTCTTGCGGACTGAGCTTCAATTTTTTCTTCCTGAGCCTTCAGTTTTTCTTCCTGAGCTTGGATCTTTTCTTCCTGAGCCTTCATCCTTACTTCAAAATCGATCCGGTGATCCCTTTAAAATTTCCAATTATGAGAAACAGAATTCAACTTCCCATTCAGATCCCTGACTTCTTGAATCCGAAAGTTCTTTTCTTCAGTCATCTTTTCTTCAAAGGAGGAAGTCAGCTCATTAAACTTCTTGTCCTCGGTTTCAAAGGCATCCTTAACATTATCTTGAAACTCATCGAAAAGCCTCATTTCTTCCACAGTCTTCTTAGACCAGCTTTTCATCCTCTTGCAAGATCTTTTATGAGCTTCGTAACCAATAAAGAAGTTTTTGAACTGGGCTTCAATCTCAACACACTTATCCATAACCATGGATACGGAGTCTGTTTTCAGATTCAACGCATGTTGGAGCATCTGGCATCGTGAATCAATACTTGAGAAGGTCAGAATGGTTCCCACCAACTTCTTCAAAGACTGAACAACAAAATCATGCCCCAACGAAGATGATGACTCCGAATCTGAAATCTTGCTCGGAGAGTTTTCTTCCTCAATAAGCTCCAACTTCCTCTTAGAAGAACTACCAGCTTCCTTTCTCATCCTCTTTTCTGAACTCGTAGTATCAGCAAGAATTTGCTTCCCCTTATCTTTTTTCGGAATATAATCCTGTTCCGGAGTTCTCTTCTCACTATCAGAGACTTGAACAATATTATCTTCCTCATCAGCAACTTCCTGAACAGTATCCTCTACATTTTTCATCTGAGCAATATCATGTAAAAGTTGTTCTTCTTCTGCATGATAGGAAACTTCTTCTTCTCCTTTCTCTTCTTCCATTGCTGGAGTAACTTGTTTCAAGGATTCAGCTTCTGATGTTCGGAGCGATAAGTGTTCCGAAGGAGTTCCCTTGTACTCATCTACTTGTTTTAGCACATCTCCTGTCTCACCACTTCCTTCAGCAGCCTCTTCAACTTGTTCCACTTGCTCTTCTTCCTATGTATTCGTAGAGACCGCTTGTTCCGGAGCAACGAGATTTCTTCCTGGAGTCTCAGGTAGAGATTCCAGGGAGAAAGATCTTGGAACTGGAATTTTTGCTGAAACCATTTCATTGAACTTCAACAACGCCTGGACAGCCTCAGCTTCTGACATTTTCTTCTTAAGTTTCTTCTCCTTTGCTTGCTTCTCAAGCTCATCAGCAGTTTTTTCCTTCAAAGCTTTAGCCTCTGCAGGATCCAATCCGAACTGCGGATCCCCTTCTTTCCTTTTCTCTTTGTCAGATCTCCACTTTGTAACAACCTCATCAGGATAGGTCTTCTTCTTCTTAGGCTTTGGTGGTGCGGAGTGGACTTCCTTAGACTTGGGTTCCTCGGCTTCGACTACCACTTCTTTCAGCTTTCTCTTCCTTACCGGCTTAGATGATTCCGGATCAGCAACTTTCAGAGCCACTTCTTCTTGAAGAGGTAGATCAATAAACATTCCAGACTTCTTGTCGAAAGCTACATTCATTCTTTTAAGAGTGACGTCGCTGACCAGCATGATTTTACACACCCTTGGTTTAGAACTGCAAGCTACCTTGAAAGATTCTAGGCACCGAACTATGAGCTTTGATAATATTTCTGGGTACATCACGATCTGAGCTCTGAGATTTCGCTTCTTCAAATTTTCAATATTAAGAAGAATATGCTTCATCAAGTTGAACTTTCTTAGATTTATCAGGAAATCTAAGATATATATCTCACTCTTATTCAAGCTATCCTTATCACCTTTTCTCGGTACGATAAGCCCTTGCACCCATAACTCCAGAATCCGGAAGTTTGTAGATAGGCTTGCAATCTTCGGAGCCTTGTCATCATCCAATCCGAGAGTTTCTAAGGCCTTTTCCTTGTTGAAACTACCCATAGAGTCTGGCAATACGTGCGAAATAAACTCGGCTTCTCCTTCATAGGATAGCCCTACCAAGCTTGCAGCCTTGGTGTGAGAAAGTTTTTAAGTCTTGCCATACAATTTGAAAGAAAACTTCTCTCTATTATCTTCCTTGAAGAAAGCAACTGACTCATAAAACTCAACAAGCAAATCTGAGTACACTTCATCTTGGTTCCCGGTTTTTGATACCGCAACATCCTCCCAGCCATTCAACTTGATATTCTTTGAAATGATAGAATCGTAGTTGCTGAAGAAAGTCGGATGGACTAACCTTTCTCTGTAAACTAACCACTGAGAAATAGGCTTGGTTGAAGACATTTCTTGAGAAGCTAACTCTGCAGACATTCGGATCTGAAGTCTTCTGAGATATTCAGAACGGAGAAGTCTGAAGTTCGGAATGGCCTTAAATCAGAGAGTCAGAGCTTCAGCACGCGAAAGCTTGAAACCGATGTGGGACTAGAAAATATGGTCCCCTTTATATAGGCAATGGGATGACGGTTGAAATTCCATAGTTTATCTAACGGTTGGAATGATCTGGGATCAAATCTGACGGTTGAGAGCTTGAATCCGATATTTTTGAGGTTTTTATTAAAGTAAAGAATTAAGAAATCCAAAAACCGAAAACAAAATATAAGAAACTGCCAGCAAGTAAAATATGATTACGAAAACTTCAGTAAGGAAATCATACCTTTCGGATTAGCTTAGGAAAGTTATTCGTAATGGGTAATATAAAGACGACTACGAAAAAAAACTCAATACGAAAGACTAAATACGAAAAACTCAAAAAGTAAATACGAAAAAGTCAATACGAAAAAGTCAATACGAAAAAGTCAATACGAAAAAGTAAATAAAAAAAAACTTGGAATGAAAATCTGGTTATGAAAGTCCCAGTACGAAAGTTGTCCATTCCGGAAATTTTCAATACGAATACTTTCATTCCAGAAGTATTCTGTACGAAAATATCCATTCTGGAAAATGGTAGTTCCGGAAGTTCCATTCCGGAAATATTCGTTCCGAAAAGTTTAAAAACAAATTTTGAAAAACTTTGTTAAACAAACAATCATATGTACTCCCCCTATGAAAAGGAGTTTATTACTGTAAGGAGATTTTTTCAACAGAAAGTTAATTAAGGAAGATTACCTTACGGTTATCATTCCTAACTTCTGTTTAATATATTCAAATCTATCAGAAGGAAAAGATTTTGTGAAAATATCAGCAAGTTGATCTTGCGTTCCGATAAACTGAAGAATAATATCTCCTTTAAGTGTGTGATCCCTAAGAAAGTGATGCCTAATATCTATGTGTTTTGCACGGGAGTGATGTGCAGGGTTTTTACTTAGGGCAATGGCACTTGTGTTATCACACAAAATTTGAGTTTTAGTAAAACTCAAGCCATAGTCTGTTAGTGTGTGTTGCATCCACAACACTTGTGCACAACAACTTCCAGCTGCTACATATTCAGCTTCAGCAGTGGAGAGTGCAACTGAATGTTGCTTCTTGCAGGACCAAGAAACTAATGAATCTCCTAAGAAATGACAAGTTCCGGATGTACTTTTCCTATCCATTCTACATCCACCAAAGTCAGCATCAGAAAAGCTTTTTAGAACAAAATCATTTCCAGAAGTATAAAATAATCCTAGATCCATGGTTCCCTTAAGGTAGCGAAAAATTATTTTTACTGCCTTTAAGTGAGATTCCTTAGGATTGGATTGATATCTTGCACATAAGCATACTGAAAACATTAAGTCTGGTCGACTAGCTGTTAAGTAAAGTAGACTTCCTATCATACCTCTAAAAGATGTTTGATCTACTGGTTTCCCAGCTTCATCAAGATCTAAAGAGTTTGAGGTACCAATGGGAGTACTTATACTCTTAGTGTTGTCATAACCATACTTTTTAAGAAGATCTTTAATATACTTATGTTGAGATATGTAAGTTCCTTCTGGTTTTTGAGAAATTTGAAAACCAAGGAAAAATGTTAACTCACCCATCATACTCATTTCAAACTCAGATTTCATTAAACTAGCAAAAGAGTCAGTCAAAGATTGCTGAGTTGAACCAAATATAATGTCATCAACATAAATTTGAACAATCAAAACATTTTTCTTATCTTTCTTTATAAAAAGGGTTGGATCTGCATTTCCCTTAACATAGTTATTTTGAAGCAAAAATCTAGTGAGTCTATCATACCATGCTCGTGGGGCTTGTTTAAGGCCATACAAAGCTTTGGTAAGTCTAAAAACATGATCTGGATGTTTTGTATCTTCAAAGCCAGGAGGTTGTTCAACAAAGACTTCCTCTTGAACATAACCGTTAAGAAAAGCACATTTCACATCCATTTGATAAAGTTTGAAATTAAAGAATTCTGCAAAGGCAAGTAGAATGCGGATAGATTCAAGTCTAGCTACTGGAGCATAGGTTTCTTCATAGTCTATTCCTTCTTGCTGATTATAGCCTTTAGCAACAAGTCTAGCTTTATTTCTAACAATGACTCCATTTTCATCACATTTATTTCTGAAAACCCATTTTACTCCAATAACAGAAGTTTCCTTAGGTCTTTCAACCAAGGTCCAGACTTTATTCCTTTCGAATTCATTTAGTTCATCTTGCATTGGTTTGAGCCAATCACCATCACCTAAAGCTTCATCAGTGATTTTAGGCTCTAATTGGGAAAGAAATGCTAGATGTTCTACTTCATTTCTTAAGGAACTTCTAGTCCTTACAGGTTGATTTACATCACCAATGATACTATCACTGGGATTATTCTTAAGAAACACCTGATTTGGGTTTTGTAAAACCTGTTCATCAACATAGGGTAGAAAGTCTTCTGGGGTAAATGTTTCAGAAGTATCTTCTAGAACAATTTCCTTATCAGAAGGTTCTTCTATCAAAGGTTGATAATCAGTTTTTGAAAACACATCCGAAGATGTAAGTTGGGATGTTTTAAAAACAAAAGGATCAGATTCATCAAATTTTACATGTACTGTTTCCTCAACAGTGCAAGTATTTTTATTAAAAACTCTAGAAGCCTTAGAGGTTGTGGAATAACCTAAGAAAATCCCTTCATCTGATTTTGGTGCGAATTTATGTAAGTTATCTTTAGTATTCAAAATGAATATTTTGCAACCAAAAACCTTGAAGTAGGAAAGTCTAGGTTTTCTACCATTCCATAACTCATAAGGAGTTTTATTAAGAAAAGGTCTAATCAAAACACGATTTATAGTATAACAAGCAGTATTTACAGCTTCAGCCCAGAAATGTCTAGCAATAGAATATTCACTCAACATGGTTCTAGTTATCTCTTGAAGAATTCTATTTCTTCTTTCAACTACACCATTCTGTTGAGGAGTTCTAGGTGCTAAAAAATTGTGAGTAATACCTTTCTTACTACAAAAAGTTTCAAAATCAGAATTTTGAAATTCTCCTCCATGATCACTATGAATAGTTTTCAATGGAAGGTTTTTCTCATTTTTAACTTGAGCTCTAAAACTTTTGAAATAAGAAAAAGCTTCAGATTTCTTTGCTAGAAAATAGACCCAAGTAAATCTAGTGTAATCATCAACTAGAACAAATACATAGTATTTTCCTCCAATACTTCCAGTTTGTGTTGGACCAAAAAGATCCATGTGCACCAACTGTAATGCATCGGTTGTTGAGACTTCACCGATTGACTTAAAACTAGATTTATGTTGCTTGCCATATTGACAAGGATCACAAACTTTAGAAGAATCAAATATAAGCTCCGGTAGATCCTTAACAAGTTTCTTCTTAGAGAGTTTACATAGGTTTCTTATATTACAGTGTCCTAGTCTTCTATGCCATAACCAAGAGTGATCTTCCATTGCACTTAGGCAAGGTAAATCTTGGCTTCTTAGGTCTTCTAAGTTTAAGGTGTAAACATTCTCTTGCCTGTTGGCTGAGAGAATAAATTCTTCCTTGGAATTGTGAACTAAACACTTATCATTCCTAAAATTCACAAGGTAACCTTCATCACATAACTGACTTATGCTAATTAGGTTGTGCTTAAGACCTTTAACAAAATGAACATTTGAAATCAAGGTTTTACCTAAAAGAACAATATTACAAATACCAACAATCTCTCCCTTAGCATTGTCTCCGAAAGTTACCTTTCCTCCTTTCGTTTTGATAATCTTTTTGAAAAAAATTTTGTTACCAGTCATGTGCCGGGAACATCCACTATCCATGTACCATATATTGTTGCTGGAACTTTCTTTATTTTCCTGAAATTAAGAACAAAGTTAGATTTTCGGAATCCAAACTTGTTTGGATCCGAGATTTCCAGACAATAAAATTTTTGGAACCCACATTTTCTTAGAAAAATAAGCTTTATGAAAACCTAAGGATTGGGTTTTGTTTAAGGAACAATTCTTTGCCCAGTGACCACCATATTGACACTTGGTACAAAATGAGGCACTTTGAGGAACAAAATAATTGTTACTGAAAATAGGTTTTGCATGGGTATAACCAAATCTGGATTTATTTCTTAAAGGTCGTACTTGGGAATACATTTTATCAAAATTTTCTTTACCATGGGTAAAGTTTGATAAACACTTCTTTAAGGAAAAAATTTCAGACTTGAGTTTTACAACCAAGTTTTTATCCTCAAAATCATTAGTTTTAGAACTAGAGTTAGGCTCGAAAACATTTTTATTAGAAATTACTTTTTCTAATTCTTTAGAAAGTTTATTCTTCTCAGAACTTACTTCCTCAAGATTTTTTGAAATACTTTCAAAATCAGCATTTTTCTTATCAAGATCTTTAGAAAGATCTGATATCTCTTTAGTAAGAATAGAATTCCTAGAGTTTGCCTTATCAAGTTTCTTACTGAGTTTGGAATTCTCAATCTCAAGAAGTTCAGCAAACCTAGAGACTTCTTCAAAAGTAGGTAAAGTATTTTCCTCATCAGAAGATGATTCTTCATCAGAAGAGTTATAATACTTACTATCATTAGAATTTAAAGAAACATTAGTCAATGATTCAGCATTTCGTACCTTAGCCATAAGACAATGATTATTAATAGGCAATCTGGCTATAAGACCAAGATTCTTCTGTCCTGAAGATTCATAATCAGAAGATTCATCTGAAGAGTCACCACCACTGGCACTCCAGGTGTCATTAGCTTTCAGAACTTTCTTAGCTTTGGCTTTATAATACTTCTTTCTGTTCCTGTCTGAATGTCTTTCTTTTCTTTCTTTCTTTTTGAGCATAGGGCAATCTGGTCTAATATGTCCATATCTTTTACATTCATAACAAGTAACTTCTCCATCTTTCTTATCTTTCCTATCCTTCTTCTTATACTTAGATTGAAAATTTCTCTGTCCAGCTATCTTGTTCATCCTTCGAGCAAGATTGGCTAATTCATTTTCTGAGACTTCACTCTCACTAGATTCGGATTGGAAAATGACTTTCTTCGACTTGGATCTGGTTACTCTCTCAGGAGTCTTAGCTTTCATCTGATTCGAAGTTGTAGTAAAAGCAACAGTACCATTTCCATTCTTTTTCTTGATGTTGTCAGCATCTCTCTTCATTCTTGTTTCATGTTGTAGAAGAGTTCCAAATAATTCATCAAGAGTAATTTGAGTGACCTTCCTGTTCTCATCTATTGCTGTTCTCTTGGATTCCCACTCATTGGGCATAATATCAATTATCTTGTCCACAAGAGCTTCATCATCTAAACCTTTTTCTCCCATAGATTGTAGACTGTTGACAATAGTCATAAATCTTTGTTGAACTTTACAGATAGGTTCTCCATAAGGAAAATTGAAGCCATGATATTCAGCTCTAAGCATAGCTCTTCTAGTCTCAATCACCTTAGAAGTTCCAAAGTGTGTAACCTCTAACTTCTTCCATATACAGTTAGCTGCTTTACAAGAAGAAATTTGGCTATATATATTTCTGGTCATTGAACATAGTAAAGTATTGCGTACCTTATAGTTGAGCTGATATTCTTGCTTTTCCTGGTTAGTAAAGGTTCTGACTTCCTTGTCAGGAATTTTATAATCACCAGTAAGCATAACAAAGTTATCTACTCCAGTATTGATAACAAATGTCTTCATACGATCTCTCCAGTACTCATAGTCATTACCATCAAATATAGGTGGTCTTGTAGGATTCAGATTGTCAATAGATCCAACATTAATTCCTTCCATACTAGAAATAACTTGGATACAAACTTGTTAGTAGAAAAAGATTCGTAATAACAAAGTTCGGAATGAGAAAAGTTCGGAATGGATAAATCGGAATGACAAAGTTCGGAATGGAAAAGTGAGCAAGAAAAACTTGTATGTGAGTACAAGTAATTCAGTAACCCCCTCTGATACCAATTGTAGGATCGAAATATAATATGAGATGCTCAATATACAAGAGGGGGGGTGAATTGTATACTTTAAAAATTCCTTTGGAACCTTTAAAGTTAGTTATGAATAACTAAAGTTTCCTTAAGAAAAGGAAAGGGCTAATTTTAACAAAGTTAAACTAGGAAAATTCACAACACCTCTAATACCGAACTAAACTTGGAAAGAGATTCCAAAAGTAGGTTCCAGAAATATGATTCCGGAAATTGAAACTTAACAAAAGTTACAATATGAGATTCTACCTTAAAGCATATAGAATCTAAATGAATCAGAGTAAGTAAGGAAGTATAAGAAAGTTATACTTTCCTTAAGATAAAAATTACAGCGGAATAAAAACAAGTAGTAAAACTACTAGAAACAATATATAAGTCTTTTAACCCAAAGAGAAGGGTATCCAACAACCTTGGATAAAGGTCCCTTGATTTATACTTTCAAGCAAGTCTGTCTTACCCACACCAGGGTAAGCCCTCGATACGAAGATCGGTGTCTCTATCTTGCTATCCCCGCAAGCCCTCAACTTCAAGGTAGTTGGCAACCTCTGTCTTCCTCAGCAAGGAAGCCCTCGATCTTTAAGGTAGTCGGCACCTCTGTCTTCCTATCCCCGGAAGCCCTCGAATGTAATCACCAACATTCGGAGTCGCACAAATCTTTGAGAGTTAATAAGAGCCTCTCTCTCTAGAATTCACTTTAACAGCATGTAGGCACAAAACTCAGTCGTTTTTCCAACAGCTTATTCATCAGCACCGAGCTCTTTCAAATGAGCTCCTATTTATAGGTAAGGTCGGCTCCTTCTCCAACGGTCATATTTTCCTTAAAGTTCGGAGGGACCTGTACACGTGTCACTTAGACAACGGTTAGTTTATAACAAAACAGACGACATCGTTTTATAACAAAACAAGTGTAACAGAATGTACGACATCGTTTTAAACTCTAACATAAAAGTTCGAAATAGAAACTTCGGAGTGAAGGTTCAGAGTGAATAAATTCAGAGTGTTTAAAACAAAGATAATCAGATTCTGTTTAATAGGTGAATTCGGAATGAGAATTCGGAATAGGAATTCGTCATCAGAAATCGTAATGAGAATTCGTCATCAGAATTCGTAATGAGAATTCGTCATCAGAATTCGTAATGAGAATTCATCATCAGAATTCGTAATGATAATTCGTAATGAGAATTCTTCATCAGAATTCGTAATGGGAATTCTTCATTGGAATTCGTAATGGGAATTCGGAATGGGATTTCTTTATTAGAATTCATAATGAGAATTCTTCTTCAGAATTCGTAATAAGAATTCGGAATGGGATTTCTTCATTAGAATTCGTAATGAGAATTCTTCTTCAGAATTCGTAATGAGAATTCGGAATGGGATTTCTTCATTAGAATTCGTAATGAGAATTCTTCTTCAGAATTCGTAATGAGAATTCGGAATGGGATTTCTTCATTAGAATTCGTAATGAGAATTCTTCTTCAGAATTCGTAATGAGAATTCGGAATGGGATTTCTTCATTAGAATTCGTAATGAGAATTCTTCTTCAGAATTCGTATCCTGAATCTGGAATAGAACTTAGTCAGAATTCATATCCGGAATTCGGAATGAAACTTCCTTATAGTTCTTATCCAGAATCCGAATCCTAAAACAGAATGCTTTAAATCAAAGTTTCAACGATTCCGAGAGAATGAATCCGAATCTCATACTTAAGAAAAATATGGATGAAAATATGATAAGGATAATTTTTCTTATAAAAGCGATTTTCCTTAAGAAAGACATTTTCCTTATAAAAGCGATTTTCCTTAAGAAAGCAATTTTCCTTAAAGATAATGTGTTTGTGATTTTCAAAACAAGAAGGAATGGAAAAGTCATAAGGAAAACCTTATTGACTCAACACTCATAACTATAACATCAAGTCCCAAAAATCCTAGCTCCGGTATACCCAGACTCTACCCCAAGTAATGAGACCGAAAATAGCTTGACCTCCTTTGATACCATTTTTTCATGAACCAAGCTGGGTTTCCATCCGAACCGGTGCCTGACCCAGTCTATGGAAAGGTTGAAGGGAATTCCCAATCCCCATGGGATAACAACAAGTTCTCATGTATTAATATTACAACATGGGAAATATTTAATTGATTCTATAATAATAAACAACCAATAAAATAAATAATCAGAAACTTAAACATGTAACAAAATAAGGTACAAAAATTTTTAAATTCAAGGTTTTACAACTTCAAAAAAAAACTAGAAATACTACAATGAAGTAAACAACAAAAAGAACCCAACTACTTCCATGCAAAAAGAGAGGCATCACTATTGATCCATCACCAAAACTTGTAAGGAGAAACTCAGGAAACTAGAACCACCATCACTAAACACCTTATCTTCACCTGGAACAAACATAGAACAAGGTATACATACACCCAAGGGTGTATGCAGGGTGTAAAATAAATTCCATTAGGATTCCACCTAGATAAAAATGATTCCATTAAAAAACATTTTAAATATAATCTAACACGCTCATTTAAGTAAAATATTCTAAAACATTTCTAGGAAAAACATTTATTAGGTAAACAATTTAAAAAGGAACAATTACAGGGAAAGTCATTTCAAAATCACTTGATTTAAAGAAAAAAGTGATTTATAAAAACACAAATATATGCATCCACACAAGGGGTCCACCATATACCAATAGATGGTACCACATAATAATAGTAGATAACCATGGGTAAATTCCCTAGGTTTAATATTTCTCGAGTGGGACACTAGAACCTCATACCTCAGTGAAACATGGCTTAGAAACCATGAACAACATTGATATCATGTATGAAACACTAGAGAGAAGGAATATCCAAAATTTTATTGGTCTCCAATCATCACAATGTTTATTTAGTGTTTTAAGCATCAATCCTACTAGACGAGACCGGGACAAACCACTTCTGTATCATCTAGAGTACTAGAACTAGACAACCCACCTAGATACCTGAGATTCCAATGAGCTCAAGTTAATGTTCATATGTTACACATATCACCACTCCCACAACTCAATGTCAATAATACTAAAGAAATCACTAATTTCATGAACAAACCACTTTTCATTTTACATACACCAAAACCCTTTGTCAAATAAATTTTCAATTCATAAAACTCCATTTAGCAAGACACAAGAAAGGAACACAATTACTGACTCAAAACCATGGGCTAGGACCCCATGTTTGAATCCACACAAAAAATGAGTTCATTTATAAAATAATATTCTCATTATTTAAACAATTCACAACTCATACTAAAAATTTCACAAAAGGCTCTACATGATAATACTAATCCATTTTCCATTTTTCTCACATAAAAAACCCATTTTGAATACATTTTCCATCACTTATACATCTCATAGAATTCCATTTTTATAAAACACAAGAAAACACACCAATGATCAACCAATGTCATGGTCCAAGCCCCATTCTAAAACCGTACATAAGATAAGATCATTTTAAAACTTGTTTTCCATTATTCAAACAATTTTCAATTCATTTTTAAAGGTTCACAACAAGTATAACATGCCAATGGAACACATTTTTTCATTGAAAATCCCATTTCCAACATATTCTCACCTCAAGTTCTTTAGAAAAAATGTTTTCACCCAACAACCAACCTATAAAACATTTTCATGAAACAACACATCAAATCACTCACACAAAACATTGCCAATTTTCTTATAAAATCCATTACCATCACATAGCCTGCCAAACCATTTAAAAATTACCTTTTACACCACACATGAAATCCATATAACATATTTATAAATTTAAAAAAGAAAATTAAGTTCATCTATTAATGTTAGAGCATATAAACACCTACCTCATATGAATAATCTTCTAGAAAATGGTGTGAAACCGCAATCTCACCTCAAACACACAACAAGGAGGCAAGAAGGAACCCTAATCAAGAAGATAAAACCCAATAGATCAATATATTACCATAAAAATGAAACCCTACCTGATGGATAACCAAAAACCCAAAGAACAAGAAGAAAAATTCTACAAAAGAGGAGGATAGGCTTACTCGAAGTAGGTCACACCCATGGAGAAGGGAGAGGAGGAGCGAAGAGCAGCCAGAGAGCCTTTCGGGAAGTGAGCCAGATCTCCTGGGTGATGTTGTGCATGAGCTGGGAGAATTGGGGGGGGGGGTTGTTTACACAAAATGGAGGAGGGGGAGTGGCCGCATGAGGAAGAGCCGCTGGAGGGGCGCTCCTCAAAAGGAAGAGAGGGAGGCGTGCTATGGGAGCCACCGACCAGTGGGGGGGTGGGTTGCATGAGCGGGATAGGGAAGAGGGGAGAAGTGAGGGGAACTACGTGAAATTAGGGGGGAAGGGGAGAGGAGAAACCTTAAAAAATAAAATAATAATAACAACAACAACTTAATGATCATATTATCATCATAATTATTATTAAAATAATTATTTTAATTTCATTTTAATTTTATTGTTTTATTTTATTTTTATTTTATTATTCATTTAATTTTTATTTAATTTGAATATTGGGCATGCCACATAGTGACCTAGGAAAAGTTTCACGGTTTCCAAACTGTGCTCTGCCTATGCACCATATGCTGCCAAGTCCAAAACACTTATTTTTGATAAAAAATAAAAAATTCAAACCAGGACTCAACCCAAACCCTGAAAAGAATATCCAAATACATGAAAATAATAAAATAAATTAATTTCAAAGGTTAGGGTGTGACACATTGGTTTCAACTTTATAATAATAGTATGTGTGTGTATCTATGTGTATTATATATATAGTTAGAGTTATAATATTACTATATAATATCTATCACAAATCATCCTGTATACCCTGGTACCTTGATACTTGAGTCAGCTCTGACATAGCCCAAAACGCATTCCCGATACCCATGGGTTGATGACTAGAACCTAGCAACATACAAGATCAAATAGGGAACAATTTTTTTCCAAAAAACAATGGAAGATAATGATACAAGTTAGTATGATCAACACTCAAAAAAGGAGAAATTACCAGAGTAAAACATGTAAACAAAACCTAAAAAAATATATTATCAAAGTACTCACCATATATTAAGATAAAATATTAGACATTCCATGAAATAAGTGGATAAAATCTACACCAATAACCTCTATAACCCCATGTCTCAAAGATCAAGAACATCCACCACCTCCAAGTGTCACTTTCCATTTTCTCAGATCTGGCATCATAAAATATACAAACACTTGAAGGAAAAGGTAGGGTGTGAGATATAAATACTAGTAGGATATAACCAAGTATTCCATCATAAATTCCATATAAATAAACCAATCATTCTTTCAATTTTAAAAAAATGTGTGTCATATCATTTGAATATTTAAAACAAAACATGCTTTATTTTCAACAGATGGAGGACATTTCAAAACATGAATAAAATTAATATTTTATATGAATCATATAGAATCAATAAAATAGTTTTATAAAAAATGATGGAATATATAATCAAAACAAAAGAATCATGTACCATGGTCATCTACCCTGGAGTATGTCTGTTTCTGATCATAGGATTCTCACACTTCTCAAATCAGTGATAAAAAATCAATATGTTTGCACACATCCCTTAGTCTCTGGCCTAATAAGACAAATTAGTATGACATTAGTCATAATCATGACGAAATAGGTTTTTGTTATAGTTTTCGTCGTATATACATTTCTAGGGGCTCATATCCTAGTATTCTTGTCCCAAATAACCTACTAACAACTCAGGATCGTACACGCTCAATCAATCAATTAGTTATGGGAAAATCATTTCATTTCAAATCAAACCATCATTTAAATTTCAATTTCATGGTTTCAATTTAAATATTCTATTTCAAATTTCAAAACCAAATCACAAGTTTTTCCTCATTTCATGCCTTTTCAATTCAAAACCTACTATAGGTTTTCATCATTTTAATTTAAACCATTTTTATAAAAAAAATCACAAATAATTTCATCAAATTAATCATAAAACCAATTTTACAAAATCAAGACATCATTCTAAAAATCCATCCCATAATTTCAATTCCATTGAAATTGAGTATTTTTCATAAATCCTATGCCATTTAAAAATTCACATAAACTAATTTCAAATCATAGTTTTATAAATAAATTTAAAGTTACTTCAAAAAAATCATGCAAATAAAGGTTTTAATTTTAGGGTGAAGGTATATGAAACCACCAACCTTTAATCACAAAAAATCAAAAACCACACCTACAATGTGAACACCAATGAATAAAAAAGGCGAGACAATCAATATAATCAAACCTAGAACCAAAATCCATCAAAACATAGATTAGTCCCATCAATAACATTATGATATATCACTCTCTAATGAGTATAGAAAGGAAGATCATAAGAAACCACATGAGGGGAAATCCACTTATCGAGGAGGGATCTACTCTTCCATCGGCAATTTTATTTGTAATATAAAGGGTTTGAAGGAGCCAAAATAACTTCTTAATATCCCAAAAGGATGATAAAAATGTCTTAGGGTTGAATGGG
Organism: Viscum album; assembly: GCA_963277665.1. Taxonomy (NCBI): domain Eukaryota; kingdom Viridiplantae; phylum Streptophyta; class Magnoliopsida; order Santalales; family Viscaceae; genus Viscum; species Viscum album. The sequence continues at coordinate 1,279,616,002 of OY728142.1, read as the reverse complement.
ATTGATTAGAACTTAAACTGGGGGTTCAACATTTTTAACTCAATTTTCATTGGATTAAATTCCCACATGCATGGTTTCCTGGGGAGGGCCACATGGTTAGACAGACTGTGCACCCTAACCATAAAACCCAGATGGTTAAGTGCATGATTTGTCCTAGGTGGGCATGCAATTTTTCAAAATTCATGCCAACTGTGTAAACCCTCATTTTCTGAGGTTTCACAATTTAGAGGGGCTACCTACACAGTTTGAAAAAATCATGTTCCCCCTTCTAGTGGCTCTTAATAGGGCACGTGGTTTGATGGGCCAAATAGAATGATTTTCCTTAACCATGAACCAACCATGAACACGCCCTTGGGCTTCCAAAATTATTTAAATTTCACCAAAAACAACCCAAGATAACATCCAACCAATATTAGATCAAAACAAGGGTCAAGGAATACCTAAAATAAGGAAATTATATGTTACAACCTTCCCACTATAAAAACTTTATATCCCTAGAAATCCTATTAAGAATTATCCATATCAAAGAAGTGAGTCCACTAATCCATCATCATTTTCATACATTACCGTGTCTCATTCCAATTATATCTATGCTAACATAACCATCAAACAAAAGGTATCTTTTTTCTACAAATAACATTTGTCTTAGAATCAACAATCTTGAATCGATGCCCAATCATGGATAAATCTGGATTAATATTAAGGTCTTCCCAAGTTATAACGTGATAAGGGTTATAAAGATACTTTCAAAGCTATGAAACATGAAAAATATTGTGGATTTAATTAAACTATGGTGGAAGTTCTAAATGGTAAGACACTTTCCCCACCATCTCAATAATATCAAAAGGACCCACAAACCTCATTGCAATATTTCCCTGTTTCCCCTGACATCGATGACCCAACCAAGGTGAAAGTATCAATAATTCATGGTCAATAACTAAAAACTCCAATGTTCATCAATTAATATCAGTATAGGACTTATAACAACTCTTTTCCATAACCATTATCTAATGAATTGACTGAATCTTCACCATCACCTCTTGAAGCAAACTCAGTCCAACCAAGGGAGCTTCACCAATATCTAAGAAAAAAACAATGATTTAAATGGAATGATATACATGGAATATAAATGGGCCATATAAATGGAATATTAGTAAATTTTATTATAATAAAACTCAACCAGTCCCAAATGGGACTGTAAACAAGCTTGAGTACTTGTGAGCTACTCTGGCTCGGCTCGAAAGATACTCAAACTCGGCTCAGTTTTTTTTCAAGTTGATCTCGAGATCGAGCTACTTGAGTACTAACTCAATTCGAGTTTGAGTATTATAAAAACATAATATTGTGTCTTGTAAGCATAATCAAGAATCTAGTTTCTTTAATATATATATTTTTATTCTATATATATGTATTTATTTTCTAGCTCGAGATTTCGATCTCGAGTACAAATTCGAGTTCAAGCTCAAATTCAAGCTATATTTTGTAATTAAAATTCTGAAAAGTGTCCCAATAAAATTGAATTGATCCTAAGAGAGTTCTCGCTAGAGCCTGATTTGAGCTCAATCTTGAGCTCGAGCCAGGAAATTAATACCCGGTCAAGCATTGAGCAGTGCTCAAGAACTGAGTTCAAGTACCAAGTTTGATCTTGAGTATTGAGATACTCGGCTAGGCTCGACTCAATTACACTCCTAATCCGAAATGAACTTAAAAATCTCAAATAATGTCAATAATTCAAGAATAAAACATTTATTTGGTGATCTATATAGCTTTTTATGTCTAGCCATCGGTCTGAAGATGATTTTCTATGTTCAGAAATATCTGAGATAACAATGCCTATAGGAGGGATCTCTAAAAGTAAGAAGTAAAATAGGGATCCCTATCAGAGACTGTAGTAGAAGGGAATACATACAAACTGACAATCTCTGGTATATAGATATGTCCCAATTCCTCAACTTTGGGTGTATCTTGAATGGGTATAAAGTGAGATAATTTCATTAACCTATAAATCATAAATTAGATAGAATTATTTCCCCAAGGGGTACACAGAAACCCAACCAAGAAGTCCATAGAGATCTCCTCCCACTTCCAAATTAGATTTGGAAGTGGTTGAAGAAAATATAAAGATCTCAGGTGGTTGGATTTGAACTTATTATAGGTATAACAATGATAAACATAGTAAAAAATGTCTCCTATCATACTTGGACACTAGAATTATCACCATATATCATAAAATATCTTTATGGTTATAGGGTCCACCAACCACTAGGAATTATAGAAACCCCCCATTACAATATTTCTTGTGGAAAATGGTACAAAAAACCAATTCTGAAAATATATGATTCCATCAGAATAGAAATTCCACTCATCAATGGTCTACCTATCATAATGAGGTTCCCTAATGCTACAAAATTAATCATCACACTACTACTCCTAAAGATTCATCTCGAGAAGGGAATATTTAAAATGAACACTTTATAAGAAAACTATGTCCTCCCCATCTCAGACTCTTAAATAAAACTATGAAAAAAGAGCCATCATATTACACTCTTCTAATGTATATTTCATGGTCTATGTCAGATGTTTCCTAATAAAAGTGTTATAAACAACATTCCCCTTCCCTAGGGTGTAGTAAATGTTTAAAAAAAGACTGTTGGTACTTTACCCGTCACCTCTACTGAAGGTTCAAATCTTTTTAATATAATATATTAATAAAGATTTTTTTGTTAATAATAAATGTTAAAACTTTCTCCAAAAATTTGATTCCAAAATATATTAAGCACATGAATCACAGCTGTGAGTTCGAGATCATGGGCCAAGTAATTATTCTCATGTGGCATAAGCTTCATGAATCCATAGGATACCATGTGATCACCTTATATAATAAAAAACCCAAACCCAAAACTAATGTGTCACAGAAGACCACATAGCCCTACCCAAACTTTGTAAGATTCAAAATTGACACATATGTCAAAATACGTTTCAAATCTTCAAAATAAATCTAAAAATTTTCATTCTATAATAACTTCACTCCCTTCTGAGTGAGGACATTCATTAGAGAAGATAACTTCAAGAAATATTTAACAAACCAACAGTAATACTCCAAAAAGACGAAGAATCTATGTATCTTAGAAACATTATGTAATTTATCCCATTCTATAAGAGCTTTCACCTGCTTAGGATTGACTAATATTCCATGCTCTAAGACAATGTGTCCCAATAACTTTACTTATTGTATCCAAAAATTACATTTTTAAAGTTTCACGTAAATTTTGTGATATCTAAGGATTCCTTATACTAATATCAGATGACACACATGATCCTCCTTAGTTTTTGTGTAAACAAAAATATAATCTACACATACCACCAAAACTTAATCTAGTTACTCATGGAATATTCTGTTCATTAACTCCATAAAAACTATAGGAGCATTGGTTAGATAAAAATTCATAATAGGATATTCATAATGTCCATACCTACTCCAAAAGGTGGTCTTAGAAATGTTAGATTCTTTAATTATAAATTTGTGATAGACAAACCAAAGATAAATATTCAGTAACCACTTCTCCCATTTCAACTGATTAAATAGTTCATCTATCTGAGGTAATGGATACTTTTTATTCATCGTAACTCGATTGATATTTCAGTAATCAACATAGAGGAAAAGTGTTCCATCATCTTTATTTGAAAAGAGAATATGTGCCTCAAAAGGTGACACACTAATGAATATAAATAATTTATCAAGAAAATAATCAAACTGATTCTTCAAATATTTCAATTTAGTTGGTTCCATGTAATAAGAAGGAATAGATACTGGTCTAGTACCAGGTACTAAATTGTAGAAAACTCCACCTCTCTTACCCGTGGAAAACCAAAAGGTTCAAATAGAAACACATTAGGAAACTCAATAAAAACTGGAAGGAAATCATCAATAAAATATTTACACTCCATATCAAAATAAAACACTAATATCACCCTTCCCAACTCTATAAATAAAGGTCCATCTATACTCAACCTCGGGTTCCATTCTCCCTGAAAAACATGACACACCTTATTAGGCATAGAAAATGATACTTGTTGAAGATAATAGTCAATATAAGAATTATGGGAAATCATCGAATCCATATTGAGAATAATTTTAGTAGATTTCATATAAAGAACTAGAAAATCCCAACCAAGTTCAAGCTCTATTAAATAAAAAACAAAATTAGGACACCTAAGACCTTTCTCTCTCTTCATTTCGAGGGGTGTGGTGATATCAATCATAGAAGAAAAAATCTCTAGAGGAAGGGTTCTAAAATAAAAAACACAAGTTGATATGAATTGTTTTTATGATTCAGTATCAAATAAAGTAGTAATTATAGAATAAAACATAGTTATGGAGGCTCTCACTATCGCTGGACCTGTATCAACTTCCTCTGGAGACTCTTTCACTGTGTGAAGAAGCTTTGTTATGGATGCTTGTGGATGGGACCCATTTGTTATTGATTAATATGATTTAATCATAGAGATTTTAGGTGAAAATGAAATAATTTTACAAATTTGGGAAGAAAATATATAATAGAACTTCTTAAAGTGACCTGATCATCCACATGAACTAAAGATCTTGGGTGTCTTAGTGAAAACCTGTTTTGAATACCCAACCATGCCACCGTAGAAGAAAGTCAAAGGGCCTATTCTAGACATTGAAAGAGGTATAGAAGATGGGTGATGTTGAGATACACTATGTACATCACCAAACTTTCTCTTTCCTTTAAAGGAATGTATTGAAATACCTTTGGGAGAAAAGGGAACTCTCGTCAACCCCGAATTGCTAGAAACATCAAGCTCAACCAACAATTATTTATCCAGTACATCAACATAAGAAGTGAGATTCAATATATAGACTTGAGATAAGATTTCAACATGAAAACCCATATCAAATCCTTGATCCTTTAATTTCTTAATAGTAAAAACCTCAAGAGAAAATTGTATAAGCTGAACAAAATGGTTCATGTACACCATCACAGTATTTTTAACATGCTGGAGATTAAGGAACTCCATATAATTTTCCAGGATCAAAAACTATGGATATAAATGATTAGTGAAAATAAATAAAGTCCTACCAATACAATACCTCATGATTCTTTATGGTCACCATCAAATGCCACTATCTCCTACTAGGACCTTCCAGCTTGAAGGTAACACACTTTACCATAATTGAATCAATCATTTACAGGAACTAAAAAAGAATCATTAACTTTTTCAACTAGTCTTCAACCACTTTAGGTTCATTAGATCCTTGTAGAGTAGGTGGATTATGGAGAATAAACTCTTGATCACGATTCTTAAATTAATCCCTTTTTGGTTCTATAATAGGAACCTAAATGGGAATGAGTGCTGGTGCCTATCCTAGAGCTTGGACAACACAAACTACCATCCCAAAAAGATTTTGGTCCACTAGAGGATTTTCTAACTATGTTTTACCAGAAGTTTCCTCTTGGGGATAATTCAAATGTATTATCAGAGGCATGATGCTACAAAACATCAAAAAAAACATTAGAAGCATTATCAAGATTACATAGTTCATAGATACACATATCAAAGATACCATAATATTAATTCCATCAAACAAAATTTAGGATTGGGATTTCAACAAACTCAAAAAATGTAGGGAAAAGACTAGAATCAAATTAAAAAATTTATCAATATGATTTTCTGAAACACCAATGGCGACTTAAGGCTCATTAAGATGAGAGTTGGTCATACATTTTCTCACAAATACCTCATAAGTCCCAGAAATCCAATCTCATATCTACCAAATAAACTAGACTGTATTCCAACTTCAAATAAAGATCCACAGCATTCCTCTAATACAATTTTTTCACGAACCATCCTAGATACCCTGGTACCCTGATGTCTGAGCTAGATTTGACATAGCCTGAAGGGCGTTCCTAATCCCCATGGGTTGGAGAAAACCACCTAGAATCATACAATATTAAATAGGGAACAATTTATTTTCCAAAAAATAGTGGAAGATAAATATACAAGTCAGTATGCTCAACAATCAAAAAAGGAGAAAGTACCAGATTCAAATTGGTAAACAAAACCCAAAACAGTACATCATCAAAGTACTCATAATATATTAAGATAAAATCTTAAACATCCCATGAAATGAGTGGATAAAATATCCAAATTTCACCTCAATTATATTGGGTCTCAAAGATCAAGAACATCCACCACCTCCAAGTGGCACTTTCCCTTTGCTTAGACCTAGCATAAGAAAATCTAAAAACACCCGAAGGAAAAGTTATGGTTTGGGATATAAAGTCCAATAGGGTCTCACCAATTGTTCCATAATAAATTACATAACAATAAACTAATCATAATTTCATTTTTCAAATAAAACAATGCATGTAATATCATTTACATATTTAAAACAAAACATGCTTTCTTTTGAATAGATGGAATACATCTCAAAACATGGATTAAATAAAAATTTTATATAAATGAATTTATATAAATCATATGGCATGGATAAAATAGTTCTATAAACAATGATGGAATATATAATAAAAAAAGGAATCATGCACCATGGTAATATTCCTTGAAGTACGTTAGATTTTAGTCATAGGATCCTCACAATTCTCAAATCAGTGATCACTGCTCAATATATGTGCACACATCCCTCAGTATTAGGCCAAATAGGACTAATCAATATCCTATTAGGAATAATCATTCTGAACTAAGTTTTTGTTAAATTTTTCATCATATATCCATTTATAGGGGATCAGATCCTAGAATTATTATGCTAAATAACCTACTAACTACACGATCTTGCATGCGATCAATCAATCAATCGGTCATGGTAAATTCATTTCAGTATAAATCAAATAATAATTTACATTTCAATTTTCTTGTTTCAATTTCAATATTCCATTTTTAGTTTCAAAATAAAATCATGTATTTTTCATTATTTCATGTCTTTTCAATTCAAAAAATATCATAGGTTTAAATCATTTTAATTTAATCTTTTTCTATAATAAAAAATCTCAAATCATTTCATCAAATCCATCATCAAATAAATTTTCAAAAATCAAGCCATCATTCTCAAAATCCACCCCCTAACTTCAATTCTATTGAAATTGCATATTTTTTATAAATACCATTCCATTTAAAATTTCACACCAACTCATTTAAAATTGAGGTTTTACAAATCTATTGAAATCTACTTCAAAAAAATTAAGAAAATAAAGATTTCAATTATTGGGTGAAGACATATTGAACTACCTACCTTTAATCATAGAATAAAAAACACCCTCAACGAGAATGAAAACAAATAACAAAGGTGATACCATCAAGAGAATCAAACCTAGAACCATGATCCATCAAAATGAAGATTAGATCCATCAATGATATGATGATATATCACTCTATAAGTAGGAGACAAAGGAAGAGTAGAAGAAACAACATGATGGGAGATCTAATTACCATAGAGGGATTAGATCTTCCACCAGCACTTTGATTCTTAAGATAAAAGGTTTGGAGGATCCAAAATAAATTCTTGAGAGCCTCCAAGGATGAATAAAAAATGTTAGGGTAAAATGTGATTAAAAAATTAAACGGGGGGGGGGGGGGGGTGGATATATAATTTAATTTTTTGAGGATTAAAATCCCACATATAAGGTTTCCTGGGGATGGATGCATGGTTAAAAAAACTATACGCCCCTACTGGTGGGGTGAATTGTTTCTCCTAGGAGAGCCATGGTTTGTCAAACCGTGCACTAACCATAAAAGCACTCACTGTCTGAGGTTAAATGGTTTGAAGGGTCTATCTGCACAGTTTTGACAAACCATGTTCCCCTTCTAGTGGCTCACAATTGGGCACAGGGTTTGCTGGGCTAAACTGTACATTTTCTCTAACTATGCACCAATCATGCACAGCCCCCTAAGTTTCCAAATTTTTCTAAATTTCACCTGAAACACCATGAGACAAGATCCAACCAAAAGGAGATCAAAACAAGGGTCAATGAATACCAAGAGAAGGTAATGGGATATTAAAATATCAATGTATGATATATATATATATATATATATATTGATTACAATGAATATATTAAACTTTAGTTTTTTTTTAAATGAAATTGTACTTATTTTTTAAAAAATATTCAAAATTGATAAAAAAATTATATTATTAGTAATATTATTATACATATGTAATTATTTATAAAAAATAATTAATATTACTCAAATGTAATTAACACTATTATATAACTATTTTTTTAAACAAAATTAATATTATATATAGTTATTCATTTTATATTTTAATATTAGTAATAAAATTTTTCACATAATTATTAGTATAAAATATTACACAAGTAATTTATATATTTTTTAAAATAATAATAATATAAATATAAATAATAATTTATAGTATTTTTTAAACAATATTGATAATAAATTTAATATTTATATTTAATTAATAATATATTGAAATTCATATTTATTTAAATAAAATTATTAATATTTTAAATACATATTTATAAATATATTATATAAAATATATTTTTTATTTATATAATAAATAATAAATTTTAAATATAAATGATATTATTTAAATAAAATTAATAATTATTAGTATCATATATATATAATTAATATTATATACATTTATATAATTAGTATTTTTCTGTAACTTTTTTTTGTAGTTAAATATAATTGTCAATATTTTTATATTCAATTATATATTTGTGTAATTAATAATATTTTTTAAATGTATTTAATTTAATTGAAATATTAATAATAATAATTATTTGTTTTTTATATATAATTAATAATATATGCATATTTTAAATATAATTGATAATATTTAATTAGTGTAAAAAATATAATTTTATTTTAATATATTTAAAATTTATATATATATATATTTTAATATAATTATATAAATATTTAGATATAAGTAAATAAATAAATAATAATATATCTATGTAATATATATTAATAAATAAAAATTTCATACAATTTTTGGAGGAGCTCACTTGGTTGTTCGAAAAAGAATTATGATCCAAGGCTCGAGCGATAGGGTTTGAACTCCAACAATCACCCAAGAACACTTTTTTCTTTTACTTTGGGATTTATCAGTACTAAAATGAGTGAAGATAAAGCTATCTTAATCAGTGCTAAAATTTGTGTTGATAAAGATGAACATTTATCAGTACTAACCTTCTTATCACAAATAAAGGTCCCTTTTACCGGTTCTTTTAAAAATCATTGATAATGGTATTTCAATCTTTTTAAAAGAACCCTAGTTGTCACACTTCTTGACCTTGTTCTTTAATGCTCTAAAACAAGATGACCCTCTCTCATTTTCCCCAACAATTTGTACAAATTAGCATTAAAAAATGAAGGTATGTTATTAAAAACTTAGTTTTAAGAATATCTTAAGTAATCATATATTTGTTTTTATCATTTTTTCCAATGCGGTTGGTCATACATACATACATACATACACATTGTTGGGTCTAATGTTGAATTTGTTATCAATAACATGTCAATATGTGTTTGGTAAGTTGATGATGAAAAGTGGTGATGCCTGGAGAATTGTTATGGATTTACAGCATTGGATTTCATGTTTGAGAAATTCTCAATGTTAACAACTCTGATGATTGTTTATGATGATCTTAAGTATTTAAGACATGTGTCAAAGGATGACACATTTCTCACAACAATGTTTGGATGTTTAAAGGATTCCATGCAATATGAATTTCATATTCCATGAAGTGAAGAAAATTTGAAGATGATTGAAGTTGGAAACCATGAAAAAAGAAATGATTAGTTAATGAGAAAGTGAAGGAAGTATTGAGAAGGATGGAATGGAATTTTATTTGAAATGGATTTTTTTATTCTTTAAACATAGAATTTTGGCTAAGTCTTGATTTTTGGTATTTTAAAAAAGGAATAGGACAACCCCTATCAGCTAAGGCCACCCTCAACCGAGGCCACATGCGGGACCCATGGGGTTAACCGTGTCCAAGGTAAGGTAACCCTATCCAACCAAAAGGTGGAAGGGTTGTGTGTAAACCCTGAGAGTCCATGTATAGGGCCCACAGAGTGAACGCCCGAAGGTACACATGGATTAGGCCAGAAATCCATAGGGGGTAATCATGGACTATGTGTGTCTTATCCCATCTGGGTGTGAAATATAGTGGAATCTGAGTGATGACTCCGGTGTCGGATCAAGAAAGTGTCAGTTAACACTTGATTGTTATACATTTGTAGAGCTGAGTGGAATTTTCGATGCATGATTTGAGAGAAGTGGGTATTATTCCCCCATAATTAAAATGATGAAAATAATATTGTCCATACAATGTTAATGATCCAATCCATTCTAATTGATCTTAGAATTATTCTCCTACCGCTGGCCTCCTCGAGGCACTCTATCATGCTGGATCAATGATCAAACCACCATGCCTGATCTTCAGCCATCTTTGATGATTCTGCTGTCAAGATGAGGGTTATAATATAGAAGTAAAATCATGCATGCGATCTAATTTCTTTCATGAATTTATAGAATTCAAAGAAAATGTATCATACAGATAAAAATGTGAGTTGTAGATGACATTCAAGAATGAAGAGTTTGAGATTTAACATATGATAAGCCTGTGATAATCTCATGAATAAAAGGAACTCATCAAAAAGAAGAAACATGATCTCATGGATGAAAAATTCCAATTTTTAGGCATACGTTTGAGATAAACCCCAAATTATTAGGTCATTTGAAGAAGTCGTCTACATAGATTAAAAATTAGGGCTTTTATAGAGTCCACTATACAGAATATTTTTGGATCTAAGGAAATGAGAACTACCAAGAAAAACCAAGTCCTACCTAAGGAGATGTGTTGCTGAGATATTAAACAGAGATATCATTTTACGTAGAAAATAGAGTATCTATGAATCCACTACTTTAACGAAGGTAATCCCTCCTTACAATAGTCTTACTGGTTCACATGATTTGTTGGATACATCTTCAAGGCAGTGCAACATACATTGTATTTTCCGAGGTAGAATGTTATAATAACCCATTCACTTAATATATTCACTTGCACAAAAGATATACACATAAATAATACATGTTTTTTTGGATGCAATATGTGAATTAGTGTGTGTGCATGGATAGTGTGTGTATGAAGAAAGAGAGAAGGCATTGGGTGTGTATGAATAAAGAAAGAAGAAAAAAGGATTCATAAAGAAGAAAATGTATGAATACATGAACCCTTAACAAATTGAGATACCCAAACCATTATTCACTATAAGAAGAATTAAAATAGTGAATAATAGCATATAAAATAATAAATCAATAAAAAATCATGCTTGAGTTTTGTATTCCATACAATTCATGCATGAAGTATAATTGAAGAAGATTGAGATTGTGAAGGCATTATTCTCGCATAATATAAATAATAATTTGTTTTCAAAACTTGCACATATCTAAGTGAGGACAAGTCTTCAAAAAAAAAGAACTAATGCCTAAGAATTTTTTTACCAAGGAAACTAATTATCTACAGGTGACCAGAATCATTTTAGCAAGACCAACAACACTGAAAAGGTACTTTAATAGGTACACGAGCAAGTTAGATCCTATAATCTCATGGAGGAAGATCATATAATCATCCTACAATAGATAATGTATTTTTATATAGATGAATCCTTATGGTTAGTGCTGGGAGAATGTGAAGTCTTATGGTTGGAGCCAGGGGAAACTAGAGTCTCTCAGTTGGAGCCAGAGTAAGAAGTTTTTTTTGAGATCCACAAGTAAACAAAGTCTCTCAGTTGGACCTAGAGTATAAGAATTTTAGTTGGAGTTAAAATCCATTGTAATAAATTGTCTGATAGTGAAGTATAATGAATAATCCATGTTGGGGTGGGGGGGGTAATAACCAACATGGAAAAGAGTAGGTCTTTATATCTAACCATGTAAATACCCTATGATACTCTTTATATTATTATTACTGCACACAAGTTGAGTTTGATAGATAATATTGAGTGGATAAAGAGACATACCAAGTTTGAGAGGTTGAATTTAAAAGAAAAGAAATTTATAAAAATAAATCACTAATCCACCCCTCCGCTCTCAGTGGTAAATCCAACATGGGGATTTATAAGTGGTATCAAAAGGAGGTTCCCTCTAAATATCCAATAAGAATTATGAAAGAAGGATAATATTAATTCTGTCAACAACTATTATGTTCCAACATTTTATGGGAATAATTTTCATAGTTGGAAGAATAGGATACTACCCTATCTCATATAACTTAGTATATAAGTGAAAGACACTATAACAGTGGGTTTTCCACCCATTTCTTATAATGTATCCATGAAACAAGCTGATAATAAAAATATGTAAGTATATGTAAAGGCTCAAAATTTCATCTTGATATCTCTAATAGAAAATTTCTTCACAAAAATCAGGGATCTATGGAATACTAAGGAGATTTGGGGTAAACTTAAAAGAAACTATGAATGGAATGTAAAAGTTAAGGAATAAAAACTAAAAGTTTGGAGGGGTAAATTTGAGGAAATTAAAAAGAATTATGAAGAAATTATTGATGGCCATTTCACCAGAGTAAATGAGATAGTCAAAAACATTTGAGGATTTAGTGAGAAGCTGGATGACTCTATCATTGTCAAAAAACAAATGAGTAATTTTGTAGATCATTTTTATTCAAAGTTCTTATCCCTGGAAGAAAGAGATGATTTATCTCTTTATGAAATGCACAAAATTATCATAGATTATTAGAAGATTAAAAATTAAAGATTTCAAGAAGAAATATAAAATTGAAATGACCTTTGAATCTGTAAGAAATGGAAAATTCAGAGAATAAGAGGCATAAAAATATTAATATTTAGATATTTATGAGTATGACAATGACTTGAATCACATCATTTCCCATATGTCCCAATGGTTCTAGAAGAGAAAATGGAAGGGAAAGAATAATCAACCCCTAAATGCATCAACTCGGGTAGTACTTGTCATTTTTCCAATACATGTCCAAAGAAGAAGGTTTAAGAATCAGAATTAGAATTAGAATCAAATGATGAAATAACAATTAAAAAAATGGGATAAAAAGAATAAGAAATAATTAAATGTAAAGAAGAGAAATATTATGAGAAATCACAATAAAGATTCATCATAAAGTTTTTCTTTAGATAATGAAGTTGGTTTCTTTTCCCAAGAAAATAGAAGAAGTGATTCATCAAGAAGTAGTGATGATGAAGAGGAATGAACATAAATTGAATGGAATATGAAAGAAGAATTAGAATTTTTCATTTAATAGATAAAATATCTCAAGAAATAAATGAATAATCTTGAGAAAGAAAACAAATTAACCATTGAAAAGAATTAAGAATAAATAGTTCCTATTAATGAATAAAAGAAGGATCTGATCAAGATAGAATTATCCTTTTTCAATGAGATCAAGATGATAAAATTGAAAATTGACAAACAAGACAAAATGATATGTGATCATGGTGAAAGGTTTACTATTAGATAAGAAGAGTTTTTTGAGACACAATTCATATGTTTCATGGTTCAACATGAGTTTAAAATTCCTAGATAAGATTTCAATAAATCTATTAAGATTAAGGGAGAAACTTATCAAGATAAAGATAAGAAAGGTAAAATTTAACTTAATCATTTTTATATATAAGTTACTTATAATAGTTCAGGTGTTAAAGAAAAAGTAGAGAATATGAGGGCCAAGGAGAATGAGAGTCAATCCCCCACATATGGGGAAGAGAACTTTTTTCCAAGAAGGACACAACCCATAAAGAAATGACAACCAAAAAAGAGATCTGGATTCATCTGGAACCAATCTTAGAGAATAAATTTTCAAGGAATATTTTGGTGTTGTGGTAAGCATGGTCAAAAATCCTACTCCTGATAGTTTAACATGTATTTTCTAGGAATTTGGAAATAATCAATGGAGAGTTTCAATGAGAATCATAGGAAAAAATCTCAAAGAAAAGAAAATGTGAATATATCTACACCAGAACTATATACCCAAAAAATATCAAATTTTGGAAAAAAATATGGTAGATGTAGTTTGGAAGGTCACAAGGATGATGCACACATGATAGGGTTGGAAGGATAAGTTATGTATGTTATTAAATGGGAGAGGTTACAAAATAAAACCAATAAAAAGTTCATATAAATATTTTAATAAGATTGAAAATGTCAAGAAAGAATTCCTATTTTTTTGGCCACATCAGTTGAAACTAGATAAATAATTGGAATAATTTGAGAAAATTGATAAATATAAAGGAAGAAATTAATCTTAGAAAAATAGGTGGAATTTTAAGAGAATTTATCCATAATAAGAAACTTGAAGATATAGAAAACTAATATTTAAATAGTTATTCAATAAAAATATGAAGTTCAAGGTAAGAAAGAAGATTGTAAAATTGATTAGAATCAAAACAAAATAAATAGACCAAAGATATATTCCCATATTAAGATTGGTAAAAAATAATAGACCATATTGAGAGGAATATCTTAGTTTGAATGTTACTTCTAAGAAACCAAGAGGTCCCTTATTATTCCCTATTATTTTTTGTGTTTCAAACTAATAATGCAGGTAATTGAAAGAGATGTTTGAGGCTATCATTTTCGATAGTATGATGAGATTTTAATTTATGGAGTCTATTAACTTCCATGAAATGGAAGGAAAGTGTGCATCCCTTAAGGGGGAGAAACCATGAGAATGAATATAAAAATATTGGGAGGAATTCAACATTAAATATCAAGGTATTCCAATCACAATTTTCATCCATTGTTCTTAATTCTATTATCATATCAATTAAGGGGGAGTGTTTAGTTGAAGAAAAAGTGGGAGAATTATCTTTTTCACTTGAAATTTATGACGAGTTTGTTGAATTATGTGAAGGATTTAGAATTTCATTGGTAAATCTGATTATTTACTACCCCTTGGATGATAATTGATAAATTCTAAGAATGATTTCAAATGCATGGTTGTTTATGGACATCATTGAAAACCTTGGTCATATATCTCTTATTTTCTACAATGGGTTAGCCCAAGTAGACTTAGAGCTGACTAAATAAAGGCTCACTGCTAAAGGAATCATGTGATATCATCTCTCTCTCAGAGGTATTTAAGAAACTATATCTAAGAGGTATTCAAGAAATAATATTCAAAGGGAAGAGAAAATTATTTTGAAAAAATCACCACTTTTCCTTTTCACTTGATTACTAATAATGGGGGGGGGTGGGAGTTTGATCACACATATTGACTCCTAAAAAGTGTGATAAAGAGGAATTGAAAACAAAACCAAATGGGGATATTTTTGGACCCAATATTTCATTTGTTTTCAATAACATGTCAATATGTGTTTGGTAAGTTGATGATGAAAATGGTGGTTCCTGGATAATTGTTATGGATTTATA
This sequence comes from Viscum album, assembly GCA_963277665.1. Lineage (NCBI taxonomy): Eukaryota > Viridiplantae > Streptophyta > Magnoliopsida > Santalales > Viscaceae > Viscum > Viscum album. Next base: position 1,279,600,563 of record OY728142.1, on the reverse strand, counting down.
GCATCAAATTTCATGCTTTAGAAATTATCAATGTTGAAAACTATGACACTTGTTTGAACTAATATGATGTGTTCAAGAAATGTGTCAAAGAATGAAACATTGTTTTCAAAAATGTTTGGAAGTTTAAAGTAGTCAATGCAATATGAATTTCATATTCCATGAAGCGAAGAAGAATTGATGATGATTGAAGTCGGTAGACATACAAAAAGAAATGTTTATTTAATGTGGAAGTGAAGGTAATAGTTGGAAGGATGGGTTGGAATTTTGTTTGAAATGGATTTGTTTTATTCTCTAAAATCATCATTTTGGATAAGTCTTAATTTTTGGTCTTTTACAAAAATAATAGGCCAACCCCTGGCAGCTAAGGCCATCCTCAACCGAGGGCACATGCGGGACCCATGGGGTGAATCGCACCCAAGGGAAGGCAACCCTAGCTAACCGGAAGTCATATGGGCCTTGTGTTATCCTTGAGTGGGCCTGTGTATAGGGCCCAAAAAGTGAATACTTGATGGCACACATGTCTTGGTCCAAAATCCCATAGGGGGTGCCCGTGGACTGCGTGTGTTGAGGCCCATGTGGGCGTGAAGTGCAGTAGATTCCAAGATTTGAAACTAATGACAGATCGAGGAAGTGGAAGTCGCCATTTTATTTTTATACCATAGCAGAGCCATGTGAAATTTTGGATTTCGTATATGGGAAAAGAAGGTATTGTTCCCATGTCATTAAAATGATGAAAATAATGCTAGCTCTTTGGTGGAGATGATCTGATCCATCTAATTAATCTCAAAGTTTTTCTCTTACCTCCGACCTCCTAAAAGTGCTCCAGTATATTGGATCAATGGAAGACCACCATTGTAACATCCCAGGTAAATAATGAATATGAAATTTTTATATTTATTAATATTTGTGAATAAAATATTAATATTACTTTAAAGGTGATGCTATGTTCGATGGTGTACCCAATACGCAACAACGAGTTTCTTTAAAATCTTATGTTACACACTAATAATATAATAATATTATTTTAAATGGTAGTTAACGCCTAGTCATTGTAATGGCGGGAATGAACATAAATAACTACAAAATTATTATATATGTTTGTTAAATATTTTTACATTTATCCAAAAAAATTTAGAGCCTTACAATGTGAATGAATCTAATTTTAAGCATAAATATTCTAATATTCTTTAAAAGGTCGATTCACAGCCTTTTGATGGAAAACCATTTTTAAATATACTTTTTGAAAATTTTATATGTTATATTTGAAAAAATAAAATCCTTCTTTAGAATTGGGACATCAAAATTTACTTTGTGTACATTTTTGTTATTTTTCTGATAAAGTTCATTTTTTAATGAATAGTGAAAAATGTTGTATTTTAATTCAAAACATCCTTTTAATCTAATTTATTTATATGGTTAGATTATCTTTTTAATTGGTTTTAAAGTTTAATTAGAATATATTTTTACCATTTAATTCAATGGTGGTCATTGAAATTAATTTCACTTCAAAATTGGACATAAACAAGTGTCAATCTTTTGATAGATATTGTTTCTTAAAAACACGCTATTTGTTTTGACAACGAGAATTATTTTTAAATTAATTACTGAAATTTCTGTGTTTGTAATTTGGTAAAATGGATTCCTTATTTGGAATGAGAAGGTAAAAATTATGTAATTAAGACTCTTTTGTTTTTGGACATTATGAATAGTAACGACGACAATTATCTTTAATTATCGTGATTAATTAGTAATCGGGTAGTTAAGGGTGATAAAATAATATCATAATAATATAAAATGAACCCAACATTTGTCCAAATACTCTTTTTTGAGTCATGGACGACCATGGGAATATTTTTACCAAACTTGAGGGCCCATGGAGTCACATGGGTGTGATAGTGACATTTATGACATTATTTTTAAAAAAGAAGAGAAATATAACAAAGGTTTGTATATCCTAAGTAAAACAATTTTAATTTTGTTTAAATAAATGATATATTAGACTATAAATAGTCATTGGAAATATAAAAATATTTCCTACATCATGGTATTTTTTTATAATTTTTAGACATTAAATAAATAAATTTATTTATGACACCATGATGATGTAGTGATTACCTCATTAATGAACGATTTAAATAAAATGAAAAGATAAGGTAAAATATAAGACTTACACTTATATAAAACCTATTATATGGGTGGATTTATAACCCTTATCACATTATCCTCAAAATATATCATTGTGGGACCTTTAAATTCCTAAAATCATTTTATAATAAACATTTCAAGACTTTCCAAAAGTGACCCTCCTCCCTCTTATAAAAGGCCCCCACCTCTACCCCCTTACCCACACCTCTCAATCCCTTTACTCATCAAAACTATGCTCATATTATCTCTTCACATCCCTCTCTTACTCCTAGAAGCCTCACTTTGGGCAGAAGTCTTTCCAAGGAAGCCTTTGGCTCAAATCCAAAAGAGTTACCCGAATTAGAGGTAATGTCTTCTCTCGAGTTTCTTCTTTTATTTTTCTTATTCACTCACCAATATATTCTTATTATTTTATCCCATAATAAAACCAGTGTCCTCAATATACTAGGATGTTGTTATGATAATTATTCTACCTATACTTACACACACCTTCATCTAATGGTTAAAGAACATACTGTTTCCGTGGATGGCGAATTACTGCCTCACGAAATGATGATTGTTCAATATTCTCCTACCACCTCTCATGGTGGACATTATAATAGAACTATATTTATATATGATATATATTATATTTATCTCCTCTCTATGATTCTGTATTTTATATTTAAAACATACCTTTATGCTTTGCATGTTGTGCAAATGCGATAATTTCATATGAGGAAGTGTTTACAATCACCCCCTCAAGTGATGTGACTCGTTCATGACAAACATGGAATTTATAAATAATGTAATTAATGAACTTATTTAACCTATATAAACTATATATTATACTGTAATTATAATATATCTATGTCTCATTTAGTTTTAAAGTCCATTAATATGACAAAAAATGAAAGTAGCGTTCATGCGTACGTACGACCTACCGTCTCCATGAACGGTACATTTAATTTATTATCTCCAAACATTTTGGAATATTATTAAATACGTATATACTGTATATATATGATATTTAAACCATGAACACCATTCCGGAGATGATTTACTTATAACTACATGGACAATTCTCTTCAAACAAGTTCATTTTTGACTCATGTACCAAACATCGACAAAATGTATGATATGAACTCACATAATTAACTAATTATTATAACATGATAATATGTGATATGAATTGAATAATAAACTTTAAATTAATTCATTAATAAATTATAAATTGACCAAGGTTTATTATTCAGGAATATAAAGAAATGAACAAGACAATTCGAACTTGAGGTAAGGGATTTCTTATCTCACTTTTAATTCCATGAGATTTACATTGTTCACCACTTATTTATTTCATGTGGTGTATTGTGTACTTCCATTTGATATATATTATTATTATTATATTTATATTCATGGTATTCTGTGATTCATTTGGTGCCTATTATCTTTTGGTCATATGACTCGATTTATTACAATGAGGTAAGGGATTTCTTATCTCACTTTTAATTCAGTGATATTTCCATTGATCACCACTTATTTATTTCATGTGGTGTATTTTGTACTTCCATTTGATATATATTATCATTATTCTATTTATATTCATGGTATTTAGTGATTCATTTTGTGCTTATTATCTTTTGGTCATACGAATTGATTTATTACAATGAGGTAAGGGATTTCTTATCTCACTTTTAATTCCGTGAGATTTCTATTGTTCGCCACTTATTTATTTCATGTAGTGTATTGTGTACTTCCATTTGATATATATTATCATGATTCTATTTATATTCATGGTATTCTGTGATTCATTTGGTTCTTATTATCTTTTGGTTATATGACTCGATTTATTACAATGAGGTAATGGATTTCTTATCTCACTTTTAATTCCGTGAGATTTCAATTGTTTGCCAATTATTTGTTGCATGTGGTGTATTGTGTACTTACATTTCATATATATTATCATGATTCAATTTATATTCATGGTATTATATGATTCATTTGGTGTTTATTATCTTTTGGTCATACGACTCGATTTGATTACAATGAGGTAAGGGGTTTTTATCTCACTTTTTATTCCCATGAGATTCATGATACATTTTCCACTATTTCCTTTTGTGTGGTGTATGTACTACCCATTATTGTATTATTTTTGTAATATAATTTAATTTATGGGTATTTACATCTTCATTGTATGACCCTTCTTTCATGGGGTGTACGTTTCGAAAGTTACCCAAATCGATAAGGGAACCTTTCACCATCCTCTTTTTAAAAGACTTCTTTTTGTTAGGTCTTTTAATTTACATCTTCTTATGTTGGGATATGTTATTATATATCCTTTTTTATGTAAATTTTATGTCCAAGTGATGAGATACCCTTTTAATCTCTCATTAACTATTTTTCTGAATTTTAAAGTGACACCGTTAGGCTGTCGAATTTCTGTAAGGGAACTTCTTAACCCAATTTCAATTCTTTGGGTTAAACATCTACTTCTTGATTATGTCATGCTGTGAATTTGTGTGGATGAAATCTGATGGTTTTACACTTAATATCCACTTATATTGGGTGTATTTATATTTTTCACACATAATAATGTAATTGATTTATCCCTAACCTAAGGATACCGTCTTTGTATGGGACTTCGTCTCAATATTCTTTCATTGAGGAATTTTTCATTTCTACATGACTTTATTTTATATGGTGTATAAAACCCTTTTGAATTTTCATTTCATTCAAAGGTAATCTTTTTTCTATGAAGCATTTTACTAAACGACAAAAAGGAATGTTTTTTTAGTAACATAAGTGGTGAAAACGACCTTTTCCACTACCGTGAGTATTATTTGATCTATGGATTCCTTAACAAGCCATAATGTTTTTAAAAGAAAAATAAATACCATACACTCTTTTTACATATTTTGGTGTTGAAAATTGTTTTTAGAATGGATTTATTATTTCAATATCTTAAAATTTTATATTTTTCTTGCAATGTGGGAATGTTATCTTTCCTTTATGCTTAAGTTATGTGTTATGATTATGTTATGGTTGTTGGCCATTGTTACGTATACGGGTGGTTCCGTGATAAACCTAGGACAGTTGAGCCCGAGATAGCTCTCCAATGCATTGGGTAATGTGATGGAGGTAAACGTTAATGTTTCTCCTAATAGATTTAGGGAATATACTGTGATGGGTATTCCAAATGTGACTCCCTATGTAGCTATGATAGCTACAATGTAAGTATGTTATGTTTGACTTAAATTACCTTTATGATTTATGATTTCTATGTGTATTTTACAAATCTTATAATTTCATGAGGTATGTTAAAAGCTTATGTTATTTATATATTGATGATCTAATGTTTTATTTCATTGTTTTATAACCCTCACTGAGATTTTTATGCTCATCCCAAGTTTTTGAAATGTTTTTCACAGGACATAAAGTGGAATAGGGTCAAGGATGGGATCAATGAAATGTCATGATGTCTAAAACATGGAACTATACATGACTCTTTTGTTCAAGAATTCTTATTTTGTGAAAAAATTGGAAACTGAGTAGAAGTGTCTAATTTATAATCTTTTGATATGTAATAGTTATGTCCTAATTCTCTAAAAATCTAAACTTGAAAAGATCCTCAATGAGAATAATTCATTGAATTTCAAGACTATGTAATGTTATAAGGACGGGTCCTTATAACCATGGCTGATATTAGCCCATATTTTAGGATCCTGATAACAATATGAGGGTCATAAGATTGAATTGAAATCATGCATACGATCTAACGTCTCGCATGCATGCATAAAATTTGAAGAACATGTCTCAGATGGATGAAAACATGGGTTGTAGAAAGTATTCAAGGATGAATAGTTTGATCTTTAACATATGAGAAGCATGATATAATCACATGCATGAAAATAGATCATCATAAAGGAGAAACATGAACTCATGGAATAAAAACACCATGTTTTATATCATACATTTGAGATAGAACTTGAATGATTCGATCATTTGAAGAAGTTGCGTACATGGATTAAAACTTGAGGATTTTATGGATTCCACTACATGACATATTTTTGGATATAAATTGGTGATAATTTCCTTTAAAAAATGAGGCCTACCCGAGGAGAGGTGCTACTATGATATTGAAGAGAGATATCATTTTCCATAGAAAATAGAGCATCTGTGAAGCCACTGCTTTCACTAAGGGAAGGCCTCATCACAATAGTCTTATGCGAAGGAGAAGGAGGGAGCAAATATGCCTTTAGAAAGTGAAAATCACTCTCAAAGGATATTTTTGAAGAAAAAGTTTCATGAAGCTATAGGGACAACACAAACACATGTTCGTAGCTTTCATGAAGATCTGATATCTACAAAGCCTTACTAGTACATGTGATTTGTTTGAGAAATCTACAAGTAAGTGTCACATACAATGTATTTCATAAGGGAGAAAGGTAAGAGAACTAGTGTACTAAATTTACTCAAATGTGCACAAGATTTACACATAGATAGTACATGCTTCATTGAATGAAATATGTAAAGCGATGTGTGTGCATGGATAGTGTGTGTGAAGAAAGAGATAAGGTCGTGTATGTGCATGAAAAAAGGAATGATATATAAGGTTTATTGAAGAATAAAATTCATGAAAATATACGACCTTAACTAATTGAGATACCCAAACCATTATTCACTATAAGGTGAATTAAAATAGTGATTAATAGCACATAAAATAATAAATAAATATATAAATTATGCCAGAGTTTTGGATGCCATGAAATTCATGCATGAAGTGTAATTAATGAAGATTGAGATTATGAAAGAATTATTCTTTCATAATATAAATAAGAATTTTTGTGCACTAATTTATCACATCTAAGTAAGGCCGAATCTTCAATATAAGAAAGAATTATTGCCTGATCATTATTACACTGAGGAAAATGATTATCTATAGATGATCAAAATCATCTGAGAAAGACCAACAACACTGAAAAGGTACTTTAATTGCTACAAGATCAATCCAGATCCTATAATATCATAGAAGAATATTAGAGAATCATCATGCAGTGGATTAATCCTTTGAATAGAGGTGATGCCCTCCGATTGGTGCCGAGATCAGGTGAAGCCTTCTAGTAGGAGCCAGGAGAAATTAGAGTCTCTTAGTTAGAGCCAGAGCAAGTAGTCTTTTGGTTGGAGCCAAAAGAAAATAGAGTCTCTCGATTGGATCTGAAGCATAAGTCTTTTAGTTGGAGTTAAAATACACTATAACCACTTGTACGATAGTGATGTATAATGAAGAATCCATGTTGGGGGGGGATAACCAATATGGTAAGGAGTATGTATTTATATAAAACCTTGAAATACTATGTGATCCTCTTTATATTATTATTATTGCACATGAGGTGAGTTTGATATATAATATTGAGTGGATTAATAATCTTAACAAGTTCGAGAGGTTGAATTTAAAAGAATTTTTTTTTGAAAAAACAAACCACTAATTCCCCCCGCCCCTATTAGTGGTCAATTTGGCCTAGGGCTCCATACAAATTATAGTATTACTTTATATTTCAAGAAATAGTATTAATTTATATTCAAATAATATTAATTTATATTATTTATTAAAAATAAATTAATATATTCCTTAAATAAATGTATTTTTCCAAAATAAGATAAAATATATGATTCCTTATATGTTTCAATATTGAAAGTGGTGAATATATTATTATTTTCCAAGAAAAATATATTTTTATATAAGTTCTATATAAATTTATTTTATATAAATTTATATCTTATGGGAATTCATAGTTTTGAGAAGTAATATTTTCAATCTAAGATAATTAAATCTTTAAAGTAATTTTATTTTTTTTGATAATTAGTAAATATAATATTTAGTATTAAATAGTAATAAATGTTAAAATTTTGTTTAGTTTATATTATGAAAGTTTACCATTTTTCTTAGTGATAATAAAAATTTATCTTCTATGCAAGTTAGTTTTCCAGCCCTATAATATGAATGGAGGTTTGACCAAACCACCAATCATGGAGGTAAGGTAAGCCTCACATAGGAGGAAGCATATATTGGGAAATAATCCCTCTAGGATGATTTATACAACCTCAGTCATGGATAGTTTAAGCTTGATGCTTATTATGCTAGTGTATAAGGCTCTCAAGTGTGGACCCCATAACAAGCTTTTGGGGTGTGAAGGATAACAATTATCTTATATGACAATGCTCCCAAGAAGTAAAATTCGACATGGGATGAAAAATATATCCTAATATTCATTCGACCTTAAAACACCAGATATTATCTCAGCCATCCGTTTGATCTAATCTAAACCATCCATCTCCTTTCACTGTCATCTCTTACCTCAAGCATGAGCTTAAAAACACCAATGTCATCTTCTTAATCACTTTTGATGACTGTTTTTGTCCTTATCATGGATATTTTATGAACCAAGCTTAAATTCACCCTTAATCACTATTGTCGTCCTCATTTGAAGAAGAATACGAATATATAAAATCCTAAAACCATGATAAACCCTTTCAGCCAACGTTATTCAACATACTTTTATTGGTTGGACAATATAAAATCCAATCATTAATTTTACAATTATTCAAATCAAAATTATTATATGTTTTAAAAGTAAAAAATATTAATGAAACTTCTTAAAGAAGCTCATTCAAACCTATTAAAAAAATGAGTTAAATAAATAAACAATACTAAATGTATCTATCACCGAAGGTCACAAATATCTCCAGCTTTTAGGTACTCTCCCTTAAAATTAAACCTCTAAACATCATGATATATATATATCCTTTCTCGATAGGCATTATACCCGAACCAAAAATTGTGAAGAATCGAGATTTCCATCAATTTGGTGGTTTTCTCTAATGGTTGTATATGACCCAAGACAAATCTGTATATAAATATATATATAAATTTTGATATTATAAAAATAGTAAAAATGAAAATCTATTTAAGGAAATGATTACTTTGGTTAGCATGCCTAGTTTTGGGGGGAGAAAGAAAAAGATAGAGGGAAGAGAAAAGAGGGAGAGAGTCCGAAGGGTATACCAAGAAAAAGAATAGGAAGAAGGAAACATGTAAGAGGATTATTTTGAATTGTTATAAATATTTTTATTTTCATACATTTTTTTGTTCATTTCAAAATTATATGATCCTTTTCAAAAACCCCTTTATGTAATGTTTTTTTTTGTTTTTTAGAAATTTTACGTATTTAGAAAACCATTTGTAAATAAATAAATTCATTTATGATTTTATGTAAAGAAACATTTATATGAACAATTACATTTTCAAATTTTATTATATTTTTATCTATAATAAAAAATAATAAAACCTTATTTTGTTATTATTTAATATAATTTTAAAGGGTATTTTAATTTATCAAAATCTCTATGTGTTTTTGAAAAAAACAACATCTATTAATTTATGTTTGTTAAAAGTATATATTTTAACGATAAAAGTTATCATTTTATGTGAAAAATGATTTTGACTACTAATGAATTTCATTTAAGTAGATATCACCATATTCTATGTGTATATTTGACATTTCATGCATTTTAATACAAACCAATTGCCTTAATTTTAATGTGTTTGTGTTGATGCCATTTAATGTTAGAAATTATTTTCTAAACATGGATTTATCCCACAGATTTATTGAAAAGTGATTTATTAAAGTTTATAAGTTTTAAAATTATTTTCTTCTTTGAAAATAATTCATGTATATTTTGTAAAGGTTTTAATGGGTTATTTATGAGAAAGACATATCTTCAAAAAATATTTTATTAAAATTAAAATTTGGCACTTGTATATCAAATGATATAATGAGGAATGAGGAGTGAACCCATGAACTCAACGGGACATTGTCCCACTAGAGATACTATAAAGTGGACACAAGGGTTTTATAAAGATCAGTCAAGTATCATTTTAATCCATAAAATGAATTATTATTTTCAAATGATTTTTTAATGAGAAATCCAAATGTTTGTCAAAGAGTATTTACGAAATGATAAGTATTTTTTAAATCTTTTTGAAAATTATTTTCTATATCAAATATATAAATATATAAATATATATTTGATTTAAAATGTTTTAAATAATTTTTAAATAAGTATTTATGAAAGTGTTTTTCACTGGTTTCAAAACCCATTTATGGGAAATTTTATGCTCATCCCATATTTTTAAAATGTTTTTCACAAATATCTTAGAAGTTCATAAATGGACATCTTCATTTAAGGATTTAGCACACACAAAGTGAATTAGTTATTTTATTTTATTTTTGTACAACTATGATAAATTGTATAGTTTTTTCTAATTCTCCAATACTTAGACCAGAAAAGGTCATTGGATGTAAAATGTCCTGTATATTTTTTAGTTATTTTTTAATAAAAAAACACATAGAAAATTTTTAGTACTAAATCCAGAAGTGCGGGTTTGAGTCTTTACACACACACACACATACAGACACACATACATACATACATAAATACACACACACACACACACATACATACATACATACATACATACATAGATACATACACACATAAATACACACATACATACATATGTACGTACATATGTACATACCTACATACATACGGACATACATACGTACGTATGTACTTACACAAGTACATAAATACATATGTACATACATACATACCTACATGCATATGTACGTACGTACCTACATACATATGTACATGCATACATACATACACACATACATGCATGCGTGCATTTATTCATTCATACATACATACATACATACATACATACATACATACATACATACATACATACATACATACATACATACATACATACATACATACATACATACATACATACATACATACATACATACATACATACATACATACATACATACATACATACATACATACATACATACATACATACATGCATGCATACATGCATACATACATACATACATACATACATACATACATACATACATACATACATACATACATACATACATACATACATACATACATACATACATACATACATACATACATACATACATACATACATACATACATACATACATACATACATACATACATACATACATACATATATACATACGTACGTACGTACGTATACACACACGTACATATATACATATGTACCTAAATACACACATACTTACGTACATATGTATGTAAGTACATACCTATGTACATACGTATGTACATACCTTGGTATGTTCATATGTATGTACCTTATGTACATACCTAAGTATATAGATATGTACGTACATATGTATATATGTATGTATGCATGCATGTACGTGTGTTTGTATGTATGTGATATTGTTAAAAGGTTGATAAGAAGAATAATTCTAACAAGTTATAGGGGTTAAATTTCCTAAAGATTAAAATTTATAAAAAGACAACTGCTGATTCAACCTCCTATTCTCAGTGGTTCAATGATCCTAAGGAACTTCAATTGCTATCTTAGTGAAGGTTACCCTTATTTATTTCTTATCATAAAAAATTCAATTTAGTCAATAGCTGAGGTATTCCAACATCTGATAGAAAAAATTATAATGGTTTGAAAAATATAATGATACCCTATCTTCTATCTCTTGGACTAAAGGTTATTGATGATGAAACAATTGGGTTTCCACTCATTGAGAAAAATACTCCTATGAATTTTACTAATTAGAGAAACATTAAAGTTGATAGGAAAGCTATAAATATTATTCTTATGTCCTTTTAAGAAAATGTTTTTATGAAGGTAATGGGTATCAAAATAGTTATGTAATTTTAGGACAATGTTGAAAGTATATTCGATAAAAATACCAAAGTAAAATAAGAAAAATTACAAATATGGTAAAACAAGTTCGAAGATATCAAAATAGAAGATTATTAAACTATTGATGAGTATCTCACCAGAGTTAATGAAGTTTCATTCAACATCAGATGATTTGGAGATGTCTTAGAAGAATCTACCATTGTAAAGAAACTAATTAGATAATTCCCTAATAGGTTTGACTCTAAAATATCCTCCTTAGAAGATAAATATGATTGATCTCTTGATGAATTAATTTTATTTATTATTTATTATGAAATGATGAAATCACCGACATTTAAAAATAAGATCAAGGATGAAATATATTTTTATTCAATGAGAAAGATAAAAATTCAAGATACACAGAATATTGATCAGAGTGATTCAGAGGAAAATGAAAACAATGAAATGAGTAAAAATATCATATCTCTTATCTCCGAAAACTATTAAAGAGTATAAGAAATTATAGAGGAAAAATAACACTTAAAAAATTTGAGCATAGAGGAATTGGGCATTTTGGTTTGAATTTCTTGAAGAATAAAGTTGGTGAACATAAATATCATTATGAAGAAAAAACTCAATTTAATAATTTTAAAAAAAATTCTAAGTAAGTTAAGAAGTAAAATGATGGTAAGAAAAATATCACTAGAAAAAAAATCATGTTGAGTAAAAATTCAAATATGACTCGAAAGATAAAAATTCTTCAGAAGATGAAAGATTAGAAAAATTCATAACCTTATTTTAAAATATTGAGAAAATGGAAGATTCCACAAAAAGTGAAGAAGAAAGTGGTGAAGAATATTATAGATAATATCCACTCAGATTTGAAATTACTACTTATCTTGATAAACAAATAAAGAAATAAATAAAAATGATAAATAAAGGAGAGAAAGAAAAAAATAAATGAATTATTTCCTTAAATAGGGATATGATTATATCTAGGAGATTGTAAAACTTAAACTAAAATTTGATGAATTAGGAATGATGGTAGAGGATCTTAGTAAGAAAATTAAAACAGAGGAAGATGAGGGTTTTAAAACCCAATTATAACTTCTTGAGGTTGAAATTACTTTAATAAATATGAATGAAAATTTTATTAAGGATTTAGAAGTAAAATTCGAGTCATCTCAATATATGAAGAAGGATTACTCCAAGAATCAGGTGAAATATTCACCCATTAAATGTAAAAGTTCATTTGATTTTACCAACAATGAAGGTTTTAGATTTTTTTGGGAAACTTTGGATTGAGAAATGATGTAAGAAATCTATAAAATCTAAAAAAGTTAATAAGAACATATTTAGGAATATTTCCCCATGCTAGGAGGGAAAAAATAGAAAGATGTTATGAAACTTGGAAAACTAATTAGAGATAAAGATCATATTTCTATCGTAGACTAAGATTCAATAGATATTATTGGTGTTGTGGTATATTTGGCCAAAAATGTTATAATTTTTAGGACAAAATGTATCTTCCTATAAGAAGGTATGAAATGAGGTGGATAAATTGTAAAAGAAAAGCAAGAAACGTTCCTAATACACATGAAGTTGGAATTCCAAAATCTCAATATGTTAAAAAATTTCCAATGAAAAATTAGTTTGGATGCCTGTAGTAAGTTTATGGAATATGTGACCAACTAGGTCAATTTTCTGAATAATTTATGACTACTCTTGTATGATTCCTGGAGGAAGTTTACGGAATATATGACCAACTGGGTCACTTTTCTGAATAATTTATGACTACTCCTGTAGGAAAAGTTTCTTATACAAGGAAAGAAAAAGAATCTGGAAAGATTAAAGTTGAAGAAAGGTCCTTTATTGTGGGGATAGAACTGAAATCAAGAAAAAGGAACCAATAATGGATACCTAGTAGTGGCTATTCCTCACATATGATAGGTAACTTAAATATTTTAAAAGATACTTGGAATCATGATGAAGGATAATTCACTTTCAGAAATTATATTTCCATAAAAATTAGGTAAAATTAAAAGTAAAAGTATAATTCTAGGTTTGGACCCCTAATTGGGTATAGGGTTTTACCCCTACAAGGAAGTTTCATTTATTATATGAAATATAATGGTGGGAGAGGTTTATCTGACATAAAACACAAAAAATTATTCTTTCCAGTGCTCTTCTCCTCCCATTAGTTGTTTAGGATCCCATGGATAGAGTGAAACATATCCATATCCATTGAAATAATGTATAACATTGATGGTGGAGGAAAGAAAAATAATGATTCATCCTCATTTTCCCTAACTTTTATAGCTTCTTATTCATCATACAAGTACTTATTGTGATGAGATTCATTGAAATTTTCATGAAGGGGTAAGTTAGAGAATAATTCTATTTGAATAAAATTGAATAAATCTAAATTAAAATCAAAATTTTCCTCATTAACCACATATTTTAAAGCTTTATATTCATTCATAGCATTAAGAAACTATTTTTATTCAAATTTAAGAGCCACATTTATTTAAAATTTTACTTAATAAAATCCTTAATAATTTTATAGGTTACTATATAGCTCATTCAAATCTATATTTTCATCACATAAGGGGTGAGAAGTTTATTCTAGAAAAGATAAATCAAAATTAAGTGAATCTAAGGAAATGTATACCCCTATGAGTGATTCATCTTCTATGACTTTATCTTGAATGAATGCATCTATAAGGGTTTATATATGAGAGGGAAGTAGATAATAATCTAATTAATCCTCAAATTATTCAATATAATATTGAAATATGGGAGGGAATAAAAGAGACTCTTTAAGTTCCTTGGATGATTGTTGATAAAATTATGAGAAGAGGTAATAGAACATAGTAAGTTCCTTGACCAAGGCTTCTAAAACATTTTTTCAAGGTCCTCCTTCAAGTACTTGATGAGATCTAGAATTAACTCTATTCATAGTTGGATTCCCAAACTCACCTCACCTTTTTAGAAAATAAAGAAACAATCTTTTCCATAGGAGAGGGTGAGTAAAACAATATTTTTTTAAAACAATTAATTTTAAAGTAGTTAAAAAATTTATAAAGTGAAAATAAATAATGAGTTATTGAATTGGATCCCCAAAATGGTACCAATTTTATGAGTGTTTTCATGCACACTCTAAAAATTTTATTTGTTTTTTACTAAGTATATTATAGAAGCTAACCTAGGTCATCTATCTCAAGGATAGTTAGTATCAATCACTCAAAATTAAAATTTTCTTAATTATATTTTTGGTAATTTTTATTTTATAGAAATAAAATGGAAATGGTTGAAATTATTATAAAATATATAAATATTATTGTAAAGGAAAGTTAAAAATGTAAAATTTAAGGAAGAAATGAAATTATTTTCTTAGAAAATTGAAGGGATAAAAAAATTATTGGAAAACACCTAAATGAAGAAACACATTTGATATATTCTATCCATATATTAGTCATTAATAATTATACCTTATATTTAAATGTATTTTATTATTATTCCCTCATATATTATACCCTAAAACACTATGAAAACTAACATGATCATAAGGAACCCTAGTTTGAATTCTGGTATTCCAATCATTGCACTCTACTTTGATTATGATCTAAAAGAAAAATTATGATACATTACCATTTAGTGTAGAATATTACCTGAGGAAATGAGATTTATTTGATTTTGGGGATTATACTTAAAATCTATAATTATATCCCTCAACGATTATATTTGGTGATTAATGTTTTTCACTCACAATTAGTACAAGCTTGATCTCGCATTCTAAATGATTATCGACCAAGTTTTTAAATTTAAAATACTTATTTAATTGGTCAAAAATTATAAATTATAGTATGTTTATTAATTCAAAACAAATAATTAGATGAAGTAGGAATTAGATCAACTATAAATGAAAACTACTCTTTTAAGTGTGGAGTTGTCACCGTGGAGATGATTTTCCTAAGAAATGGTTTGAAATGGTAAAAAAAATAATATCCACTCATAATACCTATCCCAAAGTATTAAAATAAATAAAATGGGGATAAGATAATAATAAAAATTATTTATAATAATGAGTGATTATTGTCATGAAAAGTAAAAAATGGAATGTAAAAGTGGAAAGTGAAATCCTATTAGAAGATATACTTATACACATAATTTTTCTTCTACCAATTAGTTATAAAAGAGGAATGGAATAAATATTTTTTCCAATAAATATCTATTAAATTAACTTATTCCTATAAATTTGAATAATATTAATTTATATAGTGGAGTGAAGGCTAGGGTTATGAATGCTATAAAAAAAGAAATTAAAAAAATGAGTAAAAGTAACTCTTGATTTTTGTATTATGTATTTGAACTTAAAAAAGACTAAACTATAAGTGGATCTAGTTTTTTGAAATGTTAGAAAATTTTTTCTCTAATAACTTTCAATATTTCAACCTAATATAAATAAAAGTGAATAATTTATGGCTGAAATGGTGAGGTAAGATCCAATCCATCAAATCTATCTTAGCCTTGAATTGATGAACAAATTTCTCACTTTAAATAGTAGATATAGATCTAATGATCTAGATGAAAAATATATGAGAATTAATTTATAATATTTATATAAATTTTTAAGATAAAATTTGAAATAATATATTTTATGATAAAAAACTATAGTGATCTTGAAATAGAAAAGGCATAATTTTCATGGAATCCACAAATTTAAGATCAAATAATTTTTTTATTAAAACTTCAAATAAAGATCCATGTGGGAAAATTATATCAATTATTATCAACTAAATATTCAAATAAACATTATTTATCAATATTTTACCTTTTAAACCAGTTTATAGTAGCGGGTATAGTGTCACTGTAAAAATGATCCATAAGTGGGAATAAAATCCCTAAGAAATAATAGTGTAATGGGAATAACATCTCAAAATGTTTGTTAAGAGTATTCATAATGTCTCTAAATGAAATTATAATTATAGGATTCATATCCTGAATCTATCATCAAAGATGGAATATTTTCTGTAAACACTATTGTAACAATAAGAGGTAAAAGTTTCCATAGTCCTAGGATTAATCATAATTATAAGGGAATTACATCCCATATATGATCATGTGAATACATGAATCACATCCAATTACTTATAAGTATCACATTAGGGGTAGTATGACCCACTTATTAGGGAAATACAATTAACCAAGAAAATATTCCCATTCCCAACATCATTCAATTCACATGGGCATTGCATCCCCATTCCATGGGCATAACATGCCAGACACAAACATGTAACATAACATGAATTTTTCTCCTCATAAAAACCAATATGATATAAATTAGAATTATATCCCATAATATCAAGAATAACTTCCAGGTTATAATAATACCAGGTAATAAGTATAACATTCCTTATCATGAACATTGTATCATAAGTGTGGATTTCGTATCAACTGAATCCATCAATAGAAATAAGGAATAACACTCCAAATATATTTAAACATTAAGATATGGTGTACCAAGTAAATCAAGAAACATAATATAAACAATTTATAACAAATAATTACATGATCTATGTAATTTACTTAAGGTTGTAATATCATCTAACTCATATTTAAAATGTAATCTAGGTTTATTTCCATATGTGAGACCCATATTCAATACCAAGTATAAGGTATAAACTACTTAGTATATTCAAAATATATGGTAAGGAATACTCAAAAATTAAAATTCCATAAATAAAAAATAAGAGGCTAAGGGAAACTTTCAAGTCATGTGTGGGTCAAGCCTCAGGTGAACGAATACCAATCATGCAAATCTCCTATGTAAATGATGATAATGGAAAAAATATTGGTCCATAATGACATCATGTGTAACATTACAGGTAAATTAAGAATAATATATTTTCATATTTATAAATATTTGTGAATTAAATATTAATCTTAGATTAAAGGGGTTGCTATGTTCGATAGTGTACTCGATACGCAACAACGGGTTTCTTTGGAATCTTACGTTGCACACTAATAATATAATATTATTATTTTAAATGGTAGTTAACTCCTAACCATTGTATTGGTGGGAATGAAAAAAACTAACTATAAAATTATTATACATGTATTTATATTTATCCAATAAAAGTTAGAGGCTTAATATATGAATGAATCTAATTCTAAGCATAATTTACATTAAAAGGATGATTTACCGCCTTTTAATGACGAACCCTTTTTAAATATATTTTTGGTCACTTTAATAAATTCTATATGACCAAATAAAATCCTTCTTTAGAATGGGGACATCATAATTTACTTTGGGTAATTTTTTGGTATTTTTCTGATAAAGTTCGTTTTTTAAGGAATAGTGAAAATATTGTATTTTAATTCAAAACTATGTTTTAATCTAATTTATTTATATGGTTATATTATCCTTTTAATTGGTTTCAAAGTGTAAATAGATTATATTTTTACCATTTATTCTAATGTTGGTCATTATAAGAAATTTCACATTTAAATTGTATATAATCACCTGTCAATCTTTTGATAGTTAATATTTCTTAAAAACACACCTTTTGTTTTGACAGTGGGAATTAATTTTAAATTAATTTCTTCCACTTATGTGTTTTTAATTTGGAGAAATGTATTCCATATTTGTAAACATGAGGTTCAAATTGTGTAAATAGGTAACTATTATTTTTAGGCATTTTAAATATTTACCTTAGTAAATATTTTATTTACCATGGTTAAAGGATAAATCAGGTAAATAAGGGTAAACAATATTATTTATTTACCCTAACAGGTGTCCTAATACTATATGTTGAGTCATATCAGACCATGGGCATCCTTGGGTAGATTTGGGGACCCCATGGATCCACTTAAAAGTGATTATGACACTTTATTTTAATTAACTTAAAGTAATGGCCAAAATGAAATAAACAAATATCTTTTAGTAAATTAATTTTTTCATGGGGTTATAGAAGTTATATTTTCGTATATAAATATTAATTGGAAATATAAAACGATTTATTACATCATGGTATTTTTTTATAATTTTTAGACATCAAGTAAATTAAATTATTTATGACCCAATCATGATGGAGTATTTACCTCATTAATAAATGATTTAATTAAATAAGATTATAATGATTAAAATATTACCCGAAACATGACGAATTATGATTTGATTATTTTATTTCGATTATGAGTCATCTTATATTCGACCATAATGATTTTTGGACCATTATAAACCGAATATCATTATATTATAAAATAATATTTTCACTCTTTCCTAAAGAGCCCCTCCTCTCCCTTATAAAAAGAGACCACTTCTATGCAATTCCTCACACCTCTAAACCCATTTGTCTCATACAAACTCTTCCCAATTAATCTCCCTAAATCCCTATACTCCTACTAGAAGCCTTAAATTAGGAATAAGGCACTTAAAGAAGTCCTTTGGTTCAAACCAAAGTGAGTTACCCAAATTAAAGGTAACCGTTTCTCTTAAATTGTTTTCTTTTATTTTGATTCTCCAACCCCTAAAATCTTTTTATTTCCTTTATTTGGTAAAAAACCTAGTATTATCAATATAACATGATGTTGTTATGATAATTATTCTAACTACACTTACACACACCTCCATCTAATGGATGAAGAACATAATGTTTCTGTGGATGGAAAACTAACGCCTCACGGAACGATGATTGTTCAATTACATCTTACCTCCTCTCATGGTGGCCATTATGATGTAATTGTATTTATATATGATATATATTATGTTTATTATTTATTTATGCTTCTGTACTTCCCAATTATATCAAACCTTTATGGTTTCCATGGTGGGTAAATACGATAATCTAATTTTTGGAAGTGCGGACTACCGCCCCCTCAAAGTGATGTGACTCGCTAATGCCCTATGTGGGATGTATAAAGGATAGAGTTAATGATATTATATATGATATTATACTGGAATTATAATATACCTATTTATCATTATGTTTTAATTCCATTAAAATAAGAAATATAAATGAAAGTAGCATTCATGCATGCGTACGTCTTACCGTCTCCATAAACGGTGCATTTCATTTCGTACCTCCAAATGTTATGTACTATTATTAATATATGTACATGATGAATATATATGATATATATGATACCCAAATAATGAATATCATTCTGGATATAATTAACCTTTTACCACATGAACAACATGTAATTATAAGAAGTCCATTTTTGACTCAAGTACCAAATATCGAAAAAATGAACGTTATTAACTTAAATGATTACATAATGATTATAACATGGTAATAAGTGATATAAAAGGAATAATAAACTTGAAAAAGGTTCTTAAGAAAGTAGAAATTAACTTTAGTTTATTATTTAGGAGATTAAAGAACGAATGGGTCAAGTCGGACACGAGGTAAGGGACTTTGTCTCAATCACCTTTCATTGAGGCATTTTTAGTTTTATACATGACTTTCTTTTATACGATGCATAAAACACTTTGAATTTTACTTCTATTCAAAAGTAATATTTTCTCTATGAAGCGTTTTACTAAATGACAAAAAGGAATGTTTCTTTAACATAAGCGGTGACAACGACCTTTCCGCCGCCGCGAGTATTATTTGATCTTTGGCTTCCTTAACAAGCTAGAATGTTTTTAAAAGGAAAAATAAATTCAAAATACTCTTTTTACTTATTTTGGTATTGAAAATTATTTTGAGAACGGATTTATTATTTCAATATCTTGAAATGATATTTTATTATTGAAATATGTAAATGTTATCTTTTCTTTATGCTTATGTTATGTGTTAAGATCATGTTATGGTTCTTGGGAATTATTTACGTATACGGGTGGTTCCGTGATAAACCTAAGGCGGGTGAGCCCGAGATAGCTCTCCAATGCATTGGGTAATGTGATAGAGGTAAACATGAATGTTTCTCCTAAAAGATTTTGGGAATATACTATGATGGGTATTCTAAAGTAACTCACTATGTAGCTGTGATAGCTACAATGTAAGTATGGTATGGATACCGCAAGTTACCTTTATGATTTATTATTTCTATGTATCTTTCATAAATCTTATGATTTCATGAGGTAAGTAAAAGAGTTCATGTTTTTTATGTATTTATGAACAGATGTTTTCAGTCACTGTTTTTTAACCCTTATTGAGCCTTTTATGCTCATCCCAAGTTTTGAAGTGTTTTTCACAGGACTTAAAGATGAATAGGGTCAAGGATGGTATCAAGGAAAAGCCATGCTCTCTTTAACATGGGATTAGACATGACTTTTTTTTCAAGAGTTTTTATTTTATAAAAAAAGGTGGTTTCTAGGTAGAAGTGCCTACTTTTTAATATTTTGAGATGTAATAGCTATGTCCTAATTCCCTAAAACTCTAAACCTGAAAAGATTCTCAATGTGAATTATTCATTTAATTCAATATTATGTAATGTTTAAGGCTGAGTCCTTATAGTTGGTATCAGAGGTCGGTTTAGATAACTTTAGGAGTTAGGATATTGTTAAATTAATATCCATAAAGTAATTTATGTTAATATTGACATCATATAGCATTTCCAGATTACCATGTTGATTCACATAAGATATTTCTGTGTTAAGAATGGTTTTCTGCAGAGGAAATAGGGAAGCTATGTTAGGATGACATCAGGGGGAAGACAACCTTCCAAATTAGCAACCTGAAATGGTCAAAATTGGAACTGAACAGTTTGTTACAGTGATGGCACAATTGACTCAGGCTATAAATGGTGGTGGTATCCATGTATGAGATCAGCTAGATCAACCACAGAGGAACATGTCAGTAGTGGAGCATTTCATGAGGCAAAATCCCCCATCATTCAGAGGATCATCTGATCCGGTGCTAGCTGAAGGGTGGATTAAAGAACTGGAAAATATTTTTGATGTCATGGGTTGTTTAGAACATAAAAATGTTAGTCTCACGGTTTACCGTTTTGAAGGTGAAGCTGATCAGTGGTGGTCGATGGTGAAAAATATCTGGGATAGTGAGGAGATTGATGCTCTTGATTGGGATGAATTCAAAGGTATGTTTCTGGAAAAATATTTTCCTAAGGTGGTTCGTCTTAGGATAGAAAAACAATTCCTAGAATTGAGGCAGGAGGATGACTCATTGGCTGCTTATGAAAAAAAATTCACTCGAATGGAAAGGTATGCTCCAAACTTCATACGAGATCTTGATAGTAAAATCAACCGTTTTTACTCAGGATTAAAGCCAAAGTATGGAAGGGATTTATCTTCTCGTGAGTTTAAAAGTTATGAAAAACTTGTTCATTGTGCGGAGAAGGTGGAAACGGAGTTTGTCGATGATCAAGTATTCTTTGACAAACAACAAAATAAGAGGTCGAGGTGGTAGGCGAAAGGAAAGAACTCTTCAAAAAAGTCTGATGGTAAGAAGCTTAAGTTTATAGTTTGTGAAAATTGTGGTAAAAAGTATGCTGGGGAATGTCTTTTGAATTCTGGTAAGTGCTACCGATGTGGTAAAATGGGACATAAGGCTTGTAATTACACTGAAAAAGATCAGGGTAATGGTAAGAAAAAATCTTATTTACAGTCAGTAAAATGTTTTAAGTGCAATGAAATGGGTTATTATGAAAATGAGTGTCCAACAAGGAACTCAACCGAAGGAAAGCAGCCAGAATACAAGAAAAAAGGGGTGGCGAAATCCTTTATAACTACTTCAGCAGATGTTGGGCCATCAAATGAAGTTGTATTAGGTACATTTTTTGTTTGTTCAGATTATGCCAATGTGTTGTTTTATTTAGGGTCTACACACTCTTTAATTTCTGAAAAGTTTTCTAGTAAATTGGGAATTCCATCTCATGATATGAATACTGAACTTATGGTAAAAACACCTGGAGGAAATGTTGAGACAAAAAGAAAACATAAGAACATTCCTGTCCTTGTGTGCGGAAAGAATCTACCTGCAAACCTTATTGTTTTTCCTCTTCTAGAGTTTGATGTTATATTGGGCATGGATTGGATTTCTTTTTATCATGGTAAGATTGACTGCAGAGCTAAAGAGTTTTCTTTTCAGAATGATTTTCAGTTTGTGTACAAGAATGAACCCTTGCTTTTGATAACATATCAGGAAGTCAAAAAACTGGTAAAAGATGGAAATGAATGTTACCTTTCACATATTGTTGAAAACAAAGGAACTATTCAGATTAATGATGTGCCAGTGGTAAATGAGTACCTTGATGTTTTTCCTGATGAGTTGCCTGGTATTATACCTGATCGGGAAGTTGAATTTACTATTGACTTAGTTCCTGATGCTAAGCCAATTTCAAAACCCCCTTATCGAATGGCTCAAATTGAACTTTTAGAGTTAAATAAGCAATTGTAGAAGTTATTAGATAAAGGTTTCATTTGACCTAGCACATCATCCTGGGGTGATCTTGTCTTTTTTGTTAAAAAGAAAGATGGTTCAATGAGACTTTTCATTGATTATAGAGCATTGAATAACATCCCTGATAATAATAAGTATCCTTTGCCTCGTATCGATGAATTGTTTGACCAGCTCCAGGGAGCTCAGTATTTTTCAAAGATTGACTTGAGGTCGGGGTACCATCAGTTGAAAGTAAAAGAATCCGACATTCCGAAGACCGCATTTCGTACTAGATATGGCCATTATGAATTTTTAGTTATGCCTTTTGGTTTAACCAATGCACCTGCTGTATTCATGGATCTTATGAATAGAATTTTTCGTGAGTTCTTGGATAAGTTTCTGGTTGTGTTCATTGATGATATTTTGGTTTATTCAAAAAGTAAAGAGGAACATGAAAGTCATTTAAGGGTTGTCTTGAAAACCTTAAAAGAAAAGAAACTTTATGGAAAATTCATCAAGTGTGAGTTTTGGTTACAACAAATTTCTTTCCTTGGTCACATTGTTTCAAAAAATGGCATAACTGTTGATCCTGCAAAAACAAAAGTTGTTGAAGAATGGACAAGAACCACAAATATAACCGAGATTCGTAGTTTTCTTGGTTTTTCAGGTTATTACCGGAGGTTTGTTGAAAACTTTGCATGATTATCTAGTCCAATGACTAAGTTAACTTGAAAAGGTGTTAAGTTCATCTGAAAAAACAATGTGATGATTGTTTTTAGGAATTGAAAAGGAGATTGGTGAATACTCCAGTTTTGGCACTGCCTTCTAGAAATGGTGAGTTTGTTATCTACAATGATGCTTCGTTGAAAGGACTGGGTTGTGTCTTAATGAAAAATGATAAGGTAATTTCTTATGTTTCACATCAGTTGAAACCACATGAGTTAAATTACCCTACACATGATTTGGAATTAGCTGCTGTTATTTTTGCTTTAAAAATTTGGAGACATCATTTGTATGGAGTGAAGTGTGAAATATATACTGATCAAAAAAGTTTGAAGTATATATTCACTCAGAAAGAATTTAACATGAGACAGAGGAGATGATTGGAATTAATAAAGTATTATGATTGCACGATCCATTACCATCCGAGAAAAGAAAATAAAGTGGATGATGCTTTGAGTCGGAAAACTAATGTCTCATTAGCCATGCTACTTTTGGAACAAGATCCTTTGGTTTTTGATTTGATGAAATTTGGCATAGAAGTTGTTGGTGTAGGAAATTATTCAGTTTTGTTTCAGGTGTCAGTGAGATCATCTCTATCAGACAGAATAAAGAAAGTGCAGAAGGAAGACTGTGAGTTGTAGAAAAAAGGTAGAGTTGGTTCAAAAGGGTAAGTTTCCTGAATTTAACATTGATAATGATTGTGTTTTGAGATTTGGAAAGAGATTATGTGTGCCTTGTGATTCACAGTTGAAGAATGAGTTGTTATGTAAAGCTCATAGTTCTCCGTTTTCAGTTCATCCTGGCAGTACTAAGATGTACATAGATCTTCGGGAGTATTACTGGTGGGATGGAATGAAAAGAGATATTATTGATTTTACTATGAAGTGTTTGACTTGTCAGTAGGTTAAATCATAGCGACAGTTACCGAAAGGAATGATTCATCATCTACTGGTTCCAAAGTGGAAATGGGAAAATATATCCATGGACTTCGTTGTGGGATTACCAAAGACATCTCGATGTAATAATGCAATCTGGGTTATAGTTGACCGATTGACTAAATCTGCTCATTTCCTTCCTATTAAAGATACTTTATCTCTAGATCAACTTGCTCGGTTGTATGTTAAAGAGATAGTCAGGTTGCATGTAGTTCCTCTCTCCATTGTATCTGATCGTGATCCCAGGTTCACTTCTAACTTTTGGAAAGGCCTTCAGAAGTCATTGGGTACTGAATTAAACTTTAATACAGCTTTTCATCCTCAATCAGATGGGCAGTCATAACGAACAATTCAGACCTTGGAGGATATGTTACGTGCTTCCTCGATGGACTACCAGGGAAGTTGGGACCAACATCTTTCTTTGGTTGAATTTTCTTATAATAACAGTTTTCATTCCAGTATATAGATGGCTTCATTTGAGGCATTGTATGGAAAGCGTTGTCGAACTCCAGATTTTTTGGGATGAAGTAGGTGAAAGAAAGCTGATGGGACCAGAATTGGTAGAAGAGATGGCAGAGAAAGTTCAGTTGATTCAGAAGTACATGAGAACAGCTCAGAGCAGACAGAAAAGTTATGCGGATAACCAGAGGAAGGATCTTTCTTTTGAGGTAGGTGATCATGTCTTTCTCAAAGTTTCTCCTTAGAAAAGTGTGATGCATTTTGGTAGGGAAGGAAAGTTGAGTCCGAGGTTCATTGGACCTTATGAAATTCTGTAGAAAGTTGGATCAGTTGCGTACAGAGTAGATTTACCTCCAAGTTTATCCCAGGTACACAATTTTTTTCATGTTTCGATTTTGAGAAAGTATATGCCAGATCCATCTCATGTTTGGAGCCCAGAGGTAGTTCAGTTGGAAGAGAATCTCTCTTATGAAGAACAACCAGTCCAGATTCTGGACCGTAGAGAGCAGGTGTTGTGGAATAAGGTAATTCACCAGGTAAAGGTTTTGTGGAAAAACCATATAGTTGAAGAGGAAACTTGGGAATTTGAAAATGCTATGAGGGATAAATACCCCCCACTTATTTTGATAAGTGGATAAAAATTGCGATGACACAATTTCCAAAAGGGGGGAAGGATGTAACATCCCAGGTAAATGAAGAATAAGAGATTTTTTTATTTATTAATATTTGTAAATTAAATATTAATCTTAGCTTAAAGGGGTTGCTATGTTCGATAGCGTACCCGATACGCAACAATGGGTTTCTTTGGAATTTTACGTTGCACACTAATATTATAATATTATTATTTTAAATGGTAGTTAACTCCTAACCGTTGTATTGGCGGTAATGAACAAAAATAACTATAAAATTATTATACATGTATTTATATTTATCCAATAAAAGTTAGAGGCTTAATATATAAATGAATCTAATTTTAAGCATAATTTACATTAAAAGGCTGATTTACCGCCTTTTAATGGAGAACCCTTTTTAAATATAGTTTTGGTCACTTTAATACATTCTATATGACCAAATAAAATCCTTCTTTATAATTAGGACATCATAATTTAATTTGGGAATTTTTTTGGTATTTTTCTAATAAAGTTTATTTTTTAAGGAATAGTGAAAATATTGTATTTTAATTCAAAACTATGTTTTAATATAATTTATTTATATGGTTAGATTATACTTTTAATTGGTTTTAAAGTGTAAATAGATTATATTTTTACCATTTAATCTAATTTTGGTCATTAGAAGCAATTTCACATTTAAATTGTATATAATCAACTGTCAATCTTTTGATAGTAAATATTTCTTACAAACACGCCTTTTGTTTTGACAGTGGGAATTAATTTTAAATTAATTTCTTCCACTTATGTGTTTTGAATTTGGATAAATGGATTCCATATTTAGAATCAGGAGGTTCAAATTGTGTAAATAGGTAACTTTTATTTTCAGGCATTTTAAATATTTACCTCAGTAAATATTTTATTTACCATGGTTAAAGGGTAAATTAGGTAAATAAGGGTACAAAATAATATTTATTTACCCTAACAGGTGTCCTAATCCTATTTTTTGAGTCATATCCGACCATGGGAATCCTTGGGTAGATTTGGGGACCCCATGGAGCCACTTAAAAGTGATTATGACACTTTATTTTAATTAACTTAAAGTAAAGGCCAAAATGAAATAAACAAATATCTTTTAGTAAATTAATTTTTTCATGGGGTTATACAAGTTATATTTTCAACTATAAATATTAATAGGAAATATAAAAATATTTCTTACATCATGGTAGTTTTTTTATAATTTTTACACATTAAATAAATTAAATTATTTATGACCCAATCATGATGCAGTATTTACCTCATTAATAAATGATTTAATTAAATAAGATTATAATGATTAAAATATTAACCAAAACATGTCCAATTCTGATTGGATGATTTTATTTCGATTATTTGTCATCTTATATTCAACCATAATTATTTTTGGACCATTAGAAAATGAATATCATTATATTATAAAATAATATTTTCACTCTTTCCTAAAGAGCCCCTCCTCTCCTTTATAAAAAGAGACCACTTCTATGCAATTCCTGACACCTCTCAAGCCATTTGGATCATCCAAACTCTGCCCAATTAATCTCCCTAAATTCCTATCCTCCTCCTAGAAGCCTTAACTTAGGAATAAGGCACTTCAAGAATTCCTTTGGTTCAAACCAAAGTGAGTTACCCAAATTAAAGGTAACAGTTTCTCTTAAATTATTTTCTTTTATTTTGATTCTCCAACCCCTAAACTCTTTTTATTTCATTTCTTTTGTAACAAAACCAGTATCCTAAATATTATAGTATGTTGTTCTGATAAGTATTTTAACTGCACTTACACGCACCTCCATCTAATGGATGAAGAACATAATGTTTCTGTGGATGGAAAACTAACGCCTCACAAAACGATGATTGTTCAATTACATCTTACCTCCTCTCATGGTGGTCATTATGATGGAACTGTATTTATATATGATATATATTATTTTTATTATTTCTTTATTCTTCCGTACTTCCCAATTATATCAAACCTATATGGTTTCCATGGTGGGTAAATACGATAATCTCATTTGAGGAAATGCGGACTACTGCCCCCTCAAAGTGATGTGACTCGCTAATGCCCTATGTGGGATGTATAAAGGATAGAGTTAATGATATTATATATGATATTATACTGGAATTATAATACACCTATGTATCATTATGTTTTAATTTCATTAAAATAAGAAATAGAAATGAAAGTAGCGTTCATGCGTACGTACGACTTACCATCTCCATAAACGGTGCATTTCATTTCGT